>JAYKKI010000051.1:6280000-6915000 GCA_039881145.1 Druceiella hillmani | reverse complement strand
ACGATCGGCACGTTCAAACAATGTTTTGAACCATTGTGATCGCCTAGTAGAATGTACGTTATGTCATTATAAAGAAAGACAAAGAACTAACGTTTAAAATGTGTAAAGGCAGCCAAGTGTTCATATGAATAGATTGGCTACTGTGTAACCCAATGGCAATGTGACAACTATAGAGGCACCGGTGTTACGTAAAGCGTATTGCACGCTCAAAGTGTTTATTGTATATCACTAGTATCCTCCGCAATACGGTAGTTGACTCATTCTAAATTTTGATATTTTTCGTACAATATTGTGAAATATAAGTTAGTTAAAAACCAGTCGAAAAAAAATGCGAAAATTGATTGAAAAATAAGCCAATTATAGGCTTCTAAAATTGAAGATACGGATAGAGTTGGGTATATCTCTTTCTCTTTTCCTCTCGTAGAATATAATGTGCGGTATTAAAAATGACCTCACAACACAGTATTGCCATCCTTCTCTAAAAGTAAAACTTATAACTCGGTAAATTTTTAAGATTATTAAAAAAAATTTTCACTCTTCATCAGCTTGTACCTTGAAATTATGATTAATGAAATAAAAAAAATTTAGTCAAATACCCAATAGTCTTGTCTGTAAATTGCATTTGGGGGAATATAAGTAAATCTCCCCATCTTGATTTCGATGTGAGATTCTTAAATGCTGTCACATACCTGATTATGTCCGGGCGTAGTGACAGAGTCTCTCCTCCTTCGTGGGGGTAGAGGCGGTGGGGTGTGTGGCGCGCCCAGCACTGCTGATAAAACAATTATCAATTTACAGTTGACATTTTTCCATACCATATTTTTCACAAAGTTGAATATTCAGTGATGACACAGCATTACTTTATGTGGGTGCCCTTAAACTGATATCTTATTGAAAATTTAATTTCGTTAATGTTATCTGTCTGTCAAAAACAGAAGTTCAAGTTAGGAAAGCAATTAGGTGACATTCACAGATTGAATATGACAAAAAAAATTATCTTTGTGCGATTTCAAATAGTTAATCTTATTTTATGTAAAGGAGGCTGGAACTTCTGGTATTTGAAATTGTAGTATCAGGAGATATTAACCGTTAATTCTTCATAACAACATATGCATTTTGCACAAATCAGACTTTTTTGAACAAGGAAAACCAAGTTATCCTGACTTAAACCTCATAGCAAGACAATAGCGTATTTGTAACATTTATTTTAAGAAAATCTGATTAATGTAAGTCATAATTTTCAGGTAAAGAATATAATACGAAGTTTAACAGCAATAAATTGAAAAACAAACACATGTTTAAAACTAATTAACCGTCAATCAGAATGCATAACCTCAAAATCCCCACCAGATTATAATGTACTAATAGCCAACTTCAAGTAATTGTGTGAGCAAGACAGCGCATTTCCATTAGGAATTGTGAATATCTCGTTAGGATATGCGATTTGCAATTATTTGATGTTTTCTTCAATAAATTTTTTAAACTAATTTATTTCAAATTGTAGTTATTTGTTACTTATAAAAAATGTTAGGGAAAAACTATGTCGCTATTAGCAAAATTTAATACTCACATGCGTGCGTTACAACCGTGGGGCTGGTGGGAATGGCGGGACTCACGTTGGTCTTCGTGTTGGATGAGGGGAAGCTGAATGCCGCACCCGCTGATATCCCGTGATGTCTGCAAGGATCAAGTGTTGACACACATGTTAATTAACATTTATACCTGAGAATATATTTAAAAACAACTGCTTATATTACTAGCTGCTATCAAAACTTGCCCAGTTTATTTATCATTATTGGCTAGCTAGTGCGCACTTTTAGTTTCACAAATAGTTTGTACCCTATTAGTATACAAAATTTGATCTCAGACTAATTTTCCCACAGTCGTTCTGTCTCCATGTTGGTCTAATCATTATTTTGCATACAAAACACTGAACATGTATTTGGATAAAAATGATTTCAGTGGACTACAAATAAGCAAGAAAGCACATAGTGGTTCTTGAAGTTTATGTCTGTTTGACTGTGCGTCACGTAAAAACTGTCAGCATGTTTCTTTGTACCTGCATTACTTAAAAACTACTACACAAAAAATGATACTAAAAATGGCAGTTTTTAGCTTGTTTGGGTGACCGAAAATTTTGATCAAATGGGAGTTTAAAATAACAAGTCGACTCATGATGATATGGTTATTTTTATATATGTATAAAAAGTTCCTACATTCATATCTGTTTTTATAATAAATGTCTCATTATGACTTATTTTTTAGACCACAATTTAATTAAAAACCACAGTCTGGAGGATTGTGTTTTTTAAATAAATTTTGGTTTTTTAATTAAATGGACCATTTATAAGGTAACTCTTTAAATGAACTTTTATTATTGTATTTAACTGCCAAAATTTGATGAATAAAGGGACTCTTCGTTTTGTTAACCCTTACACGCTTCAGGCTAAAATTGTGAATAGACCCAGAAGGCTCCAGTTTAGATTTTAAACACATTTCGGGTTCGATATTGGGCCCTAGGTCATCTGCGTAAATTTGTTTTCGAGCCAGATGTCGGGCGCTTGGTTCATATACAGGTTAAATAACTTCTGAGGTACATTTACTGAATGACAAGATAAAAAGTAAGAAATTAGGATTCACGTCACATTGTATAAAAAGATATGATTTTGTCAAAATCTAAAAAAAGACTAAAAAGTGACCAAGAAACTTTTTATTCTTTTTTTTAGATTTTGATTTTTATTAATCATGTAAAGGCTTTGTTTTTCAAGTATAGCGACAACGTTGCTTGTGTCGTCAACACGGATGTAGGTGTTGAGTGTGAAACATCTATAAAAAGAGGGATAGACATAATTTTACTTAATTTAAATTGTGTTATCGTAACAGAACGGTGATTTGCAAAATAAGATATATATTCTGTGGTGTCCGGGAAGTGTCGGACAAAGACATTTTTTGTTGACTGAAAAATAGTTGATTGTTGTTAAAATAAAATTTGAAAAACAACTTTTTTTTAGACAATTGAAAATAATATTCATAATTATTTGTCATCCTTTTCATACACACGATACTTGTGCACTTTATTCAGCGTCGCTTAGGGGAATAACATCGAACATGAGAACAGCTACGAAGACATCTAGCTACTTGGGTAAGCGCCACGCTTCATGTTAAAAAGAGTTATACGTAATATTTTTTTTAAAAAGGTGTGTTTTCATTCTTATCTATTCGTTTAAAGTATTTAACTACTTTGATATTCTTTTTTACTACGTTTATCACAGCCTAGTTTAAACGTTCCACTGCTGATCAACACTGCGTTTCGCATGTTTCGCTCATATTAATGGGTGTGTCTTGCATGTTTCATTCATAATAACGGGTTGCATATAGGCTCTTCTATTTTCATTATTTGCGTACATGGTCCTCTATCTGCTCCTATCACATTTGCTTTTATTTCGAATGATGTCGTTAAGAAAGTATTCTATTTAATTTAATGGAAGATGAGATGATCATTTGTAATGTGTGGGTCTTGTTCGATACTCGATACAGTTTTCAGTTTTGCCTTTTCATTGGTGATATTTTATACAATCCCGGAATTTACTAACATGAGTGATATATATATGTATATGTATATGTATATATATATATATATATATACATATATATATATATATATATACATATATATGTATACACAGTGATTTTTTATTCATTTTACGCCTAGAAATAAAGTTGAAGTATGTCATGAGTAAAATCAATTCGTAGTTTTGAATATATTTGGCGTAAACTTTGTAAAAATTCATTATTCAAAATTAAATGAGACTACGTGATGTAGTATTATTTCTACTTTCTTTAACCACGACCTAGGTTTCGTGGTATTACAACATCTTCAGGTGGAATATTGGCAAAGATTAACTCTTAAAATCTTTGCCAATATCCCACCTGAAGATGTTGTAATACAACGAAACCTAGGTCGTGGTTAAAGAAATTAAAGAAAGTAGAAATAATACTACATCAC
Organism: Druceiella hillmani; assembly: GCA_039881145.1. Lineage (NCBI taxonomy): Eukaryota > Metazoa > Arthropoda > Insecta > Lepidoptera > Hepialidae > Druceiella > Druceiella hillmani. Next base: position 6,910,994 of record JAYKKI010000051.1, on the reverse strand, counting down.
GTAGTCTCATTTAATTGTCAATTCGTAGTATTACAATAATTTTTTATACTAATGTATGACGTGATATTTTTTTCATAGTTTTACAGCATATTTACCATGAATATTATTCATTCAATCAGTCACAATCCACGATAATAAAATTTATATGCAAAAAAATCTAAAATCCGAAACAAAAGTAATCAAACTGTATAAATACAGTTTTACACGTGTAATCCAGGACGTTCTGAGATGTGACGTTGACCGCGCCCATAATCTTTCCGTATAATATTAGTTGGCTGGCGCTCATATCAATGTGTGTGCGATTTGACTCAGTGCACATGTACTCAGTGAGTACACGCGCACCGAGTCGAGTGTATGGAGTATTAATTGTTTATTGGTCGTAATATTTTTTTTTCAAAATAAAATTTAATTAGTTTTTTCATAACTTTAACATGCGAATGGGTTGTATTCATGACAGACGTCAAGTTTAGTTCTAGGTGTAAAATCAAATAAAAAACCACCGTATATATATATATATATATAGGTTTCGACACAATACAAATTTTCACACCGTTCTTGGGCATTTCCTTTTATACTTGTAGCATTTAGTTCAGGTCTTAAACTACATAACGTTATGACTTTTATAGTTCTACTTAAAAGATTAATTCTGAAAGACAAAAACTCACCTCTCGTAATTCTGTACAGAGTTGGGCACATTCACATGGGGACTCAGGGGCGGTGGGTTTGGCGCTGGCGACCGCTTCGGTGACATCGGCATCCGTGGACTAGACAACACAATAGCATATCTATACATTATAAATTAATTTTTTTATGTGAAACATCTAATGTCGTGTTTGGATGGAAATTAAAGTGTTCTGATGGCATATTGCAAGGTGACATTCGGCCAGCTTTGCGTCTAGTTGAAAAACATAGTATAAACACATTTTATGACTATTTTGATGATCATATTTGCATATATGTACACATATTCAAATATGCTTCTTGGGGATTCTTCATTTATACATCTTGGGAGTTTTGCTGTGAAATACACTAGTGAAGACGGTTTATAAAAAATTATTTAATAAGACATTTTGTTATGCCGCACAAAAATTTTATTTTCGCAATTAACTTTTCACTCTCTATATCTAGGTGATGATGCACTTTAATCAAATAATTATTAGCAAATGACTTGCTTCATGTTGGTGGCGAAAACATCTCGTTGGTAACATCGACAACAATGTGTAACAGTGTACAAATGCCAGGTAACATTGACAACAATGTGTACATTACTACGCGTGGTTCACTGCATGCATACATCAACTGGTAATCTCGCATGTTATAGGTTTGATAATGTCATGTTTTGCTATCTACAAAATGTTCTCATCATTATTACTGGGCTACGCCGGTAAAACAACATTCTAGAAGCACTTGCAGAAAAGTGTAGTGAGCATTGTCTCATATAAACCCATACAAAAGAGAATTTTTCAAAAAAGGTTCCAAGGGTAGGAACTGCAACCATCAACCAGATACCAACAGAGTTCCTGTCCATTACATTCTAGCTGTAAGTTGTTAAGCATACTGACAAATAAATAAAAACTCAAAACTCACACAACACACCCTGCGCCCACGACAACTCCATTATCACCCGCTGTCACTTTCGGACTGTTGTGTTCCGCCACCACTGTGCTTGCCACCGTCTCTGGTGGAGGTGGCGGCGTAGCGGGTCGTGCACGTGGTAGCACTGCCGGTGGCTCCTCCGCCGGCGTCGGTTTGGTACTCCGATCCACATCGAGACGTCCTCTAGGACTCAAGGCTGGCGGTTTGCTGGTGCGGAGCTCCGTCAGTTCTGGGGCTGCTCCTAGATAGTGTGGAATTGATAGAATTGTAGATTACATGTTAAGCCATGATGACAATGCGTAGTGGAATTCTGTAATAGAACAAGTCCTAGTTTTGTGCTTTCTTAGTTTTGTGCATTTTGTCACGTAGACATGTGTTTACTACAACTGTCAATATTCGATCAACTTGGTTACAGAAGGCTGTTATGTGTCAACAAAAAGAAGCGTTATTTGTAATTTTAGTGTTTTACTTAACCTGACTATATTATTAAAAAGTATTAAATTTACAATGAATTTTATTATACATATATTAATTGAATTACATAATTTTGACATTCAGAGCCATTTACGAATCCAGCTCAGAATCCGTGCACATTGTGTATACACACAATCTCTGTATTATGAAGCAGTCATTACAGAGTCTAGCCCAACAGCTCGTTTAGAAACCAGCAGCGACATAGAGAAAGCAATCCAGCAACGAAACAAGCGTCGTGAGGGTATAGCTTTATTAGTAAGAAAAAATCTAATTAAGTTAAAGAAACTGTAACAAATGATTCATTGCATAGGTTTTTGTGATATTGACTAGAAACCAAAATAATTTTTATTAGAATATTGTCTATTCGCTAACGCGGCAAGCAAAAACATGCATTTTTATGCATTTTTTACTACGATGATATGTTCATGTTAAAACCTACCTACTTTTTCCCAATTAAATATTCCCTAAGAGGCTTTTGTCTGTCTATTTTTCTGTTCATCTGTTTATTTATTAAAGCATCACACAGATACTACTGGATATATAATATAATACCGAAAGAAACTCACCCCTCGGACTAACATTTTTCTTAACGCCACCCATACTGCCGCAGCCCATCATGAGATCTCCAAAACTGTGATGCACAACCGCGCTATTTGTCCCGTAGAAGCAGCACGCGTCCACAATCGGATTCCTCGGACTCAGCGCCGGTGGTCGGCTCATACTCACCGTGCCATGCCCGCCGGTGCTACTCATGCAGAACCCTGTTAAAAGGAGACCAACAAAAATGAGCCCCAGACGTTACAGAGATGAAACATAATTTTTAAAAAGCTGGTTTTTTTAGAATATGAAAAACCAAACAACTCAGTAATCGAAAGAGGAAAAAAATTAAATTAGTTTGGAACCATAATAGTACAAAACAAAAAGTTATCTTCATAAATGCGCATATATTATATTTTTAAAATATAAAGAATTGTTAATTGAAAATAAAAACAACAAATGAAATTTAATAGAATACATTATTATGTATATAGTTTTTAGAAACGATTACAAAAAATAATAAATGCCTCTCGCTTTCTTTAACGTGTAGCCATTGCCTAAATTAATTAAAAATAAACAGACATTAGCAGACATTGACAATAGTTCAACTGTTGTCAAAATAAATGGTTTTTTCGCTGTTATTGAGGTTTACGTAATTTTTTTCGACGAGCCTATCGAGAATGTGAGTTTTACGGATTAATAACGTAAATCTATGGATGGAGGATAAACCAATACACAATCTGTACTTTGTTTTATCTCGCTAGTTCAAAGAATCCCGCAGAAATTATATTAACAATCTATTATGAATAACCTAACCTAACTTTTCATAAAAAAATACAAGATTTCCCTTTTGTCTAATTGATGATTTTGATAAAACTTTTAAGGAGCTTTTTTTTTAATATTTTCTATATAACAGTGTCATTTTTATTCTTGTAACACCTGGGCCCAACACTGTATGGACTTTTGCCAATCTCCTTTATCGTTGTTTATTTTCGAGGCGACTACTTCAATAGATTTTGAAAATTTTTTTACCATTGGAAAACATATTTCTTCCCAAATTACGCTCAAAAGGCACTTTTTGTTATTTTCCCATTTATACCGCATATTCCATAACATATGGACTGATATCCAATAATTAAAATAGCAACTTCCTCATCTAAAAAGAATATGGCAACAATAAGAATACAGTTATGAATAACTCTCTAGCGTATTTCAGTTAACAATAAACATGAAAATTAATACTTTAAATTTCAGTACAACATGGATTCTAAAAATCCTGAAGTATGACTATATTAACATAGATAAAGTTGGTTTTGAATTTTGATCAAACCCTAAAAATATAACAAACTAGCGATTTTCGCATATCTTCGTATGTATTTTTATATGTATTTTTTTTATGGTTAACATAGTCCTGAATTTTGTTTTAATTTAACAAAAATACGAGGTGTGATCAAAAATATGGTGAATGAATTTTTACAGTAGCAACTGTGGACGCTACACCAATTTGAAGCAAATAAGTCTGGTTGCTTCATCTTTTGAGGTGGACAGTGAGAAACTGAAACAAGTTGCGACCTGTTAGTCGACTTCCAGAGTCTGGAAAGTGAGGTTGTGTTTACAGTGTTTGTTACACATCATGGATTTCGAATAACCTTTGAGGTGGGCAGTGAGAAATTGAAACAAGTTGCGACCTGTCAGTCGACTTCCAGAGCCTGGAGACTGAGGTTGTGTTTGTTACGCGTCATAGATTTCGAACAACGTGTAGACCATTAACAATTTTGTTTCAAGTTGTAAAAGAGTGCCAAAGAAGCTCATGAAATGTTAAAAGTGGGTAAGATGATAATGTGGGTGACCCTGAAGACTATTTACAAGTGGGATGAGTGATTTAAAAGCGGAAATGAATCAGTTCAAGATGACCAGAGATCAGGACGTCCTTTGACCTCAAATACGAACGAAAATGTGCAAGAAGTGGCAACAAACGCACATTCAAGCACGAGATTTACTATTCGAGAGCTTACTGAAGATCTGAACATCTTGTACAGACTCGTGTGAAGCATTTTAACTGATAATTTGCAAATGAGACAAGTGAGTATAAAATTTATTTTCAGACTCTTGACAAACAAACGAAGGGTAGTCATATGTCAGTTTGTACAGAATTGAAGGATAGTCTTGCAGCAGATCCAGATTTCATGAAAAAAATTATAACCTGGATATGAAAGTTGTGTGTATGGATCCCCGAGAGGAAAATTCAGGACACCGAGACGAAAATTAAGAGTCGCAATGGAAAACGAGTGGTTCTCCTCGCCCCTAAGTAAGAGCATGTCAGTTGAAATCAAATGTGAAGGTCATCCTTGTTTGATAATGAGGGCATAACTCTGACCTTGCAGGGTTCGTTTCCAGGGGAACAACTGTAAATTACAATATTACAAGGACCTACTACAACATTTGTGAAACAAAGTATAAAGAAAGAATCCAGAAAAATGGAGCAGTGATTTCCTTCCTCATGATCCGAGAGTTTTAGATCAAAAAATTAAAACCGTGCAAAAAAGATAAACATTTTGACACCATTACCGACATTTAAAACGCAACATAGAGCATAGAGCAGCTGAAGGCCCTTCCAAAAGAAGATTTCCAGAAATTCTTCAAATCATGGAACGGCCGTTGGGATAAGTGTATCGCTAGGCAAGGAGGGTACTTTGAAGGAAATTAAGTCAAGTTTGTTATGAAGTAATTACTTTGTTTGTTTAAAATGATTCACTATATTTTTTGATCACACCTCCTATTAACAATGCACCGTGACATAATACACTTGTGACATTAGCGCACTAAGGGGTTTCTGTTTCCCTATCTCCCCTGTGTACTAATTCCATGCGCCAATACATAGCACTGTACATCATAAAACCCTTTTTACAATTCCACCACACATAGTATTAGTTCGTCTGTAACAGTTTTGTCAACATTCGTCCTGAAAGCACCCTAACAAGCAACTTTTATCTGTCTGTATTGATACTATTAACAACACTTCAAAATTATACAATATATGTATATTATATACAGCCTATGACAATGTAGAGACTATAAGACGTAATATTGCAATTAGTAGTTTTTGTGCGTCAATACAATAAAGGCGGGCTCCTACGCCAAAAGTTTAACAAAACATGTATAGTGAACATGTTAACAAAACATAACAGTCTCCTGCATTATAAACGAAAAGTCAACACATAATGTTAGATAACTTTTCATTTTAGCTAAAATGAATTCAGACGAGGAAGACATACTTGGGAGTTTTGAAGTTATTTTTCATACAAGAAAAAAAAAACAATCTTATTAATGAACAACAATCTTTCCGTTCGTCTTTATTCCAATTCATATTATCTTCAAAGCACCATACACAAATTTTAATATTTCTCCGACTGGCGTTGTAAACAACAGGAGCGAGTGACATGTGTGATGTTTGAAAGCAACGGTAGAATAAACATTTTAAACATTTCCGTTCCCCGGCACGCGAATGGGGGATGTTATCCATTCATCTCGGATAACATGTTTACATGTTTTGTTCGACAAAACATTTTGGCCACGCCACTATTTTGTTAGAAAGACATGTTAGGGATCATTTCTAATAAAAATATGGTCGCAGGAGACAGCTTTAATAGTTTTTGTGTGAATGCCTAAAAAACAAACGAAAAAACTAAGTTTTTGCAACTTCCATCCTAATAATACAATAGTCAATACCAATATCAAAATCAATATACGGCAAACATTTATTCAGGCCACCAGTTAATAACAATTTAATTAAATATTTTTATTTACAGTAAAAAACAAACAAAAAATGTTTATACTACTATTATAATGAACATTTACATAAAAAAAACTCACCATGTCCTCCACCGCTACTACTCATGCAGTTGCCAATGATATCATTGACAATTCGCTGGTGTCTCGCCTCGCACGATAGATCGCTCGGTACGTCATGGTCATGGTGGTGGTGTGAAGTGATCCGCGGATGCCCCAGCGTGCTAAATGGACGCGGGCTGACGGGCGGCGCAGCTGATGTAAAATTTTCGAGCATACGACTCGACAACTCTGTGATGGAGTGAGAGGGGAGACGGGGACTGACAGATTCACCATCGCGCGTCGTTAGGCCTGATGGCGATGTCACATTGCTCGAGTGCCTATAAACAATTTTATTTTAAAATAGTATGTACTAAACAGTGTGCTATTTTTAGCCAGGGGTGCCAACTTTGTATGAGTTTTTTAAGGCACTTTAACACAAAAAACTTAACTTAGTTGCAACAATCTAAAAAAAACAAATTATGCTGTTAATAACAAAGTAATGTCAGACAAATACCCCAATTTATTTTTGTCTGCTTATTTTTCATCATATTATGTTGTAAGTTGCCTTTGTAAGTAAATTTTAAAAAAATAATAATCATTATGGTCACACTCAAAACAATTGATAAATATTTTTATAAAACTTATATGGTTTATTTTTCTTTTAAATATATAGATCCTTTTTTGACATTCTTAGTCAAGTTTATAATATAGTATTTAATAATCACACCCTTGTTTAATCATATCTTCTTCACGATTCAAACAAGCACTGGCAACACATTGATTTAACATTGACAGCTGTCATTATTTTAAAATTAGTTAATCAATGGCTTCCAAAGTATGGGTTACAATATCCATTTGTTGACTTAGATTTATTACAATGATTACATTGTTTATTAAATATAGAATAAGCTACAGAACAGATATGAAAGATATTTATTAATATTATTTTAATTTTCTATATAAAATTAAATGTTTCTTTGTCTCGCATGTGTTGCTATAACGTTCATCAACTTGCGATGAAACTTTTGTTAATTGTTGTGCGCACGCACTTGAAGGTTGTAACTATCAAAGCCTACATAATGCATTAAAGTATCCTGACCATGAACCTCTACACAATACAATTTTGAGGTGTTATGTACTTCAACTAAATTTACATTACAATACTAAAATTGACAGGAAAACTATGAAAAAGTTTTTATAAAATTTGACCAAGTTCTGTGTCCAGATTTTTTTCCTCCCATACAATGAAATGATACTATCATGAAGCTGGGTAGATTGACATAAAAAAAATGTTTTTCAAGTTTTTTAATTTTTATGGACTCACACTTGACCAAAAATTTTAGTGTAAAAAAATTGTTTTCATAAGAAACAATGTAACCTAAGACAATTATCTTGTATCAGCTATTGTGTCGGATTTCCTCATACTGTCCTAGTTAAAAGAACACCTGTATATATGCTTACGCTTTGATCATCGCAAGTAATGAATTAGTAAGAACTTTGATAAAAAGCCTTTTGGTAACAATAAAATAAAAATACACTTCACGTGATAAACATACATATATATATATATATATATATATATATATATTTATATTTTTTTTTATAAACCACTACATGCTACTGATAAGATAATTCCACATTGGGTTCCTGACTCGACCTAGATCCTTTAAAATCCCACACCGAGGCCGCAAATGTAGCAAACACATGCGAGGCTTGAATCAATTAAAGCATACTCGCATGTGATCGGTACTCAGCAACTTATACATAGGCCGGCCGATTGAATTGTTCATGATCTCATATAAAATTCATTATAATTGTGCAGTTGTACCACCCTGAAGCAGTTCCATGATAACATGGTGGCGATGCAAGATCTATGAATCTGCCTCATTGTATATATCTGTTAAAAAGTTGTCAGTCGAATGTTGAAAATGACTCTACTGAAATGACTAGATGACCGTTAACTGCATCTCCTGAAGATAACACAGAAGAAGAATGCAGGGCGTTAGTTGGAGAAATAACAGAGATTATAGGAGACCGCAGATTGAAAATAAATATCGAAGATTATAGCCATCTTTTACGAGCAAACTTGACACATTATTCACAATGAAATGGATTTTTCTAAGGTGCCTGCGACATGGGTACTGGTTCTCCTTTCAGACTAATTAAAACGTGACTGACTCAAGATTTTGCTCAACTGTTTGAAGCTGATTTATTAGAATTTTTGGACAGATTTGTGAACAATGATAAAACTTAGCTCCACCATTATAATATAGAGACAAAACACCAATCAAAAAGTGGATAAGACTAGGATCACCAGCCTCAAAGAAATCAAAAGCGATTTCATCAACAAATAAAGTAATGGCATCTTGGAACTTGACGGAAGTAATAGGTCGATTACCTGCCATAGATTACCACCATAAACATCACTTACTACTTCGCCCTTTTAATCAGTTGCATGACGAAATAAAGGAAATATAGTCAGGAAAGTTAACGAATAACAGTTCTTCTTCGTCGGGATTAAGCGTGCACTCAAGCATATTTAGAAACATTAGCTGAAATCCATTTTCCATCTCTTTCCCAATTTAAAAAAGCATTAAGTGGACAGGAATTTATATGAAATATTTTGAGAGCTTTGGGGAAACATTTTTTGAAATGGGTTTAGAAACCAAATGGAGGAAGTGCTCCGAATCAGGTGGCCAATGTGTTGATAAATGCAAACAATTTTGACAGCAAACTTCTCAATCCATCTAGTATTAGATGTATGAAGAGTTTTGATTAATCCTTCACATATCCTTATGAGTTCAGCTAAGTAAAAATTTATGACATTTAACGTTTTTTATCAAAATTCACAAAATTCATCTCAACAGAAATATCAGATTAACGAGAAAAATCTTTTGAATATTGAATATATTTGGCGTAAATTTTGTAGAAATTCATAATTCACAATTAAATGAAACTACGTGATGTAGTATCATTTCTACTTTCTTTACGTTCTTTACCACGACCTCGTTTCTTACCACGACCACGGTTTCGTTGGTTACGTTTTACGTTCACAGTTACGTTCTTTACCACGACCACGGTTTCGTTGTATTACAACATATTCAGGTAGGCTATTAGCTAAGTCTTACAAAGTATCTTTGCTAACAGCCCACCTGAAGATGTTGTAATACAACGAAACCTATGTCGTGGTAAAGAACGTAAAGAAAGTAGAAATAATACTACATCACGTAGTTTCATTTAATTGTGAGAAAAATCTTGTTTTTAGTGTGTGTATATTTTGCATACCTGTTGAGGCTCATTGTGGAAGCTAACCGAGAAGTACTCTTGTCGAAGAATCCAAAACCCCTGTCAAAGAGACTGAACGTGTTGGCGCCGGTTCGCTCAAGTAACCGAGGGCTCACCAGCATTGGTCGTTCTAATGGTCGCATGTAGAGAAAAGAAAATATATTAATTCTATAATATAAAGAAAAAACAATGAATGACAGAAACACAAATAAATTAATTTAAATCTATTCCATTACAATTATATTCCAGTCAACAACCACAAAACTTTTTCACTTTATTTAACATATATGTAAGTTAACATACGACGATAATGATTAACTTAACGTTCCCTTTAAAAATTGGCTTGTTATATCGCAATGGCTTTGTCTTAACCTTTATTGTTCGTTAAAGTAACATTTTTTTAGGTCATACTAAACTTTTGTTTCAAATGCACTCTTCATTCCAATACGTACTAACACATGTCTTCTTTGTTTACCAAATCCATCTTCCTATCCTTGCTTCCACTCACATGCCAAGTTAAGCGTGTTTTTGTACGTGTTGTATCTTTCGTATTGCTTTTTTGTTATTTTTTAATTTTGTATTTTACGCACAAGTTCTTACAGTACACCACATCTAGTTGTTACTCATTATCTGCCTTATTGCTCTTGTAACGACACGTCTGCTTTATATAAGTTTTAACACTAGAAAGGCTGTGTGACCCATTTTGAAATTGCATTGTTTATGAATCAGATACTATATGTTTATGTGACTTAGTGTTTTGTGCTTTTAATGAACTAGCGTTAATTTCACAACACTATTAAGATTATCATATATCTATCTGAATGTAAATAAATAGATCTTTTACCAACAAAGACGGTGCTGGGTCCAAGCACTCATTAGTAAATGAATATATTTATAATTGTGAGTACTTTGTAATATTATTCGTTATAGTCTTACAAAATATTACTTGTACAAATCAGTGACTTCATTTTATTACTGCCTGAACTTTCGAAGAGTAAACATTATTGGTTATTTCGTGATTTGGTTTCAAAAAGTCTGGAACTCTTTGCGATAATGAAATACTGAAATTATTACAATCCTTGCCGGAAGATTTGTCGGGAAGTGAAAGTAACAAATCAGAAATACGTCCAGAGTCAGACCCCGGAGAGATTAATACTTCTGGATCGAGTTTGAGCGATGACCTAGACGACAATCAACTGACAAATGTTCAAAACCATAATGTATCTAGTCAACGGGAATCACGTGGTAGACAACCTCGAAAACATGTGCGTGGTGTTCGTTCCATTTCAAGAATTACATCTGAAAAATCTAACAGTATGATACAGGTGGAATATTATGGAATATCATTCTGAATTCTGAAACTAGTGGTGAAATACTAGGGCGTCGGGCTGGCCATAATATTTTGACTGAACAGAGAAGAAATATTGACGAGAAATTTATCTCATCCTGGAAACTTCTTATTAATGTCACAATATTACATCAAACTTTTTATTTATGACATAATTTACATCCAAAATTGTACTGTAAGTGAAGCACATCGTCGGCTTGGAAATACAAATTCCACAATGTCTCAGGAGCTAAAAACATATCCATAAATGATTTGTGGACCAAAATTTGGGGAAAGTCATATTTTACGAAAACTATGACCAGAGATTGATTCAGAGAAATAATGAAATACATAAGGTTCGCCCTACGAGCAGAAAGATCTTCAAGAAACAGACAAGTTTGCTTTGATTTCTTAAGTGTGGAACCGATTTATTGAACATTGTATATCTTGCTACAAACCAAGAAAGCATAACAATTGATAAACAACTGTCATTCAATATATGTCAAATAAGCCAGATAAGTTAGGAACAAAATTTTAGTGCTGCATTGATGTGAAAACGAAATATCTATTGAATGCTTTTACATATCTGGGTAGACACAACTCGTCCTGAAAACCAAGGCCTTGGAGAACATGTTGTCATGAAACTTATGGAACCATTCTTAAATAAAGGTACGAACGTGACTACAGATCATTTTTTCACATCAGTATCATTAGCACAGAACTTGCTGTCTGAACGTACGACTTTGATTGGTACTATAAATAAACGAAGTAATAACGTGCTATTATTGAGTACTTACATGATTACATTCAAATAGACACTAGTAATGGCAAAAAAAACCAAAAACAGTATTATTTTCTAATTCAACCAAATATGATCCTTAACCAAATAGCGAGACTTCATAGCTTCAAAACAGCATCCAGAAGATGGCCTGTACAGGTTTTTAAAAATATTCTAGATCTCTCCGCTATAAATGCATAGGTACTTTACCAAGAAGGGATGAATGTGAAGGTATGCAGAAAGGATTTCATTTTACAGTTGGCTCAGAAATTTAGCAAATTTTCAGACAGTCCTATCCCTGAGTTACCCGTTCCCTTACTGTGTGCATTCTCATCACACTCTTCGGCTACTAATCTCACAAAAAGATGTCATTGCTACATTCCAGGTTGCAAAAATAAAAGTGACCGAGTGTGTGATTCTTGCAGAAAACCTTTATGTGGGATGTGTGTAAACCAATTCTAAAGCTGTAGTTTGTAAAAATGGTACATAAATTATATGTATAGGTATTTAAAAAATAAACAAATTTTTGAGAAAACTTGACGTTATTCGCCTTTCCTTGTATTTTTATTGAATCAACAGTATTTATAAAGTAAACAATTTAAAAATAACTATGAACGTTCGTAAGGGTCAAACGACCCCCGGCCGCCTTTAAAGATAGGTCGTTATTTCAGCTTTTCTAGAGTTAATATGCCCATTAAAATTAATAACAATAAATAAATATTAACAACTAAGCCAGCAATTATAATCAGGAAGCAAGCATAAACCCATCAGATACGTCTTGTACAACACCCAACAAGAAATATTTCCAAAATACAGGATAAAAAATTAGATAAATTATTCAGGTTTTTTTCACTCGTAAACAGCAATGAGGTAAGACAACATAACCTCAACCCCCAAACAAAGACAAATGTCAAAAAATTTCCTCACCAGCTCTGCTACTAGTGTGATGATCTTCAGTGCCGACCGCCCCAGAATTTTGGGACTCGTTGTCCCCGTGTACTGTGGAAGCCAATGTCTGCGTTGAGCCGAGCGAAGCCGCGTCCCACCCGCCCACGCTGCTCGCGCCGCATACTGACGTGGGGGAGAGCTGCGACACACCTGCAAGGAAGACATGGAAATAAATATGTGCAATCACTTCACTTTATACAACTGCACATTGAATAGTGTTTCATTTTACAGCAGTTCGTTTTGGTTTTACGATTAAATTGAGATATTGTCACCTTTATTTTCTATAAAATAACTATCTTCACCGAGAATCATTTCAACATGCATTCGTCATTTTTATTTCTAGTATTAAAAATTATTACAAACTCTGAATATCGTATTTTAGAACTTATCAAATATTTATTCTTGAAGACACCTATTCGTTAGAAAATATATTGAAAAAATGCTTATTTTTGACAGCACAGAACAACAAAAACTTGCTTTAATATCATAACATGCAGGTGATGTTCAGCAAAATTTCTCAAATTGTATGTTTTCTTAGGTATGACCTTCGTGACTTTTTCTTTAAAATGTTTTAAGCAGATGAGCGTTACTCTTATATGACGGTGACAATATCCATGTTAAAAAGATTATTAATACATTTTGTATGTTTATATAAAGAATGATACTCGTTATGAATGATTTGATACTTGAAATGAGATATTAAAACACTTACTACCACTAAATTTGATAGTCTATGTTCGACAGAAAAAAAATTAGATTAGTCTTAATTGTACAGAACAGTCTCAGGTTATTGAAGAGGTGACTAGAAGATGATCTATTAGAATAATCTTAAATGAATATCAGTATGTGTACATAAACGTAAACCAGGGTTATTTACGCCAAAACAAAATATTCCCACTAATAGGGACCATGCAAGATGCTAACAGTGCTATCTGGTGATAAGTTCATCAACTTTAGTGACACTACTATTGTTTGTTGCCACTATATAAAACAAAATTTAAGTACAAGTCTTCTTTCAATTAAATAAAGGAAAACAATGAATAAATCGGTTCACTGACTTGTTGCTTTACACGTTGCTTATTAAATGTTTAATCACATAATTGTTACAGTTAAACATTACTTATCAACAAATTTACTTGACATGTACTTGTCAAATGAGGATTGCGCAAACGTAGATATCATACTTGGTGGCTAATTTTAATCTCTACTTGATAATTAAATTCTGTCATATTTATAACATGACTTGCTTAAATGATTTCTTCCCATTTATAGGTTGGCAGTCAAATTTTTTTATATTATCCATTTCAAAAAAACAAAAATTAACTGACATTGATACATACGTAATTCGAAGTACTTGTGGTATGGCGTTATGATATCTACGTTTCTTGCATGTTACCCATAAGGTTATGTAATATATATAATGGGACCAGAAAGGTCTAATGTACTATGTACTATTACAACAATCTGAAACAATTACTAGCGAGTGTTACAGTCATCAATTAAAGCATTTGAAACGAGCTCCGAGTGAAAAACAACCAAAATGGGAGAAAAGACCTAATAAACTTATTGTTCATCATAGCAACACCACACCATATGTTGCTGAACCAATCAAAAAATATTTAAAAAGCTAGAACTAGCAACTATCATTTAATAAATATTTGCTTCATCAGATGAAGCATTCGGCACTTTTTGCGTAGTATTTCTTACAAGGAAATAAAAAAAAATTGCCTTGTTTCAAAGGAACAGGACTTCTGTTTTAATGGGAACTATTTTATCCGAATAAATGGCAGAAGGTTGCAGCTTCAAATGGAGAATATTTTGGATAAACCATTATTTTATTTTCTTAACGAACAACTGTCTCTTATTTATATAATGTTTAGATTCTTCTAGTAACATTTTGCTTCTTACGAACTTCTGCGAGTGTTTCGTTAAATATTTTTATTAACAGCGAGAATGGCACTTGATTAATTACATGATAAGTATGTTATAAAACTTCTTTTTCAATTGTTTTTAACTGCCAGATTTATCAGGTGAATTATACTAAAAATACTGATGAAGTACTACACTAAAAAAAAAAGTATCCAAAAAGTACAATTTAAGCATTTAGGAGCAGACCTTCACCCATAAATGATTATAAAATACGGGCTTATCCAAAGTAATGAAGGCGGTACTCACTAATATTGTCGTCGGTGTTGTCAGCGTGCTGATTGTTGTGCGTATGGTGTCGCCGCGACGGTTTTATACCGGGCGACTTAAGTGAGAGCTCGGGCCATTTCCTGGGCTGCAATGTAAGAATGTCAACTTTGAAACACGACAGAGAATAAAATAATTACATTTTTTCAGAGTTCAAAATTATCAAGATAAATATGCCTCATGACAATTATCCCAATAATTATCAAACAAATATGTATCAATCAATCGATATTTAACTGGTAGTTTAGTCGAGTTATAAACATTCAACAACCAAGGTAATCTTTTATTTATATTGACTATGATTTCGCAATCACGGCCAAAATAAATAAAGATTACAAAAAAAACTTATAAAACAAAACTTTCAAACAAAAATAGGTAAAAATCAAACTAGATATCATTTAATATAATTAATTAGTGGAATATCATCCTCGTTCACCTCAACTGCATCATCAATTAGGATTATCTGAATATGAAGATTCCGAATGCAAAATAAAACTTATATATGATTTAAGAATCAAATAAAGAATGACAGTTACAGGAATAAACAATACAAATGAAAAATGGCTGACAGTATGACAGAACGAAACACGACATGGGGAAATACCTGTCATAAATGTAAGTAGCAAATGAAATGTTTTCAATCATATTTGTCAAGATAACTATTAACCTACCACCTATGCCTTCGACTTCATTTGCATGTAATTAGGAAAAAAAATTTTATTATATATTTTTCTTTCTCTTATATGTTGCTCTTGGGTATATACTATTACCATACCACATTTCATCAAAATCCTTCGAGTCGATTTTGTGTGATACTCAAATTGACATACTGACAAAAATAAATTCTACAAAAGTTTTTCTGGCTTCTATTATCATTCTACAAGCTAAATCAATTACTTTCTTTAAAATAATTTCAATATACAGAAATGACTTTGCTACAATTTTATTGTCTATATATATAGATATTTCTCTGGATATTTATCAAAGACAATTATCGGTGATAATTATCGCTTTAGACCCTGTATTTTGTATGTAACATTCTATGTTTTTGTACGTACATAAAATTTTATTTCTTCATTAAATTCATTGCAATTAGCGATTGGGATTACCTGAATTAAGATCATATTTAATTAAAAAAAATTAGTATTTGTTATATTTTTGGAATATGCTATATTATTTACGTATTTTGTATTATGAACCATGCATTTTCATTTATAAGATGCAACTGAATATATAAAATGATAGACAAATAACTAAAAACTGGGCCTGGGAGAAAATCTGAAATGCAAAGCAATCAGTCGGTCGGTTTTTTATAACAAGACTTCTATTATTACTTTTGAAAAAAATATGTTTCACTTACTTATTTTCACATTATATTACCATTCGACAACTTGCAAATAATTCACATGAACCAACTAATAGTTTGTAAACGCTATTTCTACGGAGATCTTTGAACCAGTAAAATGAAAGAAAGTGCAGATTGTGTCTCATTGTAACCTACATACACAGATATAACATACTAATCCATGAAACTCGTAGACCCCACAAGGTGGTCAAAAAATTATGAAGGGACTTCTAATGCCTCAATTACACTCTGGGCTCATCTCACAGCCTGTCTCGTGATACGAGTCTCTCTTAAGACGAGATGTGAGATTTACACACACGTCTCGCACTATTTACACATGCGTCTCGTGGCTCGCTTGCGAGTGTAAATGAGGGGTAAGGAACTACTCCTTACATTTTCATTTTTTTCTTATTAACAATCCTTGATACAGTAAAAATACAACATATGCACATTTATGAAAATAATTTTTTTTTGTTGTATATTATTAAGATTGTGTATTATTAGATGAGATCAAACGGCGTATGGCGACCTCCAGGTAAGCTACAGATAAACTAAGGAAAATATGGAGGATTGAAATATCACCAAAGCCAACAAAACTAGATTTGTTAAGTCTCTCATATTCCTCTATGCTGCTGAAACATAGACTCTATGAGAAAGTGCTGGAGAAGAATGCTCGGTATATCGGGGACGGAATTCCGAACTAGTGAATCCATTCTTCGAGAGCTGGGCATCAAACAAAAACTATCAAGAACAATACAAGCTCGTATTCTCACTTTCTTTGAACATATAACACAGCGCGGATGCGAATCCATAGAGGGCCTAGTAGTGAAGGGCAAAGTCGAAGACGTCAGACCATGCGGCAAATTACCAATGAGGTGGATAGATAAAATAAAGAAGATCTTCAATGGGCCACTGCACGAATATACAAGAAGAATGAGAGTTTGCGAAGAGTGGCATCGCATTGTGAAACAGGCTACTAATGTCGACGTGACGACCACAACCACTCTGCAGAGTGTAACGACAAAGAAGAAGATTATTAAAATTACCAATTTCATTTAATTTTTTGTTTCTTTCTGATTATCAATCACTGAATTGTATGCTTTTTCATATTCTGAAAAATACCAGATTTAGAAAAATTATGTTCCATTTTGGTAACGCCTGGCCAATTTTCACCAATAGTCTCAATCGTAAAAAGATTATAAATGTTTCAGTATAATTGGTGTAGTGTGGATGCAATTTTATTAAATAAAGAGACTTCAAAATATTAACAAAGTCATACTCACAAACTTGGGCAACTGTTTGACAGGCGGCCGCGGTTCGATCTCCAAGCTCTTATTATATAAGTAGTCTCGTATCTCCGTGTCGTCCATACCAGGAAATGGGTTCAGGTTCTCTAAAAAAGCCTGGAAATACCAAAGTTCAAAATGAACAAAATTTAAAATATAACTACAATTTTCCTAAACTAAGATACTTTAACACGGTATCTTCTCCCGTTTATGTTGTGATCGTTGTTCATAAATACGCCAATATTATATAATATAATGGACATATAAATTTTAAAAACTTAGAAAAAAAGCTTCTGTTCGCGACCTCATTCACGTGGACTTCAATAACATAACCTATGTGTCAATTCAGACTCTAACTGACCTGTGTACCAATTTATTTCAAATTCCGTTTGTGTTCTGTAATAACAGTCAGAGGGAAGCAAAATTGTGCTAACAACTTAGTAAAATGGTTGCAGCTCTTCCAACTCGCCCTTCAGAAAATTTTTGACTTTTCCTTGTTAGGTATTAAAAGCTTTCAGCATGCATCAAATTTAAAATTTCGACACCTTTTGGAAGTAACCATTTGGAAGTACTCTGTCAATTGGATAAACTTACCCGAGTCTTAGTTTCCACTGTAAGGCAGTACGGCTGATTCTGGTACTGTTGAATTTCGCCCGTAATTTCTGCCACTTTCCGTCGTTTGGCAAAATTTATGAGCTCCGAGCCTGGGAGAAAATCTGAAATGCAAAGCAATCAGTCGGTCAGTATACGGATTTATTTTCACATCCTAATGACCATTTTTTGTTTTATTTTTGGACTTATAGACAGGTCATGAGTTAAAGAAAATTTTTGTTTTGCCTATGAATCTGTAATCAATTACTCGGGCTGCCAGAAAAAAATATTTCAGAATTATTGCAAGATTGTCATCAAAGTGATATTTATCATTCTGGCTCTCATAACTCAAGTATACTAGCATCAAAACCCAAGTTTTAATTTTGATTTTGACTGAGATTCACAGTAATTTTTGTGTATTATCCCGTTTATACGTATTTCTAATAAATATGCTTTGGCGTCACGGATGAGACTATAGAAAACAGTGAATGCTTCGTTTCAATTCAACTGCTACTTACCATATAACATGGAGCAATACCAGAACATTACATTTATAAGTTCTTTAAATGCTTATGATTACACGTTACAGGCTCTTTGTGTCTAGGTTCTGGGCGGTTCTTGTTTACCAAGTTTCTAGTGAGATATAGAAAGTTACTTTGTAAATCAAATAGTAAATTTCCATATACTTCTTATATAATATTCGGGTTTTCATAAGTCAAGTGTTCCAGCATCAAAACCCAAATTTCGTTACAGGATTATTACATTAGTAAATATAAAATATAGTGTGTCATATTAATATCAACAGTTTCAGTGCATGAAAAGTTATCAAGAAAGTTTAAAAGCCAATGATATCATTTTTACAATTTTTCTTAGTGTTTTTTAGGGTACCGTACTCCAAAAGAAAAAAGGAACCCTTATAGAATTACTTTGTTATCCGTCTGTTTGTCAAACCCTTTTTCTCAGGAATGCGTGGAGGTATCAAGTTAATATGAAATACTTAGGTCTACGGTCTCTTGGAGCTGAAAAAATCAAGCTTTAAAGTAAATATGGCCGTTTATGCCACATATTTTAACCTAGCAAGTAAATAAAAACTTTTAGGGTACTTCCCGTAGATCTAGAATTATGAAATTTGGGAAGAAGCAATGTCTCACGGCACAAGTAAAGGAAAAATTCGAACATCTTTAAAGTTATAGTTATATTTTTAAACATGCCCAATGTTTTTTACACCTGTGAAAGATATGGTGAGCAATATATTTACGTTGTGTACAATTAATATTTGTAACGTGTTATAAGAATACTATATACCTTTGAATGTTTATAAGTGCCTATGTGTGTATGGAACCCTCGTCAAAAAGTCAAGAATCCTTGTCTACCTCACCAAAAGAGATTTTTTTAAAAACATAAAGTATACTTGATAAACAAACAGTTATTTATTTACAAAAAAATGCAGCATCGGTACAAATTTTGAAATTAAAATTGTAAAATTTTTCAAGTTTTCAGACCGAACATCGAAGTTTTACAGTATATTTGATGGATAATATGATTTGGTATAAAGTGATGGTTACAAAATTATTTTTACATAATAACAAAATTAACGCCAAATATATTCAATATTTGTATTGAATTTTAATGAACTTTTTGAAGACCCAACTACATGTTATAACTTGGTCGACTATTACTTGTAATCTGTGATAATTTTAAATTTAATTTTAAATTTAATTTAAGCTGTGATAATTTTATATTTAATTTCATTATATTTACTAATATAGTGTATATTTTTCAGATATTCCAAAACAGCGGTTTAGGGGGGGGGAGACACGTAACTAACAAAAATAACCAATTTAAAGCTAAATATTTCGTAAACAAATCCCTGTATCGAAACAGTATTCACGATATACCCCGATCATCAACGATACCCTACACAATGGAATATTAAAATAAAAATAAAAAACGTGTAATGGAGGTACAGCCAAAAAAATTTTTTAAACAATTTTATTTTATAACTTTGTAGGCGTTATAAATATGTATAACCCTTATTTATAACGCCTACAAAGTTATAAAAAGTTTAGTTTTATTATAACTTTAGTTTTATAGCACTAATAGTCTGTTAGGCTGTGACATTCAGACAGAAATATGATTATCGTAAAAAGTGTTCAAAAGGTTACAAAACCCTGAAAATAAACATTATAAGAATGACGTAACAATCACAAATAGATTTAAACAAATGTTTTGTGTTACCCTTGACAAATATATGTCATATTTTCTTTAGACGTAATATTCGTCAACAATCCGTTTCATATAACTATAGCAAATTTTATTTTTGTTTTATATAAAACAATCTCACCTTTATTGCCATCCTCTATGTGGAGTATCATGGTGAGGTACATGCCGCAGAATGGCACGCAGGGCGGGTTGATGCTTCGCAACCGTTCCTGGTATCGCCGGAAGTGGTCAGAGTTCAACTCCGAACATTCTTCTAGCGCACGCTCCAGACGAGCCGAGATCATCTGACGATTGAACATTCAATTTTTTTTTAATTGAAAGATATAAAGATATACGTCAGCAATAAGGCATATAGCCCACTACCATCTAGTTTGTCTCAGATCCCCTCTCTTAAAGCCAATAATGATCCGCTACGCATAGACAACCTCAACACATATATCCTTGAAAGGCCCCCCCCTCATCAAATCTCGTATCTAAGAAAAACGTTTCCACTTAACACCATTCTCAATCAAGTGACTAAAGATATCATGCTCTAAAGATTTTTGTGATTTTATTTTACCACGTGGATATGCAGTACTTAACCGTTTTAGTGCCATGGTTTGTTTACTCATATATACTTAAAAATGCCAAATAAATCTTTTGTTTTTGATGTCATTTACCCTTGTCTCGAAAAAAACTATCTTCCAAAAATTATCCAATTTTAATAATTTTTATGGTGTTTTCTTAGTAAAAATTTGTACAAGCATAATAAAATACAAAGAAAATTATGGAAATATATATTGTGAACCAAAATTATAACAAAAACTTAAACCAAGGTCACATTGTATTTTCGCAGTGCGGTACATCCTCCGTATCAGTAAAATAATTGTTATCGTCACTATTATCACTATCACTCAAAATTTGCTTTACGCCAAATTGTGAGCGCACCACAATGTCACTCCCACTATCACTTTCTTCACAACTTGTCCGCTACACATAGACATCCAACAACAAATTATTTTCATATTCCGACATTATGGCTTAAAAATTTTCTTTTCCTGGATTCTTTTTATATTGTAATTACTAATAATATTATAATTTGAACTTTATGTAACATGTAGGAAGATAAAAAATTAGCGATGCATGCCTCCTGCGCGTTAAACTGCAACTGATTTTGCACTAAATTTGCCACGAGCGCGATGGCACTCGTCGGCACTCTAACGGTTAAGGTATTGCAAACCTCATGTTCATGAACAAGTTATACTTGCTACTGATTTGGATGGTTTAAAAAAAAATTACTAGTCCCTTTATTGAGGAAGTCAAATTTTTTTTTCGTTTACTTTATTCTGATATGTTAGAAGAAAAAGGAAAAAAATGTCTCAATATATCTAAAAACAAATCTCAAACAAAAAACCTTTCACCCTAATCAGTCCAATGATTTAGGTGTTAGGCTATATACAATGGACATAGACACACACACACACACACACCAATACTTCTCTAATTTTGAGTTTTTTATACTGCCTTAGTCCTTTAAAATTGATTCTGATGAAAATTTTACTTTACATTTTGAGGGCAAGCGGTTTCTTTTCTCATTGCAACATTTAAAAGCAGAAATAGTTTAATTTTAATGGTAAGAACTCTGTCTGCATAAAATGCGACAAATTAACAAAATTGACCTTATATTTTACTAATTTATACAAATTATATAATCCCTTATTCATGGCGTGTAATATTGGTGATAAATTCAGTGCACTTTACCTGATAGGTATACTTCAACCTAAACACCGACGCCGACCTCATAGCAGCCACAACGGCGAGCACGCCATTGAAGTTGTTAAGCTCTCGCAGCGCCAGCATGGTCTCCAGGAGGCGGCTAACGACGCCCACACGTTCCTCCACGTTCTCCGCCTCCACAACGCACTTCTCCATCCAGCGCGTGAACTGCAATAAGAAATAAGATGGCATTAAATCAAAAAAATCATTTCTTTTTATTAATTCTGTTAATTATAAAAACTCACATAAACAAACATTTTAAAGGTTCTACAAACTAAAATGAACGGCATATGTAAAGAATTCGAAAAAAAATAAAAAGTATCCATGTTATCTGCCCTAAAAATGAAAAAAAACTTTTAGGTATATCCATCTCTAATCTTTCTATATGACTTGGCTCTCTCTTTCCATTATCCAAACTAAACAAGCCGTCGCCTTGATATCATTGGATCATCTGACGGTTGACTCATAATGGCGCCACAGTATGAAAGAGCCTACTTTCGTACTGTGTTGCACTTATGGGTCAACCGTCATAGTGGCTTCTTCGCAAACGAGATCTCTGCCGGAATACATGCTTACTCCATCTGTTATCACAGTTCACTTGGGGATCATTGGATCATCTGACGGTTGACCCATAATGGCGCCACAGTAAGAAAGAACCTGCTTTTGTACTGTGGTGCCATTATGGGTCAACCGTCATAGTGGCTTCTTCACAAACGGGATCTCTGCCGGAGGACATGCTTGTTCCATCTGTCATCATAATTTACTTGGGGATCATTGGATCATCTGACGATTGATCCATAATGGCATCACAGTACGAAAGAGCCTGCTTTTGTACTGTTGTGCCATTATGGGTCAATCGTCATAGTGGCTTCTTCGCAAACGGAATGTTTGCGAAGAAGCCAGCATAGTTCACTTCTACTGGGATCTGTCATCATAGTTCACTTGGGGCGACACATTCGCTCAGCGCTAAGCCTATAGTGGGCTTTGCCGGGCTTGGTGCTGAACATATGTGTACATACATAGTTTCGGAGTACAATGGCCAAAGGCGAGTATCCAGGACCATCATTGAATAATCATGTTCTGAATCTTGTGTGTAATGTAATGTCAGGTTCCTATGGAATACCTTGATACATCTTTCGGATGCATGCATAGTCCATAGGACAGGTTACCCACATACAGTCCCTGAACAAATTATTAGTCGGACACAACACTTTTAACATATTTCAATAATTACACGTTTTCTGCTCAACTTGGTGTTATTTCATTTTATAAATAGCATTTATTAGTTAGGATAATATATCATATTATTCCTTTTTAAACCTATTTCTGTTTTATTATAATATCCAGGTTTTCGATATCGGACTGCAAACAAGCACAGATACGCTTCAGTCGCATTCTTACAAACCACATGTGCAGATGTGTTCGTTTGATCTGGTTTTTACATTATTTACCTATATTTAAGTTTATTTTAATTGGAATCAGAAGTTTTCTCCATTGTAAAACTTATTTAACTTTCCAAGTATGGATGAAAAAGGGGATCTCCCACCGTGAAAAGAACTGGCATTCAACGCCTTTCTTAACACTAAAACCACGAAGTTTCACATATCTGAAGCAAACGTAAGACACATAAAGAAAAAAGTCAATATAAGTGAAGAATAGAGCCCGAAAATAAAGAAAAAATGTGAAAGAAAGCCAATTTTCACCCCTAGATCAGAAAGATCTCTCAAGAAAATTTGTGTGGAAACAAGATTTGCTTCCACAAAAGGAATCAAATCTAAACTGGAAGAAGCTGATGATATTGCATTTGAGCGCACTGTTTACAAAAAATTACAGAGCTCATCGATCTGCCAGGAAGCTTAAAGTGACTGCTGTGATAAAAGCAAACTTCTGAAGTGGACAAAAGATTATAAATACAACAATGTGAACTTATGGAAATGGATAATTTAATATTTCATTTATTGTTAAAATATTATTAATATTCTTATAAGTTAATCGCTTATTTGGTTTTTTTTTAAAGGTGTGCTTCAGCGATGAAATTATGTCTGTAATTGTAGGAAGCAATGCTCAATTTTTTCAGTGTCATTAGGGCGAAAAGAAAAATGTCACCTTGACTTATGTAGACCATGAAACACCCTACATTATGATTTGATCCGTTATCAGTGACAAGAATTCTGGGCACCTCTACATAGTAAAACTTGTCATGAGGCAGGACTAGTACAAAGAAATCCTAGAGAATTGGTTAGTTCCCCAGTTAAGAGAATGGTACTAAAATGGGGAACCATTTATTCATTATCAGTGACAAGAATACTGGGCGCCTCTACATAGTAAAACTTGTCATGAGGCAGGACTAGTACAAAGAAATCCTAGAGAATTGGTTAGTTCCCCAGTTAAGAGAATGGTACTAAAATGGGGAACCATTTATTCGTTATCAGTGACAAGAATACTGGGCGCCTCCACATAGTAAAACTTGTCATGAGGCAGGACTAGTACAAAGAAATCCTAGGGAATTGGATAGTTCCCTAGCTAAGAAAATGGTACCGAAATGGGGAATCATTTATTTTTATACACAATGGAGCATACTACCCGTTCAATTAAAGCATATTTACATCAACAAAATATACCACACTTGGATTGACCAGGTAATAGTCCCAATACAAACTCAATTGAAGATGTGTGGGAGCTGATGAAAAGGAATGTGTCTAAAGAAGTGGTTAAGACCAAATGTCAGCTCATTAAAGGAATAACCCATGTATGGAATCATCACCCACAAATGCAGGAGACTGTACAATCATGCTAACAGCACGCCGTAAGGGATTGAGGTCTTAAGTTGGCTCAATAAAATATTAATACAGAAATACAATTGGGTATTTGACTAAATTTTTTTTATAATTTCAAGGTACAAGCTGATGAAGAGTGAAAAAATTTTTAAATAATCTTAAAAATTTACCGAGTTATAAGTTTAAATTTAACCTTTAGACAAGGACGGCAATACTGGATTGTTAGGTCATTTTTAATATTGCACATTATATTCTATAAGAGGAAAAGAGACAGGGATATACCCAACTCTATCCGTATCTTCAAATTTAGAAGCCTATAACTGGCTTATTTTTCAATCAATTTTTAAATTTTTTTCAAGACTGATTTTTAATTAACTTATATTTCACAATATTGTACGAAAAATATAAGTTAGTTAATTAAATATGTGTATATATAATTACATACAGATTAGACATACAAATTTTATTTATTCCATTAAAAACTTCCAAAACCATTTTTTATACTTGTGAGGTATGATTTTGCATACAAACTGCAGTGCGTCTGATAATATGGCCAGGGACTGTAGTAATTGCAATTTTTTTTTAGATTTTTCTTTTTCATTCAATACTATAAAAATGTCTTCGTTCTTACTTTTCCCGAGTCTTATACAACTCAATACTTACGTTTGTGGTATGTTTTATTATCCTTAAGAGGTTAGGACTAGTCTTCTCTTTGTCTTTTTTCGTCCACACGGCTCCCACCAATTCCGAAGGTTTAACCTAGAAATTAGAAATAAATTTTTAGCGAAACTGCTTTCGTTTATAATCATAGTTGTAGATCTTATGGTTAAACTATTCCAATAATATCACAATAATTAAGTCATTAATTTGTTTTTTTTTTCTTAAAAAACGATATAACATACAGTAATGTGTAATACAACTAATAGCGAAAAAAACAGAAAAACACAGAGCAATTGAAATTAACGTCACATTAGCTAATGATTGATTGTGAATCATCCAGCAACTCCACAATCGCATTACCAAAGCGGTCATTAAAGGAGAAAAAAATGTTACGACTGGACACAACTGGTAAATGTAGGTATATAAAAAATAAATAAGCACTGTAGTGCATATTAATATGCAGACTTGACAGATGAGGTAATGAGTCATTTCTTTTCAAACAAGGATGTAGTTAAATTGGCTGTGTACAGTGGACTGCAATTATCTATAAATGTAATAAAACTATAACAGAGTGAATTCTGCACATGGAAAATATTTTAATAATAATGACTGATTTAGCGTGTAGAATGATAATAGAAACCAGAAAACCTATTTTTAGAATTTTTCTGTCTACCTGTTAATTTGTTCTTCAATCATATGAAATCCACTGGACAGATTTTGATAAAATTTGGTATGGTAATCATTTAAACCCTCGAGCAACATATGGGATACTTTTTACCTGAATATTACAGATTTAAAAGGAATCCTGACTTGGTGAATATTACGCTGTTGGTACTGCCAATGTCATCTATTAGTGTTTATATTTACCTTTATGTTAAAATAAATAAAAACAGAATAATAGTGACGATAATAATAATAGTTTCCACAGCTCAGTTGGTTTGGCTGCAGTGTAATGGTTAGCACGTAGGCATAGTACGCCGAAGACTTCAATTCCCTTCCATATCTGGGTTCAATTCCCACTGGCCGATCTACTTTTTCTTTATGTGGTCTACAATGGAGTTTAGTGCACTAATGTTATTTATAAACAATAGTGGACAAAGTTGCGGGCACAACTAGTAAAAAATAAATCGGAATTGAAGACGATTAGACGAGAATTTGTCAATCAACTAATTTGAAGGCATGGCGTGTGAAATATTCTATAGACTCTAGAAACTATTCAGATTATCAATATAATAACGTAATCCCCAACTGCATTGCTCGAGTTGTCAGTTGCTCACAACTATATTCTGAAAAATGTGATTTTACAACTTATATACAATTTATAAAGAATAGCACAAAAATCTGCTCTCATAGTGCTGATAGAATATAATTGTAGTGAAAATGAATATACAAAGAGTGAAAGGGCTATTAGGAAAAACCATAAACGTAAATCTTTTAATAGATCAGAAGAGGCTGCTCCTATAGAAATAAGTCCACCATATGTATAGTGCGTTACGATTGTTAATAAATAAAGAAAATAATCAAACAAACGAACATATATATACAAAATCAATCACCCATTGTCCTTTGAAGATTAAACAAATCAATCATAAGATCTATCAATAATATAAGTAACTAATAAAGTCCAAAGGCAAATAACAAACAAAGAAATAACACTCACAGTCCTATAGAGATCAAACTCGAGCAGGGTGAGTTGCCTCGCCAGTTCGAGCGGGTGCAGCGCAAGCGGATGCCAGCCGTAGCGCTCTGGATCATCCTCGACATGACGCTGGAGAGGCGGTGGTGCGCGGTCAAACACATGTGCCACACCTGTCGTTGAGTTCTCAGTCTCCGATGGGGGTTGTGTCTGCAGAGATTGGATATTAATTTATACATGTGCATCATTACACCGTTAGTAAAAAAGTAGTAATTCTATTAACCTTAATATCTCTTAGATAACGTTCCACTTCCACTAATCCCTGGGGCGTGCAGGTTATATTTATGTAACGTTGGCGTTTAGCTCATACGAAAGTATTCTCTTTCTTATTACACAGGTGTCCTAACAAATAGTGTCAAGGAGAAGAACAGAGGTACTCGTAAAGAATGTCAAGATCTTGTCCAAACTCGTGGACTAAGATTTCTATGTTGTACTGGGTTCTGCGTAAAACCTTAAGTACCAGAGTACCATTTAGATTATGGTACAGCCTAGGCGTACTGAGGAGTTTGTGACATGCTCAGGAGTAGTAAATAAGAGTATCTTTAAAAAATAATCATTCTGACTGCAACCCACCTTCCGCTGCACTGTCTTGAGCACGCTCTGCACCCATTTTCGCATGGGCTTACCATCTACTGACTCGAGAAATGCGCGCAACCTCTCCAGCAGTGCCGCGTCCCGCTCGAAGTCGTAGAAGTGCTGATCCACCCAATGGCGTAGCACATTAATAACCCTGCAAAATAAATTGATGGTTATTTGAACATTAGAATTAAGAATTTGTTCTCTGAGTCCTTTTCAATTTGTTTAATTGAAGAATCGTTGTGATCTGCTGTGCAGAATTTGTGTTCAAGGAATAGGGGCTGAACAATGTAATGCTTTAAACCCTCATCCAATGATTACTGTTAAACTATAATTAAAAACATAGTATTAAATTTGTTACTATGTAGTTAAGACACTTTACCGTCTACCTATGCACTTTACCTACACAGTTATTGATTTTCTTAGTAACTTTTCATTTATAATACAAAGCTAACTTTTTCTAAAATATATATACATGAAAATTAAAATGAGCCTAAAATTCTTGATAAAAACTTGGAAAAAATTTTTCACCATGAATGAAACATGGATTTAGTATGACCCAATATATCGTGATAGTGGTATAATCACATGATTAACAGATTGCACATATGCAACATTTCACAAGCATTTCGAGTAAAGTCTGGCTATATTGAATAAAAAATGGAAAACAAAAATCGGCAGTCAGCGCTTTCGAAAATTCTTACCGATTAACCAAAAATATTTAGTGGGACGGCATCGGTTGACTGCGGTAAATTGGTTTCCTCCTGAATTTTCTGATGACTTTGGATTATTTTATCTATATTTTACACATTTCGTTTTGACGGATATTTACATTTGCATGGATATTTTTGTGTATAAAAGTGAAATTGTAAAGATAATTTCAATCTATTTTTTTTATTAAATTTACGAGTGGTATTTTTTTATTAAATACATTGCTGTCCATTAATATTCTTGAGAACTTCTAAACTTCTAGTTAATTGCAAATATTGATCGCATATGAAAATGGCGTACAATACATTTATTAAGATCATCAAAATTTCAAAATTGGCTTCAGTCTTACATTATTTTTTCAATAAAAGATAAATTTGAAAATCTCCCCTGGATGACATGTGTAATGTATCATGTAATGTATATTACATTACAGCATTTTAAATTATCACGATGAAAATATACAATAATAAAATGAATATAAACAGTGTTGTGATGCCCGATAACTAATCAATGAAATATTTTATAAAAACAAAAAACTAAATCTTAACTAATACAACTAACTAAACAACTAATCTAAAGTTACTTTTTTTAAATGGCATTTGACAGTTAGCAGATCTTTATACAATAATTCTGTGTGTGTGTTATTTCACTCTGAATATAACAAAACATGGTTTATATCACTCTGAATATAGCCAAAGGTAAGCTAGCAAGTTACAGCTTATTTTCTCCCTATACATCATCGGTGCTTAAAATGACAATCAATTTTAGTGGCGCACAGTAAACTTTTACAATGATAAGTGTACTTTGAGAGGCATTTATATATTTCATCTATTACATACACACTGGTAGAGCGTTCGATTTATGTGTTTGGGCTACAGATCATATATTAAATTGCAAACTTCGCTGGAATACCATAAATTAAATATATTTAGATATTCATAAATATATGACGTATATCTATAGGTCAGATGATCAAGGCAAGCTGTGTAATTGCTTATAAGGTAATGCATGCCACGGCATAAAAAGATCTGAATATTACCATATTTTTGTCTTTTGACATTATTTAAAATCCCTTGCAGATATGATAATTAGACTGTTTTGTAGAGAAAGAAATGAACAAGAAAACAATAATTGTAATGCAAAAATCAACCAAAAAATGTGTTACAATGTTCTTCCTTGGGAGTGTGTACTACTGTAATGGCCTACAATTAGCCAGAACTATTTAAGTCATAGCTCCTTTAAAAGAATGAAAGAAACATCAAATATATCTTGTTTACGTTTGGATAATCCAATCTCGTTACCTGAATCTGACCGGCTGCGAGAATTCCTTCCTATACCTCTTCCAGTCTTCCCTCGCTGTATTCTTGCTTAATTTCTCCATATCTGTTATCACGACTCCGTCCATTTTCTCTGTAAAGCGACACAAATTCCAATTAGAAAGTAGAAAGCCTTTAATTCAAAGCATGACTATAAAAACATTACTTTTTTTACCCACATCTGCCTGTAACTTTGCTCTAAGTAACATTCTCTGAGGTGACCCCAAACAATTGGAAAGTGGCACACGTGAATCCACATCGTTACTGCATCATAAAAGGGTACAGTGTGAACGATGTAGAATAGATAGTATTATACTCTATTCCATTCAAAAAGAGAATGTTTATTAACAAACCAATTTGACACTCAAAGTACAATCGGTACAAATATATATTGTAATCATTACATTAACTCAATTAAGTGTCACACTAAATAATGTGATAAATATCAACATTACTCCGTTATTTTACTAATATGAATTGTGAAATTTGTATTAGGAAAAAGGACGACGCTTGTTGCCGATCATAACTAACGAAATAACAATTTTTGATAATATTTTATGATTAATGCAATATTTTTTTTTAAAACATGGATAAAGTACAATCTTCAGCCATTTATTAGCTAAACATGAAAAAATACCTGTGAAATGACAAAACTACGTAGTTTGCCCTATCTTTATCGTTTTATCTATAGGACAGAGTTTAATTCTCAAACAGAAATCAAGTCACTAATGTCAGCGATAAACATTTTGTTGATATGAAATGACGAAAAGAAATCATTATAGATTGCAAAACAAATATTAATTATTTAAAAATTTAAAGATTTTAGTCTGGAAGAACACTGCAATATTTAATACTTTAATCTGATTTGTATGTACGAGACAAAAAATAGCAAAACATTATTGAATACAATGAGGTTACGTTGCGTGTGAATACAATATTAAATTTTTAAAATACTTTTATACAACACACTACACCACATTTAGACATTACAAATAATTTTGATTGATTACAACAGTACGCTGTGGAGACTTGACAAATGAATAAATGACATTAACAACTCTTCATTTATTTACCACCAGAGGGTGCTGATGACGTGTTGCATGCTCCCAATATCTATACATAAATCTAATAAAATTATAAAGCTACTACGTGTCGTGTGTAATTTGAAAGTTTAAAATGTCATTCAAATAACTTTGAGATATACAAATTTTCTATCTGTTTTTTTCTGAGGAATTTTGAGAAATACAAGTTTTTGCTTGTTTTGTCTTTACAAATTTTTGTCTCTCTCTTTTGAGAAATACTATTTTTTTCTGTCTTTTTATTACCTTACCACATATATCAATTCTACCCCAACAAGGCTTAAACATAAACAATTATTTTAAACCTGAAAAATTACTTAAAGAATTCATTTTCAGCGAACAGTATCCAATAAAATCAAATTTTCAATGCTTTGTTTTCGTAGCGTCTATCATAACCACAAATTAGGTAATTACACGATATTATTATATGAAAGTTACAATTTTAAGAGATTTAACAGTTAATCGATACAAGTTTAATTACAAATACAAGTCTTATCTACACCAGTAACAACTCGTTAACACAAAACATATATGATTATTAAGATTAGGGACCTGCCCAGAGCCATCGCTTAGATTGAGTTCAAAGAAAAAATTTCCAGCATACTAAATACGATGCCGTTCACTATTAAACCTAAAAATATGAAGTATAATGAAAATTATTACCAATATCGAGTTCCAAGAGTGAGCTATATGGACTGTTGTCATTATACTTAGGCGTCTTAGTCCGTGGTGCTTGCGTGACAGAGACAAAACATCGGTTATAATTACGAATTCATTGAAATATTATTACGTAAACTACAATCAATGTTTTTAATAAAAACATCTACAATTCTAAAACAGCCCTACTGCTCTCTATTATACCTTTATATCATATCCTGATATCCTTATCATACCTTTATATCATATCCTTTCAGTCAGTCAGATTTGTATGCCTTCGTTACATTATTTTTTTAAAACATTAATCAATTCATTTTTAATTAAATATAAGTAAAAAAAATTATGACAAATTTTAGGAAAACTATCTACTAAGTCTATGTTGACAAATATATTTATTTGGGACAAATTATTGCTCCCAGTGATTTAATAACCAAAGAAATTAATAAAAGAAAAGCATGTGGATTGGCTCTTCAGAAATCATGACGAATAAAGAGTTAGGTATTCACATTAAAAAGGAAATCGTTCAACACATGTATCCTTCCATATTTATCATATGGATGCGAGACCAGCCCTCACTGAATTGCATAGAGAAAAATTTGCCAGGTGCCAACGGGCAATGGAAAGGAGTTTGTTGGGAGTAAAACTAAAAGATAAGTTTAAAAATATAGATATTAAAAACAAAACTGAAGTAACCGACATACTCACTCGTATTGACTGCCAAAAGTGGGAATGGATAGGACATATGTTACGCTGCAAAACAAATAAATGAAGCAAGCAGGTTACTCTCTGGTAAGAGACGGCGGCAGAAGACCAGGTTGTCCAACCAGAAGATGGGAAGACAATATTCACCTTACTTTAGGGCCTTACTGAACAAGGTTTGCAAATGATAGAACCCAATGGTGACAGTTGGAGGAGGCCTATGCCAGGAGGCATGCCGAACTGCATGACATTCTATAGTATTTACTGATTATAAATGTTCGGAAATGAAAAGGCTATTATTATTAATCAATTCATTTTACGAAAATGGGTCAAAAGTTCACGGAATGGACGAGATGGTGAGGGACGGGGGTCGCTTACTCACAAATTCAATGAGAGACTCATTACGAGTAAATAAGTTTCAGGGTAATTGTGTCATTATCCTCTGAGCTACCGTTGATCAAACAACTCATTATGGAAGAAACCATCGACGTCATTATTTAGTCATATTGAAGGAAATGTCATCGGTTTACGGGGACTCGATTGAAGATGATGCGTGACCACCTCCGATGCGCGACTACTACGACGGATCGAGACCACCTCTTCGGACATTGTTGAAAAAGTTAAAAAACTTATGAAACTTTAAAAAATTACATATGCCACTCACCAGGAGTGTCGTATACCAGACTTGGATCAGGTATGTTGAATCTCTCGATGAGTAGATCCAGCAATTCGGAGGGAGCGCAGAAGCTACGATAAGTCGTGAGGAACGTCCGCATAAACGCCAGATCCGCATATATGTGGTACGTTAACCGCTCCACCAGCTTTAGCAGTGTTGCACCCTGCAGATAAATGACATGTAATCATCACTCGGCTGTATTAGCGGCAGCTTTTTTTGAGATCCGTGCATGACTTATGGTTTGAAAATGATTTCAAACAGCAAATTGTGTGGGTACAGCAAAGTACAACTAGAAATATGGATGATATATAAATGTTCTGTTGTATCTTTTGTAAGTTCTGATTTAACAATACTAATGTATTTTCTATAATATTTGTTAATACCAGGAAACTTCGTAATTTTAAATTCCCCGTATATATTGATGTTTTCTTTTATTTATAATTTTAACTTTAACGTATCTATTTATTGCTAGCTTATTGCTATGAGAGCAATCTCTTATAGCCGATTAAACATCAATCCAGCACCGCTCGGCGAACGGCCGGGAATCAAACCTGCATCGCAGTGCATTGCGGGAATCCCCACGATGCACTGCGCTGCCAAAAGCCATATGCCTTATGATCAACCCATTATACTAGGGTGACAACTTGTTTTATATTAGCATTAATAACGTCTTTTTTGTAAGAAAAGCTCTTATTTGTTAAATGTTAAAATAAAGATGTTTTTTTTCGGTAATTATCATTTATATATCTTGTTACCTTAATGAGCGGAACCCCAGAATTCTGTCGCTCCTCGAGCACAATATTCTCCAGCGAGTCTGGCACGGCAAACCTGTAGATCTCGGGGCTAGGCAACTTCAGCGGATGCTTCCGTTCCAAGTCCAGGAGTATGCTGGCGATTTGAAAACAGAGTACGTCTCGTTTCAAGTTGATATTTTATGGCCAAATTTTACAGTGCAGACATTCAAAGGATGTCTACAGTAACTAAGTGTTTTGATCAAAATGGAAAACTATTTTGTATTGTATAGCCAATTAATATTCTAATCATATATTTATATATCATATAGTATTTCTTTAAATTTTTCAAACTCTTCGTTGAAAAACTAGAGCGAGCGGAGACACATTGCACAAAAAGTGGTTAATGAAAACACAATATCATTTTAAAAGGCCGTTCTATTGATACCACACTCAATGGGGAAAAACCTTGCAAGATTTAATTCACATAAGTCTAAAACCTTAGAAACTGTGATAGATGGGCGGATAGATGGCCGGACGATATGATGAAATTATTGTCATAAATAATATTCTTGTGGTAGTAAAAGAACAGTACCTGTCGAGCGTCCGATCCAACATGCTCTTTGTGTTGAGCATGACGAGATCTGACATCCAGTTCTTCTTCTCGGGGCAGCTGCCGCAGGCCAGCAGTACGGATCCGCCCACCCTCGGCGCTAGTTCTACGCAGTGCTTCATCTCTGCATTAAAAATGGATGCATATTAATAACGGTCTATTAAATTTGTTTCATATTCTACTTATTATACTATGTGGCTCTATGCACATACAATACGAACTTGGTGACAAAAATAATTTTTCATACATGTATTGTAGTTAATACCTCTGTAAAGATGATATAATAAAATTCGGTATATGTTATATCCTTGCGACAGACATAAGCTACTTAGGAAACTGGCTTACGAAACCCACCGGCAACATATATTCCATATGACATTTTGATTTTATTATACATTATCTGGCTACTTCTATAATATCCGTCAATGTGTCAAATAGCATTAGGTATCTGGCCATAGCTGGATTGATTTATTTATCGATAGACATAAGCTAGGTACTTATGAAGCTGACTTACGAAACCCACCGGCATGTGTCCAACACATATTCCATATGACATTTAGATTTTGTTATACATCATCTGGCTACCTCAATAATATCCGTCAATGTGCCTTACAATAAATTTAAAACTTTTAAAAACAATGACGAATGAGTGTAACAGATTTACTTTAAAAGGGTTTCTATTACCTGTACTATTTCTGAAAATATACAACTAATTTGAAGAAAAAGCCAGCAAAATGCCCAACATTCTTCGGACAAATGAAGATCAAAACAATCTTGCAATTTCGAGAGCAACCAGTTTGACAATTTTCTTAGAAAAGTGCTCATGTCGCCGACAACATACCGTCTGTGTCATTCCTATCGATGACATCCAACTTTCTTATGTGTAGCTTCTCCTTCAGCTTTAGCTGCGAACCACCAGCGCTACCAGATGCTACCACACCTCCCACGGTTACCTGCGATTTAAAGTTGACGTAAATTTAAATAATGGTACGTAGAAAAATAATTAAAATATACGTGTACAAGACAAATATATTTAACACATTACGGAGAGTACATCGATTTTTATGAATCAACAGTGTCAAGATATGTGGACATTTTTTAAAATATTTTAACAAAACATACTAAAGAAATAAATATATCTGTAATAGTCATTGGTAGATTGCAA
Organism: Druceiella hillmani; assembly: GCA_039881145.1. Classification (NCBI taxonomy): domain Eukaryota; kingdom Metazoa; phylum Arthropoda; class Insecta; order Lepidoptera; family Hepialidae; genus Druceiella; species Druceiella hillmani. Next base: position 6,875,469 of record JAYKKI010000051.1, on the reverse strand, counting down.
AAGACCTATTTTTTTTTTGTTCAAAAATGATACCACTTTTTTCTGAAATTTAAAACTGTCATTAACATGGAAACGAATCGACCTGTATATCATATTTCAATGGATGTAAGAAATGTTGCAATATTAAAAATATCCTTCTTAGCGATCGATGGTGAGTTTTACTTTTTTAACTATCCCTTTCATTTGTATAGTTTTACAAAATAAATTGTGCAAAAGAAAAGGATAAAAGATAATACAACTGAATTTCAAGGTCAATTTCATTTCAAGGTAAATTTGCCATGAGCGCGATGGCGCTCGTGAAATCAGTTGCTGTTTAGCGTGCGGTAGGGGAGGTCGCCCGCACGCATCGCTAATTTTTTATCTTTCCACGTGTTACGTAAAGTTCAAATTATAATATTATTAGTAATTACAATATAAAAAAGATCCAGGAAAAGAAAATTTTAACCCATAATGTCGGAATACGAAAATAATTCGAGTGAAAATGATCATTTTTCAAGTTGTGAAGAAAGTGGTAGTGGCATTGTGGTGTGCTCAAAATTTGGCTTAGTGCAAAATTTTAAGTGATAGTGATAATAGTGACGATAACAATTATTTTACTGATACGGAGGATGTACCGGACTGCGAAAATACAATGTGACCTTGATTTCAGTTTTTGTTACAATTTTTGTTCACAATATATATTTCTATAATTTTCTTTGTATTTTATTATCCTTGTACAAGTTTTTATTAAGAAAACACGGAAAAAATTATTAAAATTGGATAATTTTTGGAAGACACATTTTTTTTTCGAGACAAGGGTAAATGACATCAAAAACAAAAGATTTCTTTCGGATTTTTAAGTATATATGAGTAAAAAACAATGGCACTAAAACAGTTAATACAAGAAAAATTTTCTTTAAAAGTTGTTGATTTTATGTATAATGCGACATTCAGCAATACTCGGCATATTAAACTGTTTTGTAGTCTTTTCACAAGGCTAATCTTTTCCATTAACACACGATAGTTAACATTAAAATATCGATAAATTCCATAGAACTTACCAAACTAGTAACCGGCTTGCATAGCAATAGAAGACCGTCAAAGAGATACGCTCGTCTCTCCGCTATCCGCTTACCTGGTCCCAACTTTGACAGCGTATCCTCTGAAATTGCAATTTTATGTTTTTTATAAAAATTTAACACATTATTGTTGGAAACGATTTATCTAGTGTACAGTGATACACAATTTATTTTGGTGTATGCTATTCGTAAATAAACAAAACACATTATTGCAAAATTTCTTTTTCTCAACGTGGACTCCATTTTGTTACTTCCACTCTGACGAAACAGGGTATTTGACTTGATTTTTTAAATTGTTCTATTTTGCATTATAAGCACACTACGTTTATATTTCCAGGATATATGCCGTCCATATTTTTTATACAAATCACTTTTAAGTTTGAATTTTCGAAATCGTGCTAAAAACGCAATTTCTGTAATGGCGGCTAGCGTCACGTCACACACAATACAAACATAAACAGTCCTGTCCGCTGAAGGGGATTATTATTTACTTTCATATTAAAATGGTGTTTAGTGCCACAATGTACAAATACGTCTACAAAAAGTCCACACAAAGTGTTCGTTTCAGTGCTAACAAATCTTAAAAGACGAAAAAAGTGGCTGCAATCAGCCCGAAGAAATTCAAACAGCATTACAGCTCACTCAAATGTTTTATGTGTGAAGACCATTTCGATGTAAGTAATATTTGTGTTTTATACATTATTATCGATATCAATGCCTATAAACCAAAAGAATAAGAACATTATATTTTGGTATGAATGCGTTTTACTCGCCTGTGACGTCATTCAACTTTTAACCAATAACAGGGCGTTTGTGACGCTGAATGAATTTAAAAAGATATTGTGATGTCTTTACATTTGTTTTTATAAAATGTAAATTTATTCTTTCGTAAATGAAAATAAATACGTTTATTTACGTTATTGTCGCTTTTATATACGAATTATAATAGTAATATTACTGAATTTTGCATATCTGAATAAACATTCCGAATTACTTGCCCATATTCATTCTGAATACAGAAACGTAATTTATTTTTTATTTGTGTCAGCGTTGCTCAATATCTTTGACTTTTCCATTTTAACGTATTAGACTTCGATTTTTTATATTATCAATTTATACTTTTTATCAATTTATAGTTTATACTATCAATTTATCTAGTTTCCAGTGGTATACAATGTTTTTGGTGTATGGCTATCGTAAATAAACAAAATTTTTTCGCAATATTTTTTTTAGTTTTTTTTTAAATTTTTATATATCATTATTTTTTCTAATCCTGAATTGCATAAAGTGCTCTAGACTGTTACGAAAGTAATTGCATTTCTTAGCATTGCTTTTGGTTACAGTGTTCTCTTCCAATTATTGCTTCGCCAGAAGTAAACAGACAGATTAGACCAAAAACTCAACGATAGGATATGTCTTTGTTAGGATAAATTATTTTTTTATTTAGTTTACGTTTATCGTTTTTACATATTAATGGTAATTGAAAAAATTACATTTCATAAAGACTTTCTTTTATAAGCCTTTCATTCATACAGAAGACGGGACAATATTTTTTTACTTTAAACTATATAAATATGGTAATGCTTCAACTAAGCCTTCTCTGTCCACGTAAAAATTTCATTACGTGTTTATTGCAAATGTTTCGACTTAATAATAATACTAATACTTGGCTTATACTTGTGGGTCGATGAAATTTTATATATATCTAAGTTTTTATGGAAAACTCATAGTGTGAATTCTACTCACAATTACTAAATTTTAATTTTTCGAGTTTTTTGTCCCGTACAAAAATATGAGTAAACATATATAATATAGAAAGCGAACAATTTGTTCATTTTATAATTACCCCTAACAAAGCATTAAATGTTCTCAGTTGACTTACAAATATTTTTGTAAACTTAATATAAACATTAATATAACGTTTACATTATACGACAGAATTTTACATAACATCTGAAATGGTGCAACACTTTGCAAACTTTTTTTGAAAATATCCATAACGTGATCGTGGAAAGTAAGTCTATTATCACGTCAAAAATTAGCACTGTTAAACTTTGCTAATAGTGTCATCCGAATAAGAATACCACAATCCAACATAATAGCATTCAAGTATGCGACCAACTCAATGGTGCGGCATAATACTTGTTACTGCAAATAAGGTATCGAACAAAAAATTATTGATTCTGTGATTTAAAATCTGAATACCTAAAGTTGTACAGAACTCAATAATACGAGTATCTATTTAATTATTAAGTAATTCATACCATTTATTTATTTTTTAATGTTCAATAATAGAAAAACACCTAGCCATTTTAATCATGACAAATAAGAAATATAATACAATTTAACTGGTTTATTATTATGAAAAAGTATTAGGAGAATGTTACGATAATATCCTGCTAAAAGTTAATCCTATTGGAATTCCATAAAAACAATTATATTAAAATTGTCAATAAAAACATACCTCTAATAAACTCATTGCAACACTGGCCTATATCCTTTTGGTCCCAATTGTCTATGAGCCGCGACAGCTCATGCGTCTTCTCTATGGCTAACTGTCGACGCGCCCGTGTCGCCATCCTCAATGCTGCTTCCCTGCAAATGACATTTATAATTTCTGATAGGTAAATTAAGTACGTCCCCATTTCTTAAAATACAGAGTGAGAAAATTTCAAAATAATAAATTATGAGACATAATAAATGCTCCAAAAGTAGATAAATGGGTACGTAAATATCCCCTTTAGGAAAGGGAACTGTTGAATTGTTTGTGCAATAACGCCACCATGTCAATTCGATTACAGGACCCGAACCAAGAACAGAATGTTGTAAGACAAGGAGACATGTCTCCAAAACTCCTTCCCTTAACACTGCTAAATGTCTTCAAGCTCTTGGATTGGAACAGATTTGGCATCAATATGAACGATAAATACCTCACTCATCTTCAATTTGCCGACAATATAATGATTATGACAGAATTGCCACAAGGACCTAAGCAGAATTTCTCAACAGACGGCCCTTAAAATGAACATTAAAAAAAAAAAGAACATGTCTAATGTACCTATACTAGTAAGGAATGTCATTCTCGAAGTTTCTGATCATTATGTATACCTAGGATAAAAAGAGAAATATGTCAGTCGGAGAATCCAACTAACCTGGGCAGCACTTAGGAAACTTCACCATGTATTCTCGTTCAAAATACCCCAGTACCTGAAGACAAAATTTTCAAACAATGTTTGTTGCCAGTGATGATAGACGGAAGTGAAATGTGGTCGCTTAGTCTTGATATTGTAAAAAGACTCCAAGTCACTCAGTGAGCTATGGAAAGGGCTATGCTTGGGGTTCCTCTAGGAGATAGGATCTGTGATGAGGAGATACATACACAAACTAAGACCATCAATAAAGTTAGCATGATTAACAGGCTGAAGAGGCGATGGAGAGGTCATATAGCACATGAACTGACATTTGCTGGGTAAGAAAAGTTCTCGAGAAGCGACCATGTACCGAAAGAAACAGAGTGGATAAGCCCCTCTCTAAGTGGACAGAAGACCTGATAAAGGTCACAGGAAGCCATTGTATGCAAGCAGCAGGCTTGATCTGTGTGGGAATCTATGGAGGAGGCCTATGTTCAGCAGTGAACATCTTTTGACTGATAATGACAAAAAGTTTTCATTCAGTGAGTTTAAATTGAACTATAGTCATTAATATAGAGAGTCAACAGAACTAGATCCCTAACCTTCAGTGTATAGACGTTAACTCAGCTAATTTGGAAACTAAAGCACAGCGTACAATCATTTTAACTTTATGTTACGAGGTCCTCTCTCCAGTGTATATAAAATGTTATGATTAATATACAGTCGTAGTCTTTAAGTCTGTAGTCATTAATATACAGAGTTAACAGAACACAGTCCCTAACTTTCAGTGTATGGATGTTAACTCAGCTATTTTGGAAACTAAAGCACAGCATACAATCGTTTTAACTTTATGTTAAGAGGTCCTCTCTTCAGTGTACATAAAATGTTATGATTAATATACAAAGTCGTAGTCATTAAGTCTGTACTCATAATATACAGAATCAACAGAACCAGATCCCTAAACTTAAGTGTATAGATGTTAACTCAGCGATTTTGGAAACTAAAGCACAGCATACAATCATTTTAACTTTATGTTAAGAGGTCCTCTCTCCAGTGTATATAAAATGTTATGATTAATATACAAAGTCGTAGTCATTAAGTCTGTAGTCATTAATATACAGAGTCAACAGAACTAGATCCCTAAACTTTAGTGTATAGATGTTAACTCAGCTATTTTGGAAACCAAAGCATAGCATATAATCATTTTAATTTTATGTTAAGAGGTCCTCTCTTCAGTGTACATAAAATGTTATGATTAATATACAAAGTCGTAGTCATTAATATACAGAGTCAACAGAACTAGATCCCTAAACTTTAGTGTATAGATGTTAACTCAGCTATTTTGGAAACCAAAGCATAGCATACAATCATTTTAATTTTATGTTAAGAGGTCCTCTCTTCAGTGTACATAAAATGTTATGATTAATATACAAAGTCGTAGTCATTAATATACAGAGTCAACAGAACTAGATCCCTAAACTTTAGTGTATAGATGTTAACTCAGCTATTTTGGAAACCAAAGCATAGCATACAATCATTTTAATTTTATGTTAAGGGGTCCTCTCTTCAGTGTACATAAAATGTTATGATTAATATACAAAGTCGTAGTCATTAAGTCTGTATTCATAATATACAGAATCAACAGAACTAGATCCCTAAACTTCAGTGTATAGATGTTAACTCAGCTAACTTGGAAACTAAAGCACAGCATACAATCATTTTAACTTTATGTTAAGAGGTCCTCTCTTCAGTATACATAAAATGTTATGATTAATATACAAAGTCGTAGTCATTAATATACAGAGTCAACAGAACTAGATCCCTAAACTTTAGTGTATAGATGTTAACTCAGCTAATTTGGAAACTAAAGCACAGCATACAATCATTTTAACTTTATGTTAAGAGGTCCTCTCTTCGGTATACATAAAATGTTATGATTAATATACAAAGTCGTAGTCATTAATATACAGAGTCAACAGAACTAGATCCCTAAACTTTAGTGTATAGATGTTAACTCAGCTATTTTGGAAACTAAAGCACAGCATACAATCATTTGAATTTTATGTTAAGAGGTCCTCTCTTCAGTGTACATAAAATGTTATGATTAATATACAAAGTCGTAGTCATTAATATACAGAGTCAACAGAACTAGATCCCTAAACTTTAGTGTATAGATGTTAACTCAGCTATTTTGGAAACTAAAGCACAGCATACAATCATTTTAACTTTATGTTAAGAGGTCCTCTCTTCAGTGTACATAAAATGTTATGATTAATATACAAAGTCGTAGTCATCAAGTCTGTAGTCATTAATATACAGAGTCATCAGAACTAGATCCCCAAACTTTAGTGTATAAATGTTAACTCAGCTATTTTGGAAACTAAAGCACAGCATACAATCATTTTAACTTTATGTTAAGAGGTCCTCTCTTCAGTGTACATAAAATGTTATGATTAATATACAAAGTCGTAGTCATCAAGTCTGTAGTCATTAATATACAGAGTCATCAGAACTAGATCCCCAAACTTTAGTGTATAAATGTTAACTCAGCTATTTTGGAAACTAAAGCACAGCATACAATCATTTTAACTTTATGTTAAGAGGTCCTCTCTTCAGTGTACATAAAATGTTATGATTAATATACAAAGTCGTAGTCATCAAGTCTGTAGTCATTAATATACAGAGTCATCAGAACTAGATCCCCAAACTTTAGTGTATAAATGTTAACTCAGCTATTTTGGAAACTAAAGCGCAATGTACAATCATTTTAACTTTATGTTGAGGTCCTCTCTCCAGTGTATATTAAATGTTTATAATGGGTAATAACCAAGTTTGGTGATACCCTTATTGCAGAAAAAGGTCACTACCCTTTAAATCAACAATGAAATTAATTTTATTAAAAAAAACTACTCACATCTTGGGCCCGTTTCCCAAAGCCTTTATCAGCAACTTTTTTATGGGATGAAGATTGCACTCCACCTGGAAATATGAAAAAATATCCATTAGCCATTATAGAACAGACAATATATTTTTTTACATATAGATTATTGTTAAATTGATAGAGCAAACCGGTTCCTATGAGTTCCTTAAGACAAAATAAGTCTATTATAACAATACATTTTTTTTATATTTGATCCAGTTCTCGAAATATACTATTGTAGTGTTAATTCAAGACTTAAGCGTCTTGCAGTGCACGCAGACTGGGTGAGCTGACGATACGAACTTGACACAGGAACACTTTATTCCGCTTTGAATATTGAGCGATACAAGCATTATTTATTTATTTATTTCATACTTTATTGTACACATAATATATACATTTGGCGGACTTATTCCTATATAAGCAATCTCTTTCAGTGAACCGCATAATTTAAATATGAGCATTTTGTAATGTGGAACACTGTAAAAGAAATTAATAAAAAAACAAAACTAATTAGGATATTAAACTAATTAGGATATTATAAAATCTTAAAAAACACACACAACTATTTTTATAAATATTTAATAACAATTATAAACCTTGATATTGCTGGGGACAAGCTAAGGGAAACAAAATGGAATTAGTAGAATTGGAACTAAGGAAATATGAGAGGAAGGACTTTTTAGACGGTCTTTGGGCACATTTATAGAGTGAGAGTTCCTGGTATCCGGATCTAGTAGATTCCAAAGTCTTATAGCTTGGACAGCAAAGGACTTTTCATAAAAGGTGGTGGTATTCTGGGAAAAAGGAGACTGAGCTGATTTTCAGAGTGTAGCCTTATACCGTGTGCAGACAAGTAACTAAATCTGCTTCTAAGATAAGTTGGTTAAGTAGAATTGTTCAAAATATTGTAAAGAATATGTAGATTACGCCGATTACGGATTTCCATCCATTTAAGTTGTGCTCCAAATTGAGAAACATGATCATCATTTGCGCCAAGAAAAATCCTTTATACTCACAATTCAATGTTTCTCTTCAATTGTTTTTCCAGATTTTATGATAACAAAATGTCCAAATGTAATTAAGATACAGAAAATTTTGAAAATCAAAAATATTACATCATTTAAATATCATTATTTCTCAGCAATGAAGGCCTATATGGGGAAATGTTACAGAAACTATTCTCAAAAAAAGAATTGTGACCTGTAGCATGTCCGCATCTTAATCTTTATTCTGATAGTTAAACAAACAATTGAAAAAAGAGTCACCAAAATAAGTCAAGAATTGTGAACTGTAGCGAGTCCGCATCTCTATCTTTATTATGATAATTAAACGATTGAAAAAAGAATCACCAGTCAGTCAAGAATTGCGACCTGTAGCGTGTCCGCGTCTCTATCTTCATTGCGATAATTAAACAATTGAAAAAAGAATCACCAAAATCAGTCAAGAATTGCGACCTGTAGCGTGTCCGCATCTCTACCTTTATTTATATATAAAATTGTAACAGGATGAAAATATTTTGAAGAGTGATTTTTTGATTTTACGTAAAGAATGATAATAGAAGCCAGGAAACCAGATTTTAGAATTTTTATCTGTCTATATGTTAAATTGTTGTCAATCAGGTGAAATCTACTGAATGGATTTTGATGAAATTTGGTATGGTAATAGTTTATACATAAGAGCAACATCTGAGAGGAAAAAACAAAAATTCTAATAACCTTTGTTATTCCGAATTTTATGCGAACGAAGCCATATAAGTAAGAAGTATGTATATATGTATAGCCCAATGGACAGACACATGTCATTTTTCAAAGCCAAATTTAGACTATAGTAAATAATGTAAAAATTAAAAAAAAAATTTTTTTTAGTGAATCTCTATCCAAAAAGCTATATTAAAAGTTGCTTACTTGTAAAAATTACCCGAGTTATAATTACTTCTATAGCCAAAATTCGAGGCCAACACGGTCGATAATACTGGTCGATAATAATTGACCAATAATAAAATAGACATGGTGAAGTGTACCAATACATTTAATGATTTACAAGATTTGTGTGCTCACCTGCTTGAAGCTCTCCCTGTCCTCGGGAGTGGGAGCTATCTGCAACAGGGCTAACACATAGTTGTGATAGAGAAATATGTGCGCTATAGGCGCCATCAACAGCTTTGGCAGGTAGTATTTCACCGCCAAACGGAAACCATGACCTGCTGTCGCCAGTTGCTCCGAGAGCTGGAAAATACCATCCTAGATATAAACTTTTATCTCTAAAAAATTCTCGGTGAATTTGTGCATATCTCTTTTTTATTTTTAACAAGCCTATCAAGAAAAAGAATATTTTAACAGAGTATTTAATCTACTAACAAACAATACGGATTACGGAAAAGAAGCACAAAAACATTTTAGAAAGTTGTGTCACATAAGCTCATGAACGAAGTACGAGGACTTCTTTCACGGTTTATGTTAATAATTTACAATAATCATAAGTTATCTAAAAGTATGCTCATTTTTTCGTGTCATTCTAATTAAAACTATATTTTCACTAATTTATAGTAATATACATAATAAATTTTCACCTGAACCTATTGAATAAATAATATCATATACTCATTTATGTATATATGTTTTATGTACATAAACAAAACTAAATGCATGATGTAAAAATGTGAAAATCGATGGTGACCTCCTGCCCATTCATTGACAGATTAATGTTTGAATAAACTTTAGAACATTCTCTAATTCTATGTTTTTAACGCTCAGCCGATTCTGCCACAAATTGGGTGCGTTTGGGATTTGTTTTCTCGAGCGTTACACAATTGTTACGTGACACAATGACTCACACGTCGCTAAAGAAGTTTCACTTCAAAAATTTCAATTTACATCTGTAAAAAAGAATAACTTGCACTACGAGGGTTGGATGCATTTGGCATTTGTTTTCTCAAGGATTACACAATTTTTATGTGAAGAGTGACTCAGACGTAGTCGCTAAAGAAGTTTCACTTCAAAAATTTCTATTTACATATTTTTTATTAAATTCTATTACTTTATAGATATTAATGTGATCGTTTCAAAAAACCTGTCACGTAAGAAAAGAACTCGCACTACGAGTGTTGGATGCATTTGGTTTGTTTTCTCAAGCATTACACAATTTTTATGGGAAGGGTGACTCAGAAGTCACTAAAGAAGTTTCACTTCAAAAATTTTTTATTTCTATTAATCTATAGATATTAATGTGAACGCTAAAAAACCTGTCAAATAAGAGTAGAACTCACACTACGAGGATTCCATACATATTTAGACTTAACATTTTTCTAAGTATTAACTATTAACATATATTAATGTTTCACAACATAAACATTTTCGATCGCATCTTCCCTTCCTTTGCTAAAAATCACAAACTACCACATTTCAAATTTTAAGAGAAAAAAAGATGCCAAAATTATAATTTCATATCTGACTGTCTATCAGAAAATATGATATATGAAGGGAAACTTTTGAGATAATTTAAGAAATATCTTTCAACTTCAAAAATCACGAAAGACGAAAATATTTTCCAAAAAAGAAATTATACATGATGTAGTATTATTCCTAATTTACTTAAATTCTTTACCACAACCTAGGCTTCCTTGTATTATAACATCTCCAGGTGGGCAATAGGGTATTTGACAAAATTTTTTTTATTTCATTAATTATAATTTCAAGGTACAAGCTGATGAAGACTGAAAAAATTGTTTAATAATCTTAAAAATTGACAGAGTTACAAAAGTTTAAATTTAACCTTTAGATAAGGATGGCAATACTGTGTTGTGAGGTCATTTTTAATATTGCACATTATATTCTACGAGAGGAAAAGAGACAGGGATATACACAACTCTATCCGTATCTTCAAATTTAGAAGCCTACAACTGGCTTATTTTTCAATCAATTTTTAAATTTTTGAATTTGGTGTTGGTATTGGTACTTATATTTCACAATATTCTATGAAAAATATAAAAATTTAGAATGTGTCAACAACCGTATTAGCAAAGATGATCTTTGCTAATTTTATTAATTGTGAATAATAAATTTCTACAAAATTAACAACAAATTTATTCAATACTTAAAAAAATTATAGTAAATACGTTACCTCTGGATCATCAACAATGTTCTGCAGCGCGTCACGGGACTCCTGCTTGGTGACTATGTTGGCGTACCGCACGTACGCACGGAACTCCTCCACTTCCGCTAGCTCTGCAGACATTAGTTACAATATTCATTCACTTAAAGTCAAATGCAATTAATTTTTAAAAACCAGCCAAGTGTGTTAGACCGTTCATAGACACATCATAGATACAGTTTCTTAATTGTCTATACCTCATGAAACTATCGATGTAAGTTACCCGAAAAATAATTTTAAAATACAGTTTTTATCAAAGGTTTAAATTTGAGGCAATGAATTGACGCTGAAAGTAGAATTTTTAAAATTCACAGCTGGTTTAAAATTCATTTTGGAACTTAAACTCTTGGATGCTCATGTTACTCATCAATAACATCCACGCTCACGACATTTGAACACATATATTTCGGATAGAATGAAATAAACATATAGAAAATTTTTTATATATATCATAAAATACCACGCCATGCTTACCATGTATGTTAAAATTACGATAATGTTAAATAACAGTATTTTTCTCAAAAAAGATGATTTTAATTAAAAAATTAAATTTCATACAATCATTTAAAATTTTGCACCAAAACATTCAGTAACGTGATGAGACTTGACGGCGTCAAGATCTTCAAAACTGACAGACTACTAGTATAAATACTAAAGACAAGACACAATTTTTCATAAATCACTTAAAATGGCTTAATTAAAATAAATTCTATCAATCATGCCATTTCCTCACCAAGTAAGCAGCAATAATAGAATGCTGTACTCTTCTATCTAATCTACCTGTTTCACTTTAGATTTACATGTTTTTCTGTTTTTATGACTCTATAAATCTGATTCCGAAGACGGTGACATCTTCACTAAATTTTATTCAATAATACTTTTGTTGTCTTTTTCAGAATCATGTTATCGTCAACATCATATTCTCACGAAATGCCCGAGTTTTTAGTTATAGTGCATAAATATTTTCACCCAAAAACTAAAGGAGATGTATAACTTAATGGCATACCTTCGAAGCAGCTACCGATATAGGGGGTGGGCGAATCCTGGGACATCTCGACTGCGTCCTCCAGGTTACCCAGCAGCGTCACCGTCAATTCGTATATATCTACTATGTTTGCAAATATTAACCTCACAGCCTGCAATAAAAAAAAATCGGAGTAAGCGAAGTAATGAAAATTAGAAACAAGAAAAAAGTATTTAAGCGTGAGCCGAATTCAAATGATAAATATTAAATCTATTTATACTATTATGTATGTTAAATGTTATTTATACAGAAATTTGAAAAGAAATTTCCGCAGTCAGCTCTTAACTCGATGCGATGGAATTTGGCCAAATCATAGCATTGCGGGAAAATTTTAAACTCTTTTTGATGATACCAAAAAATAATTTTCCGTGATATAAAAAAATTGTATTTATATTATTTCTTTATATTTTACTTTTAACCACGATGGGGAACCCTAGACCTACAATAACATTGCACGATACTTTTATTGGTGGTGGATGATATCTCGAACCCAAACGATCAATTATTTATCACGCAATAATATTAGCGGCACATAAACGTCAATATTTTGTCATGAGCAAGACCTCTCAACTATTCTGTTGCAAAATATCAGACCACGATTTAGCTGTTGCTATCGCAAAATTTTCGTTATGTTGCTATAACGAAAACGCAACTGGTCGAAGAAGTGGTTCGACAATTAATGTAAAAACAAAAACGCAACTGGTCGAAAAAGTGGTTCGACAAAAAGCAAAAATATATTATCGAACATCTTTTAAAAGACTTGGTGTTACTGAGGTAAAAAACTCCAAGAATTTCATAAGATTGAACTTGGCAACCTTCTTAGGTCGCAATTTATTTCTAAAAAAACAAAATTCCTGTTGTGCAAAGCCCTTATTAGACCAGTGTTTGATATATGGCTCTGAAACATGGACATTGACAAAATCAGATGAGGCTCATTTGGGCCTCATCTGATTTCGTCAATGTCCATGTTCAGATCATTTGGTGTTTTTGAACTAAAAGTTTTAAGATCGATTCTTGGGGGCATAAAGGAAAATGATGTTTGGAGAAGAAGGTACAGTTCAGAAATACATAAATTTTATAAAGACCCAAACATCATAAAATTAATTAAAATTAATAGACTAAATTGAGATGCTCATGTTGTTAGAAAGGAGGATTCAAACCCTCTCAAAAGAAATTGACTTCTAAAAAAAAAGATCTGAGATGAGATGGGAAAATGCGATGGAGAAGCACTTTGGGGTGCTGTAAGTCTGTAACTGGAGATTGTTGTCACACAGAGGGCTACATGGAAATCACTTCAAAGGAAAGTCTTGGCCCACTCTAGGCTGTCGAGCTACTGATGATGATGAATTTGGTAAAATTTTAGGAGTTACTAGACTTGGTTACACCATTGAGAAAAATAAATATACAAATATGAGGGAAGCCACACCACCTTTACAACGGCTACCAATTACATTACGATATCTAGCGAGTGGAAACACTGTTGGAGATTTGAAATTTCCCAGTGCCATTTCCCCACAATGTCTTTCCTTAATAATTATGGAAACCTGCGATACGATAATAGACATTTTAAAGCATTACTCCCTTTCTTTAAGAGTTACCAGTTTCCCCACCATTTCTTCGATGCAAACGTGTGAAAAGCCTTAGGTCCTTCAAACTCTAAATCTAGATTAAGAAATATTGTGCAAAATCCTACACAGTGCAATGAAAAAATACGGTGCAATAAAGTTTCAACTCGATGAAACTTTTGTTCAATCATTGAGTGAAATTAAATAACTAACCCTAAATGGTCAAAAATATATATAAAATTTGTAATATTGTGCAATATAATTGACCATCTAGAGCCTGCCAAATACAAATATATAATTTCCATTAGTTTATTTATGCTAATTATACTTAGAACGTGATTAACAATAAGTCTTTCCTTTTCTAAAAAACCTTATTAAGTTATATTAACATGAATAATTATTTTAATTAATGTAATGTGTGCGAGTGCCAACTAGCATTCCATCCCTTTCTAACAGTGTCAAAAATGTTGTACTGTTCTAGTAGTGTCAAAAATATTGTTCCCTCTATTTACATAGTAAATTATATTATCTATGAATATGCTTCTAGGACAAAGCAACGCCACGCAGTGAGAGTATCCATGGACTACCCACAGATAGTTTTGCGTTGGTATGTCGTCGAATTTGCATACAGTTCAAAATGAGCATAACAGTTAGCTGGCTAGGTCCAAGACTGGTAAAGGATCTGTCGAGCTGGTGTCCTGCCCTATAGTATGCGTTGTTCCCTGTACTTCTTTGCCATTCTTTATTAAAACGAAACTGTCTGCAGGCAAAATGACTCTAATGTGTGGCCACCCTAACAAAATACATAATGATATTAGAATAGTATGAATGTGAAATTAATGAATTTCTAATAGATAGATAATTAATGTACATAACAATCTATTTGAGCTGGCTAGGTCCGAGACTGGTTAAGGGGGGATCTGTCGGGCTAGTGTCCTGCCCCATAATATACGTTGTTCCCTGTACTTCTTTGCCATTCTTTATTAAGACTAAACTATCGGTGGCCAAAAAGACTCTATTGTGTGGCCACCCTAACAAAATACATAATGATATTAGAATAGTGAATGTGAAATTAATGAATTTTTAATAGAAAGATAATTAATGTACATAACAATCTATTTGAACTGGCTAGTTCCTAGACTGGTTAAGGGAGGATCTGTCGGGCTGGTGTCCTGCCCTATAATATGCATTGTTCCCTATACTTCTGTGCCATTCTTTATAAGACTAAACTATTGGCGGCGAAAAAGACTCTAATGTGTGGCCACCCTAACAAAATACATAATGATATTAAAATAGTATGAATGTGAAATTAATGAATTTTTAATAGAAAGATAATTAAAGTACATAACAATCTTTTTGGGCTGGCTAGGTCCGAGACTGGTTAAGGGCGGATCTGTCGGGCTGGTATCCTGCCCTATAATATGGGTTGTTCCCTGTACTTCTTTGCCATTCTTTATTAAAACGAAACTGTCTACAGGCAAAATGACTCTAAGGTGTGGCCACCCTAACAAAATACATAATGATATTAGAATAGTATGAATTTGAAATTAATTAATTTTTAATAGAAATATAGATAATGTACATAACAATCTATTTGAGCTGGCTAGGTCCGAGACTGGTTAAGGGCGGATCTGTCAGGCTGGTGTCCTGCCCTATAATATGCGTTGTTCCCTATACTTCTGTGCCATTCTTTATTTATTTGGCGGCCAAAAAGACTAATATGTGGCCACCCTAACAAAATACATAATGATATTAGAATAATATGAATTTGAAATTAATGAATTTTTAATAGAAAAATAATTAATGTACATAACAATCTATTTGCCATACTTGAGGTATATGATTGGGATTACAATCAATAATACTTTTTAAATGACTATTAATTAATTTTAATAATTCTGCATTGTAATTATTGCATTTCGAGTACTCTGGATACAACATAAATTGGTTTTCAATTTTTTCTCTGTATTTGACACTTCGACAAATAGCAGTGACAAGACACCAGACCTTTCAGGAGAAATTGACAATTATCCTCTCCATTAGATTGTGGTTCTTGTTTAATTTAACCGTGCCATGCAAAATAATTGTTATCGTCACTATTATCACTATCACTCAAAATTTGTACTACGCCAAATTGTGAGCGCACCACAATGCCACTCCCACTATCACTTTCTTCACAACTTGAAAAACGATTATTTTCACTCGAATTATTTTCGTATTCTGACATTCCTGGATCCTTTTTATATTGTAATTACTAATAATATTATAATTTGAACTTTATGTAGCACGTAGAAAGATAAAAAATCAGCGATGCTTGCGAGCGACCTCCCCTACGCGCTAACCAGCAACTGATTTCGCGAGTGCCATCGCGCTCGTGGCAAATTCAGTCAGTACGCGCACGAGCATGATGGCGTATACATTATAATAACACACTTGTATCTACTCCTCGTTCATTCTTTTTACAAATATTCCTCTTTCTTCAAATTTACAAAGTGAAATCATACAGAAATCTCTATACATCACAAACGCAACTTACCCTACTTTCTCTATCAACAATCCGTTCCACTTCCTCCTTAAAAACCCTTATAATCAAATGCAACTCTCGCAGAAACTGCCGCTCGTCTGCCAGCAGATCGCGCACCAGCTCGGCATAGGTCAACGAACCACGTCGTGCTGCCCGTGAAGCCGATGGTGTGCGAGTAGGCTGGGCCGAGCTAGCAGCAGTGGTGACACCGTCGGCACCGCCCGATATACTCGGCGGTTCTTCGTCTTGGTAGAACATATCCATTAACACCTGCAGAAAATTTAGTAATTTATATATCAAAGAAATGATTAATCCAATTTGAGCTCAAAGTGGTGATGCTAATTCGTTGTGACTGCAATTCACCCTAAATTAACCACTCCAATTTTGAGATTTCAAGCCATCGATGCATCATAACACATGGCATGCAGCACCCCTACAACTATTCCTGGAAATTTTACGATATTTAGACAGTTGCTTTTAAAACCATCAACGTAACGAGGATTTTACTTCCAAGTGAGTAATAATTACTCTTAACTACTCCATCTGGAAGGTTCAAGATACCTTCGGGATTCCTTCCTTTAGACATTTAGACCTTTTCATTTCCAATGTTTTACTTCACTTTGTAGACCTTTCCTTCCCTAAAGCTAAACCAAGGAGAATGTTCCATATGGTTTTACTTGAGGTGTGACAACTGTTTAAAGTAGCACCGATTAAAACCGATCAAATTAACACCGATATACGACACTCGATAAATAGCCTATTAAATTATCTACAAAATTTTCACTATTGGAACAAAAATACATATCTTTCGCACACGCATATTTAAAAAATGTTTTTTTAAGTGATATAACTACAAACTAATGATTTTCGAAATGTTTCCTTTACTTGTACTATGAGACCTCGCTTCTTGTCAAATTTCATGATTGGGAAGTGAACGGGAAGTACTCTATAGGTTTTGATTTATTTGCAAGTGTCAAAATATACAGCATAAATGGCCATATTATTTTATTACGTTGTCATTGAAGCTTGATTTTACATTTTTTTGTTACAGTTCCAAAGGTCCGCAGACCTAAGTATTTGATATTAATTTCAATTCGATACATCCACGTGTTCCTGACAAAAAAGGGTCTTGAAAGATCGACAGACAAAGGACAAAGACTTGATCCTACAAGGGTTCTTTTTCCTTTTGACGTATGGAACCCTAGAAATTAAAAACTTTTAAAATGAAAATTATACAAGTCGATTTAAATCATAAAACGCCCTCTACACTACTAAAGTACGTGACACAATCTGAAGTACGTGACTACACACTCATGCAACCTAGCTAGGAGCTCAGTCTACGTAAGTCTCCCGTACGCTAACCTCATGAAGTTCTTTGACTTGGGTGCAAATACCGACAGCGATCGGAAGTTGCCCAAGGTGAGGCGAGGTTGCACAAAGCGAATCGAAGTACCTCTCTACGGTATTTTCTACGCCTAACTCCGATCAACTTCGCGAGTAGTGTAGACCTCCACTTTAAGAATAATAACAATTTTAGATTGGCTTTTTATGGAATTTAATATTTTTATAAGCCATTCTTGCAACCTGAGAAATTTTTTGACTCAAGAGGCTTTTTCTTTCTCCTCATTCAATTGGTGAATATCATTAATATCTATTATTTTACGTTAAACTTCTATAAATCATATCGCCGCAAACTCAAATACGAAATTGCAAAAATCAATAAATATAAAAATCGGGAATCTCACCTTATCAGCACACATAGCAGTCTTAATATCTTGATACGTAATCTTGAAGTAGCCACTCTTCTGCGATATCTTTTTGACGTAGTTGCCCGCCAGCTTCAATATGTCAGCCGATATATACTCCAGGATTGCCACAATGAATATTGATACAGAGCTATCGATCTTGTACAGAAGAACCTCCTGTAAATGAAAAAATAATTTTTTCATTGCTCATTCTCGGAGAGATATATTTGAGCCACGAAGTTTACTTCACCAACAACCAAGTTTTTATATCGAACAAATAAAGCAAAATATTTAAACAAACATAAAACTTGGCAAAAGTCTTGTCGTATGTGATGACACCAATAGCATATGGACACCCATGGTCTCAAAATTTTCAATACTTATGAACAACTTTGGCAAACAAACTTCTCTATATATCTGTAGCTGTGGCTGTCTTCTGTTTATCTAGAAAACAGTAGTCACGAAACCCATTTTCTGAATGACACAATTGTCCTTCTTTCGAATGAACGTGGTTTTTTTACTTGAAGCAACTGATCTTCACCTACAAACATACACTTTGTTTTAGGATCAGACTGGTACAGCGAAAAAATAAATACAAATTTCATCATATGCAACGAATGAATTCGCAGCATTGTGTTCCCGAGATTAAAATTTTTCTGCATTTTTTTACACTAGTCACTTTGATGTAGTTACAACATTCGTCCCCTATTCAGAATGAATGTTGTAACTACGTGTCTGCTGCGTCTACGTAATCAATTTTATCAAAAAGAAATCAATACTTTCAAAATTATGCATTAACTTTATCAACATGATACAAGCGCACCTATGTTACTTAAAAGTAGTTATCCATATCCGAGGTTAAAAATGGCTAATTCTGACCAAATATTTTTGTCATATATTCATCACATTCTTTAGCCGATAAGCCATAGTAAATAACAGCACGAACGGCTGCAATGTGAAAAGTTTCCAAAAATTGCTTACCGTTTTGTATTAATAGCCAACAGCTTATATTGTGTAATTCCATTAAAACAGAAGGGTAGTTCGTATTAAACTAAACGAATCAGTGCTTCATTTTACTATATTACCATATGATAAGACTTACACCACCACAAACAAATTAATGTTAATTTCCGTACATTTTGTTAGGCAAATTATAACAATCAATTCTTAAATAGAGATTAGTTAAGTAGTTGTTAATATCAACGATAAATGCCTTGATGAAATCAAGTGCAGCCAACAGCTTATATTCTGTATTTCCAATTAAACCAGAAGGGTAGTTTGTATGAAACTAAACAAATCAATGCTTCATTGTATTAAATTACCATATAATAAGACTTACACCACACTGAACACATTAACGTTGATTTCTTCACATTTCGTTAAGCAAATTACAACAACAAATTCTTAAATAGAGATTAGTTAAGTAGTTATT
Organism: Druceiella hillmani; assembly: GCA_039881145.1. Classification (NCBI taxonomy): domain Eukaryota; kingdom Metazoa; phylum Arthropoda; class Insecta; order Lepidoptera; family Hepialidae; genus Druceiella; species Druceiella hillmani. The sequence continues at coordinate 6,855,918 of JAYKKI010000051.1, read as the reverse complement.
AATATCAACGATAAGTGCCTTGTTAAAATCAAGTGCAGCCAAAAGCTTATATTCTTTATTTCCATTAAACCAGAAGGGTAGTTCGTATTAAACTAAACGAATCAGTGATTCATTGTACTAAATTACCATATGATAAGCCTTAAGCTACACCGAACATATTAACGTTGATTTCTATACATTTTGTTAAGCAAATTACAAGAGTTAATTCTTAAATAGAGATTATTAAGTAGTTGTTAATATCAACGATAATTGTCTTGTTGAAATCAAGTACTGATATAAGTGCCAAAACAAAGATATAAAAGATAAAAAAAATTACAAAACAAGTGATTATTATAATTTTCATTTAATATTAATTTGTAAGAAATGATAATTATAATTATCATTCAATATAAATTAATTAATTACTTAATATTTGACAGAAATTATTTTACTCTAAAAGAGGGCGTTAATATTTCAACTCAAATACTGTGTTTAAAGTATATGACTTTTACGTATGTGATAAAAATATTTATGTAAAAATGAGAAAATAAGGTTGCGTTATGAGTAACGTTGCCAGACGTCCTGTATTTCCCGGAAATTCCCCTATTTTCAGCCGTATTTTAAGTATCTGGTCTGAAAAGCATTTTCCTATAATATTGGAATTCGTAGTGAACAAGGCACATGTAAGTGTATACCTTTCAATGTTCCATCCCAACTTATAAATATCTATCAACGTATAATGTTTATTTCTCAACAGTGAATAAACGAAGGTGGTGAGACGATCGCAGATGGCTCAATTTAGCATTCCGCTCGAGGCTCTCATAGACAAAGACAATCTTCATTAAAACGTTAACAATATTTATGGTAAGTTACTTAATGACTCTTATGATATGGAGATATTACCGTTTGTATTTTACAAAAAAACAATTTTCTTGTATTTTTTGTCTTCTATTAATTATGAAATTGTGTATTCATTTCACTTTTTCACCACCTGTCCTCTAGAGGTGAGAAAAAATATGACAACCCTAGTTAGTAGTGAATATAGAGATGGGTGTTTGAAAGAACTCTGCTCCTTGACAGAATAAAACTCGACTTTGATAACATAGAAGTTAAGAAAGTATATATCAGCTGTATATGGGAGCATTGGCAGAATAAATTTTTGCCTTTATTCAACATTTTCACTCGAAATACTTTTGAACTTTGAAGTAGTCTTTTTGACATGGTCTTTTTGAATTATTCCACCATGTCAAAAAGACACTTTTGAAGTAGTCTTTTTGACATGGTGGAATAATTAGCAGAATAAATATTAGCTTGAGGTTTTTTTCAAAGCCTCGTTTTCTTAGTTATATATGGGAGTATTGGCAGATGATCTATTTGGTTTTATTCAACATTTTCATATAAAATATATACACATTTTTGAAACAGTCTTTCAAACCCTTTTTTGCTGTATATGGGAGTATTGGCAGAATAAATACTTGCTTTTATTCAACATTTTCATACAAAACATATACATTTTAAGTAGTCTTTCAAAGCCTTTTTGACTGCATATGGGACTATTGACAGAATAAATATTTGCTTTTATTCAAAATTTTCATATAAAAGATATACATTTTTGAAGTAGTTTTTCAAAGCCTTCTTTTTTTAGCGGTATATGGGAGCATTAACAGTTTCAATATTTGCTTTTATTCAACATTTTCATACAAAAATATACATTTTAAGTAGTCTTTCAAAGCCTTTTTGACTGCATATGGGACTATTAACAGAATAAATATTTGCTTTTATTCAAAATTTTCATATAAAAGATATAAATTTTTGAAGTAGTTTTTCAAAGCCTTCTTTTCTTAGCGGTATATGGGAGCATTGACAGTTTAAATATTTGCTTTTATTCAACATTTTCATACAAAACATATACACTTTTTAAGTAGTCTTTCAAAGCCTTTTTGACTGCATATGGGACCATTGACAGAGTAAATACTTGCTTTTATTCAACATTTTCATATAAAACATACATTTTTTAAATAGTCTTTCAAAGCCTTTTTAACAGCATATGGGACCATTGACCGAATAAATATTTGCTTTTATTCAACATTTTCATACTAAACATATACATTTTTTAAGTAGTCTTTCAAAACCTTTTTGACAGCATATAGGACCATTGACCGAATAAATATTTGCTTTTATTCAACATTTTCATACAAAACATGTACATTTTTTAAGTAGGTTTCAAAGCCTTTTTAACAGCATATGGGACCATTGACCAAATAAATATTTGCTTTTATTCAACATTTTCATATAAAACATACATTTTTTAAATAGTCTTTCAAAGCCTTTTTAACAGCATATGGGACCATTGACCGAATAAATATTTGCTTTTATTCAACAATTTCATATAAAACATATACATTTTTTAAATAGTCTTTCAAAGCCTTTTTAACAGCATATGGGACCATTGACCGAATAAATATTTGCTTTTATTCAACATTTTTATACAAAACATATACATTTTTTAAATAGTCTTTCAAAATGAGATTTTTCATTCGAACATTACCAAATACCCTAAAGCTGGGATTTCCAACAATTTCTGCGTTGAGGCTTCCTGGGTTATAAAAAATATATTCATGCCTCGCTTTTAATTTTTTTTCATTGTCACGACAAAAAAAACATCGTTTTCACGACATTTAATTCTCAATTACAGGTATAATCAAATAAATTAAACTTTGACATTCACTCCTAAGAATATTATTAAATAATAAAATTTTATTAATGCTATATTTACGCCTCTATGTTCTGAACTAGTTGCTCGATATGAGGTTCAGTTTTTGCCAGAGCTATCATCAAGTCGCAATTGACGGTGAGAAAATATTGTCGCTTGGTTTTCATTTAAACCAATACTGAAAAACCTATCTCACATAAGTAGAGGAACACGGCACAATTATTCACAAAGCAAGAGAGGCAATGTTTGGATTAAGGAGGAAACATTTTTATCCAAAACTCCTCCAATGTCGTGGACGTCATCTTTCATGATGGCATATTGGTGAACTTATGAAATGAATACACAAACATTCGTATAGTATGCACGCGCGTGTTTGTTTTCCGCCCCTGCCATGGACATGATCTGATGGCTAGAGATGCGTGCAGGCACGGTGGACGGAGCAGGAACGCAGGTGGTCTGCAAGTTGAGACTTACCAAACTTGAACAATGACCGAATGATTTAAAGAGGGGATTTAAGACTTCAATTGAATTTTTCTTTACAATGTCCGTGCACATTGGGATCCCTTATGATCTCTTTAGGTCACCCTAGGGAGGCACGCCCCACTGGTTGGGAACTCCTGCCCTAAAGCTTATGTATGCCTCTAAACAATATTCTCTGGGGAGTTTTTTATGTTTTCCATTAAATATTAATATATGATATGACAATATAAATATATTATATTTATACAAGTACGTAATATGTTTTTTTGTATAACATTTTTGTAATCATTTTCATACCAACCTTGAAGGCGATTTATGAATTTTAATTTTTTCACCTTATTCCATGGATTGTAATGTTACCTATCTAAAAACCCACAAAATATTGGGAAGATTCTAATGACACCTCATTCGTACAATTTGGATTATCTGTTCCGGTTCTGGAGAATAATCATTTTCATACATCTGCTTTCCACGATGCAAACACATTAGTATTTGGCATTCCCTAAATTTCTGTGCGTGTTTGAACGTTACATGTAATTTTGAATGGTTAGAAATGTAACCATTCAAATTAATTCATTTAACTTTGAATTGTTACAATATATTGAGGTAGTACATATAATTTTCAATGGTTATAAGATATTAAGAGGCATTTCATGTAATTTTGAATGGTTATAAGATATTAAGAGGCATTTCATGTAATTTTGAATGGTTATAAGATATTAAGAGGCATTTCATGTAATTTTGAATGGTTATAATATATTAAGTTATTTCATGTAATTTTGAATGATTATAATATATTAAGGCATTTCATGTAATTTTGAATGATTATAAGATATTAAGAGGCATTTCATGTAATTTTGATTGGTTATAATATATTAAGTCATTTCATGTAATTTTGAATGGTTATAATATATAAAGGCATTTCATGTAATTTTGAATGGTTATAATATATTAAGTCATTTCATGTAATTTTGAATGGTTATAATATATTAACGCATTTCATGTAATTTTGAATGGTTATAATATATTAAGTCATTTATGTAATTTTGAATGGTTAAAATATATTAAGGCATTTCATGTAATTTTGAATGGTTATAATATATTAAGTCATTTCATGTAATTTTGAATGGTTATAATATATTAAGGCATTACATTTAATTTTTAATGGTTAGAAATGTAAACATTCGAATTAATTCATTTTAACTTTGAATGGTTACAATATATTGAGGGTTATAAGATATTAAGAGGCATTTCATGTAATTTTGATTGGTTATAATATATTAAGTCATTTCATGTAATTTTGAATGGTTATAATATATTAAGTCATTTCATGTAATTTTGAATGGTTATAATATATTAAGGCATTTCATGTAATTTTGAATAGTTAGAAATGTAACCATTTGAATTAATTAATTTTAGCTTGGAATGGTTACAATATATTAAGGCATTACATGTAATTTTGAATGGTTAGAAATGTAACCATTTGAATTAATTAATTTTAACTTTGAATGGTTACAATATATTAAGGGATTATATGTAATTTTTAATGGTTAGAAATGTAACAATTTGAATTAATTAATTTTAACTTTTAATGGTTGCAATATATTGAGACATTTATGTAATTTTGAAAGGTTACAATTTGTAAGCTACGGAAAGTTCCCACAAATAAACTAAAATATGTTAACTGATCAATGCTCTGTCAGCATATTTTCGTTGTGACTTGCCACTAGACAGCGTTTGTAACATTCCGCACGGTAATAAAATTTGTTATGCTCTATAACACTGGAAATTGAATTCAAACATTGTTTTCTTGCTATTATTAATAATAATGTTTTGATTGTTAACTAGATTTCAATAATTTAATTGTTTATAGCAAAAACTATTTCAGGAAACAAGCAGATAGTTTTTGATCAACATAGCCCACACCATAGACATTCAAAATTTTTTCAGATATGCTGTTTCGAGATCATGATGTGTATTTTGCAAACAAATAGTGTATTTTCAGAGTTTTCATTGCAAAAAAATTACATAAAAATAATTTTTCACCCCTCAAAGTTTCCCCCCAAATGGATATTCAAGTTTTTTACGTGATGTCTGTAATTGGGCCACTATTTCCTACAGCTACTAAAAGGTTCAACCGTATATGATTTTAAGGTCTCTAAGAAAAATGCTTGCGAGAAACAGAATCTTAAAAAGAGACGATTCGTATAAAATGGCAATGAACGAGGACTCTTCTATCTGGAGAACCAGGCATCATCGCACTAACATCTCCTTTTTATATTACGCTGTGACATTTATACTACACTAAAAGAACCACTTCAAGACCATAAACCCACCTTCTGCAGCATTTGGTGCACGCGGTCCGTGGGCAAGATGGACTTTTTCTTCTTGGTGCGGTCGACGGTGTCGCGCGCATCGTTCAGCGCCCATTTGTCAATGGGCGTTGGGAACGTCTTCGCCACACGCTCTTCCACGTCCTGAGATGAGAAAGAAAATGTCAAAGTATATATTTATGATTCTTTTCTATGTGTAATATGTACTTTTCTATGTGTAATATGTACTTTTCTATGTGTAATATGTAACTTTTCTATGTGTAATAAATTACTAAATACAAAAATCAGCTGAGTCAGTGTAGATAGATGAAAAAGATGATCATAATTAGACGGAGGTTGGGAGCTTTATATCATTTAATTAACAATTACTGTAACTTCATATTCTAAAAATCGTAATCCCGAACGAAAGAGCACGTAACTATAAAGTCTACTTAAATGAGAAACAGTATTAATCATATAAAAAATTTTCAAAGCACCTATTATCAAAATTTGAAACTCACATAACTAATACACACCCCCAATATTTCATCACGCTCAACAAATAGTCAATACGTGGAATCAAACAAATTCAAGCTACCAACCTGCATGGTGAGCGGCGACGGTATGGCGCACAGCATACCGAGGAGGCGGAGACAGAGAGACTCCACATACGCCAGCGCACTCTCCTCCGCCGTCAGTGCTGGGTGCACCTGCTCCAGCACCTGCAGTTTATAGAACAACGTAATTTATAGATTTATGACAGAAATTATTTCAATAACAGTAAATGATCTAATCTTATGGTATTTATTTGTTTAATTCAAACTTTAATGTACACTTAAAATAAATACACTTTCAGACTTATTGCTACATGATCAATCTCTTCCAGTTAATCACATTTCGTAAACATGAAAATTTTGTAACGTGTGAGACTGTAAGACATTCACAACCTAATTTATTGCAATATTTATAAATTAAAATATTAATAAAAAGCAAAAGAATATATCATGAAAATAAGTAAATAAAAAACTAGATTCAATATTAAAAGTAAAAAACAATTATTAAATAAAAGATAATACAAAATGTTTATAATTAAATATAAAAAATATAAAAACAATTATTAAGAAAAACATTTCAATTGAAAAATTGTTGAAGTGAAACTTCTTAGGCCGCGATTCGATAATCAACAAGTGGAGTAGAAATGAGAGTAAAATTTAAAGGTTGCGTCACGTTTAGGCACATTTCGTTACACGAGAGAGAAGAAAGATATGATGTAGAGAGATAAAGAAAGAGAGCTATATATTTCATTAAAATGTATTATATAAAAGCAAATGAGTTTACAAACAAATGCATAAATTCATCACGTAATCTATATCCTCGGTAGTACAGTGGAACGTAGGTGATACTGGGATTCGATTCCCCGTCAGGGAGGATTTTTTTCATAACTAATAGAATAAATTGAAAAACCTTTATAATTTTTTTATTTTTAATAATATTTTAAAGTAAACATATTTTGTTGTTTAAAAAACATCAAACAAAGGGTATTTCAAAACAATTTATAATCTAGACATTTTTTATTTTAGTAATATATTAAACAGATTTCGTCCTTAAATAACTTTGTTTTGAATAATGCCGTTGAGTAATAATCATTCATTTGGTTATATAAAAATATCATGTTCCTAATATATTATTACTTCGGGAAGTAAAGGAAAATTTATTTTCATTATTAGGAAATGTTTATCGATAAAAAACATGAAGAATATGAATACAAATTTCTATACTGATACCATCTAAGCGTTGTAAAATTTATCGAGTGACGCGTATAAAACGGACATTATCTAGTGACGCATATAAAACGAACAAAGTTTGCTAGAATAGTATAACAATAATAAATTTGGAAATCGATTTTTTTTATTTCTAATGTTATTGATTCTAATTCATGTAAAGTAAATTAAAATTTTGTTATTAATGACTTACAATTCATTACTTTATTTTTACCTCTTTAAACTTACTGTCTACGTCCCAATGAATATGTAATTATTCACGAAATATAAAAATTTACGAAACAATCAAGTAATGTTATTGATTCTAATACATGTGCAGTAAATTAAAATTTTGTTATTAATGACTTACAATTCATTACTTTATTTTTACCTCTTTAAACTTACTGTCTACGTCCCAATGAATATGTAATTATTCACGAAATATAAAAATTTACGAAACAATCAAGTAATGTTATTGATTCTAATACATGTGCAGTAAATTAAAATTTTGTTATTAATGACTTACAATTCATTACTTTATTTTTACCTCTTTAAACTTACTGTCTACGTCCCAATGAATATGTAATTATTCACGAAATATAAAAATTTACGAAACAATAAAATAATGTTATTGATTCTAATACACGTGCAGGAGATTAAACTTTTGTTATTTTAGTTTAGAATATACACAGCCAATAAAATTTAATGACTTACAGTTCATTACTTTACTTTACCTCCTCAAACTTACTGTCTACGTCCCAATGAATACGTAATTATTCACGAAACATAAAAATTTACGAAACAATCAAGTAATGTTATTGATTCTAATAGATGTGCAGTAAATTAAAATTTTGTTATTTAATTTAGAATATAAACAGCCAATAAAATTTAATGACTTACAGTTCATTACTTTATTTTACCTCCTCAAACTTACTTTCTAAGTCCCAATGAATATGTAATTATTCACGAAATATAAAAATTTACGAAACAATCAAGTAATGTTATTGATTCTAATACATGTACAGTAGATTAAAATTTTGTTATTTTAGTTTAGAATATACACAGCCAATAAAATTTAATGACTTACAGTTCATTACTTTATTTTTACCTCCTCAAACTTACTGTCTACGTCCCAATGAATATGTAATTATTCATGAAGTATAAAAATTTACGAAACAATCAAGTAATGTTATTGATTCTAATAAACGTGCAGGAAATTAAACTTTTGTTATTTTAGTTTAGAATATACACAGCCAATAAAATTTAATGACTTACAGTTCATTACTTTATTTTTACCTCCTCAAACTTACTGTCTACGTCCCAATGAATATGTAATTATTCATGAAGTATAAAAATTTACGAAACAATCAAGTAATATTATTGCTTACAATACATAGGCAGTACATTAAAATTTTGTTACTTTAGTTTAAAATATACACAGCCAATAAAACTTAATGACTTACAGTTCATTACTTTATTTTACCTCCTCAAACTTACTGTCTACGTCCCAATGAATACGTAATTATTCACGAAATATAAAAATTTACGAAACAGTCAAGTAATGTTATTGATTCTAATACATGTACAGTAAATTAAAATTTTGTTATTATAGTTTAAAATATACACAGCCAATAAAAATTAATGACTTACAGTTCATTACTTTATTTTACCTCCTCAAACTTACTGTCTACGTCCCAATGCATACGTAGTTATTCACAAAATATAAAAATGTATGAAACTTAGTCATTTTGAATCAGTGTTTAGCGTTAATAAAAATTCGAAATTATTTTGATTCGAATACAAATAAAAAATATAAGATTTGCCAATGTTGGTTAAAATTTAATTGTTTTGTATATCTCCGGATTCTAAAATTTGTCTTCAAGTTTTTTTGAATATTTTCCTATTTCTCTCACTCTCTCTTTTTTCTCTGCCATTTTACCCCTCACTATATATTTCCAAATCGAGGTTTAGATTGTCAAAGAAGTTTCACTTCCGCTACATATACAGAGTTGCACACAATAAAATTTTTTTATTATATGCGTACTTAGACTCTCAAATAAACCCAAATTATTTTTAATTATGTCACAGCTATATCTCACACACATAAAATAATAGAAATAAAATATTTCTATTAGGGACATGGACTTCAAAACTATAAAATCATTTTAAATATGGCAATTCTTTACTTTCCATAGTACAATAAAAACATTCCTAGAAACAAATATAAAAAAAAGAATCCTTATCAATACTCTTTGTTAATTCACTTATATTGAAAATATAGTACATATTTATCAATAAACAATGTTGAAAGGGAGAAATAAAAAAATAACAAAACAATTTCACTGTTTTAAAACCACATAAAAAAGAAATTACGTAATGCAAGTACATAAAAATGTAAACGCAAAAGGTATAGCAGTAAAAAACATAAGTCTCGACAAATGTCACTCATGTTTTGAGTGGTTAACGGCCATTTTGAAAGAATTTTGACAAGAGTTAACTTCAGAAAAGTTAAAGTACAATGAAGTTAGCTGTATTACAAAAAAATAGAATGCCACTCGACTCTTACTTTTGTATGCGAGTAACAGGACTGTGGGTTTCTCGTTATTCCTTGAGGAACTGTTTGTTTTTCTGGGACGAAAACTAGCCTATACATTAGACCATAATACCTTCTCTTTTGTTGTACAAAATTTATTAAAATTAGTTTATTGTTTCAAGAGCCATTAGCTAACAAACGAACGCTTTCACTTTTATAATATTAGTTTAAAATTCTTATTGTTACATTTTTATAGCAAACTGTCTTTGCCCAAGGCTTCACTTGCAGGGTATTTAGAAAATATAGACTGCCATTTGGCAGTGTCAGTCGAAGTCCTTGTCCAGTCGAAATAACTAGGTAATGCCTAAATACATACATGTATGGATAATTGATTAACTTTATAACTATTAAATGGTAATTGATAAATATATAATATCAAAGAACTTTTGCAACTAAGTATATTTACTTGCCAACAATGAAATCTATTTACATAGAACCTGCACTAAACTACTCGCGAAGTTAATCGAAGTTAGACGAAGAGAATAGTGTAGACTTCTCTAGGTACTTCTATTCGCTTTGTGCGTACTTCAGATGTACATCAGACTGCGATCAACTTCGACGAGCACTTCGTCGAGGTAACTTTGCGAATAGTGTAGAGGGCGTTTAACGATTCATATGTTTTCACAATTAACTTCAATGCATATAATTTTGAGTAATTATACAATGTCTATTGTGTTTTATCTATTAACGGCATGTCATCATGGACTGTTCCTAAGGTTTAGTCAGCGCATTTAATTTTTTGTGCATGGGAATAATTTGTTCTTAGGTTTTATATAACTGCCCTGCCTTTAAATGATGATGTAAATATATAATCCTATTTTTCAATCTAGGATACAATGAAGATAAATAAACAGACGTTTCACTTTTATTACATTAGATATCTTTCAATTATTTTATTATTTAATATTGTTGTAATTTTTTTACATTGCAACCCACCATGTCACCGGCTTTGATTGATCGGAAGAAATTTATCTTCTCGCAATAAATCTGAACAATGGACACACATCTACAGATTAAGATAAATTATTAAGTAAATAAAAAGTTATCATAAGACAAGTATTAAAACAGATGTGACGAGAAAAGATATGCTATTTTTAACATAACACACAAAACAGCTCCAATGACCTATAGAAGGCATTCTAAGATTTTGATAAAAAAGCTGGATATTTTCTGATAACCAAAGATACCTCTCTAAATATTATTTAGCAAGCAAAAAGCTACAATTTCTATGGATTAACGTATTACTGTAGTACGTGATTTACATGATTACTGTAATACACATTAAACTTACTTTGATGTATATATATACATAACGCAACGTCTGTATATCTTTCCGTCTTTTTATACGCTTACTTATAACTTACTGAACGAATTTTGTTGTGATTTTTACTTTCGTGTATGGGTGTTTATCATGGAAGTTTTCTAGTATATAAAATATTATTATAGCGGCTCAGGTTATGGAGATACATTAAAACTAGCAAAGTGTGTCATAAAACATGAATAGGCATGAAGCTCTATGAATGTGACGATAGTAGTGGCGACATTGTGGCGTAGGAGAGTAAGATATGCTATCATGGAAAATTTCATGTTCGATCGTCAATCATGGAAGTTGGGAAAATCATAACTGACATGAGGCGCGCCACAAGCAAAAGCGGGCGAATAATAACATAAAGGACACTTACATTTCATAGTTAGTATGACTCGGCTTCGACAAACATAGAAACATTTTTGTGTAAAATTTACAGTTCTGCTTTTAAAAGATATACCAAGAATGTCGACAATTTCTTAGCAATAAGCATAATATTTTTTAAATATCGTAATATAAAATGAATTTAATTAGCAAAATTTGTCAGATAACAAGCAAAATTTTAAAAACTCACAATCTGGAGAGCATCGAAGAAGCTAAAGATATTGTCCTTGAAAGCCAATATTGTAATAAATTCTTGTTTTTAAAGGTCAGTATGACCCCTGAAAGTATATAGATATGCATGAAATACATAAATCACATTGCACTAAAAGAGTAGATGAGCTCAGACAATTGATTAGAAGCCTTCCAATTACAGTTTTCATAATCTGGAGAACATCAAAGAAGATGCTAAACCAGCCTTGCAATAGATATTGTCCTTAAAAGCCAGTATTGCAATAGATATTGTCCTTAAAAGCCAGTATTCCAATAGATTATTGTCCTTAAAGGCCAGTATTACTCCTGATAATATATAGAGATTCATGAAGTACATAAATCACATTACGCTAGAATAGTAGATGAGCTCTTCCATTTACAGTTCTCATAATCTGGAGGGCATTGGAGAAGAAGCTAAACCAGCCTTGGAATTGACTCTTGCTCTTAAAAGCATATTATTGTCAACGGTATTGCAATAGATTGTTGTCATTAAAAGCTAGTATTGCAAGAGATTCTTGCCCTGAAAAGCCAGTATTGCAATAGATTCTTGTCTTAAAAGCCAGTATTGCAAGAGATTCTTGCCCTTAAAGGCCAGCATTGCAATAGATTCTTGTCCTTAAAGGCTTTAACAAAGTTTCCCTTATTCTAAAACTCTTTAAATTATTGTATTCCAATAATCACTCTATGAGATTTAACCATATGTCGTGCGGTCTTTCAATAACCTTCCTATCACCATCTCGAAAGTTATTTTTAATTTCTTGTCTTATATTTCTACTTCTTATCTTATCATATTAAGTCTTTCCATGTAAGCTAATCAAAGGTCTCATTTCAACTGCATTCTCTTTAGTTTCATAATTCTTACGTAATAACTGTGATTCATTGTACAATTATTTACTGACCAATAAGCATCACATGGCCATAAAATTTCTCTTTTTCTATCCACCGAGCAAAGAGGAAAATGGTTTTCAGTTCTATATTTTTGACAGTTTAGCCAAAATGGCTGCATAGATTTTGACGTCTCAGTTGTCATTAGATTCATCATAGTTTCTCGACGTATATAAGATAAATGATACCACTGAAATTCCAAAAAATCACACGCATAAAAATATTGTAGGTTTCCCAAAAAATGAAGTTTTGAATCTTCGTTACAGTTTTCCAGTAAACTTCAGATAAACCTCTAGCAAATCTGTTTATTTCGTAATTTTGACTTTAATTGTTTTGGAGATGGGGTGGGACATTTTTTCTTGACATTAGCAACAATATTTCTAAAATTATCTACGTAAAATTCTAAATCTTATGAAAAAAAGTGGCCAAGTGCGAGTCGGACTCGCATACAAGGGTTTCCCTATCACCGACACAATTTTAACACTATATCTTTGATGAATAACAAGATAGATGCCATAGCAACACATTATTCGTAAAAATCTGTAAAATAATTGGCTAATTATATCTGCCGCAAAAATACGTTTGTGACAAGATACCGGTAAAATATTTTAAGTTGACGGTTATTTCGGAAATCTATTATTTCTTCTTATCTATTAATTTAGAACTTAGAATTAACTAGCTTTCCCATCAATAATACTGTGCCTCGACCGGCTCGACCATGCGGCCTACACCACAATGGAATAGGCCTGCACCGGGCAGTGAGCGCCGTCTAGCAACTGTTGAGCTGACTGCTAATGTTTCGAGTTATAAGCTTAGTTACCTATATCCTATTATTTGTTGTTTTGCTATAGAAAATGCACTAGGAACAGTCCAAGTTTGATACCTGCATGTAGCGCAGGAACGAAAAACGTTGAAAAAATGCATTTATTTCAGATTTCTTGTGTGATAACCCTCCCTTGGGATCTAACTTATTGAGTTTTTTATTAATTTGTCAAGAGGCCCTAGTAACACATATTCTGTGCAAATTTCAAGTATCATTTATTACAGTTCAAAAGATACAGCCCCATGACAGAAGGACAGACAGAGACGGACAAACGGATGGACAGACGGACGGCAGAGGGTTAGTTTTCTCTTTAAAATTTGGAATCAAGGATCGCTAGATTGTCTCTGCTTTTATCTATTTAACATTATTTTTGCTACATTAAATATTCATCATGAGGCTGACGTTAACTCAAACCTTTAGATAAATATAAGTAAGAACTGGTATTCATTAGTTAATCAACAGTGTTCTCATTCGATAAGAAACAAAATCTTCTCCGAAACTTAACATCTAACAAGCAAGTTAAGGAATAGACGGAAGTTAGTGATACTTAAAGATAAAATGAAAAAATAACTTAAAATTGTAAAAAAAACTGTTAAGCAAAAAATTGAACTAAAAATATATAGAGGCAAAATCTGGCACTCTAAAGCAGGGTTATATGCAGTTTGCTCCAGGTAAAAATTTACTGAAAACCCTGGAACAATGACTGGCTAAGACACGCTTCTGTACAAGATATTAATGCCGTCATTGTGTTTTATATTGACGCAAAAAAAATTGTTTACACTTTTCAATACTTATAGAATAAAACCCTGTATAACCCTGAAACAATGACTGGCAAGAACCGCTTCTGTACAAGACTTTAATGGTGTCGTTATGTTTTACATTGACACAAAAAAAATTGTATATATATTTCAAGACATGTAGAATAAAGCCCGCTTCTGTACAAGACTTTAATGCTGTCGTGTTTTACATTGACACAAACAAATTGTATATATATTTCAAGACATGTAGAATAAAACCCTGTATAACCCTGAAACAATGACTGGCAAGTCCCGCTTCTGTACAAGACTTTAATGCTGTGTTGTGTTTTACATTGACACAAAAAAAATTGTATATATATTTCAAAACATGTAGAATAAAACCCTGTATAACCCTGAAAGGCAAGACCCGCTTCTGTACAAGACTTTAATGCTATCGTTGTGTTTTACATTGACACAAAAAAAATTGTATATATATTTTAAGACATGTAGAATAAAAACCTGTATAACCCTAAAACAATGACTGGCAAGACCCGCTTCTGTACAAGATTTTAATGCTGACATTGTGTTTTATATTGACACAAAAAAAATTGTATATATATTTCAAGACATGTAGAATAAAACCCTGAAACAATAACTGGCAAAGACTCGCTTCTGTACAAGACTTTAATGCTGTCATTGTGTTTTATATTGACACAAAAAAAATTATATACATATTTCAAGACATGTAGAATATAACTCTGTATATGAATGATTAAATAAGGTATTTGTATATTAGAAAAAAAATACCATATATTACCTATTTTTTACCCTGTTGGAATGGTGTGTTTCCACCATTCCATCAAAAGATATTTGAGAGAACATTTATAAATTTTTAAATGATAAAAAAATTTTTAAAAAATCATAAATGTAGGCAAACATATTTTTCAGATTTCAGCACCGAGTGAGCTTGGGAAAACTATCACTTGCTTTCACGGCTACTCACTTACAATGTGCACAAATTAAACCAACATTATACAGCAAAAGCTAATTTAATATTGACGACAGTATTTATTCTCCTATAATAGCTTTCTACAATTTTTTTTGGAAATAATTAACAGGAGACTATCAGCCCTACGTTGTACAGACAATTGTCATTAAAAAATTAAATTTACAGACAATTGTCAATTAAAAAATAGCCACAATGCCAGTACAAGCACATGGCTAAATGTGACTGAAGGAAGTCAGGACGTATATCGCTCCTGTTGTAAATTATAGTTATGAGAACTGTATATGCGGCTTCAGTATGGATTTATAAATAAATTAAGTATATATGTTGTTAGTGTTGTAATGGATGAACTACGTACAAAATTAGTGTTAAATCATCATAAATAGGTAAAGAAAAACCGACAAAATTGTGACTTTTGATACACATAACGTATAAAATAGCAGACAGTAGTAGTGAGCACTATTTTTGTTTGTTTTCTATCGTATTCATCTATCTCCCTCGATTGTTAGCTAAGTACATATTTTCCATCCTTCTTGCGATAGATTTGTTACATTCAGACGTTACAACGAAACATTGCATAAAAACGTTGCACGAAATTCAACTGACATTTTACTCACATTGCACCTAAGGAAATTTTACTTCAAAAATATAATTTTTCTTTTCGTGGGAAAAGCACCTTTAAGAGTGATTTTTCCAGAAACAGTTCTGAATTTTCATATAATTCCTTAATATTTTCCACTCAGGTTCATGCACAGAAATCACCAGTATGTTTAGTAGACACATTTTTATTGCATCCTGTTTATATGTATACCGGAACAGTTTATGGATATTATGAATAAAATTTTTGGAAAAAGTTTAAGGACTTGCCACCAGGTCAGACTAGCTCGTTGTGTAATGTCTACGGGTTGTTTCTATGTGAAATCGCATAAATCTACAGCCATCTGTTCAAAAGTAATAAACTAGTGAGGAAAGCACGTGAATAGACTAACGCACCACCTGTACAGGTTTTTAGCACGTAAACGTGTACGTAACATACGCTCTGTCTTGCCTAATTTCTGATAAAATCTTCTCTCATTTATGTTTGTACTTATACAGTACATACAGAAGTATTTTGTGATACTAAAGAAGTGACAAACATATTAGCAACTATGGCAGAGTTCATAAATAAATAAAAAAACAAAACCTACTAACTCACTAATCAGACTGACTCATGAAAAATTTAAATACATCACAATCATTTTACTTAAGTCATAATTGGCATGGAAAAACAGGTCAAGATGAGAAGTCATGACCTCATAAGAAAGAATTGAATTAGGTCAATACACACATAAATAATTGTGCGAGAATGTGACGGACGAAAAAAGTTGTAGACACTCGTACTAGCACAAAGACATAAACAGGGATAACAATACTGAAGTATCATCTGTTTAATTAGGGATTTCCATCTCGGAATCTTGACATTGAGGTATTGTAGGATCCCATTTGATTTCAAGATCTGCAAAATGTGGGACTATGGATGCATTATTTGCACGGTTGATCATTCATTTATGACATACGTGTCCACAGACTGACTAATGTTGTTGTGTGTGATGGTGTTACGACATCACATCATAGACGATATACCATCAGCTAATCAGAATGCTACCTTTTGAATGGTATTTGCCCTATGCAAAGAAAGAATTAATAGTCATTCTTGTCAAAAATTTCATTCAGAATAAAATTTTTCTTTTTTTCTGGTAATATAATAGGTAATACTAGCGTGACCCGTGCGAAGTCTTCGCATTATTTATTCCATTATGAAGCTCAGATGACAGATCAAACAAATATTTTACTAAAATTGACATATAGAGGCGCAAGTATCAAAAGCATTGAGCTAAAGCGCCACTTTATTTATACGTGAGTGGATTTGAAATTAAACAAAAATTTTACCGACCGTCAATCATATTGACGTTGAGCCGTTAGATGGCAGCATTGCTGTTTTGTGTATATAATTTTAATAATTAATTAATTTGCAAAAACAATAGCAATAATAAATTTTTTAGTTGTGGATGCCGGTAGAGCAAGCAATTATCTATAAAATGATATATAATTTATGTGGATTAGTTGTGAGGTTTTTTCTAAAAAGGGAGTGTAACATCTTAACCTTAGCGTATTAATATATATGATGATGATGATGATAAAGACTCACAAAAGAAAAACGTATTTTATTTAATATAATTTTCACTCTAATAAGTAAAGGAGCGTGGCGAACAGTCCTAGGTAATCAAGCCCACTTGTAAATATCAATTGACTACAATGAAAATGCAGATATTAAGGCTATAAAATACATTTTAACCGGAAGATGACCTTAGGGCCCAATAGTACAAATAGCCTTAATACAAATTTACGCAGATGGCCCGAGGGTCAGAATATAGTGCCAGAGTTGTATGGTAAATTTAGCAACTATTCTGCAACTATTCGCTAATTTTAGGCTGTGCCATCTACGGGTTAGTTGTATCCATGCATATCCAATAAGGATGTTTCAAAAAAAAATTAAGCAGTTAAAAGAATTTGAACTGATCTTCTATAATTTTTGAATAAAAAGTAATAACATTACCATAAACATTTTACATAAATAATTTTAAAAAAATTATAAAAAGAGCAATTTTAAGCGTTTTTCCCGAAAAATCCACAAAAAAAATATATAATATACATTGTTGAAGTACGAGTTCAATAAATTTTCATGATACATGATGCCACAGAAAATTTTTTTTTCAATTTCTCTATTTAACCTCTCAAATTAATACCCAGAATCGAAATTGAACTTAATATACTTCAAGTTCATAATTAAGCCACCCATTCCCTATTTCTGTGCTAAATTTCAAATTTTTATGTTGAACAATTTCTGAAAAAAATCTGTGACAGATGGACGAATGGACGGACACCAAAATGTTTCCATAAGTGTTCTGTTTTAGCAATAGTGCCAGGGAAATGAAAAATAATTAAAATCCTTTAGTACCATACCTGATAGTCTCCTTGTAAAATATATTCCGAATCTAATCTAATGAAACAGAAAATAAAATAAAGGGTTTCTGCTTATTCAAGAACTTTACTGCCTAGGAGCATAAAGACAGAGAGCATATGAAATGACGAATTCTTAAGGGATGCCCACATCCACCTGAGTTGTCTCAAAGCCTCATTAGGTAACCTCTAACGAACAGCCTCATGCTGCACAAGTGTATGGGAAGTTTCGAAAATTTCTCACAGTATCCTTGTGTAAACAAATATGCTTCTACCCAACGGGTTAACACCTGGAGTGCGCAGGCCACTTTCACATAACTTCGGCGCATGAATCATACAAATAAATTAATGTATAACTCCGAAAGTATTGATCTTATTATAGTAAATTTTTTATTTAGATAGATAAAAAATATAGTTACAACGTAATCAAAACTTCTGTACGTAGTTATGCATATAAAAAGTTATAAAAAAGAAGAAATTAAATTCCCCGTTTCCTTAAGAATAAAGATTATTAGAGACAAGTCTTTATAAAATGCAATTTTAGTTATTACAATAAAAAAGTATAAACAATAATTAAATGTAAGCGCGTATACAAAAATTACTTATCCTAATAAAAATTATTTTAGCGTTAAGTTTTTGGTAAGCCATAAACTTAATAAGCCATTTTGTGCGGAACAAAAATCATAGTGGAAAAAATAAATATATGCCATAGATGAAGGTACCACCATTAGATGCGTTATTTCACGCTTATGATATATCTTCCCAAGCGAAAGCCTTGCTATTGAACTCCTTGAGCACACACGTTGCTAATGCATGTGCTCAAAGAGTTATCAAAAAAGAAAGTGCTCAAGGAGTTATCAGAAGCTAGGACTATCCCTTGGCAAAGCACCCTTTTGCATCTCTACTTCATCACTTCAAACAAATCAAATATAGGTCCACTCTCAACTAAACCATGATGGCTAAAGAAATCACGTCCTAGCAGGTTCCGTGATTTTACTATATTATGTTGACACATGCTCACAGCAGTTACATAAGACGGATTCCCATGTTCCGCATCTCAAAACTGCAAGAACATACTGGGTTGTTTCTAAGGCCAGGTTGGTGCAAACTCATACAAAAGCCGGCATACTCAGTTAAGGATCGAGCAAAGACCACCTGGTTTGCCAAACAAAACATACAATGTCCAAAATTAATTTCTTTCAGTCAAAAGGTTGTTTATCTACCAAGAACACAGAGAGAAGAATATGCGAGATTGACGTAGTGTTTGTATTTCCCCAATGTTTACGGACCATCCTAACTCTTACGGATGTAATGATGTAAGTCTTATTCGTTAAATCGCAATACACCAAATGTCCTGGTTTTTTACAAAAAATTCTAAACTTAGCCGGTATTTTAACAATATATATCAAATCCAATGCATAAAGCCCCAAAACAAATTTTTTAATGCAACAACAGCAGTGATAGAATACTTTCAGTCCGCTCGATGTGCCTAGTCGCATGTCTTCTCACCTAGCCATTCAAACATTTGTTATTTTAGTAAAAAAAAACGAAAGAAAGGGGAAATGTTTAATTGGTTACCGACCTTGAGTATTGTTAACAATGATCATAATTTCATTGTAAAATATAAATAAATATTTTCAGTAAACTATTGAAAATTGTTTTTTTTTATATCGCAATTTGGTATTTTCTTGCAAAAGTAAGAAATAATAACATATCAAAGAGTGACTCTTTACATAATAATCATTGTCAATAATTACATGAGCGAGACTTCCATGATGCAAACAAAAGAATGCCCGTAAAAAGAATAATTAAAGATTTCAGATTTTGAATCTCTTACTCTGACGCCATTTGGCGTTATCGTAAAGTTAAAGAATGTTAAGATCATTTGGCCAGCTTCAAAATATGGACTACGAAAGACTGACAAAACTATGCAGAGTTCCTCTAATTTGGTAATTTACTAGTCTGGTATATTCAGTAATTTACACACAATGCGAATCACCTTCCAATTAAAATTTTCATATCACTTTTTACCCGACTATGGCAGAGGAAGGGTTGTAAATTTTACAGGCATGTATGTATGTGAATTGGTTTTTTCCCTCGTACAGGTTAAAATACTGGAGTTATTTCAACATATGAGGTGTCCTTAGTGTCGTCTTGATCTAGAGAGTGTCGTAGGGTATATAACATGAATTTCACAAGCTATGTATGTATGTATGTATGTATGTATGTATTTATGTATGTATGTATGTGAGTAAACTTGTTCCCTTGTACAGACTGAACTAATGAAATGAATTCAACAAATGATGTGCCTTTAGATTCATCTTGATCCATAAAGTGTCCTAGGATATATAATGTTATGGATTTCACAGGCTATGTATGTATGTACTTGAATAAGTATGGTCCCTCATACAGACTAAACAACTAAAGTGATTTCCAGAAACGAGTTGTCTTTAGATTAATCTTGATACAGAGTATCCTAGGGTATATAATGTTATGGATTTCACAGGCTATGTATATGTGTACGTATTTGAATAAGTATCTCATACAGACTAAACTACTAAAGTGATTTCAACAAATAGTTGTCCTTAGATTCATCTTGATCCAGTGTCCTAGGGTATATAATGTTATGGATTTCACAGGCTATGTATGTATGTATTTGAATAAGTATGGTCCCTCATACAGACTAAACAACTAAAGTGATTTCCACAAACGAGTTGTCTTTAGATTCATCTTGATACAGAGTATCCTAGGGCATATAATGTTATGAATTTCACAGGCTATGTATATATGTATGTATATGAGTAAGTTTGTTTCCTCGTACAGACTAAACTACTAAAGTGATTTCAACAAATGAGTTGTCCTTAGATTCGTCTTGATTCAGAGTGTCCTAGGGTATATAATGTTATGGATTTCACAGGCTATGTATGTACGTACGTATTTGAAAAAGTATGGTCCCTCATACAGACTAAACAACTAAAGTGATTTCAACAAATGAGTTGTCTTTAGATTCATCTTGATACAGAGTATCCTAGGGTATATAATGTTATGAATTTCACAGGCTATGTATGTATGTATTTGAATAAGTATGGTCCCTCATACAGACTAAACAACTAAAGTGATTTCCACAAACGAGTTGTCTTTAGATTCATCTTGATACAGAGTATCCTAGGGTATATAATGTTATGAATTTCACAGGCTATGTATGTATGTATTTGAATAAGTATGGTCCCTCATACAGACTAAACTACTAAAGTGATTTCAACAAATAGTTGTCGTTAGATTCATCTCGATCCAGTGTCCTAGGATATATAATGTTATGGATTTCACAGGCTATGTATGTATGTATTTGAATAAGTATGGTCCCTCATACAGACTAAACAACTAAAGTGATTTCCACAAACGAGTTGTCTTTAGATTCATCTTGATACAGAGTATCCTAGGGTATATAATGTTATGAATTTCACAGGCTATGTATATATGTATGTATATGAGTAAGTTTGTTTCCTCGTACAGACTAAACTACTAAAGTGATTTCAACAAATGAGATGTCTTTAGATTCATCTTGATTCAGAGTGTCCTAGGGTATATAATGTTATGAATTTCACAGACTATATATATACATATGTACGTAAGTTTGTTCCCTTGTACAGACTACACTACTAAAGTGGTTTCAATAAATGGAATGTCCTTAGAGTCATCTTGAACCAGAGTGTCCTAGGGTATACAATATTATGATTTTAACAGGCTATGCATATCGTGATTTTCAGTTACTTTTTTTCATATTTCGGTTTTAGGTTTTTCTCTTATTATCATCGTACAAGAGGGAGAGACTGATCTAAACAATCTGTCAATATCCGTTTGTTGCATGGGTATTGCAATGAGACTGGGTAATTTATATTCATTTTCTCTACCGTAGAATACGTAAGTTTCTTTTTATTATACTCAATAAGCTAATCATTTATATTAACTATGTAATCTAAAGGATTAGCTTATTAAAAACAGCAGATGGACATCGTTTCGCCCAGATAGAATTATCTTCATTATACTGCTCTCATCCTGCAGCCACCAAACGCCTCTGCTCTGTGCGCTAAAAAACATCGGTTGTCAGGGTTGGGGGTATGTTGGTGAGAAAATTCAGGATGATCAGTCAGTACAAAAGACAGTCTATTCTTACCTTGTGCCATTTAGACAGTGTTCTCCAACATTTGTTACATTTTCTATCACTGTTCTACCCCTATAATCTTAGCGGGATGATATACATCATACCATTTTCTTCAAAGTACAGGTTTTCTAATACAAAAAGAATTGTTTAAAGTAGACCAATGATAACTACGAATAACCAAAAAAAAAATTAACGTTTCTGCTTTATTTATTAGTACAGATAAAGAGAAATATAGCCAGGGCTATCTGAGATATTTCAATTTAATTTGATGAGGAACATGAATAATGCGTGGCATAGAGGTGCTGCAAGTGCGTGTAACATAATGCTTTATGCAGACAGCAGTAACTAAAGTGTTAATTCTTTAAAAAGACTACAAGGAAAAGTTCTCAAGAGAAATATAGCCAAGGCTATCCGAGATATTTCAATTTAATTTGATGAGGAACATGAATAATGCGTGGCATAGAAGTGCTGAAAGTGCGTGTAACATGATGCTTTATGCAGACAGCAGTAACTAAAGTGTTAATTCTTTAAAAAACTACAAGGAAAAGTTCTCAAGAGAAATATAGACAAGGCTATCTGAGATATTTCAATTTAATTTGATGAGGAACATGAATAATGTGTGGCATAGAGGTGCTGCAAGTGCGTGTAACGTAATGCTTTATGCAGACAGCAGTAACTAAAGTGTTAATTCTTTAAAAAACTGCAAGGAAAAGTTCTCAAGAGAAATATAGCCAAGGCTATCTGAGATATTTCAATTTAATTTGATAAGGAACATGAATAATGCGTGACATAGAGGTGCTGCAAGTGCGTGTAACATAATACTTTATGCAGACAGCAGTGACTAAAGTGTTAATTCTTTAAAAAACTGCAAGGAAAAGTTCTCAAGAGAAATATGGCCAAGGCTATCTGAGATATTTCAATTTAATTTGATAAGGAACATGAATAATGCGTGGCATAGAGGTGCTGCAAGTGCATGTAACGTAATGCTTTATGCAGACAGCAGTAACTAAAGTGTTAATTCTTTAAAAAACTACAAGGAAAAGTTCTCAAGAGAAATATGGCCAAGGCTATCTGAGATATTTCAATTTAATTTGATAAGGAACATGAATAATGCGTGGCATAGAGGTGCTGCAAGTGCGTGTAACATAATGCTTTATGCAGACAGCAGTAACTAAAGTGTTAATTCTTTAAAAAACTACAAGGAAAAGTTCTCAAGAGAAATATGGCCAAGGCTATCTGAGATATTTCAATTTAATTTGATAAGGAACATGAATAATGCGTGGCATAGAGGTGCTGCAAGTGCGTGTAACATAATGCTTTATGCAGACAGCAGTAACTAAAGTGTTAATTCTTTAAAAAACTACAAGGAAATGTTCTCAAGAGAAAGAGATAATTCAATTTAATTTGATGAGGAACATGAATAATGCGTGGCATAGAGGTGCTGCAAGTGCGTGTAACGTAATGCTTTATGCAGACAGCAGTAACTAAAGTGTTAATTCTTTAAAAAACCACAAGGAAATGTTCTCAAGAGAAATATAGACAAGGCTATCCGGAATATTTCAATTTAATTTGATGAGGAACATGAATAATGCGTGGCATAGAGGTGCTGCAAGTGCGTGTAATATAATGCCTTATACAGACAGCAGTAACTAAAGTGTTAATTCTTTAAAAAACTACAAGGAAAAGTTCTCAAGAGAAATATAGCCAAGGCTATCCAACATGTTTCAATTTAATCTAATGAGGAATATGAATAATGCGTGGCTTAGAGGTGCTGCCAGTGCGTGTAACATAATACTTTATGCAGACAGCAGTAACTAAAGTGTTAATTCTTTAAAAAATTCAAGGAAAAGTTCTCGAAGAATCTTCAAGGGCAAAACTTAATGAAGATTTATAATATTTTTTGTGCAAGATACTGATTTAGTAGATGGATTTAACCAGAGAGTCATCGCACACGGGTGAAAGAAACCCAGCCCCCGTATTTTAGTTCTTAACTTTTGTAATTAATCAGGCTACATGCCATCGTACTATATAAGCTATCCTCACACCACGCCTCAGTCAGTCCACGCATCATGGGTCGATGCTGAAACACTACTGACTATTTATATTGGATTAAAATTTTAAAAATCTTTATTTCTCAGCTTATGATGCTACGTTTCAACATTTGAATGCATTTAATACTGATATACTTATGTTATATTTGGCGTATAGATAAAATACTCCAAAAAATTGAAGATGGCCGTTACATTTCATCTTATGACATCGTTGTGGAAGTGAACATTGAACAAAAGACAATTTTGAACCATTTGTGTAAGGTTGGATATAAAAAGAAACTCGATATTTTGGTGCCACATGAATATAACAGTAAAAAAATTAATGGACCGAATTTCCATCAGTAAATCGCTACTGAAACATTTTTGAAGAAATTTATAACAAGCGATTAAAAGTGGGTCCCATACGACAAAAATGTGCGAAAAAGATCATGGACCATGAAGCTGCGAAGAGAGTGGCAAAGCCCGGGTAGTCGCCACGTAAGATAATGCTTTGTATTTGGTGGGATTAGAAGGGAATTGAGCATCATAAGCTGTTTCAACCTGGTCAGAGGATTGATTCCACCCTCTATTGTCAACTACTAATGCCATTAAAGCGCACTATTGAATGAAGCTGCGCAAAGAGTGGCAAAGCCTAAGTTGACGCCACGTAAAGTAGTGCTTTGTGTTTGGTGGAATTGGAAGGGAATGAGCATCATAAACTGCTTTAGCCTGGCTAGATGATTGATCCCACCCTCTACTGTCAACAACTAACGCGATTAAAATGCGCCATTGAATGAAGCTTTGCAAAGAGTGGCAAAGAATGAAGCTGCGCAAAGAGTGGCAAAGCCAAAGTTGACGCCACGTAAGGTAATGCTTTGTGTTTGGTAGAATTGGAAAGGAATTGAGCATCATAAACTGCTTTAGCCTGGCTAGATGATTGATCCCACCCTCTACTGTCAACAACTAACGCGATTAAAATGCGCCATTGAATGAAGCTTTGCAAAGAGTGGCAAAGAATGAAGCTGCGCAAAGAGTGGCAAAGCCCAAGTTGACGCCATGTAAGGTAATGCTTTGTGTTTCGTGGAATTGGAAGGAAATTAAGCATCATAAACTGCTTTAGCCTGGCTAGATGATTAATTCCACCCTCTACTATCAATTTCTAACGCGATTATAGCGCGCCATTGAGGTAAAACTGCGTAAATTGATTAATAGGAAATACTTCCATCATGACAATACCAGAGGAAAAGTGAGAGCTTGGCTGGAAAATCTTCCTCTGTATTGCACAGACTTTGCTCCGACTAACTACCATTTGTTTCGCTATCTGCAGAACTCTCTTAAGAATGTAAAGCTAACTTCAAAAGAGATGTGTGAAAATCACTTGGTTCAGTTTTTCACCCAGAAGTTCTATAGTGATGGCATAATACCAGAAAAATAGCAAAAGACTATCAATCGAAACGGCACATATTAAGTTTAATAAAGTTCACTTAAAATATAAACAAAATGTGTTGGAATTTTGGTGAACGCCACAAAATTTTTCCTTAACCTAATATAAAAAACTTGAGATGCTCATACACCTTTGGACTGCTAAGCTTTATATTCACCAATAGCTTACACGAACAGGTTGTAATATACACCAACGTTTATATAGCTATGGAAAGAAAATGATCAGGAAGAAATGGGAGGTAGAGAGAGAAAAGAATTGTATGTCAGCTTCACTCTATGTGCTTTGCAACGTAATGCAACTGTCAATATCACAAAATGAGATACGACTCCTGATGGGTTAATGCGTCCATCCGTCCCTATGGTTCATCTGTTTAATGTGCGTAAACCCTTAATAAATGTCTAATTATTATAATATTAAGGGAGTATCTAAACACCTTCTTTTTTCTTTAATCTACAGAGTTTGGATATCTCCTCTTGAAAAAACAGTCATGGCTACTTTAGGATTTGCCCTTATGAATATGCGTGCGAGTTAATACTGGCAAGAGGAGCCAACAGATAGTGTTAGGATTGCATTAATAAGGAAATAGCATTGGGCATCACACAGCTCTTTTAGTCCCAGCATGACAGCCTATCTTTTTTAAAGATGTTACTCTTCAAAAATAATACGGTATAACTTAGTTGCTTATACTGCCCCAGAAACAGTAATAGTCGAAGCACTACAATGCTTTATAAGCCGGCATTCATGATAATCATTAATCAATTATTTTGGAGAAGATGGTGACCCGAGATGAAACTCGGTTTAAATCAGTGTGAATACGAGTTAAAACAATGGCAGAAGGTATACTGCCTCCTAAAAAGTCTAAGGTGTAAGAATCAATTGGAAAGTTTGTAAAAAGGATTTCATTTTAAATGAGCCCCCAACTCGTTGTTAGTATAACTGGAAAATATAACAAAAAATTATTGGAAAAATTAAAAGGTCACTTAGGAAAAGAGGCGTAATAAAAAGGTGAAGGAATTGTTGTTGCTACAAAAAAAACGCACCAGTGCACAAAAGTCAGATTGCAATGACTGCTTTACACAGAGTGGCTGCACCTTAGTGGTGCATCCAGTTAAACACGAATTCAGCTTACAGTTAAACACGAATTCAGCTTACAGTTAAACACGAATTCAGCTTACAGTTAAAACACGAATTCAGCTTACAGTTAAACACGAATTCAGCTTGCAGTGTCTATTATTATACAGTTATTGTAAACTTAACTTTTAACGACTATTATTGCATAATTAGTACAATCTTAACCTGCAATGATCATTATTTTTCTCCAAATTTAAATAAGTAACAAGAAAAAAATATCGGGCAACGAAAAGTTAAAGAGATGATATTACTTCATATCATATTATAATCATATTTTTTAATGGGGACTATGTCGGATTGGAAAAATAGTTTAATATTTTGCCGTTCAACAAATTTTGGATCTCCTCGCATGTTGATATTTTATATATTACACAATATCGTTTAATAAGCTTCCATAAGTTGTTTTATTAAGAAACACAATTTACGTTCTTCGTAATTCCATTTTTTTGATTGGACAACGAATTAAGTGACAAATCTCAGAAATTCTATAAGTCTCACTCTGATAAGTGTCCGATCAGGGAAACTGAACTGCATATTAGAGAGTATAAGAAAATAAAATTTGGAAAACAAAGAAAGATGTGGATGGACCAAATAGAGGAATATCTAAAAGACAATAATGCAATGAGATGTAAAAATAAAAGCATTGTATAAGAATAATAGAAACAAGAAAGAATGTAACAATAGAGACCAAACAAACAATAAAAACCACACCGCATTCTATTACTGATGATCGTCTACTGAACTATTTATGAATATTAATATTCTTTTTCACCAAGGAAATACGTTGCCTAGCATAGCCTTCAGTGGAATAAAAATACC
This sequence comes from Druceiella hillmani, assembly GCA_039881145.1. Classification (NCBI taxonomy): domain Eukaryota; kingdom Metazoa; phylum Arthropoda; class Insecta; order Lepidoptera; family Hepialidae; genus Druceiella; species Druceiella hillmani. The sequence continues at coordinate 6,828,144 of JAYKKI010000051.1, read as the reverse complement.
AAAAACTCTTTTTCATCAATGCGGTAAAAATACCACAAAAACTCTTTTTCATCAAAGTTTTGCGGTAAACTTCTAGAAACACTGCTTTTTGCATCATTTTAACATTGCCAATTACGGACATGTTTCCGTTTCTGGATTTCTGGGAAAGTTATCAGCAATAACTCTAGGGACTAATTTATATAAAATTTTGAATGAAACTGTTTTGATAACTTCATAACCTGCCATTCAATTGATACAAGGTGGCTCAAAAAGTTCGTGAAATGGAGGGGATGGCGAGAGGTGGGGTTTGCTTAATCACATAGTCGCTAATGAGAGACTCATTACGAGTATATATACCAGTTTCAGTTTAATTGTATCATTAACCTCTAAACTTTCATTGATCAAGCCACCCATTCTGGAAGAAGTATTAGATTATGGAGAAAATCAAATTTTGAACGGTCATCAACTTCCTCACAAAGCAAGCTAAAACACCACAAGTCATATTGAATGAGATGTCATCGGTTTAAGTGAACTCTTACGCTAGAAAAATCATTATTTACAAGTTGCATAATCTCTTCAAACAAGGCAGATATTTGGTCGAAGACGACCCACAGTCCTGTCGAGACTACCTCCACAATCGAAGACATTGTTAAAACCTTGTATTGGAAGGCAATTAAAGAAAAAACAGTTGAGAGAAATGTCTGGAGTATCTTTTACAACCATTTTAAATATTTTTCATAACCATCTTGGCATGTCCAAAGTCAGCTCGAAATAGATTCCGAGAATGCTCACGCCGCTGCAAAAGGAACGACGTATCGAATGTTCACGTGACTCTTTTTGTATGTATGTAGGAAGGATGAGGATGAAATTTAGAACCAAATTATTACGGGTGATGAAACTTGGGTTCATCATTACGAGCCTGAAACTAAGCAGGAGTCCACGTAGTGGCATAAAATGGATACCCCACCCTTAAGCACTTCAAGATGTCACTATCAGCCGGAAAAGTAATTGCGATGGTTTTCTGGGACACAGAAGGTATCCTTCTCATTAACTTCAAAGATAAGGGTGTTTCTATAACAGGAAACGACTATGCTGGTCTACTGAACTAGCTTAAAGGTAGCATTGACGGAGAAAAGGGAAGTGAAATTAGCGAGAATTGTGCTGCTTTTGCAAGACAATGCAATTATACAAAAGAGCCATGTTGCGATAGCTGCACTTCACAAGTGCGGCTTTCAAATATTGCAACACCCGCCTTACAGACTAGACGTGGCCTCCTGTGACTATAATTTGTTTCCAAAAATGAAAAAAGTACTTCATGGGGAAAATTCAGCACTGATGAAAATGTCAAGTCTGCACTTTTTCAAGATAACGAGAAAACATAATTTTTCTGAAGGTATAAATAAATTAATCGACAAATCTGATAAATGTATTAGGGTTAACGGAGAATATATTCAAAAGCAAAAATTGTACCATGTTTTTTTTACTTTTCCTCCACCCTCATTCTGCGAAATTTTTGACACGACCCCTCACACAACCTCAAACAACGAAAAGCAAAAACATTTTTTTTTCAATCAAAACTTGTTTCCTCCAAAATTCTTAAGTAGTTTTTCAGTTCGTACTTCTTTAAAATATACAATACAATAACAGTATTGTATATTTTTTGGAAAAATAGGCTGTGATAAACAGAACGCATGAGGGAGGGTTCCAGCCTCCTATAATAGTTCCATTATGTGTTTCCTTCAGAGGTACAGTACCCTAAAAAAGTAAAGTTTTGTTTATATATAAAGTTAAGATTCTTTTGTCTGCTTCTCTAAAGGATATTTACCAGTAAAGTCACTTAGCATTAAACCTTAAAGACTACAAACAAAAAGTGAAACACAAATCTTTAATTTTCAGAAAACAAAGTAAGAAAGTATACTTATTCAGTCTACTTTATTCAGTCTATTTCAAAATAGATTAAATTAGAATTGAATAGAAACTATATTGAATAATTATTGTTTCTGGTCTTTAAGTTTACATGCCAGGTTATTAAATTTCATCCTTTTATCAAGTAACGTGTTATCTAATTTTTTTTTATTTCGTAAATTATAATCTCGAGATACAAGCTGTCGATTAAAAAAAACGAGTGTGCTTTAGATCACACGACTGAAGTAAAACTTCAAATGACAAAATATGAACTTTAAAAAATGACAAAATATGAACTTTAAAATGAATTTACAATTTTATTCACTTTAACCGTAGAATATTTAATGTATTGAACAAAATAATAATTTATAAAATTGTTCAAGAAAGAAATGAAATTACAAAATAATTAAAAAATCACCGTTCGCGTAACGCTAGCAAACTCGCATATATATATATATATATATATATATTTCATGCAGTGGCTATGAGAGGAAGAGAGAAAGAAAATGTGCGCGCGCACTGCTCTCTCTTGCTCCTACAGTGTGATACAGACAATAGGCTTGTACTGTGTCTTAGATATACGAAACATAACTGGCTATGAGAGAAAGAGAGAAAGAAAATGTGCGCTCGCACCTCTCTCTCTCTTGTCCCTACAGTAATATACGAAACGTAACTCTCTCTCTTTCGGTCTTCGCTAACTTATATCTCCCTCTCAACTTCCGTTTGCGTCGCCCGATCACACTTTTCGTAATGCTCTCGTCACGCACTCACCAGCTTACTCCCCAAGTCAAGCGTGCGTAAAGTTTTACGTCAAAAATTTTGACATATTTTAAAAAATGATCTAGTCATAAAGGCTTAAATTTAGACAAATTAAGACAAGACTGAATCGTGAAGTCTTTTTTAGTACTTAATGTTCATTGTATTCTACGAAACTGACGATGCGAGAGAATGAGACAGGGAGATATCCCTTATATTCAATTCAGAAGCTCATAACTTTCTTAATTTCGAATAAATTTTTATAATTATTCCAATGGTATTTTTAATTTTTTTACGATATTTTACAAAAAAATATATGTTTACTTTGTGGGCTTTCTTTTATTCGCGGTCACTTCACAAACAATATATCGATGACATTAAATGTAATTACAGCGAAAACAGATCCACTTTTATGCTACAACACGTACATTTTTTAAGCATATTGGTAATATTTGTAGCATGATTAAAACCCATAAACATTGAAAATTATGCCAAAAATAATTTCTTAAAAAGATGACTTTATGGAATAACCGATTTGTAAATATATTGAAAACATTTCCTTTATACCTCAAGGTTGACATATGATAAGTAACATTTATCCTTACTTGATTTTACGTTGATAAAAAAATGTTTGTTTCTTGGAATCCTGGGAAAAAATGTTGCGAAAATTGTGTTTTTTTATTGTAACAATGAAAAAAATTAAAATGGGGGTGTGGAGGTCCAAAACAAAAAAGGTTGGAAATCCCTGATTTACACCTATCACAATTATGATTCAAAAACAGAACTACTTCAATAACCGCATCTTCGGTTTATTTTCATTCTGAGAAATAGTAGAATACATATCTCATATTTTTAAGCGCTTCAGCAGTTATGTCATTTCTTAATTGCCGTCACATCCACCAAAAACCACCCCCGGAGTAATCATTTACATTTGTTAAACAAAAAAAATTGCAAAATGATAAATCCGGTGTAGAAGGGACATTTGTGCACTATCTTGTTGCAAACCTTTTTCATTCACAAGTATTTCGTCAAAATCATATTGATTGGTGACTTTCTCAAATCAAGTACTCCTATAATTCTAAAAACCAATTGGCGGTTACTGAACATATGCGAATCCAGCTGATCAATGTTTTTACTACTTTTAATTTGAAGTACAAATATTATTCACCTAATAAACATTGTGTATTTTTGTGTATTGAATGTGATTGATTGAAAATATATAGATTACAAGAATAAAAAATATTGACAAATATTACTTGTTCTGTCAGTTAATCTTAAGTCAAAACCAATATTACCTTTGCACTCGTACACTGTAATTGTTAAATATTATTTTTAATCCGCAAAGAATTAGGTAGTTTAATGGTTCATGGTTAAAAGTGAGTTCTAATAGTCGTTAAGACTGTCTTTTTATTGATGTTCATTGATAGTTACAAATGGGCCTGACTGACTATGGCTGTCCACCGGACTCTTTTATGCTTCGTTTTTGAACTAATAAATTAACAATAGATAAGACAGAAATGGGTATATCATTGGCTTTACCACAAACTCCTTCCTGAATCACCTTCCAGAAACTAAACAAATCATACTTTAAAGGTATCTACTATTCGATAAAACAAGAAAATAAGCACATATTTATGATTGTAAAAAAATGATAAAATTTCATTTCGATCAAATTTATTTTACATTGTTAAAAATATCTTCACAATGCTCCAAAATGTTTTTTAAATATCAACCATCTGTATTAAAATGAAAAATTTCAAGCAAGGCTTCAGTTATAAATTGTATTTAACACATATATTTATTTATGATATATTGATGTTGCTTTATATACAGAAAAATATGTCTTAAAACAAAAATACGTCATTTTAACATCAGTATTGTCATCATAAAAATTATTCTTGATAATGTCAAAAGTGATTTTGCGTTTTTGGCACAAAATTCCGACGCCAAATATAGAAAATTATATAAATAAATTCTTCCATGTTTGAAAAGTCCAAATGTAGTGATATACGCACAGGCTGTTTACACTATTCCCGAAACACCGCCCAAATATCGATAAAGAAAAAATCAAAATAGATAAGACGAGGAAAATCGTAATTGGTAACAAACATCTGTTGGTATATGTCAAACAACTTATAATAAACAATACTGTCCTAAAAGCAAAGTTTTGAATACAAATAGCCTATTTATATAAATTCAAGTTTATATATTTTTCTCCTTCGCTTTACAGAAATGACACAAAAATAAAACTTCAATTTGATTTTCAAACATTAGCCGAATGTATACTCGCCTTCCTCAGCGGATTCATGAACATTCCCTTCCATTTCTCCGCGTTCTCCGGATCCTGGAAGTCATATCCATGACTCTCCTCCACGGTGCATAACATTTTAAACGAGTTCTTTTATCGGGAAACATGAAAACGCTAAATTAAATACAAACAAAGTGACACCAAATACACAGCCATTTTTTTTGTTTTGAAAAATTGTCACTATCTCACTTACAAATACCATTAACTTGAACCTTATTTATACATATATTAACGTCACAATAATAATTACAGTTTTTAAGACATCATGATTAAAAATCAATATAAGAAAATAACAAATTTCTAAGTTTTTAGCGTACGCTTTTACACTTGCTTGGCAGTATAGACGCCATTTTCTTTATTTGTCCTCTATAGTTTATGCCGCGATTTGACAGGCGCTCCCAATCAAAATGGTTTTGCGCAAGTACTCATATTCCAATAATCAATATTAAGAGCCGTTTACTTAGGAAGAATAAAAACATGTCTCAGACACATATTAACCAACCTCACAAGGTGAATAATAAGACGAGAATTACTTAAGTAAGGTTTATTGAAAAGGAGTGTTTTTTATCATTAGATTTGAATCATAACGTAAAGTGTACTTGCGTTTCTGGCTTTATGATATTGCAATGATTTAAATTTCATTTCTTTTTAGTAATTTTATAACTTTAAAATTTCGTGGTTTTTAAAAGTATTTTAAAATTTTAATTGCGCTTAATCTAACTAGGAACCTTTTCATACAAGTTATTACATAATTCTATCAAAACATTTAACGTCTTCGTATAATAATTATAATGTCTGATATTTCATTACGAAGTTTCTGTCAGTAAATTTTTTTATGAATCTACGTAACAACATATGTTGATCGACAAAAATAATAAATTGCAAACTACAAATAATGGTGATATTTTTTTATTAATGGCCATTATTTTATAAAAAATTGTAACAAATGTACATTGAACGATTTAATAATAGTTATATTTTAACAACAACAAATTATCGACTGGTATTTTACAAACCATTTCTGGGGGTAAAAAAATTAATCTTAACATTTGGGCAACAATTTTTAAATTTAGAATTTAATTTTTCATTTATTTCTTTGGCGTGCTCGAAGGAGCAACGTTGGAATTCGTTCATAAAGTTCTTATGTAAGCTGGCCTCTGCACTGTACAGTCTCCAAAATTCATTGTAACATGATCCACAAACGTAAATATAACCACAACGGCCATGCCATCCTGAATCTGTAAAGAATTGATGTATTGGAATTCGATTTGTTTAAACATTATAATTTTGTTACTTGATCTGAAAAGTGATGATTACCAACGGTTTATAAATGTTTTAATACTACTATTACTAGTATTCCAGTTTAACACAAACGTTTCAAAGTATTCCTTCCTAAGAAATTTCAATATTTTAAATAATAAATAAACTGAATTCAGGTAATGGACGACGAATCTAACGTTTACAAGGTTTTTTAAATAAAATAAAAAAGAGCTATTTAAGTGCGAATAACTAAGAAATTCTTTATTCTTAGTATCATATTGATAGGAATCGAAATTAATAAAAAGTGGAATAATTCTAAAACTATTGAAATATGTGACAGACATTTGGATAGGCAAGCTTCTTTGGAGAGAGAAGAATAAATGTTTAGGGAGCCACCAGGAATATTTCATAATATTAAGACGGTCCCACTGATTATCCCATTTGACATAATTGAGAATAGAGGGAAAAGCATAATCAAACATACGTTTTTTTTGGAATACCATAAAACTTGAATTAAATTAAAATGAATGCAAGTAATTAGATTATGATGGAATATTTGTAAAAGTATTAATGTGTTAATATAAATTGAGGAGATTCGGGGAGAACTTTTATGGATATAATGGGAAGTTTAGCTATATCTAGGGTGACCATCCGTCAGTAATTGTTCCAGGTTGTTTTTTGGGTAAATGTTCAAGTCCCAATTTGACAGTATTTTTAAGAATTGAAATAAAGCACTGAATTAAATCAATTGGGATATATATTTAGTTACATGATTGTCTTATTCGCATTGTAGGTATAATATTGTTTACGTTATACTTTTTGTCCTCAAGTTTTATTTTATTCGTCGATTGAAGTGCAGGAGACAATTTGTAATATAGTTTCATTTTTTGGGTCAAGATTTCTCACTCCAGAACTCTTAGTACATTTTTGTTAACGATATGGTACTACTCATCATGTTTGAAAAATCCCAAGTTTTGTTTTGTGATAATTATTAGGGACAAGAGATTGTGCGATGCTTCATAAATTGGTACGCGTTATTGACATTCTATATAACATAGATACTTGGCATATTAACGAGGGACGGCTTTAAAATACAAATAACAATTTTAGTTCTAAGAAATTCCCCTCGTACCCGAGATACTGAATTGCTATTAAATAATAATCTTTAGACCTTCGCAAAGAACAGATAAACAATAAGTTGTTAAATACTTGTACCTAAAATTATTTAGAATTTAAAATTTTACTTGTATGATATGGTTTTTGTTTGCATAATGGAAGGAATAAAGAAGACCAATAACAAGATAATTAATAGGACAGGATCATTGATTAAAATTGGATAATGTACATAACTAACCAGTGGAACAGCCTGGTGCGTAAAAAGCATGGTTCCATATCCAAAATAAGTTACCCGGATTCACTTTCTTCTTGCATTTTTGACACGTGTGAGACATTTTTTTATTTAAATTTTAAAATTATTTATTATTTTTGTAAGTTAATTATTTTTTCATATCACTCATAATTTTTAAGAGCTTTTTTGAATCATTTCGACTTCTATTGCAAAATTTGGAGAAATATATATCGGATTTGTGGTTTGAAAAACGAATTTCGTTCCCATAACTATTTTTAAAATATTTTTAATGATTAGATATAAGGTACAAATTCTGTTTATTTCCATATAAAGAAGAGTGACGTGAACAATATGATTATTGTGTCTTCTTTTATTATAAATTTTCTTTATTATTTGATGTGTTAAATTTTTTATATTATAATCATATTTTGCGGGTATTCGATTTATTATATTTATTTTTGCATTACATAATTTAACCTTTGTATAAATCCTATTTGTTCATTAATAGGTTTTATTATTACCCACAGACTTTTATCTTATATATTAGCCGTTTCAGTAACTTTCATTTAGATTAAATACATTTGTCTTTTTTAAATTAATTAGTAGAGTGTAATATTAAAATTTCATTATTTTCTTATCGTCAGAATTAATTATTTTTATAATAAATTACATTTTTGGGTAAGCAAATTAAATAATATATTGAAAGTCCTATTAAACTTATATTCTATTACCTCAAAACAACTTCACATATTCTAGATGCTCCATACAACGATTATACTTGAAAAAAATAATTTTAACGGAATTTTTAAAACGTCTTGCTAAACGAATTTGTCGTCGTGAGAACTTTGTCTATGGCTACGGAGATCATAGTAGAATGAGACAGTAGACACTGTGAACTTGTGATTGTGTTTTGTGATACTTGCACTAAGATTATGTCTTTTCTTTGCTTTTAAATTAAATCAGTGGTTTTATTTGTGTATATAAGAATTAATTGATAAATGGTACGTTTCACTTTTCAAAGTAGACTAAATTGTATCTTCCTCAATGTTTTGAGAAGCTGATTAGTTTTGTTTTAGGTTATATCAACTTGGCTACAAGTTGACAGTTAGATTTTGACGTAAAATTCATAAAATGTTTATTTCATGTAATTAAGAAAAAGTCGCGATATAAAACTCAAAATGTAGTACATTATCAATTGAAACCATCGGCAAAGTGATTTTCTATGTATATATCACGAGTTCTTGAGGAAATATTGCGTTTTAAACGCATAATCTTAAGAAACATAAAACAGGTGTCTTAGGTCATTGTTGACATATATTTTATGTTTTGTTGTATGACGCGAAACTACTTAGACTTACCATTATAAATGCTATGCAATTGTAATATTTGTTTTGCTGATTTAATGTTGTTTAGTTACGTTGTGTACAATGATGCGCTCGTTTTATTTATCGCGTTATCTTTTGGGGCGTAACTGCCGCGCCGAGATTCTTCTTACGAAAGCAATGTTTGTCGCAATGTTTCCTAGTGATACCATTATTGAAAACTTATCGCTATCGCTAATTTAATTGGTTTACTTTTCATTGTATTTAGTAGATGATGAGTTTTTTGTGTACAGGTCATTATTTGATTTATGATCATCGTGGATTTTAAGTACCTAATTTTGCCTGCAAGACGAAATGAATAAAGAAATTTATGCATATGCAAATAGTTATCTTTTTTTCAACATTTATATCAATCAACGACTGGAATCTCCTTTCTGTGGCAGCGATTTATGCTTTGAATTCTATAATAGCGTTAATCACAGATAATTATTTGTGAAAACAAATTTCATTTGCAAGTCTTTTTTGTTTAAAAAATAAAACATAGTTTTGGTTCTCCATACCTGAAAATGAAAAAGAGGGACGTTTTCACAATCATTTGCTTATCTGCCTGCTCTGTCACTGTTATGGCTTTTGACTCTTTTTCTTGCTTATAGGTTTGTAACAGAAAAAAATTTAGTTTCATTCATAAAGTAAATTCAGTATGCATGTCAACTTAATATTGGTCACAGGTTGTCTTTAAAATAATACACCTTTTGTGCGAATACTCAATTTAATTTTAAGAACACAACTTTATGATAAAAGAAAATAAAATATATTTCATCATAACAATGTAGTTGCATAGAGAAGACAAGAAAACTGTAGCAAATGTCTGTTACCATAAATTATATATTTCTCTACTCTGGAATATTATAAGGAAATGAGAGACATTTTAAATTAAAAAAAATTATTATGAGAGTACTACATGCTACATGTTTATTTTGTGTTGGAGTTAAATATTTTTTTAATAAACCATATTTCATTATGTAGAATAATTGTGAAATGTCGTGCCTCTAAACAATACATATTTTGTGTGTTTGAATACAGGAAATTTAAGAAAACCAAATAATCTTAAAATTTTATGAAAATAAATTTTTACATTAAACCTAATTTTTTAACATTAAATTAATTATTTTAATATTAAACCGTAATAAATTTCTTTAATCTTATATAGTTATAAACTATAGAATAAGAGATATATCATTATTTATAAAAACTTATTATAAATTGCGACATGTTTATTTTGGACTTTTATTAAATATTTTTCAAATGATTTCTACATGGAAATCCACCTTGCATTTTACCAGTTTTTATCTAAGTATTTATGGAAAACTTAATAAAAATTTGCTTGTGTTACATCTGTATCAAGCTATATATAATAAAACTTTTTGGTTTATTGAATTAGTAGCATGTGCCATTTTAATATTTTTGTGATCAACCATCAAATTAGAAATATTAGAGGATACGGGTTTAAATATTTTAGATCGTAAAATAGATTTTCTATTTAAATATAAAAATTAGATATGGGAAAATTTTGTCTTTTTTTATGTGTTAACAATGGCCATTAAGAATTGATCCCAACAAAAAAAGCTAACAGAAAATTACCTGTTATGTATGATTGAAACTCAAATAAAAGTTTAAATATTTATTCTATAAAACTAATATTTAAAAATATTAATGTCTATTTTCTACAATGTGAATATATTGACTATTATTTCTTTAATACATGCATAAGAAAAGTTTCATGAATTTTTCAATATCTATAAGATCTGGAAACATTGCTGTGGTTTTTCTATACCTGAAAATGAAAAAGAGGGACCTTTTCACAATCGTTTGTTTATATGTCTACCCGTTACTGTTATGGCTGTTGATTCTTTTTGTTGCTTTTAGGTTTGTAAAAGAAACAATTTTAGTTTCGTTCGGTCTTAATTTAAAATAAACTTTCTATAAGTAAGTTCTGGTAATTTTGTGTTTTCGTAGTTTTAATTTATATTTATAATTAATTTATGTTTTAATTTAATAATTTTAACAAATAGTTTTGAAATCCATGTAATTGGCCCTTTTAATAGCTATTAATTATTCCCACAAGATTGAAAATAAAACATTTTTTTTGTACCAAATTGCCCCCTTGAAAATTGTCAAATAAATTTTTTTTTTTGAGTCTTATTATTGTGAAATATGGGTAAATAAGCTTCATTACTGCATTACCTTTCTGTTTCAAATTGTTTCTTAGAAAAAGAGCTTGGAGAGACGGATTGACATACTTATGACTAATCCTATAAGAGTTCTGTTTTTTTATGTATGGAATTTTAAAAATGAACTCCAGAGAAAAAATTACTTATATTTCAAAGTATATGTTTTAAAACTTCTGGCTTTACTTATTTAACAAATTTCATATCAGTTGCTTCCTCTTAAAACAGTTAATGAGAAAGGTCATGCCACATGTAACAAAGGAACTTCTGATAACGTTTCATTTTAATAATTCGATGATAATTTTAAATAAATTCTAAATGGATTATATCTAACATTGAACTAAAAGTTTTAATCTTAATCCTCATTTGTATGAGTTGTTTTATATCTCGTTACAGAAACTTTTAATCATACAATAGATAAAGTATTTTATGTATAAGACGTTTCAAATTTATTTTAATTTTAAAATATTTTTCTATAAATTGAATTATGCAAATAGTTCTTAAAAGCTACTGTGGTACATGTATAGATGTTTGTCATTTATAGGCTGATTTTTTAGTTGAACTGTTTTTTATCTTTGGTTCGGAATAAATTTTTATGGAAATATAGGTATAGGTATTTGTCTGATGTTGATATTTTTATGTTTTAAAAAAACCTTGGGGTAAAAAATAATGCATATAACAAACAATTAATCGAAACTTCTAAATAGGAAAAAGTGTAAATTTTTTCTCATTAAATAGAAAAAGTTATTATAAATTTAGTTTCCGCATAAAAAAAATATGCAATGTATAACTTAAACGTAATATTTAACGAGATACTAAAGATATTTAATAAACCAGTGACATCATAATCCTGTTGTGTTTTGTATGGGGCGTTTTCGCACGAATCGTAGTTCGACAGTTTTTACATCGTCATAACTTTGTAATGAAAAATCCTAGGTACAATATATTTATTTTAACCGTTTTTAATGTTATCACTTATTCTGTTTAAGTAATAAAAAAAATATAGTCAAATACCGTATTGTATTATTTTTGCATTCTACCAATCAAAAACTGTAATGAAGGACGACGTTATTGTTAGCTGCTTGTTAGTATTAAATCTCCATTCAAAATACAACTTTCTTCAATGGGGTAAAATTACTTTTAGCTATCAAAGTTCTCGAATACATTTTAAATTTTATTTCCATTATGTAATATTTAACTGCAATTGAAATACGAATTGGAACCTTATTCATAGTAACTCATTAGTATTTATACAACATGAACACAAACAAATAGAAAAATAGACTTTATTTTTAAATTCCCAATACACACCTGATTTTATTACTAAGTTGTTTAATGTTGAAGACATTATCGAAATGCTTTCAGCAGTTCTTGTATGATTACTGTACAAACAAACAGATAGATAAATATTTTGAAATGACCGATTCTGCTCTGCAGCTGAGCCCACTTTTTTTTTTAAATATTGTTAACATGTAGACTTAAATGTCATATGTAATTTTAAAAACAACCTTTACTGTTCCGTTACATGTAACGATTAATATTTTGTATTCTCTTTAATTTTCAGAACGGACAAAGTAGTACTTATATTATTTACAATAACATAAAGGATGTCGAGACATGAAAAGGCTAAATCCGGATTTGTAAGTTATTTTTTTTTTGTTTAAGATTTTTATTTTATTATAATTTTTTGAAAATCGGTTTATGGAAAAAATCCACTGTATTCTTATTATGTCTATAAAGATGTTAATATTTTTGATATGCCGGTCTGAAAATGATGCAGAGAAAGACATTAGTAAAGAATGGCATTGTTTTTTATCTGTAGAAGTTCACATAACCATAGTTAAAGCTGCAGTCAGTTTAATTTATTTTGGGGAAGAATGTTGATTAACTCCCGTAGGATGCACTCTTTGCTTAAACGTTTAAAGTTTAATCAACATTTGTGTCTGCACCGTTCAATCGTATATACTTCGATTGAATGAGACGAACAAATAGAGAATTATATCTCATAAGAAAGAGAACAAAATAATGAATCGAATGTTAATTTGTAATGGCCGTTTTGCCATTATAACCTTGAGAAAAGTGTGTGCTTGTGTTTTGAAAGATTTGGGTTCGAGATTATGGAATCAGTGAGAGTGTATATCTGTTATTTGATGCATAGTTATTATTGTTCTAATGTCTGTTTTGTATTCATTGGTACACTTTTGCCGTAATTCATATTAATTTTTATTAAAACTGACAAAATTGGTGATAAGGGGAAAATTTTACTTACGAAAGATGTTAGTAATATTATTGAATTGAGCATATCTTAAACAATTTCCTTAAATAACTTATCCAAACATGGGAAAGTAATTTGTTTATTATTTTTTTTATCAGAAATTTTCAATGTTTTTGTGTTTTCATTTTGCTACCATTTCCAATGGAATTATACATGTTTTAGATTTGTTATTATGTTTACTTTTTCTATCCAATGTATTTATTTTTTTATTGGTGTTGGGAACATCGTTTTATGCTATTTACTGCGTTATATATGTCTTTGGGGTATTTCCATTCTTAAATAAACAAAATACATAATTTCAAAATCTTTATTTTCTGCACTTTGAGCTGTTTTATTTAAAAGTTTTTAAAGACCTTCAAATATGGTACTATTTTTTTTTAATTGCATAAGGTACTCTGGATTGTTGTGCTAGTAATTCCGTTATTTTTTAGCATTGCATTTGGATACAGTGATCTCTTCCGATTGTTGAATTAAATTGTCCTATTTCGTAGACAGAACTGAGATGGTTCATCTTAACGACTTAACGATAACATAATTTTTTATTAGTGTGATTTTTTATTTATGTCACGTTCAATTATTGTTTATACTTTTTTATAGTAATAAAAACTAATCTCCTTTATAAGCCTTTTTCTTACGGAAATGGGAAATTTTTTTGTTTTTCCATTATTTTGTACACTTTTAACTATATATGTAAGGTACAAATGCTTGACTATATTGTATCTTTTCTGTTTACATAAAAAATTCCTTACAATAAAATCAATACTTTCGGAGTTATAAGTTAATTTATTGACATGGGGCAAGAGACGATGTTACGTAAAAGTGGCCTTCACTCTCGAAGGTTTATTATCAAATAAATGCAATTTTACTAATCCAAAATATTTTTAACAGAGATCTGAAATCAATACTAGTAAAGAGTGACGCATTTTTGCTGAGTTAACGAGAATGTGACACATTTTTATTACGCAATCCGTATCAACATTCTATAAATTCTCACATAAACCTTCGAATGTTCATTAAATGATTTCATTATCATAAATAGAATATTAATGTGGAAAAGTTTTAGAGTAAGCATGGTCTGAACAAAATTTTTTTTTTAATATATAAGAATTATATTACTAGATAAGAAATATGTTCATAATTTTTCGTTAAAACTTGGACTTCTCATGTTCCAAGCAACCACCAGTATTTTTGTTATTTAATATAGTCCTCTGATTTTTAGCATTGTACAATCCTCAATAGTGCAAGCTAAATTAGGATGTTGTAAGATTTTTGACAAAAATTAAATTTAGGTATGAGGTACTCATAGAGGCCGTTTAAGAAACAGAAGTCGCTTAAAATTTTAATTTACGAGTTATTTTTGGATTGAAAATTTCTTTTGGCTCATTTTGTTCAAATGTTTTTGATGGGTAAAACTTTGTAAGTTGGTGCCAAGATACGAGCGGGATATGCTTTGGGTATATTTGGGGGTAGGCCAAGTACGGAGGAACAAGAGGAACTTCGAGCGGTCGGCTGTAGTATTTTTTGGGGTCGGGTAAAACTGCATGTTCACATCACGTAGCGTGACGTGCCTTACGTGTACTCGACAGTGGGCCCAGTATGACTGAACTAGAGAATATACGTGTGAGTATATATATGTTATATATATATATATATATGTATATATAAACATATATATACGTATAAATTTATATACACATGGTGTCCAGGAAAAAGTGTTGGACAAAAAAAGCCGTTATTCGTTGATTGAAAATAATTTGTCGTTAAAATAAAATTTAAAAGATGACTTTTTTCTCAGAAAATTGAAAATAATATTCATAACTATTTGTCACCTTTTTCGTACACACGATACTTGCATGCATTATTCAACGCTGCTCAGGGGAATAACCCACGAACTGTTGTGAAGATATCTAGCTGCCTGAGTAAGCATCGCGCTCCAGGCAAGTATTGGGTGTGCTAAAAAGAGCTATGTGTGATATTTTTTTTTGCAAACAGAAAATGCGAGTGTTTTACAATTTTTTTCAACGACAATTTATTCCTTTATACCCAACGAATATTGTCCTTCTTTGTCCGACACTTATTCTCAAACACTGTATATATATATATATATATATATATATATATATATATATATATATATATATGTATATATATTATATGCTGTTCCCTTTCTCTTGTGTTCGGGGTATGCTCAGTATATGAAGTCCACGTTTATAATGAAGACATATATTTTCCCTTAAGACAAATGAATTTATTATACGATGTGTTTTGTACGTACTGGCATAACTTCTATAAATTGAGTGTGTGTATGATATATGAATTTATCATATCTATAATGATATTCTTAACTTTCACGTTCAAATTGTCCGCATACCCAGTACAATTATATTAGTGGCGAAATTTTTCATTTCTGCAGTGTGGTCTTAAGCACACCAAATTTTATTTTGATCCGAAGTACCGAAAGTACTGATTGAGTACCGAATTTGGTACCAATGAGTCCATGAGTAATTTTATTAATAAGGAAGGTCTATATTAAGAAGTTAGAATATGAAATTAGTCAATTTTGGGAAGAGCTTAAAGTATAAAGGAGGGTGCAATTTACTATAGTTCGAATTGAAAATAGGATTTTTCCTCGGTGATATCTTTGTTTTAAACATTAGCATGATATCATGGCTTGAGCTTACAGTTAACATTACACAAGGTGTATTAATAGATAAGCCCCTTTTACAGTTTTACAGAGTTGTTGTTCACGTATATGCGCAGTAGATAAATTTAACGATCAGCCGAAGCCATTCGCATATATTATTGAAATGGTTTGCGTACACGGTAATGCCTCATGTAGGATTAAGTGGTGTGTTGCTTGACTTGTGAAGGTTTATTATTTGTCTCGTTGACAAATGTCTTCTTAATGCTTTCATTTTTTCTCTTCATCTTGTTTAGAAATAGGGTTTTAATATTCTGTGGGTTTTCTGTAATTTTTTTGTTTTTTATTTCTGATTTAAATGATCAGTTCTTTTTTCTATGATTTTTTTACCCTATTTATTGAGACAACTATATGACGAAGCTTTGATGGTACAATGAGGGTGTAAGACTCGTTTGTATACCGTAATACATTGGTACCTCGAAGCATCTTCATTAAATGCGCCGTGATAAATAATTTTGCAGATTCTTTATATCTTCCATCTTTCTGATATCACATTATGATAATTATAAAACAAAGTGCAGAGCACAATTAGAAAGACTATTTAACAAATTCGTCTTAAAAACTTTTGTGAGGTGATTCAAAAGAAACAGATGCAAAGACAAAAAAATTTAAATTTTGTGAAAATAAAGAAACTTTCAAATAAATTCTTTTATTATCATAATAAAGACCGTGCAGATAGCATCAGCGCCATCTGGTGATAATTTAATAAAGTTTTGGGTTCACTATTACTGGTTTTCATTTATGTACGGTTTTTGTAACGTAATTTTTGGCAATGACGTATATATTATAATTAAATTAGAAAGACCTTATTATGTATATACTAATATGTATGATATTCAGTTTACATCATACTCGACAAGAGGTTTTCATTTGTGCAATTATATAACTGGTAATGTTAAACTGTATTTGAGAAATAAAAATGGAAACTTAGTCTAACTATATTTATGTCTGGAGTCTAGAGTTCTAGACATAATATAGTTAGACATTTATAGCTGCAGTACACTTCAAATTGTTTCAGCCCGGCTACATATCTAAGACAACAAAAAAATGGAGATATGTATCATTAGTTGTATAACCTTGTTCCAACCATCAGATACCCTTGCTATTGTATAAATATATTACTGAGAATGATATCCATTTAATTTTATTACCTACACTGAAACATTTGCATTGTATAACCTCATAGAATAACATCAATTACCCTCACTAAAATACTTTTATAACTTTCGAAAATATAATAAAAACTACACCGCTCCCCTACAATAAACTCACTAACGTAAGCAGTGGGAAAACCTGCACAAACTCCGCTATTGTTTTGTGTAATATATAAATGCTGTTGGAAGTTCCTAAGAGTTCATCTTTGCTAATTGCCTATCTAAATATGTTGTAATACGACAAAACTTAGGTTGTGTAAAGAACTTAAAGAAAGTAGAAATAATACTATATCACTTAGTTTCATTTAATTGTGAATAATGAATTTCTACAAAATGAACGCCAAATATATTCAACATGGTGTGTCTTAAATAATTTCTTCCCTTTGTCTGTGATAATTTTTTGTGTTGTATACTTCTATGATTATGCACGAACAAAAAAACATTGACACATACGTAACCAATATTTATTGTATTATGTCGCTGTCAATATTTTTTCGCACATTCTCCATAAAAGACTTTTTATAAAATATATAGTTTCTATAAAACATTAAATTTTAAGCTTATTTATAGGGTCCTGTCTAGTAGTAAGTTCTGAAAATATTCTCTTAAAGTTTTAAGTTGATAAGAAATAACTTGATGGAGTTGTAGCCCACTTAATTTTGTGTTTCAAATGAAAGGTTTCAGAGCACTGTGCATAAATGTTTGCTGCAATGCTTTGAGTCATTATTTTCAATCAAAAATTGTTGTAACATAATTAAAGACATTTATTGTAAAATAAAACAACACTATTATGAAATGTCTAACAGTGTTACAAATAAAAAATGCTTACATTTAAGTTACACTATTCTTATTCTGAGAATACTTATATCGTTCATAAGATTGGTATAACGAAGGAATTAATTACTACTAATAAACTCGGTAAAACAATAGAATAATGCTAGAGCCGACACAGGAAGCACGTAAGTCAAAAAATACCAATATATTTTTATAAATTTCGTCACTGGCTATGGCTACCCATCGCCTGACTAATCAGAAAAATATTTATTTTGATACAGAAAGTTATACATTATTTGACTTAAGTGTGTTGCAGGGTGATATAAACCAGTGACTAAAGTTATAAAAATATATTGGTATTTTTTGATATATGTGCTTAGGTTTGCCGACTCTAGAATTATTCCGAAGTTATTTAAATATCCTATGTGGCAACGTCGCGTTTCATAGACAAACACGTAAAATATGAGTTTTTGTCTATGATTGTGAATACAAATTACTTCTGTCAGATCAGATTGCATCTATAGGGCGTCGTTAAAATATACATTATCTTTTGTTTGTGTCCATTCTTGTTTTTTGTTTTTTTTTTCATTCTTTTGCCTTAGATATGGTAAAGAGGCACGTGTTACGTATGAAAAAGTCATTAGGACAGCATGAACAAGTAATGGTGTTAAACTAAAATTTTGGAAAAATGTCACAATTCCCCTTAAAATATTCTAGCAATAAAAGAGAATATTTGAATTTTATTTAATTTAAAAATTGTCATCAATGCGTTCGGTGCAGCTACTCGCAATAAATTGAATAATACTTGATAGTTTAGATTATTCAAATTGAATTATATAAAGTCATTTTCTTTAAAATAATTATAAACAAAATTCAATTGCAAAAACTGACTGCATTTTAGGCATATTTTACCGAAATGTCAACCATTTTTAGGTTATATCAAAGTTAAACCTAGGTCGAGGTCAGAATAGTGTTTGACAGATGAAGTTATCACGAGCTTGTGGTATATTGAGTTTATCAGTAGTGTTTTTGTCTATTCTCTGTTTATGCCAGTTATAACTTTCTATTCCAAGTTTAGTAGTAACAATGTAATAGTTTTTGGTTGAAAAACCCAAAAAGGGAAAAAGGGTCTACGTTAATTTTATTCTATATAGTGACGTATCTTGAGACTTTCTTATTTTTCCTCTTTTAATATCAGAAGTCAGTTAAGTATATTTTGATTGTTTGTTCATAGTGTGTAAAAACACGTCATATATCCTGTTTCTCACTGTCATTTCAACGTTTTCCTCATTGAACGCATTTGAAACGTTCGCTTTAAAATGTCATTGAGTTAATAACCAATTTAATAAATACTCACCTCTGATATTTGTAGTGAAATTTTTTATTTAAATTTAATCTTTTTATTATTTTCCGTGATTGACAGGTGTACCATAAATTATTTTAAAGTCTTCTTTATTTTGTGTTCGTTTTAGTGTTGAGTGCCAGAACGGAAAAGTTATCGAATCAATTGAAATGTTTGTCTGCCACAGGTGATTTTCTCGGAAAAACTCTGCTGTAAATATTTGAAATTAATACAGAGATAGATTACGGTGGCATAATTATAGATGTGGAAAAGTGCAATTTTGATTCAGGGAATAAATTTTATGGGGTAAACTGGGAAATAAAAAAGAAAATATTTTCAAGGGGGATGGGGAAGTTATTGAAGCACGAATTCAACATATGTTGTATTTTTTTTATGTATTTTCTTAAACGTTTTTTAGGAAAAATGATTAAAAATTGCTGTCTCCCACCATTATTACCTAAAGGGTAGCTCGGAAAAATCTGAACAAAATTATGAAAATTAGGAAATAGTTATGGATTAAACCAGCGGAAATTATCAAGAATAAAAAATTATAGCGCAAACCATAATTTATTTCTTTAAAAAGTTTTAAAAAATTTTCTCCTTATACATTTTTAAAATTTTTTTTGAGTTGGCGCATACACCAAATATCCGTACGGGTACTATGTATTTACGTGGAATGGACGTACTAACGTATCACATATACACAAATTTCTGTCTCTCTATAAAACTAAATTTTAAAATGAACGTTTCAAAAGCATTCAATGAGGAAAACATTGATATAACAGTGAGAACAGGATATATGACGTTATAAAATATGAAAAGTTTGTCTCTCTCTTTGTAACAATTCAACTACTATAAGAGCTCATATTCATAACATGTTCTACTCTTGGGCAAGTTAGTATCTCATATATCATACTTTGCTTGCTTCATACTAAATATTCTCTAGTCTGTCTAAACTCCATTGCATACCGATATTCGGTGTACACATATAATTTATAGTCTCTGAAGACTCATGACATAAGGTTTTATAACAATAGAGCAATAATCATTACGTTTTATTTTTGTAACATTTTGTTTAGTTTCATTCAAATGAGTGAAATATCAAATATGAGAGGTCACCATATGTAGCAAGCAAAAAAATATTGAATAGTTTATAACGAGTGTTTACGTTGTGTACTCTAACAGAACACCTGACAAACAAGTATGAATGCCGCGTATAATCTAATATTTTGTAACAGGTATATGTAACTATTATTTTTAGATACTCGTAACTGGGATACCCTAGTACGAAAAAATACTGATATCGCTCATCTCTATGCCACACTACTGTCGTTTTTGGATGCTGAATTTTACTCTTGCTGGCATCTAAAATCGAGAGTGGCGTTGCACATAGTCAGAGGATTCTGCTTATAGATAGATACTTGTGTGCTCTAATTGTTCGAGTTGAGTAAAACATTTAATATGAATCTATTATCGTTTCCTCTGTTCTACTTGTAGTGATGTGTTGCTTTCAATTATTGGATATAATCCTTCAATACCTTCAATCTTTATGTACAATTTTTCTTAAATACTAGAATCTATAGGTTTGCTATTCTATTTTTCATTCAAATATTTTTTATACTAAGTTTTTTCTATGGTTAATCTAATTTTGAATGTATTTGGCGGTAATTTTGTGGAAATTCATTATTCACAATTAAATGAAATTACGTGATGTATTATTATTTCTACTTTCTTTAAGTTCTTTACCATGACCTAGATTTCGTTGTATTACAACATCTTGAAGTGGGCAATTATCAAGATCAGGTGGGCAATTAGCAAAGATGTCTCTAGAGTAAAAACATTTTTTGACCATCAAGTTCATACATTGTTTTTTTTTTAGTGTTTTATATGAATATTGGAAAAACAAAACACTTGCGGAATCTTTTCATTATCTGTCTGTTGGCATTTTTCTCGGAGACCACTTGACATAGAAAATTTAAATGTAGTATACTTGGAGGAGTAGTGGCGTCATTAGAAATCTTAAGTCCAGAAAGTTGGTTTTTTATTTTGGGGAACGATTTGGGTACTTGGAGGAAGTATTGGCGTCATTAATAATGTTAAGTCCAGAATGTTGGTTTTTTTTATTTTGGGGAACATTTTGGGTACTTGGAGGAAGTAGTGGCGTCATTAAAAATGTTAAGTCCAGAAAGTTGGTTTTTTATTTTGGGGAACGTTTTGCGTACTTGGAGGAAGTAGTGGCTTCATTAAAAATGTTAAGTCCAGAAAGTTGGTTTTTTATTTTGGGGAACGTTTTGGGTACTTGGAGGAAGTAGTGGCGTCATTAAAAATGTTAAGTCCAGAAAGTTGGTTTTTTATTTTGGGAACGATTTGGGTACTTGGAGGAAGTAGTGGCGTCATTAAAAATGTTAAGTCCAGAAAGTTGGTTTTTTATTTTGGGGAATGTTTTGGGTACTTGGAGGAAGTAGTGGCGTCATTAAAAATGTTAAGTCCAGAAAGTTGGTTTTTTATTTTGGGGAACGTTTTGGGTACTTGGAGGAAGTAGTGGCGTCATTAAAAATGTTAAGTCCAGAAAGTTGGTTTTTATTTTGGGGAACGGTTTGGAAGGTGAGAGAAGAGGTGAAAGAATTTTTATTTGTGTTTGATTTCAAATGAAAATTGGTAAAAATGTTATTGGTTTTTTCAATGTTTTTATAGACATTTTAAACACAATTTCAAAATAAACAAATCGCAAATGTTGGTGTTCATGTTCACAAATTATTAGCATCGATTTACTTGATATAAATTTTTTTCTTACGGATAATTTAATTAGTTAAGTCTGATTTACATTGAAGAATTATATAAATTCCTCACGTTAATATATGTACATTAAAAATATCATAATAGTTTTTTAGGACCTTAAAAGGAAAAAGAAAACCATTTTAAAATCAGTCATGTGTTCCTCTTGAGTGATTTAAAAATGGTTCTCTTTTTCCTTTTAAGGTCTTAAAAAGCTATTATGATATTTTTAATATACATATATTAATGTGACGAATTTACATAAATTACTTCTCCACTGTTATCAGTGAAGAAATAAACAAACAAAAAAACCCCTTGATGTAGAAACTTAATATTAGGTATAAATATAAGTATATTTTGATATACTTATATTTATACCTAATATTAGGTATAATATAACTTAATATTAGGTATAAATATAAGTATATTTTGATATACTTATATTTATACCTAATATTAATTATAATATAACTTAATATTAGGTATAAATATAAGTATATTTTGATATACTTATATTTATACCTAATATTAGGTATAATATAACTTAATATTAGGTATAAATATAAGTATATTTTGATATACTTATATTTATACCTAATATTAGGTATAATATAACTTAATATTAGGTATAAATATAAGTATATTTTACCATAATGGGTAATACTGAAAATACTAAAAGATATTTATATGTATATTTTGTGGGGTAAAATAAGTGCCCGAAAAGAAAGTTCCATTGGTATGTCAATTGAAAGGGCCAAGCAAAGGTTTTAAAATACTTTCCATAACTTTGTGTATCTTCAAAGATATATTGAAGAATATGCAAAAACATATGTCGCCCCCTCTCCATTTCCGAAACTACTGAATCTAAAATTATGAAAAATAACTAGGTTTTTAGAACCCTATGCAATGGTTTTTGGATGTCACAGGTAATTGGATATTCACAGTGATATTTATGTCTGCCTGTACATAATTACATTTGGTATTATTAAATATTTAACGTGCTAGGAACTCCACATTTGTGATGGCTTATATTATAATAAACTTATAATAGATATAACGGACCGTCCCTTAAAATAAAATAACGGAACGCTCATAGGATCACTTGGTTGTCCGTGCATCTGTATGTGAAAACCGTTTTTCTCAGCAATGGCTTGGAATATCACTGAAATATGACTTGGTGTTGGAAACTTGAGATATCAAGTTAAAATTATGCCGAGGTCTGTAGCCTGACAGTGTTGGGAAAATTTTCTTAAAAATTTTCTGGTTCAGGCAACCAAAAGATGTGGTCCTTTAATGCTTGTTTTTTTATTCATATAATAGTCTTAATCACTGATCATTAAAACCTATAGGGTACATCTGGTTTATCTGTAATCTTGGAAGTCGGTATAATGGGGGATCTTATGTAGGGATGTCGGAAATGCCACAAAGTATCGATATATATCATATCGATATATTTTAAAAGTATCTATATCGTTCTCGATATATTGATATATCAAGACGACTTTAAAGATAATACTAGTATTCTAAATAAATATAGTGTGTTTTGTCTAGTTTACTCAATACAGTCTTAGATTACTAAATAAATACTCACTCAGGCAAATAAATATTTTTCTGACCGAGACAAAATGAAAACCATTAGCTTGATGTGCTCTAGTGTAAGATGACTTGTTATTGAGTACTGTGAGATTTTCAGCAGATGTCACTCTCTCAGATGAAACCGAGGACATAGTAGGTATCAAATATTTAGAACTATTTCTGTAAGGAGCGGGGTAAAATGGCGACTATCCAATCAGAACTTTATCGGATTCCCTTTTCTGGGTAGGTATTATGGGTTGGTCAAGACATTGTTTCAGTTCGCTAGGCATACACCACTTCTGGTTGAGCTTGAAATTGAATTGTTGCTTGCTGTGGACAATAGAGTTTAGTGTCGGCATAGGCAAAAATATCGATTTTGATACGTTTCCGATACCTGTTATTTTATATCCATATATCGAAATATTAAATATCGCCAAATAATATCGATATAAAGAATAAAAAATATCGATATTTTTTCTACAAGCTTACTCTTATGGCAAAAGGGAAAGCTCAAAAATTAATGATTTCTAATTCTATGTGGAATTATACATTTTTATAATTAATTTGTTTTTACACCTGTGCAAGATGTAGTTTTACACCTGAGAAAGATGTGGAAAATCAATATTTATGTAAAGAAAACCTATAGGTATCCTTTCATTTAAACTCTGCCGCATTATCTATGATAAGTTGCATAGAGGTCGCTGTTAGCTTTCATATCAAACGTCAAAAGATTTTGAGAGGTTAGATTTGTTTTTGATTCAGTATTTTATTGTAAAAAGCTTACCTGTTGAATTCAGATGATAAACCCGAAATAAGGGCTTTAAATGTTGTTTCTTTTATCCACAGGTGAGTAAATGTTTAGTTTATAAGATAATGTTACTAGCAAATTGTAGAAGGAACGTTTTACAAGTAAATAAACCTTTTATCCACAGAAACGCAATTACGTCTTTATTTCAACAAGTTCGAAACAGAATCCAATAAAAACATTATATTTATAAATAGTTTCATTAAAAATACTGTGTACCCTTAAAGTATCTAAATGTATACCGAACCCTCGCAGTGCGAGTTCTATTTGTGCTTGGCAGTTTTTTTCATATTTTTAATGTCTATCAAGTTAACAATATTTATTTCTCTACCGAACGTTGTAAATCCAAAAGTTGCGCTCGCATCACACGCAATACGGTAGTTGACTCATTCTAAATTTTGATATTTTTCCTACAATATTGTGAAATATAAGTTAATTAAATATCAGTCTCGAAAAAAATTCAAAAATTGATTGAAAAATAAGCCAGTTGTAGGCTTCTAAATTTGAAGACACGGATAGATTTGGGTATATCCCTGTCTCTTTTCCTCTTGTAGAATATAATGTGCAATATTAAAAATGACCTCACAACACAGTATTGCCGTCCCTATCTAAAGGTTAATTTAAACTTTTATAACTCGATCAATTTTTAAGATTATTAAAATTTTTTTTCACTCTTCATCAGCTTGTACCTTAAAATTATGATTAATAAAATAAAAAAAATTAGTCAAATACCCAATTCTATGTGTAATTATACATTTTTAGAATTAGTTTGTTTTTACACCTGTGAAAGTGTAGGAAGCAATATATTTGTTGTGGAAAATTAATATTTATAAACAGTTTCATTAAAAATACTACGTAACCTTAAAGTATCTAAACGTATACGGAACCCTCGCAGTGCGAGTTCTATTTGTGCTTGGCAGTTTTTTTCATATTTTTATTATCTATCAAGTTAACCCAATATTTATTTCTCTAACGAACGTTGTAAATCCAAAAGTTGCACTCGCATCACACGCAATACGGTAGTTGACTCATTCTAAATTTTGATATTTTCCCTACAATATTGTGAAATATAAGTTAATTAAAAACCAGTCTTGAAAAAAATTCAAAAATTTATTGAAAAATAAGCCAGTTATAGGCTTCTAAATTTGAAGACACGGATAGATTCTCTTGTAGAATATAGTGTGCAATATTACAAATGACCTCACAACACAGTATTGCCGTCCTTATCTAAAGGTTAAATTTAAACTTTCATAACTCGATCAATTTTTAAGATTATTAAAAACTTTTTTCACTCTTCATCAGCTTGTACCTTGAAATTATGATTAATGAAAAAAAAAATTTTGTCAAATACCCAATTCTATGTGGAATTAATACATTTTTATAATTAGTTTGTTATAAACAGTTTCATTAAAAATACTATGTACCCTTAAAGTATCCAAATGTGTATGGAACCCTCGCAGTGCGAGTTCTATTCGTGCTTGGCAGTTTTTTTTGTTTTTATTGTCTATCAAGTTAACACAATATTTATTCCTCTAACGAACGTTGTAAATCCAAAAGTTGTATTCGCATCATACACAATTGGTGTACACTTCAGGTATACATATAAGTTTGCTTGTGAAAGTTGAATGATATGCAATTAAAAATGCAGTTTAAGCAATGTTAAAAAGCTGTAACTACATATTTTAGTACGGAGGTCTCATTGCGTGAGCTTAAACTCGCACTTGACCGATTTTTTAGTCTTGTTTTTGTACGTGTCATTTTTTTTAATGGCGGCCTCTTTTCTTCAATCAGTTTCAATATTCGCTTTTGCTTCTTCACGCGTCAAGTTGATTAATTTCCAGCTTTCTCATTATTTTTTACAATTGTTTACTTTCGCCTCGCGGTGTACTCACTTACCTGTTGCCACAGTCGCAAGGTGTCGTTATCTGCGGCCGCTTGTTAT
The DNA here is from genome assembly GCA_039881145.1 of Druceiella hillmani. Taxonomy (NCBI): domain Eukaryota; kingdom Metazoa; phylum Arthropoda; class Insecta; order Lepidoptera; family Hepialidae; genus Druceiella; species Druceiella hillmani. Next base: position 6,801,695 of record JAYKKI010000051.1, on the reverse strand, counting down.
CTCTCCTTCAGTGTGACGTCGCCGCGAGCAGTAGACGGTCGTGCGTACGCGCAGGATTTCGTGCGCATTTCGGCGCGCGTTTCGATCAGATGATCTAATGTTTGTTTTTCGTCACGGGTCGTGCTTTTTTGTTTTTTCACTAAGTAGGTTTTGTTTTGTGCTTGTGTGTGTGTGAGTGTGTGTTAGTGTTACTTCTTTCCGTGTGTATTAGTGAATTTATTTTTAATCTATTGTATTGAAGTTGATATATATTTTTTTCCTTATGGCTAAGTATTTAATGACGTATACCTATAAGGTCATTTACTTTCTTACGTATTTCGCGTGGAATTTATAATAGAAATATTTAAATGTATAGTTTGAGTGATAATAAGGGAAATAGTTTGTGTGTTTCATGGAAAAATAACGTTGGTCTTAAAGTCTTATGCAGTCTTGGTTATTTTTTGCGGTTGAGTGGGAAAGACGGGCTTTTGTAGAAGTAAGCTCGGTATGCATATGTGTAATAAAGTCGCAAATTCCGAGGATTATGTATGTATAATAAGTCCGAAAAGTTGTTTGTTTTTTTTCAGTTTGTTACATAATAACTCTGCAAAAAGCCAATGGATTGTACTGGAGTGAAACACACCTCTTACCCGCGGCTTCGCTCGCGTGGGATACAAATACTGCGAAAAGTGTGTTTGAATGTTTGTTACGCAATCAGGTCTATAGGGTTGAACCGATTTTTATGAAAGTGGTCTAGGCATAGTTCATGGATTGTCACTGGTCATGATTCTAGTTGTCTTATAATCTACTTTGTAACCTGGAAATACCATAATTTCTATAAGGTTAAAGTAGTTTTTTAATCGATTATGAAAATTTGGTACCATAACATGTCAATGGTATATTAAATAAATGTTTTATGTACCTTAAGAACCTAAGATTGTCTCGATAGCTGAAACCGTCCCCACAATCGGATGCGAAGCCGCGGGCAAAAGTGAGTAATTAATATAAATGCGAAATTTTGTATGTATGTTAGTCAGTCAAGTTTCAATTCCCCAACGGATATTCATAAAATTTTGTATGTACACGGTCTAGAATCAGAACTAACAAAAAGAATTACTGGTTTCATCGGGGTGGATTATGTAGTTTCCAAGTGATAGAATAAAAGAATCTGGTGGATATTTCACAGTATTTTCAAGATTAATATGTCGCATGTGGGGCTTAAAAATAGAAAATTGAACATCATTTTCATTTTGGAAGATCTTTCCAATTGTACTCTACTTGATGGAGTGCGTGAGGGAAAGAAAATTCACTTCCACTTTACACGTGACTCTGTAGGAACCTTAAAATTAGGTTTTAACATGAAAACGTCTGTCAACATTTAGATGCAACGAAATTGTGCCGAATTTCGTGACGCGATAAATCTGTGAATAATGGACCGGTGGAAAGTTACGGATTAAATTCAGGAAGCTTACTATTTTAACATTCCAGCTATGTACATTATTTCAACAGTTGAAGTAATCTAAGAGTATAGCGGGCTTGTGCGAAAAAGACAGAAATAGATAACTCTGTGAATAATGGACCGGTAGAAAGTTATGGATTAAATTCAGGAAGCTTACTATTTTAACATTCCGGCTATTTAGATTATTTCAACAGTTGAGGTAATCTAAGAGTATAGCGGGCTTGTGCGAAAAAGACAGAAATAGATAACTCTGTGAATAATGGACCGATAAAAAGTTACGGATTAAATTCAGGAAGCTTACTATTTTAACATTCCAGCTAGTTAGGTTATTTCAGCAGTTAAAGTAACCTAAGAGTATAGCGGTCATGTGCGAAAAAGACAGAAATAGATAACTCTGTGAATAATGGACCGATAGAAAGTTACGGATTAAATTCAGAAAGCTTACTGTTTTAAGATTCTAGCTAGTTAGGTTATTTCAGCAATTGAAGTAATCTAAGAGTATAGCGGCCTTGTGCGAAAAAGACAGAAATACAGAAGTATGCATATTTTGCAGGCGGTCTACCTCGTGAACGCATGAAGCTATATAGGACGTCGGCTGAGGTGTCCATGGAAAGCCCTTAAGTAGTTCCAATAAGAACTCAAGTGATATTGGCTCTAATAACAATAATGAAATTTATATAACTTTGCAAAGCTGAAGAATTATGTTTTTTCAGAAATATCTATATGAGACGAAAATATGAACAAAAGCAAACGGTAATCAGAGGACCACGGGAGGAATACGGTAATCAGAGGACCGATCAAAGCGAACTAGAAAAGGGCCTAAGCGATATTGGCTTTAATAGCAAACATTAAACATTTTGTGACTCGAAAATATTCCAATATTATTCTAGAATGTAATAGTGACACGTTCTTGGTATTGACAAAGACAATACATTTTATCGAAAAAAACTTGTGTTTTTTGTATTAAATTCCTGCAAAGATGCAATAAAATAGGAGAACATGACGTTTTCACGTAAAATCCTACAGCTCGGATACGACTGAGCCCTTTTCGTTTGTCTTTTTTTTAAATATTTTGGCTACGTTTTAATTGACAACCTCATCAGTTGAAAAATTATATTTTTCCAGGAATATCAGTCTATATGAGTCAAAAATATTCCAATATTATTTTAGAATGTAATAGGGACACGTTCTTGGTATTGACAAAGACAATACATTTTATCGAAAAAAACTTGTGTTTTTTTGTATTAAATTCCTGCAAAGATGCAATAAAATAGGAGAACATGACGTTTTCACGTAAAATCCTACAGCTCGGATACGACTGAGCCCTTTTCGTTTGTCTTTTTTTTAAATATTTTGGCTACGTTTTAATTGACAACCTCATCAGTTGAAAAATTATATTTTTCCAGGAATATCAGTCTATATGAGTCAAAAATATTCCAATATTATTCTAGAATGTAATAGTGACACGTTTTGGGTATTGACAGACAAAACAATTTATCGAAAAAAAACTTGTGTTTTTTTTTATTAAATTCCTGCAGATAAAAGAAATAGGAGAACAGGACGTTTTCACGTAAAATCCTACAGCTCGGATACGACTGAGCCCTTTTCGTTTGTTTTTTTTTTAATATTTTGGCTACGTTTTAATTGACAACCTCATCAGTTGAAAAATTATATTTTTCCAGGAATATCAGTCTGTATGAGTCAAAAATATTCCAATATTATTCTTGAATGTAATAGTGACACGTTTTGGGTATTGACAGACAAAACAATTTATCGAAAAAAAAACTTGTTTTTTTTATTAAATTCCTGCAAAGATACAAAGGAATAGGAGAATAGGACGTCTTCACGTAAAATCCTACAGCTCGGATACGACTGAACTCTTTTCGTTTGTTTTTTTAAATATTTTGGCTATGTTTTAATTGACAACCTCATTGGCTGTGATAGATGCGGTAATGAAAACAATACAAAACGTGGAAAATTATATAAATATTATGAAAATGGCTTTGGTTTTGGAAGAGATATAGTTTGACGAAGAGAAAGTCTTGAAGTCTTGTACTGACCTTTTGTATACACATATGTATTAAGTACGTAAGCGCATATTGCGCAGATCAGTTCTGAGGTCATTGAAGTATTTGTCAGTAACGGTTATTAGTCATATAAATAACAAGCGGTCGGTCGTGGTTTCGTACTGGTACTTTATTTTAAAAGACCTCTCTAACGATACCTCACACAATGATATTTTTTTGATCCTCGTTTCTTAACAATGGAGCAGGGTTATTGGTGTTTTTGTGATATCAGCGGATGCTGATTCTGATTTCTTGAGATTGACACCAACTGATGCTGACGTCTAGTTAAAGATATGATTCACTTGTGAAATAAATGATTTTTGGGGTTTACTCCTTAAGAACTGATTTTCATATATAGCGCCCGTTACGAAGTTTTATGAGGAGTAAAATCAGAAGTTCAGAGCGTACGAAGTTCGGAGCGTTAAAGAAAGTGTAAACGTTAAATGGCCTTTCCGCGCAACATTTCTTCGCATCTTTAGAGTGAGATATCAATATGTTTATTTGGCATTTTCTTACGGCGTATCGCAATGACGGAGGGTAACACACATATTCAACGTTAGGTGGCCTTTCCGCGCAACATTTCTGCGCATCTTTAGAGTGAGATATCAATATGTTTATTTGGCATTTTCTTACGGCGTATCGCAATGACGGAGGGTAACACACATATTCAACGTTAGGTGGCCTTTCCGCGCAACATTTCTGCGCATCTTTAGAGTGAGATATCAATATGTTTATTTGGCATTTTCTTACGGCGTATCGCAATGACGGAGGGTAACACACATATTCAACGTTAGGTGGCCTTTCCGCGCAACATTTCTGCGCATCTTTAGAGTGAGATATCAATATGTTTATTTGGCATTTTCTTACGGCGTAATCGCAACGACGGAGTGTGACACACATATTTTACTATCGTTTGCTTATATCTAGATGTAATTATTAAATCTCATTATGTGTGAATATTTGCTATCTTCAATCCTACAAAATTAAAAAGTCTCTTTTAATTTTAACTTTTTAATCTGACGTTACTAAATGTGTTTAATTTTGTTGTATAAATTTGATCTTGTATATTTGTGTTTTACTTGAAAATAATTATATTGTCAGCATTTTTTTATTAAACACTTTTCCATTTACCCTTTCATAGAATCCAAAAGAAACATTTTGAAGTTTTTAGACTTTATAGTTGTAGTGATTTCGTGATGAATCAATCAGTGAGTCGTATTTGGCTTTCTTATATACAGTGTAAGATGGAACCTATCTGTTATTCGTATAAGTGATTCTATACATCAAACTAAGCAGGAAATGTTCAGGAACTCTATAAAAATTCCAACTTTTTCTGAAAAAAAGTGCTGTCAAAGTTGCTATTCCAACGTAAAAAACTTAATTTTTACATAAACGCTTCAGACATACACAGTTTGATGAACTGAATCATCTGTATGAATAAGGGACATTTTTGTTACAACCTGTATACAATAGATACTAGCCTTTTGCCCGCAGCCTTACTGGCGTAGACTATTTATTTATTTATTAAAGATCACTTAATTTTTATTCACAACTAAATGAAACTACATGATGTAGTATTATATCTATTTTATTTAAATTATTAACCACGACCTATGTTTCGTTGTCTCACAACATCTTCAGGCGGGCAATTTGTAAAGACTGACTCGTAGAAACTTCCAACAGCATTTATATATTACACAAAACAATAGCGGAAGTGGGGGTTGAGTGGGTTTTCTTGAAAGTTAAACAATGTTCAAGTATTTTAGTGAGGGTAATAAATTAAATTGACGTTATTTTACGAGGTTACACAATGCAAAGTATTAAGGTGTATGTTAATAAAATTAAATGGATATCATTTTCAGTAATATATTTATATAATAGCAAGGGTATCTGATGGTTGTAACAAGCTTATACAACTAATTATACATATCTCCCATTTTTGTTTCTTTTCTGACGTGTCTCCTTATATGTGTAGCTGGGCTGAAACAATTTGAAGTGAAATGTAGTATCAATGTTGTCTAACTATATTACGTCTAGAAGATTTCGAGTATGGGTGATGATATTGTATCGAGTTGTTCATTTAATATATTAACGTTGGTGTCTCTCATATGTCTGTTTATTTCTAATGTTTTAGGGGTTGAGTTTATTGTCTTTGTATTTACTTGCAGTATATATGGAGCATTGCTGGTTTGAAGGTGATGGATGTATTTAATAAGATTTTTTGCAAAATGTTGGCAATCGCTTAACAGTCTACTCCATATCCTAATTTCCTGACGTCATATCAATAATTATTGTCAAATCATCACAAATAAATTAATTTAAAAAAATGAAAATTTCATTTATATTTGTTTGCTAAACTACTTCTGACAAGCGTACAGAGAAGAATGTATATGTGTGCCATCTTATAAGGGTTCCTATTTTCTCCTTCGACTTTAAGAAATTTCATATTGCGGAGGTCCACACGACGCCATTAAGTATTCGAGCGACTGCTTCGGAGCCACATTTAAATTAACCGATTTGTTAACAACAAGCATAGGTGGTGACGTAACGGCAAAAATTTCGTCACAAATCCGTGACCAGCACCTGTTCAAACGGCCGCGTACTTATCGGCCAACGAAACGCGTTTTAAAATTGTTAGAAATGGCCGTTGACAATTTATAATATTTTCATTTATTAATGCTGCAAATAGTTTTTCGTTTGTTTACATGTAACAAGTTGTAAATTGCTACACCAATTTCAAAAATTCTATCTCTATTGGAAATCTAGGTTATTCCAGGTGGACATAGCTGTGGTTTGTTCTCAAAAGTTTAAGGTTCTTAAGATATAGCAATGTTTGCAACTCAAACTGTAGAAAAATGAGCGAGTTGACTACTTTTTTTGGCTTAGGCTTGCTTAAGAGGGGTGTTCCCAAAGTAAGATTCCCTGTGGTAGTCTAAAAACTCTGTAAAACTTTACTTAAATCTCACTTAATATCGTTATTCATAGTTTTTCGTTTGTTTACATTTAAGAAGTAAATCCGAAAATTATTGCACCAATACCAAAAATTCTGTCACTATTGGAAATTTAAGTTATTCCAGATGTACATAGCTGTGGTTTGTTCTCAAAAGTGGATTTCGTAAGATATAGCAATGTTTGCAACTCAAACCGTGGAAAAACGAGGGAGTTGACTACTTTTTTGGCTTAGGCTTGCTTAAGAGGGGCGTTCGCAAATATGATTCCCTGAGGTAGTTTAAAAACTCTGTAAAACTTTACTTACACCTCACATAATATCATTATTTTTAGGGTTCAGTTTCCCAAAATGAAAAAAAAACGGAACCGTTATAGGATCACTTTGTTACCCGTTCGTCTGTCTGTCAAAGTGCTTTTCCTCAGAAACGGTTGAGATATCAAGTCGAAATTAATATCGTGTACTAAGGTCTATATATTTTTTGGTTCCCGCAACAAAAAGGTTAGACATTTTAAAACGTATTTTTTTGGTATTTATACCGTCATCAAAACCTATAGGGACTTTCGGTCGGCATCAATTTTTGTATGCCTTCTCCATATCAGGTGGCCTTTAAATTTTTAAGTCAAAGTTCCACCTCCGTCTTCGGTAAGGCACCCTCACACATCACACATTTTCAAAAATGTCTCAGATGTAAAAGACGAGGCAGTCAGTTGGAACAGAGTTTTGAGTGCTGCAAGTCATTCTTCGTGATTTTTTAACGTGACGTTTTTATTAAATTTCAAGGTAGGGTTCAAGTTTTTTAAAAGAGTCTTCGTCTAGAGAGTTTTCGTCTAGAGTCAATCGATGGGATATTCTCCCTCAACCACTCCATGAGGTGTTCTAACATTTGCTCGCTGGGAAGTCGAAAGTTGTTTGTTTCTCTTCTCATAAAGATTTGCACATATTTCCAGTCCTTCCATGAATGCTTTACACCAATGCTGCATCATGTCCGCTGACGTCGATTAGCCGAGACCAGCTACATTACCTGTTTGCACTAATTTCTTAACCAATTTTGAGATTTATGGTGTAAAAATTAATACATATATTTTTGAAAGTATGTCTTCATTATATCCGATTTTCCCTTGAAAAGTGTCAACGTTGTTCCGTTCTGGCGGTCGATCCTGGGATTATGTTTCGCTCCAAATTTTACAGATGCTATTAACTTCCGTCAGCATAGTTTGTCGCTTTTTCTTCTCCTGATGATTCCAAGTTAAAACCTTTTATAAAAAATGGACGAGTTCCATTTATATAGTATGCTAATTCAATTCCATTTGTGGCATTTTATTTAATACGTACTTGTAAGAAATTCTTTGAACCGTTCTAACAGGTTTTCTCCATGTATTCTACACAATTCCCGATGGATATCGAACACTGACTCATTCCTGCAGTAAAAAAAACGAATGATGGCACTCGATTCGTAAAGTAGTGGGAAGATGGTGACTGGTTCATGACTAACCAAGTACCACTCACAAACAGATCAAGGCCAGTCAAAATAGAGAGAAAACGGTATTGCCACTACATTCTAACCGTGAACTGTCCAACGAATTAATTTGTATATGCTTCAAGAGTTTTAAGTAAAAATGCGACTGTCCACCATCTGCACTACAAAAAATAATCGATACTTTGGCCACATAGTTTAACGAGGAGAAGATAGTCAAAAAAAGTAACTCATAGTTGGCAAAATGGGGGAGAGGATACAAAGGGGCAGTTTTCCAGCTAGATGGTTGGACCAGATAAAAAAGCTATACGGTCTGCCCTTCTACGATGCCATGTGATATATCAAAGACCGGGACTAATGGAAAGTAATAATAAGAACCTGTGAGTCGTTTATTCGAGGTGGACACGACCTTCAGTCATAAGGAGATGACTACATCTTAATAAATATCCTTGTACCATCATAATTGTGCAGCTCTTTAGTTTTTGACTTTGTGAATGTCCCTAGTGTGTATGTATAGATTTTAGTATGCACAATTATTAAGGAGTATTTATTGTTTCACGATCATTTCTTATAGTTAACGATAATAATTTCATCGATTCATTTTGTCTTTCCTGAAGGTTTCCAATTTTTACACAGCAAGCGACTCCCAACAGAACTTAATGCCGAAAAGATTTTCATCTTAGTTATTATACACAATTTCGAAAAAAAGGTTTTAGCCAAAAAAAGGTTTTAGTTCTAACTTCGGCCCTCGGCTTCGCAAGTGTTGAAATGAGAAAAAAGTGAGCAATACAAAAATATTGTTTTTTCGAAGAAAGGTTTTAGCCAGAAGTTATATGCTATACTAACTTGGGCCCACAGCTTCGCAAGTGTTAAAATGAGAAAAAAATGAGCAATACAAAAATATTGTTTTTTCCAAGAAAGATTTTAGTCAGAAGTTATATGCTATACTAACTTTGGCCCGCGGCTTCGCAAGTGTTGAAATGAGAAAAAAGTGAGCAATACAAAAATATTGTTTTTTCGAAGAAAGGTTTTAGCCAGAAGTTATATGCTATACTAACTTGGGCCCACAGCCTCGCAAGTGTTAAAATGAGAAAAAAATGAGCAATACAAAAATATTGTTTTTTCCAAGAAAGATTTTAGTCAGAAGTTATATGCTATACTAACTTTGGCCCGCGGCTTCGCAAGTGTTGAAATGAGAAAAAAGTGAGCAATACAAAAATATTGTTTTTTCGTAGAAAGGTTTTAGCCAGAAGTTATATGCTATACTAACTTGGGCCCACAGCCTCGCAAGTGTTAAAATGAGAAAAAAATGAGCAATACAAAAATATTGTTTTTTCGAAAAAGGGTTTTAGCCAGAAGTTATATGCTATACTAACTTGGGCCCACAGCTTCGCTAGTGTTAAAATGAAAAAAAAATGAGCAATACAAAAATATTGTTTTTTCCAAGAAAGATTTTAATCAGAAGTTATATGCTATACTAACTTTGGCCCGCGGCTTCGCAAGTGTTGAAATGAGAAAAAAGTGAGCAATACAAAAATATTGTTTTTTCGTAGAAAGGTTTTAGCCAGAAGTTATATGCTATACTAACTTTGGCCTGCGGCTTCGCAAGTGTTGAAATGAGAAAAAAGTGAGCAATACAAAAATATTGTTTTTTTGGAAGAAAGGTTTTAGCCAGAAGTTATATGCTATACTAACTTCGGCCCGCGACTTTGCAAGTGTCGAAATGAGAAAAAAGTGAGCAATACAAAAATAATGTTTTTTGTGACAATATTGGATATTAATGTTGGAAATGGGAAAGTTAGTTTGGGGTGCTCAAAAATAAAGAAGTCGAGCTAAGAGATGCAAACCTGTCTTCTGGACTATTTACCCACAATCTTATGTATTTACATGACTTTTGTACTTAGTTCATGCCCTTATTCGTATCGGTTATTTCTGCTAGTCTAGGATTCATTGGAAAATCCTATTTTTCCCAAGAACATTTTTTAGCTTCACCACCTTTTGTTTTCTATGTTCCACTGGATTGACACTGGAAGATAATACATTAATAGAATTAAGACATAACATCTTAATTTTCCGTGTGGCCAGGAGGCCAAATTGATAAGCTGCAGTGTGGACATTGTTCAATTTGATGTTTTATTTACAATTTCGAAATTTATTATACGTAAATAATTTATGCACGTATTATCCTCAAAAATGATTGATTGTGGTGCCTATAAGTATGATAAGCGTTTCACACGCAAAATCACCAGCTTATTACATTTTATAGGTATGGAACATATGACGTTGCCACATTGATAAGCTGCAGTGTGGACATTGTTCAATTTGATGTTTTATTTACAATTTCGAAATTTATTATACGTAAATAATGTATGCACGTATTATCCTCAAAAATGAGTGATTGTGGTGCCTATAAGTATGATAAGCGTTTCACACGCAAAATCACCAGCTTATTACATTTTATAGGTATGGAACATATGACGTTGATTGTTAATTTATAGTTTTTTCGTTATTTATTGTGAAATATGTGTCATAAATATTTAAGAATTTCCGGTTTAAAATATCGTCTGTATATTCACAAGCGGAAGCTTTAAAGATAGTCAAACTTGAATTTGTTTCGATTATATAATATTTCAGGTTTCCCATCCCTGCAGCTACATTACAGTGTCCAATATAATGTTTTTTTGTTGGCAGACTTATTGACTGTTTCGAATTAAGCAAACATATGTGGAACATATACTATCTCCCTCGATCTCTTATAGGTTTATAACGATAAGAAAGAAATGAAGGTATATTAGTAATTATAATTTTCGCTAGATGATGTCCGATTATTTGTGTCATCTGCTCCCAGGTATTGTAAATCTTTGGATTTAATATGCTAATCTTACCAATTCTTCTATTCTTTTTTATTCCAGTTCCATACTCTTTTTTGGTCAACCTTTTTTTTATTCTACTATATATGGCTAAACCATCGCAACATTTCTTGACATTAGTGTCAATATGATTGATAATATAAAAAAAATATGTATCTGATTACATACTGCTGTCGGTTGTTCGATGGATAAAAGAACGTACGCCTAAAAACGTAATAAATCACGGAGTTGACAGCGGATTATGATTCCGAACTGGTTCTCAAACGTTTAAAGTTTAGTGATGCGTCGTATCCATTTTTTATTTCTGTTTGTCTATCTATGACTTTATATTCTATGTCTTTCGCTAAGTTCTCTGGGATACTAATCTAGAATTCTCTCTGACTAGACACGCCTTCACTTGATTGGAAGTGGAACTTCTTTTTTTGCGAATCATTTATATGTAATTAATTTAATTATGTATATAATGGTTGTAAACTTCACTCATACGCTGTTATCTATAGATATAACAAAATTGTAACAGAGCGAATTATGTACTTGGAAAATATTTTAATAATAGTGACTGATTTAACGTATAGAATGATAATAGAAGTCAGAAAACCTATTTTTAGAATTTATGTCTGTCGGTCTGTTAATTTGTTCTTTTTGATTTGGATGAAATTAATTCAGGTTATAGTTTATATCCTCGAGCAACATATAGCATATTTTATATGGATATTACAGAGTTTTAAAAAATCTGACTTGGTGAATATTTGTATATTGGTACTGTCAACGTCATCTATTAGCGTTTTTAGTAAACTTTATGCTCATAAGTATATACCGATGTGGTACTGCCAATGCCATCTATTAGCGTTTTTAGTAAACTTTAAGTTCATAAATATATTACGATATGGTACTGCCAACGCCATCTATTAGCGTTTTTAGTAAACTTTAACTTCATAAATATATTACGATATGGTACTGCCAACGCCATCTATTAGCGTTTTAGTAAACTTTATGTTCATAAATATATTATGATATTGTACTGCCAACGCCATCTATTAGTGTTTTTAGCAAATTTGTGCTCATAGATTTCTGCGAAAAAAAAACAAAACATTAATATTATTTCGCTATAAAATAATATTAAAAAAAACAAATAAAATTTACGTTAGATTTGGACTATACTATTAAATTCAGTTTACAGAAAACGAGCTCAGAATATCGAATGGTATGGCAACGATCGTATTCACTAAGCGTCAAATACTACACTAAAAGCCTTTACGCATCAGAGGCTAAAAGAAAACCAGGGCAGTCTATGCGGTATATCTATCTCGCTTACTTCTATAGCGGCGTCTCTTATTGCTGGTCGTGCAAGATAGATGATACGTAAAGCGCTTAAGCACCGCACCGGTGTCGCCCTCTACTTTTCGCCTCCGAGGGTGAATGCAATATAGTTTCCGTATTCCTTCTTTCTGTCTGTTGCATCGCTTGACGCTGATATGAATGATGAAACCACTTCCCAATTTTTATTATGCACAACGGTAATAAATAAGTTTCATTACGGCCTTCGAATTTTTTTCGTTTTTGTGAAAATTGCTTGTTTCGATTTTGACAAAAAATGTTGCTCGTACTGAATGACCATTGATACGAACGTATATTTTTCAATCATTAATAAAAATATCACGTTTATCAATGCCACCGATAGTTTGTGGATATCGTCACGTTTTAAACTCGCGATAGAAGAGGTTTTTTCTGTCAATGCTTTTTTGAAAATTTGAAATTGGAATTTTGCGTTTATGACTTCGTGACGATTAGGTTTTTTTTTAATATGACAATACTGACTGTATTTTGCTATGATGACAGAAGTAAGATATTACGATTTTTGTTGGGATTTAGTTCGTGTGTTGCTGACTGCAGTTGTGTTTTTTTAAGTTTTTTTTGACTGCAATTACGTTTTTTTTTAATTTTGTTGACTCCAGTTACATTTTTTATAACTTTTGTTGACTGCAGTTACGTTGATTTAAAGTCTTTTGACTGCATTTACGTCTTTTATAAGTTTTGTTGACAGTTATGTTTTTTTAAGTTTTGTTGACTGCAAGTACGTGTTTTTTAGTTTTGTTGACTGCTGTTAGGTTTTTTGTTTTATTGATTGCAGTTACGTTTTTTAGTTTTGTTGACTGCAGTTACGTTTTTTTTTAGTTTTGTTGACTGCAGTTAGGTTTTTAGTTTTGTTGGCTGCAGTCATGCTTTTTAAAGCTTTGTTGATGGCAGTTACGTTTTTGTTTCGTTTTGTTGACTGCAGTTCCTTTTTTTTAGTTTTGTTGACTGCAGTTACGTTTTTTTTAGTTTCGTTGACTGCAGTTACTTTTTTTAGTTTTGTTGACTGCAGTTACTTTTTTTTAGTTTTGTTGACTGCAGTTAATTTTTTTGTTTTGTTGACTGCGTTTATGTTTTTTTAGTTTTGTTGACTGCAGTTAGGTTTTTTTTTAGTTTTGTTGCCACTTTGTTAAAGCCCTTTTTCTCAGAAACGGCCTAAAATATAAAGTTAAAATTAGTATCATATATTGAGGACTATAGCCTTAAATTGCTGTAATTTTTTTTGGTTCACGCAACAAAAAGATATGACTAAAGCATAATTTTCATTCATACAGTAGTCTTGTACGGTGATAATAAAACTTATAGGGTACTTTCGGTCCTCTTATGAAAGTCGGCCTGATGGAAGGTCTTATAAAATAAGTTAAGGGAAAAATCCAAAAATAAATTGTTTCTAATTCTATGTTTTTATAATAAATTTGTATTGACGCCTGTGCAATAATATTGAAGGCAATATATTTACGTTTTGAAAACTTTATAAATATTTTAATCAGAAATACTATGTACCCTTTAATGTTTATAAGTATCCAATTGAGTATCGAACGCCCACAAGTTATTCTCGTGCTTGATATGTTTGACAGCGACCAGCGTATATTGGTACGTCACTAAATATTACGATATGTATCCGCCATAATGTAGTAAAACTACTGGAACCAACTGGACAAACGGCGTATATGGAAAAGAGAGATTAGGTAAATTGAAACGGTGACCCCGCAATACGCTCGTATAGGCTGGAGTTGTATCGGGGACAAGGTGAATTCAATTTACGATTGTGAGGACGCGTTTGTGTACCGCCGGCAGTGCTACAATGAATATTTATAGTTTTCACTGGCGGTACCAAATGGCACCGCCCGGGTATGTAATTAGTTTTGTACAATATCAGCTGATATTTAAAAGATGTAGAAAGTACTCGTAACTTCGGGTATGTACAATATCATCTGATATTTAAAAGATCTAGAAAGTACTCGTAACTTCGGGTATGTACAATATCATCTGATATTTAAAAGATCTAGAAAGTACTCGTAACTTCGGGTATGTACAATATCATCTGATATTTAAAAGATCTAGAAAGTACTCGTAACTTCGGGTATGTACAATATCATCTGATATTTAAAAGATCTAGAAAGTACTCGTTACTTTTAAATCGACATTTTGGAGTCGGTTCTTTAGTCATTTGCAGCTTGATTATTAAACGAGTCCAGAATACTTTCTATGGTTACTTCCGCTTTCTATTTCCTACCGATTTCCTCTTGGGTATGCTAGGTTTCCATTCTTTGCAACTCAGAAGAAATGTTGCACTAATGAAATTTATTTTCTAGCTATTAAAAGGAAAGTTCTGTGCCGCAAAAGACTTTTCTCCGATATCTGTATATGAGAGAGTATGGTTACTTCCCCTTTATATTTCCTACCGATTTCCTCTTGGGTATGCTAGGTTTCCATTCTTTGCAACTCAGAAGAAATGTTGCACTAATGAAATTTATTTTCTAGCTATTAAAAGGAAAGTTCTGTGCCCCAAAAGACTTTTCTCCGATATCTGTATATGAGAGAGTATGGTTACTTCCCCTTTATATTTCCTACCGATTTCCTCTTGGGTATGCTAGGATTCCATTTCCATTTGCGACTCAGAAGAGGTGTTGCACTAATGAAATTTATTTTCCAGCTATTGAAAAGAAAAATTTTGTGCCCCATATTATTGATTAAATTTTCATTCTTCGTACCTGATAGTTTCCTGCGTTCACGTAATCATCATCTCTTTGCTATACCACCTTCTAGAACCGAACTATATCGGAACTCTCCAGTTTCCTGCGGTGTTCAACTGCTCAACCACCTGATCGCGGTCGCTCCAGAGTGTGATTTATTTATGATGAGTGAAAGTAAATTTGTTGAATTGTCTCTTCGATATTTTTTGTAGTTCCCATGTATTTTGTGTCCATGTTTAATCTAAAAGTTTATACTTTATTAAATCATTAATTTCTTATCATTACGATTAGGTTACCTGTAATGTAACGATAAATGTGTCTAAATAAATAAATAAAACTAGTTTAGACCATAAAGGGAAGCAGTTTCTGGCGTAAATGAAAATTAATTTTTGTCTGATTTTTAATATTTTTTTTGTCCTTTCTCCTGGCTATGGTCCCATATCTCATTTGGGGTCAGCTCTTCTCGTACGTTTTCACCACAACAGCATCCCGTTTTGTCATTGAGATCATTTTCAATTGGGCTTTCCCAGATAGCAGCGGGTCGGCTTCGGCCTCTTTTCACTTCTTCATCTTTATCACAGCTCTATACATATGGTCTTTGTTGCGTCTCATAACGTACCCTTACCAACGCAAGCGATTTTATCTTAGCTTTTCCTAAATTTTTGCAACTTTAAACGTTCTTCTAATATACTTGTTTTTAATTATATCCAATCTGGTAACTCCCCCGGCCCACCGCACCATTTTTATTCCTGTGACATTGGCATCTTCTGTTCGTTCACCTTTCTCCACATTTCGACCTGCACATCAGCGCTGGTCGCATTTGCACTCATTTGCTTGGTCACTGGTGTATAATATTCTGGATTGTGATCCCCATTTGAGCTAGGCTGTTGCTATAGTTTGCTGGATGTCTTTTTCAGTGCTGTCTTTCGGAGCTACGACTGAAATGAGATACTTAAATTGTTTGACTTCTTCAGAAAGTTTCTTCAATCATCACAGATTTTTAAGTTATGTGTTTTATTTGCGAAAAGCATTCGGTTAAAAATCTGAAAGATGATTAAATTACAAACAATATAGTTTTTGAATGAAAAAAAAACACGGTTAAGTGCATGAACACCTGAAACTAATTGTCTAAGTAAATATATTCACAAAGTAAAAAAAATTATCCATTTAATTTAGGGTCTACATTCTACTGTGTTTCCATTAAGTTACAAAATACTTTTTCTATTATGTACAGTTAAGTGCATGAACATCTAAAACTAATTTTCAGAGTATGTGTATTCTCAAATTAAAAAAAAAATATATCCATTTAACTTAGAACTATTCCACTGTATTTTCATCAAATTACGACGTACCTTTTCTACTATCTGTAGTTTAGTGCATGAACACTTAAAGCTAATTCATAAAGTACATGTATTCACAAATTAAAAAAAATATATCCATTTAATTTAGGGACTATTCTACTGTATTTCCATTAAATTATGAAATACCTGTTCTAATATGTACAGATAAGTGCATGAACACCTAAAACTAATTCTCAAAGTACACGTATTCACAAATTATAAAAATATATTCTTTTAAAACAAATACTTTTCCTGCTGTGTACAATTAAGTGCATGAAAACCTAAAACTAATTCATAAAGTACATGTATTCACAAATTAAAAAAAAATATCCACTTAATTTAGGGACTATTCTACTGTATTTCTATCAAATTACGAAATACCTGTTCTAATATGTACAGATAAGTGCATGAACACCTAAAACTAATTCTCAAAGTACACGTATTCACAAATTATAAAAATATATTCATTTAAAACAAATACTTTTCCTGCTGTGTACAATTAAGTGCATGAAAACCTAAAACTAATTCATAAAGTACATGTATTCACAAATTAAAAAAAAATATCCACTTAATTTAGGGACTATTCTACTGTATTTCTATCAAATTACGAAATACCTGTTCTAATATGTACAGATAAGTGCATGAACACCTAAAACTAATTCTCAAAGTACACGTATTCACAAATTATAAAAATATATTCTTTTAAAACAAATACTTTTCCTGCTGTGTATAATTAAGTGCATGAAAACCTAAAACTAATTCATAAAGTACATGTATTCACAAATTAAAAAAAAATATCCACTTAATTTAGGGACTATTCTACTGTATTTCTATCAAATTACGAAATACCTGTTCTAATATGTACAGATAAGTGCATGAACACCTAAAACTAATTCTCAAAGTACACGTATTCACAAATTATAAAAATATATTCATTTAAAACAAATAATTTTCCTGCTATATACAGTTAAGTGCATGAAAACCTAAAACTAATTCATAAAGTACATGTATTCACAAATTAAAAAAATATCCATTTAATTTAGGGACTATTCTATTGTATTTCCATACCTTTTCCCTTACCCTTCTACTTTGTACACTTAAGTGCATGAACATGTAAAACTAATTCTCAAAGTAAATGTATTCACAAATTAAAAAACATGTCCATTTAATTTAGGAACTGTTCCTCTGTATTTCCATCAAATCACGAAATACCTTTTCTACTTTGCACAGTTAAGTGCATGAATATCTAAAACTAATTGTCAAAGTATATGTATTCACAAATTAAATAAACATGTCCATTTAATTTAGGGACTGTTCCACTGTATTTCCATCAAATCACGAAATACCTTTTCTACTTTGCACAGTTAAGTGCATGAATATCTAAAACTAATTGTCAAAGTATATGTATTCACAAATTAAATAAACATGTCCATTTAATTTAGGGACTGTTCCACTGTATTTCCATCAAATCACGAAATACCTTTTCTACTTTGCACAGTTAAGTGCATGAATATCTAAAACTAATTGTCAAAGTATATGTATTCACAAATTAAAAAAACATGTCCATTTAATTTAGGGACTGTTCCACTGTATTTCCATCAAATCACGAAATACCTTTTCTACTTTGCACAGTCAAGTGCATGAACACCCAAAACTAATTCTCAAAATATATATATTCACAAATGGAAAAAAAAATCCACTTAATTTAGGGATTATTCTACTGTATTTCCATCAAAACTATTCTGCTGTATTTCCAAAAAAAACATGTCCATTAAATTACGAAATACCTTTTCTACTTTGTACAGTCAAGTGCATGAACACCCAAAACTAATTCTCAAAATATATATATTCACAAATGGAAAAAAAAATCCACTTAATTTAGGGATTATTCTACTGTATTTCCATCAAAACTATTCTACTGTATTTCCAAAAAAACATGTCCATTAAATTACGAAATACCTTTTCTATTATGTACAGTTAAGTGCATGAACACCTAAAACTAGTTCTCAAAGTACATGTATTCACAAATTAAAAAAAATATCTATTTAATTTAGGGACTGTTCCACTGTATTTCCTTTAAATGACTAGCTTTTCCTTTACTCTGTTAGGATTCCGTACCACAAGAGGAAAAATGTAACCTTTATAATGCCACTCGCGTCTCTGCTGCCGCCACCTGATTTTCTCAGAAACCGCTTGATGGAGTAATTTAAATTTAGGAGAGCAATAAAGCATATACAACAGCACGTATTTTATCAGTCAGTACTCAAAAATATCCATGTGGGGTATCATTTATCAGGGCTGGTTGGTTACAAGGGTCTTAAATTTTTGCCCCTAATTTTAAATTTTGTATATTCAGAAATATATTGAAAAATGAGCAAAAATATGTCCCCCTTATTCCCGAGATCACTGAGAACCTAAAACTATGAAAAAGGAGTCTTTCGAACTCTACGCGAAGGTTGGAGGAAAACTATAGCTATGTTTTTCGATGTCACAATTCTGTAAATATGTGCCGTGCATTTGCGCCAGTAAAAATAATGTGAGCTATATACGTTGTGAAAAATTAATATTTGTAAATAGTTTAATAAAAATATTGCATGATGAAGAATTTATTTACATATATGTATATATATATATATATATATATATATATATATATATATATATATATATATATATATGTATATATATATCTACTTGTGACATGATTAAAAATAATTAGTTTTTTATTTGTAAATATAATTTCTGCATATAATAAAACAATTTTTCAATTTAAAAAAAGTCACGTACAACTCATTACACGTCAGAGAAGTGAAACTTCTTTAGCGATCTAAACCTTGACAAAAATAAGTATAAAGTGTTAAAACGGCACTGACAGTGAGAAAGAACATACAAAGTGTAAATTCATAGATTGTAATTCAATTGTAATTAATAAATCTCATTTAGAAAAATTAATAAAATGTCATTACAGCCTATTGTCAATAAAAAAAATTAAAAAAAAAAAAAAAAAAAAGGGTGGTGCCACTCTTGGTCTTTTTCATTTCAAACTAGTGATGAGTATGCACAAGGCTATCATCTGTTCGAATTCCATTTGCGACAATCAAATAATGTGCGCTGATTAGCATAGAAAAAATGTTTTGCCTTTGTGTTGCCTTGCTCATATCAAACAGACAAGACAAATTCTTACCGCACCTTGTCCGCTAATGTGCATCCACCATAAATATCAATCACCATCATCAGTAATAAAATTCTTGAAAAAAAAAACTTTGAAAGTGTTAAATAACTTGATCACAAAAACGTATTTGATGGTATTTTATTTATGACTTTATCACTTAGTTGCAAATATCATGGTTGTTGGTGAAGTTTTGATTTCACAAACTATTAAATAAAGCGGAATATTTTGCAGAGGTTCTGCAAAGTTTGGTCGTTTGTAGTTAGGCTAAATATTACACTACTTAAAAGTCAAGTTGCTGTGAAGGTGTGGTGTAAAACAATCTTTACGATCAAATTTGTTATCTATATGTATCCAGATCGACTAAAAACCCTTTTCAGTATTTTTAATGGATGTGTCTATAGAGTGATGTTGTAGAGGGATTTAATGGATATGTCTATACGGTGATGTTATAGTGTTTCATGGATGTATCTATATAGTGATCTAGAGTGTTTTAATGGATGTATCTATACAGTGATGTTATAGAGTGTTTAATGGATATATATACAGTGATGTTGTAGAGTGTTTTATGGATGTATCTATACAATGTTGTGGAGTGTTTTAATGGATGTGTACACAGTGATGTTATATGTATCTAAACAGTGATGTAGAGTGTTTTAATGGATATATCTATACATTGATGTTGTAGAGTGTTTTATGGATGTATCTGTACAGTGATTTAGAGTGTTTTAATGGCATTTAGAGTGTTTTAATCTATAAAGCGATATTGCGGAGTATTTTAATGGATGTTAGACACATCATACACAGTGATGTTATAGAGTGTTTTATGGATGTATCTAAACAGTGGCGTAGAGTGTTTTAATGGATGTATCTATACAGTGATGTTGTAGAGTGTTTTGTGGATGTGTCTATACAGTGATGTAGAGTGTTTTAATGGATATATCTATAATGTGATTTTGTGGAGTGTTTTAATGGATGTGACTATACAGTGATGTCATAGAGTGTTTTTTGGAAGTATCTAAACAGTGGTGTAGAGTGTTTTAATGGATGTATGTACAGTGATGTTGTAGAGTGTTTTATGGATGTATCTGTACAGTGATGTACAGTGTTTTAATGTATATATCTATACAGTGATGTTGTGGAGTCTTTTAATGGTTGTGTCTTTACAGTGATGTTATAGTGTTTTATGGAAGTATCTAAACAGTGGTGTAGAGTGTTTTATGGATGTATCTATACAGTGATGTTGTAGAGTGTTTTAATGGATGTGTCTATACAGTGATGTTATAGATTGAATTAAACAATTACGTGATTGCTTATGTCAAAAAAAATGTATCGCACGATTCTATTGTCAGAAATAATTTCTCAGAAAGAAAAGCTTGTAATTGTTTAACTTGCTTCGTATGTCTTTCCGGTTCAAAGATTTTACTGAAATTTTAACGCAGTTTTTATCAACTGATCGAGCTAAATGCCATGACAGTTACAATTTGATTCTTGTTATAAAAAAAAATAAAAATGACGGCGCCAATATGGCGGACAAGTATTGTTATTTGTTAGATTGTTGTCCTTTGATTTGATTGAATTTCGGTATTCGGGGGATTTTGAAGGTCACGAATAACGAATTTGGAGTTAAAATTTTGAATTTTCAAATGGCTATTGTGATTCGATTCGAATAAAAATTGGTATCTCGGGATATTAAAGTTGTCAAATTACGTAATTTGTTTCAAAATTTAGGAACTCAAAGTGCCTATTGTGTTTCGATTCGAATAAAAATTAGTATTTGGGGATATTGAAGTTCACAAATTACGAAATTTGTTTTTGTTTTCGAAATTTCAAAGTTTCGTAATTCAAATGGCTATTGTGATTGGATTGGAATAAAACTTGGTATTTGGGGATATTGAAGGCTACAAATTTCGAAATTTGTTTCAAAATTTAGAAAATCCAAATGGCCATTATGATTCGAATAAAAATTGGTATTTGGGAATATTGAAGGTCACAAATTACGAATTTGGTTTAAAAATACAGGAATTCGAAATGGCAGCGCATATATGGCCGAACAATTTTGGCTATAGTGGTCCGATTTAGCTAAAAATTGGTATCTTGGGCAAAAAATTGGTATTTGGGCTTGAAGTTCACAAATCAGGAATTTCTAGTTAGAATTCAGAAATTAGCAAAAGCTTGTAATTAAAAATATTTTTAATTTAAACTTTTATTGAGTTCTTTTTATGAGTTGTTCTATAAGAAGATTGTTAAAAATAATATACATGCTAAATATCTTTTTAAATGTTACTTTAAAAAAAAAAATTTATGATGAAAGACAACCATTATACATTTAATTATTAAACTCGGTTAAATAATATTATACTTTAATTATTAACTATGTTTTTCCGGCGGCTTCGCTCGCGTGGTTATTGTTACAAATTTATAGGGAGAAATTAAAACGTGCAGCGCCATCTAGAATGATTAAGCAAATGACACAGAAAACAAATTTATTTCTCTCTAAATTAGGGATTAAAAGGAGTGATTCTGTTGTTACCTTATATTGAGTATGTAACGTTTCAAAAAAATCACGTCTATCGGCGACTCCGTTGCGACGTTGCTTCCTTATTTCCATTGTGTACTTTTTGGTTTCAAATAAGAATTTTCCTGGTGGAATGAGATTTCCCGGGTTGGAAAGTAGCTTATATCATTTTCTGGTTCGCCAACTATTTCCTTGCAAAAAATCACGTCGATTCTCAGCTCCATTACGAATTGAAAGAAGGACAAACATACACACTTATAGTATTATTTAGGATTTAACTACGGTTTTATTAATCCAACTACTGTATAAATTATATGTTATTAAAATTCATTATTATATCAGCTCCATTACGACGTAAAAGAAGGACAAACATACACACTTTTAGTATTATTTAGGACTAGCGTGACCCGTGCGAAGTCTTCGCATTATTTATTCCATTATGAAGCTCAGATGACAGATCAAACAAATATTTTACTAAAATTGACATATAGAGGCGCAAGTATCAAAAGCATTGAGCTAAAGCGCCACTTTATTTATACGTGAGTGGATTTGAAATTAAACAAAAATTTTACCGACCGTCAATCATATTGAAGTTGAGCCGTTAGATGGCAGCATTGCTGTTTTGTGGATATAAATTTTAATAATTAATTAATTTGCAAAAACAATAGCAATAATAAATTTTTTAGTTGTGGATGCCCGTAGAGCAAGCAATTATCTATAAAATTATATATAATTTATGTGGATTAGTTGTGAGGTTTTTTCTAAAAAGGGAGTGTAACATCTTAACCTTAGCGTATTAATATATATATATATATATATATATATATATATATATATATATATATATATATATATATATATATGATATATGATGATGATGATTTAACTACGGTTTTATTAATCCAACTACTGTATAAATTATATATTATTAAAACTTGTTCTAAACGGGAGTCTTGACATTTTTTGTGTCTATCCCTGCGAAAGTGTTAAGGGTCATTAATATTAATGAAGGTCATTGGCATTGCGTCAATTGCCTTTGAGTGTTGGGATTTTTGTTAGACTTCTTAAAATTACGGATTGAGTGTTGGTAAAATTGAATTTTTGTTAGCCGTCTTAAAATTAAGGATGCTTCCGAAGTGAATCTGAGCATTCGATTGATGTCTACTTTGGTAACAAAGGTGTACATACATAACGCAATCGGATCGTTATCCATTATTATTATAATCAATCTATTCTTCGATTCGGTAAACAATAACAGTCGCGCTCTAGATGTGACATTGTTTGTTTCTGCCAGTTTCTTTCTGGATGTTACATTATTTGTTTTTGTCACAATGCAAGGAAGTGATTTAAGTTTAGGCATCTGGGCTACACGACAGGGGTCATGGCAGACTGTTTGGATGAGGCATGCGTCAAAACTTAATGATAATGTGTCAGTAGATTTTGGGCATTCAAAACGATTGACATAAAAACCGTTACGTAATTGATTGAAGTATTAAAAAAGTTTTAAAAAAGGAAAAATCGAGAAATCGCCAGGAGTTATTTTAGCGTAATGTTGATAGATAGGTTCAGAATGCTTAATAGAGTTAATAGAGTTAATAATGATTGAAAGCAATCATGTGACGAGTTTGTTATTTAAAAAGAAATGAGCCTTTCGAAAAAAGGCTGAAACTAACAAGTTTTGGAATGAATGACTATTTTTTAAATATTATTGTTTTAATTAGACATGAGAAATGGCCAAGAGTTATTTTAGCGTAATTTCGATAGATATGTTCAGAATGCTTCATAGAGATAATAATGATTTGAAAGCAATCATGTGACGACTTTGTTATTTAAAAAGAAATGAGCCTTTCAAAAAAAAGGCTGAAACTAACAAGTTTTGGAATGAATGACTATTTTTTAAATATTATTGTTTTAATTAGACATGAGAAATCACCAAGAGTTATTTTGGCGTAATTTCGATAGATAGGTTCAGAATGCTTAATAGAGTTAATAGAGTTAATAATGATTGAAAGCAATCATGTGACGACTTTGTTATTTAAAAAGAAATGAGCCTTTCGAAAAAAAGGCTGAAATTAACAAGTTTTGGAATGAATGACGATTTTTTTTTAAATATTATTGTTTTACTTAGACATGAGAAATGGCCAAGAGTTATTTTAGCGTAATTTCGATAGATATGTTCAGAATGCTTCATAGAGATAATAATGATTGAAAGCAATCATGTGACGACTTTGTTATTTAAAAAGAAATGAGCCTTTCGAAAAAAAGGCTGAAACTAACAAGTTTTGGAATGAATGACTATTTTTTTAAATATTATTGTTTTAATTAAACATGAGAAATGGCCAAGAGTTATTTTAGCGTAATTTCGATTATGTGGAAATGAGCGTTTCGAAAAAAAAGCTGAAACTAACAAGTTTTGGAATGGATGACGATTTTTTAAATTTTATTGTTTTTCTTAGATAAGTAATTGTGGGAATATTTAATTTTATGTGTTTTATTTAAATGTATTCCTTTTTTCACCCGTCATAAATGTACGATACGTTAAGACGAATAAAGTTCATATGTGCCACTGATTAAATTTAATTAGCTTTTTTTCTTGGTTTTTTTAAGACACGATAAAAACATTTGGGATACCATATTGATACAAAAATGTTTTTGTTTCTGAAACTAAATTAATATTTTTTTATTATGTTTTGAAGCTCAGTTATTTCCACGAGGAAATGTTACTCGAAAAAATTTTTTTTTCTTAATTTTTTGGTATAAATATTTTTTTCTGTTCTACCAAAAAGTGATGTTGAATATATACGTATATTTTTCTTAAAAAGAAGTGTCTTGTAAGAAACTTGTGCTTACTAGTGTTGTTTGTGAAGTGTTGTAAATGGCGTCTGCGAGGCAGGTGGTTGCGTGCTTGTAGCTGTCCAGTACACCGATCCGGTCCGGTGGATCGGCGTGTTGCACGCCGTACGGTCCGACGGACCGTACGGTCTCACAGGCCGCCCGGTCTCATAGACCGCCCGGTCTCGTAGACCGCCCGGTCCGACAGACCCGGTAGACAGCCTGGTCAACGATGCCGCGGAATAAGCGCAAGGATAGCTGGCGGGGCAAGACGGTGAGTTGTTTGTGGATGTTGTCGGGTAGCCGTTGTGCCGTTGTTGTTGTCGTCTTGTCGTTGTTGCTTTTCGATGTTGTGCTTGTTCATTTTTTTCACAAATTTTCATAGATCTATTCATTTAAGTTGTATATAGAGTCTCATTGGAGCGTTGCAATTATGACATCACTTAGGCTCATGATTAGTAAACCTTGGCTTGAGGTCATTTTGAAGGTATTTAGGTGAAAAACATTTCATATTAATGTAAATTTCATTACAGTTATGTCATCCTCACTATCTCCATTTAAAAACCGAATCAATGTTAAATTTGCACGTAATGCTTCTGACTGTACTATATGATTAGCACATACATTTATTTTCTGAATAATGTTAATGTTTTATGAACTAAATTTAAATGTTAGAATTACGTTTATATTATGAAAAAAATGTTGGCCACCACTGTAACACGTGTTTCCGTGTTTCCATTAGGTTACCCATTCTAGTAATGATCACTCTTGAAGCTGCTCTACTTCGTATAATAATATAATTTGACGTTACAACTTACAGTGGTGGCAACGTATATTGCGATGCCATAATTTTGTGTTCATGCTCGCTTCATATAAAAAAGGTTTGCCTTAAATATATTTATAGTGAAAGAGTATGTTAAACGACTTGACAGTGAGTGCTATATGTTTTGTATGACATTAAATTGTGCCAATTTGGGAATTGTGCCAAACAGAAGATTAGTGTGCCGCGTGCGTGCAGGCTGTGAGGTTGTGCATTTTTATAAAATTAACATATTTTTGTCAAAACTTTTTATAGGTTTTGTGGTAAATATTTTTAGGGTTTTATACATTGAACGTAATACAAAAGAAATGTTAGAGGGTCGACAATATGTAAACAAAGGACTCATTGAGAAAGCTCATTCACTCTTTTGCACTCAAATATTATACTCTATAACAAAAATGGCTTACACTAAAGTCTACTCAGTAAGTAGACAGAGAAAACATGTTCGATTATTATTTTTTGCTTTTTAATGCAGTGTTTTTTAAAAGCGTGTTTTTTTAGTTTTTTAAACTATTAATTTATTCTCAATTAATTCATTATCGTTGGCTGTATGAGATTGCTCTTGTAGCAATAAGTCCGGAACTGTCTACTGTTTTCTAAACTTGCAATAACTTGTCATAAGAAAAAGTTGAATCTGAGCTGTTTTTGTGTTTATGAAATGCTAACTCTGGGGCATCTGCAAATTAACATAAGCTCTCAAGATAACTTCGGATTTGGTGTTTGGATATTATGATCGTTGAAAATTTAGTAAAATTAATACTAAACCAGATCTTTACAATAGGCGTTTTTCTGCGGAATTAATTTAAAATTTAAGTAAATTGAAGGACATGGAAGGACACCTGAGTGGCACAGAAATAATTATAGAATATTTTTTTAGATATTTTTTAGTACTCAAGTCTTGAATATTACTTGAGGAATATGTTTTTTCTAAGAAATACTAATAACTGCCTAACATGGGTTACAAATGTTATAAGCGCAATATGTATAATAGGATGTTATGTAAACTTCAACTCGGGATTCTGATCCTCATTTTGCTTTTATCTGAGTTTCACTTAATGTTTTGTAAACAACATGCCCTGTTCTTTGTATACTTTACTAAACCTTCCCAAAAAAACAAAAAACAAAATATGAGTGCGAGTAACCTTTACTGGTGGTTGAAGTAAAACTTGTTTCACTGTTGTGGCAGGTATTGTGTGGTCGATGGTGTAGTTACTTTGCAAAGTAACAACTACCGATAGCAAATATCTTGAATCACGGTTGATTTCCTACTATCCGTTAAGGACTTCCATTGTTCATCTCCCGAACTCTCATCAGACACCGACTTGGTGGATGGCGTAATTGTTTTGTAAATTAACTACCATCAGAAGCTAATATCTTGAATCACGGTTAATTTACGACTATCCGTTAAGGAGTTACATTGTTCATCTTCAAAACTTATCATTAGATCCTGACCTGGTCGGTGGTGTAGTTATTTTGCAAAGTAACAACTACCGATAGCAAATATCTTGAATCACGGTTGATTTCCTACTATCCGTTAAGGACTTCCATTGTTCATCTCCCGAACTCTCATCAGACACCGACTTGGTGGATGGCGTAATTGTTTTGTAAAGTAACTACCACCAGAAGCTAATATCTTGAATCACGGTTGATTTACGACTATCCGTTAAGGAGTTACATTGTTCATCTTCAAAACTTATCATTAGATCCTGACCTGGTCGGTGGTGTAGTTATTTTGCAAAGTAACAACTACCGATAGCAAAGATCTTGAATCACGGTTGATTTCCTACTATCCGTTAAGGACTTCCATTGTTCATCTCCCGAACTCTCATCAGACACCGACTTGGTGGATGGCGTAATTGTTTTGTAAATTAACTACCATCAGAAGCTAATATCTTGAATCACGGTTGATTTACGACTATCCGTTAAGGAGTTACATTGTTCATCTCCAAAACTTATCATCAGATCCTGACCTGGTCGATGGTGTAATTATTTTGCAAAATAATAACTACACGTAACAAAAAACTTGAATCACGATTGATTTGCTACCATCCGTTAAGGAGTTCCATTGTTCATCTCCATAACTCTCATTAGACACCTGTTCGATGGTGTAATTATTTTGCAAAGAAACAACTACCAGCAACAAATATCTTGAATCGCGTCTGATTTACTACCATCCGTGAAGGAATTACATTGTTCATCTCCATAATTCATCATCAGATCTTGATAAGTCGATGAAGTAGTTATGTTGTAAAGTAACTACTATCCGACGCCGATATCTTGAATGATAGTTGATTTACGACCATCCATTAAGGAGTTACATTATACACCTCCAGAACTCATTATCAGTTCCTGACCTGGTCGATGGTGTAATTATTTTGCAAAGTAATAACTATCCGTAGAAAATATCTTGAATCCCGGTTGATTTGCTACCATCAGTTAAGGATTTTCATTGTTCATCTCCAGAACTTTCATCAAACATTGACCTGGTCGATGATGTAGTTATTTTGCAAAGAAATAACTACCAGTAGCAAATATCTTCAATCGCGTTTGATTTACCACTATCCGTTAAGGAGTTCCATTGTTCCTCTCCAAAACTCATTATCGGACCCTGATCTAGTCGACGGTGAAGTTATATTGCAAAGTAACAACTACCAGTACAAAATATCTTGAATCAAGATTGATTTACTACCTTCCGTTAATGAGTTCTATTGTTTCTCTCCAAAACTCATTATCGGACCCTGATCTGGTCGATGGTGAAGTTGTTTTGCAAAGTAACAACTATCAGTAGAAAATATCTTGAATCACATATGTTTCACTATCACCATTAAGAAGTTCTATTTTTCATTGCGGAATCTCATCATCACCTCTATATACTTTCAAACAAAATAATTATTAATATTAAACTATATAAAATAGAATACAAAGAAATTCTAGTATGTATGTGTATATAACACATATACTCACGAAATACTATAGTCAGTCGATTCTCTCGAATATAGAAAATTGCGCAAGCAAACTATAGATTTTACTAAATTTTATTCCGTCCGAAAAAAACTAAGTTACTCTCGAGAAAAAATACTGAGTTACTCTCAAGAAAAAAAAACTGAGTTACTGTCAAGACGCACCTAAAGAAGTTTTACTTCAAAAAATAATGTCAAATATAGAGCATAAGCTTTGCTGTTAATAAGTGAAGATAAGGCTGTTAGTATACACATGCGTTAGTACCACGTTAGTAAGTATTGCGTAATGGACAGAAGCGTGTTACGTTTATCAGCGCCAAGGTTGCACTCTGGATGTGTGTCACCAAGTCACGAAGAGCTTTGATAGGAATGTGGTCAGAGTTTGGGTGTGGTTAGTCTCTGTTGCTGTTATTGTAAAAAAAAACAATCAACAGATAATAAAGTCTACATTAAAAATAATATGTAATACTAGCAGAACCTGTGATAGCAAGTTTTTGTATAGAGTTAGGTATGCACAAACATTTTAACATTTTACCAAAGATGAAAATCAAAGTTATAAATAAAATTAAAGTGAAAATAAATAAAACAATAGAAACAATATTGGAGGGGGGGGGGGATATTGATTAATTAGTTAGTTGATAATCCATTAATTTTTGGTAATCCAGTATCAGACGAAATTTGAATACAAACATTGAGATTGCAGTTTTTATATTTATGTATAGTTTTTCTATAGTTTTGTGGTGTATATCATTAACCGTGATAATCATTAACCGTAATGATTCATCATAGGATGCAGTTCTATGTTGTGGATTTAGTAAGGTCTTATCTTTAGAACGTAGTTCAAAACCGTGAGCTGAAAGGTGTTTGGGAGTATGTATACGAAGGTGTGAGAGGATTATTGAGGAAATACAGATATTATTTGTCTCAACTATCAACCTCTTCAATTATCTTCTCTTGTTATCCAATTATCAATATTTGTATTATGTTTCCCAGTTATCAACCTGTTCATTTATCTTTTTTTCTAATTATCTAATAATGAAATATTGATATTCTTTTTCTCAGTTATCAATCTATTCATTTATCTTTTTTCCTAATTATCTAATAATGAAATATTGATATTCTTTTTGTCAGTTATCAATCTATTCATTTATCTTTTTTCCTAATTATCTAATAATGAAATATTGATATTCTTTTTCTCAGTTATCAATCTATTCATTTATCTTTTTCCCTAATTGTCTAATAATGAAATATTGATATTCTTTTTCTCAGCTATCAATCTATTCATTTATCTTTTTTCCTAATTATCCAATATTTTGATTTTTCGTACAATATTGTGGAATATAAGTTAATTAAAAACCAGTCTTGAAAATAATTCAAAAATTGATTGAAAGATAAGCCAGTTATAGGCTTCTAAATTTGAAGATACGGATGGAGTTGGGTTGGATCCTTGTCTCTTTTCCTCTTGTAGAATATAATCTGCAATATTAAAAATGACCTCACAACACAGTATTCCCGTCCTTGTCTAAAGATTAAATTTAAACTTTTAACTTCGTCAATTTTTAACATTATTCAAAAAATTTTTCACTCTTTATCAGCTTGTACCTTGAAATTATGATTAATGAAATAAAAAAAAAATTAGTCAAATACCCAATTATCAAATATTGATATTATTTTTGCCAATTATCAACCTCTCTATTTACCGTCTCTTCATAATTATCTAGAATTGATATTATTTTTCCCAGTTATCAGCATTTTCATATATATGTTTGCTGATTATTCAATTATCAGGTATTGATATTATTTTTCCGAGTTATCGGGTTCTTCATTTATCTTTTTTCCTAATTATCCAATTATTAATTATTTTGTGTTCTTCCAAAGAAAAATCTTAAAAATGTCTGCATTATTGTACATTAATCTTGCAGAGAACCTGTTTTGATGAAACGTCTACCGCCTTCCGCCGCGCCTCTGTATGATCGACGCATCCTCTCAATGAAATTATATGTAATATTAAGTACCATAATAGTATATTTGATTAATGTCCATATTTTTGGTAAACATGTTTTAAAACTGCCGAGTAGGTTCAAAAAAATCTTGTGATGAAAGAAATAATGCATATAACAAACAATTAATCGAAACTTCTAAATAGGAAGTATTGTAAATTTTTTTGATCATTTAAATGAAAAAGTTACGAATTTAGTTTTTACACTAAGAATGAGAAAATTATAATACGCATATATGTATAACTTAAACGCAATATTTAACGAGATACTAAAAATATTTAATAAACTCCCTTATAACGAATGCTAAATAACAGGCCAGTGACGTCATAAGCCAGTTGTGTTTTGTATGGGGCGTTTTCGCACGAATCGTAGTTCGTCAGTTTTTAAGTCGTTATAAATTTGTAATGAAAAGTCCTAGGTTCGATATATATGTTGTACCATCTTATTGTTATTACTTATTCTATTTTATTAATAAAAAATTATAGTCAAATAACCTATTAAATTGTATTAAAGAGATAGGCGTTACAGAAATAAAATATGATTAAAACAATTTTTGTTTTTCGAATATAAAAAAAGCAAAAAATTCAGCGGTTGACAAACGAGACGGAGCAAAAAATTAAAATACATTTTCAAACAGTAGTACAAAAGAAAAAACTATCTTTATATATTGCATTTCTAAGATATAAAAAACTGTTATTAAGAAATAAAAAAAAGCTATAAAGATTTAACTAAGTACATAGTAATTTTAAAAATAATTGCAATAAATGATCAACACCGACTATTTTTTGTAGCCATTGTCTAAATTAATTGAAAATAAACTGTTAATTGACATCGACATTTGTTATGTTGGTACAATGAGTGTCCTTTTCGCTAATTTCGAATTTTACGTGACTTTTTTCGATGACACTGTCGGGTCTGTGAGTTTTAGTCTATATATGCACTATGTTTCATCTTCTGGGTTCCGAGATTTCTATAGAAATAGTATTTACAGCTTATTATGAAATAACACTTTTAATGAGTTTTTTTCATTTTATATATTTAAAAGTGTCATTTTTATTCTTGAACACATGGCCTCAACACTGTATGGACTTTTGCCTGTCTTTTTTGAAGTCTGTAGTTCATTTCCTTTGTGAGCTGGAGGCATCTGATGGGCGGAAGAATGAAGGGGGTGGGCTACGTTGTTAAATCAGTACGGATCCATTCTAAACCCTCAGGTATGAGAACGCTGAAGAAGATTTATCTCAATGGGGTACCTCAGAAAGGATGTTGGCAAAATTCCACTTAGTATTGGACCCAAGTGTTACAAAATTGACAAATTTTAAACAGAGACATGAAATGAAAGACAGCCAGACCATTAATGTATATTCGTGATTTAAAATGCGGTTTATAGTCTTAATAACTGAATTTAATTTGGTGTAAATTGATATTTATAAGTGGACTTGATTGACTATACGTTGGGGTACTTTACATAGAAAAATACTTTAAAACTTCAGATCTTTAAAATGGCTCCAAATCTTTTTAACGTTATCTTCTTAATCTTTGTCCGTTATTAGTACTTCATTAGCCGAATAATATGTCGTCACACGAAAGTGTTTCTTTTAGTCATCACAATCTTGTCAGAGTTGTGGTCGTTTCTGCGGTGGTGTTCATGGTTCATATTGATGCGAAAGCGGGCTCAAGGAATTTTCGGCATGTGCCTTCTGCATCATATTTATAGCGCATCTATTTTGCGATGATCTTTTAATCTGAGGGTCCAGGAAAAATTGGGTAAAGAGGAGACATTTAATTTGTTGAATCTTATCTAGCTTCTGGATAGCATATTTTCTGATGGCACAGCGTCTTCCGAAATTTCTTTACTTTTATATATTATCTTACTTTTACATATATATATATATATATATATATATATATATATATATATATATATATAAACACTCGAATTGTATCAAACCATGACACATCATGGTTTGATACAATTCGAGTGTTTATATCATTAGGCAAGCATAACCCCAATCTAAACAATATTAAACGATAAAAACTGCTACAATAGGAATTAGGACGATAGCTAAAAAACTGACGAACGACCATGATTTGCCCCACAAAGATGAACCCTCACTGTGCCAACGAGTGTTACATCCTTACCGAGTGTAATCCGTCACCACCAACTGCCCCATTGGAACATTCTCAGCCACTTCGTGACTTCCTAACATCAGCCCGACCTCGCTGCCACTACACTTGATAAGCCGCGCAATGCCGACCTTCGCGTTAGTAATCCATTCCATAAATACTACGTTCATATTTATTGCGCAAATAGATAATATCTCACAATGCCACTAAATACTTGCAAATACACGAAACGAACAAACGGTTAGACGCAAAAACCGGTGTAATACGATAAAAACTCACACGATAAGTGTTCCGGATACCGGAAAACCCCAAACGGGCTGCGAATTAAATTTAGAGTCTTTACATTATCACTTTTATATTCATATGCATTACCCATCAGTCATGTACTCGTATTGTAATAATTCTCTGCATAGAAATAATTCTCGTAAAGTGAATACTTTGCATATGTGTAATGTCGAATACTTAGAAATAACGCATGAAAATTGAACGTTCATGCTGTGGGTCCAAAAGTCGTGAGGATCATAGAAAATGGTGATAGACTTTCACTCTTTTCCGGATACCGGAAAAATATAAACGGGCTACGAATTAAATTTATATTCATTACATTATCACTTTTATATTCGTATGCATTATTAGCCCTGTCACACTCATATTGTAATAATTTTCTGCACGGAAATCATTCTCGTAAAGTTAATACTTTGCATATGTGTAATGTCGAATACTTGGAAATAACGCATGAAAATTCAACATTTATGCTGTGGGTGCAAACATCATGAGTGCTTTAGGAAATGGCGATAGACTTCCACTCTTTTGGCCATATTTCGCCAACAGTTTGAAATATGAAAAAGAAATTTGGGACAGAAGTTGGAGAATATTATAAAATACATAATTTTGCTTATATCAATCGTTTATTAATATAGGAGGGAGGGGATTTCCCTAAAAGCTGGTATTTTTATGGTGCCGTATTTCAAAAGGAAAAAAGAACCCTTATAGGATTACTTCGGTATCCTTGTGTTGGTTTGTTAAGACCCTTTTTCTCAATAACGCGTAGAGGTATCAAGTTGAAATTAATATCAAATACTTAGGTCTACGGTCACTTGGAGCTGTATCAAATACATCAAAAAATTAAGATTCTAAGTCAAAGTAATCAGGAACCCTAAAAATACGGGCATTTATACCGCATATTTTGACACTCGCAAATAAATCAAAACCTATAGAGTACTTGCGGTTGACCTAGGATCGTGAAATTTGGCAAGAAGCAAGGTCTCACAGCACAAGTAAAGGAAAAATCCGTAAACAGTTCATTTGTAGATATATCACATAAAATAAATATTATATTAAAAATGCGCCTGTAAAGGATATAGTAGGCAATGTGTTTTCGTTCTGAAAAATTAAAATTTTCTAAATAGTTTCTAAATAACAGGAATATTTATGTACCATTAAATGTTTTATAAATTCCCAAATGTGCACGAAACCATCACAGCGCGCTTCCCACTCGTGATTGAGAATTTTTTTAAGAATAGAATAAATAAAACAATTCAGCAATTGAAAGAGCAAAGAAGTTTAAACTATAGCTTAAACTGTATTTAATACGGTTTAAACTATAATACAAAACAAAAGAAAGGTGGCTTCATAAACGCGCGTGTATTATATTTTTAATTTATCAAAAATCGTTAATAAGAAATAAAAATAATAATCTTAGAAACGATAATAAGAAGTTTCAATAAAGATCGCTCTTTTTATAATATTATTATAGATCGCTCTTTTTTATAATATTATTATTGATCGCTCTTTTTATAATATTATTATTGATCGCTCTTTTTTTATAATATTATTATTGATCGCTCTTTTTATAATATTATTATAGATCGCTCTTTTTTATAATATTATTATTGATCGCTCTTTTTATAATATTATTATTGATCGCTCTTTTTATAATATTATTATTGATCGCTCTTTTTTTATAATATTATTATTGATCGCTCTTTTTATAATATTATTATTGATAGCTCTTTTTATAATATTATTATTGATCGCTCTTTTTATAATATTATTATTGATCGATCTTTTTATAATATTATTATTGATCGCTCTTTTTATAATATTATTATTGATCGCTCTTTTTTATAATATTATTATTGATCGCTCTTTTTATAATATTATTATTGGTCGCTCTTTTTATAATATTATTATTGATCGCTCTTTTTATAATATTATCATTGATCGCTCTTTTTATATTATTATTGATCACTCTTTTTATAATATTATTATTGATCGCTCTTTTTATAATATTATTATTGATCGCTCTTTTTATAATATTATTATTGATCGCTTTTTTTATAATATTATTATTGATCGCTCTTTTTATAATATTATTATTGACCGCTCTTTTTATAATATAAACACTGCATAAATATAATAAAAATAAATTGATGATTGACATCTATATTCATTCTCTTATTGCCAAAATGGATGCCTTTTCCGCTCTTTCCGAGTTTTACGTGACTTTTCCGACGGCCCTGTTGGGCCTGCGAGTTTCATGGATTAGTCTGTTATATCCACTGTCCTCTATTATACTAGTATGCTGGACTGGCTATACACAACGTCGTAGTGAAACAATTTGTTTCTCGCCATTTTGGCGCTGATAGCTATAGTGTGCGTCCACGCAACTAATATCAGAGATGTGACAGTGTGACAAAACAAATCGATGAAAATATCGAAAGATTAAAGTTGTATGTAGCCTATCAAGTTTTATCGATTTATTTGTACAATTAATCTAACAATACGCCGATAATCAGTGTCGATACCTAATTGAAACGTTTCTATGGGCAGAAATAAAACATAACATGTACAGAAAAAAACACAAGTAATATTGAATAAAAATTAATTGATTACTATCATTGGCGAGCCCAAATTTTCCGTACCGAAAAATTCTGTTATTAACATCTGTAATATATAGCATAAACTTGTTTCTTTCTGCGTTCAGATGGATATATAGAAAATATGTTTTATGACAATTCGTTTTAGTAATGTTAAAATTTGTTTTAGTGCTATTAAAATTATCTGATACCAACTATGAGTAAGGAATGTAAATTATTTTCTGGTACTATACCAAAGGTTTCTTACATTGATCTTGCTAATTAGGATACATGGTTCTCGTTTTATGTACAAAAACCTTAACTACTTTCGATAAAGCTTAAATTCAACAGAATAATGGCTCTAATGAATAAATGTAATGAAATTAGAGATTGTTGCCTGTAACTGTTGATATGAGAAAATACAATGAAATTAGAGTCTATTCCCCATAACTACTGATACGAGGGACTGAAATGAAATGGGAGTCTGTTGCCCATAACTACTGATACGACATTAAATGAGAGTATGCTGCCCATGACTACTAATACGATAGACTGAAAATAAATGAGAGACTTTTGCCTGTAACTATTTATATAAGAGACTGAAATGCAATGAGAGACTGTTGCCTGTAACTACTCATATAAGACTCAAATGAAATGAGAGTCTTTTGCCCATAGCAACTGATACGATAGACTGAAATGAAATGAGATACTGTTGCCTGTAACTACTCATATACGACACTGAAATGAAATGAGTCTGTTTCCCATAACTACTAATACGATAGACTGAAATTAAATGAGAGACTTTTGCCTGTAACTATTAATATAAGAGACTGAAATGAAATGAGAGGCTGTTGCCTGTAACTACTCATATAAGACTGAAATGAAATGAGAGTCTTTTGCCCATAGCTACTGATACGGTAGACTGAAATGAAATGAGAGGGTGTTGCCTGTAACTACTCATATACGACACTTAAATGAAATGAGTCTGTTACCCATAACTACTGATACGAGGGGCTGAAGTGAAATGAGAGTCTGTTACCCATAACTACTAATACGATAGACTGAAATTAAATGAGAGACTTTTGTTTAACTACTCATATAAGATACCGAAATGAAATGAGTGTCTGTTGCCCACAACTACTGATACGACAGACTGATATTAAATGAGAGTATGTTGCTCATGACTACTAAATACGAATAAATGAGAGGATGTTGCCTGTAACTATTAATATAAGAGACTGAAATGAAATGAGTCTGTTACCCATAACTACTGATACGAGGGGCTGAAGTGAAATGAGAGTCTGTTACCTATAACTACTAATATGATAGACTGAAATTAAATGAGAGACTTTTGCCTGTAACTATTCATATAAGAGACTGAAATGAAATGAGAGGCTGTTGCCTGTAACTACTCATATAAGACTGAAATGAAATGAGAGTCTTTTGCCCATAGCTACTGATACGATAGACTGAAATGAAATGAGAGATTGTTGCCTGTAACTACTCATATACGACACTGAAATGAAATGAGTCTGTTACCCGTAACTACTGATACGAGGGGCTGAAGTGAAATGAGAGTCTGTTACCCATAACTACTAATACGATAGACTGAAATTAAATGAGAGACTTTTGCCTGTAACTATTCATATAAGAGACTGCAATGAAATGAGAGGCTGTTGCCTGTAACTACTCATATAAGATTGAAATGAAATGAGAGACTGTTGTCTCTAACTACTCATGTACGACACTGAAATGAAATAAGTCTGTTACCCATGACTACTGATACGAGGGGCTGAAGTGAAATGAGAGTCTGTTACCCATAACTACTAATACGATAGACTGAAATTAAATGAGAGACTGTTGCCTGTAACTATTCATATAAGAGACTGAAATGAAATGAGAGGCTGTTGCCTGTAACTACTCATATAAGACTGAAATGAAATGAGAGTCTTTTGCCCATAGCTACTGATACGATAGACTGAAATGAAATGAGAGATTGTTGCCTGTAACTACTCATATACGACACTGAAATGAAATGAGTCTGTTACCCGTAACTACTGATACGAGGGGCTGAAGTGAAATGAGAGTCTGTTACCCATAACTACTAATACGATAGACTGAAATTAAATGAGAGACTTTTGCCTGTAACTATTCATATAAGAGACTGCAATGAAATGAGAGGCTGTTGCCTGTAACTACTCATATAAGATTGAAATGAAATGAGAGACTGTTGTCTCTAACTACTCATGTACGACACTGAAATGAAATAAGTCTGTTACCCATGACTACTGATACGAGGGACTGAAGTGAAATGAGAGTCTGTTACCCATAACTACTAATACGATAGACTGAAATTAAATGAGAGACTGTTGCCTGTAACTATTTATATAAGAGACTGGAATGAAATGAGTGTCAGTTGCCCATAACTACTGATAAGATAGACTGAAATGAAATGAGAGTCTGTTGCTCATAACTATTGATTTGGTAGACTGAAATGAAATGAGAGACTGTTAGCGGTAACTACACGAAAATTCTGATCATTGGAAAGGCGCACAAAACGAGAAATAGTCATCACAGTGCATATGCTTATATTAATCTTAAGCGTTTTGTTAAGAATCCATTCTGTACGCATTTCAAAACATCTTGTCTGCGTTACTGTTACTTACTCTTAGAAGCAACTTTAAATCGTCAGCGAATATCAGACATTTTATAGGTCAATCGGTCACGATTTTTTTGAGTGGCGATTCGTGATCTGCACACATATTGTGTTCATTCAACAGTTTACTGGCCTTCTAAACTAAATGATTCAACATTTCAAACAGTCCGCGCAGACCTCGGTGCTTGATTTAGCTTATGCTTTTAGATATTCACAGACTTACCTGTCCACGGTCTGGATCTAAGTTCAGAAAACCTTGCACTCTAGTTATTTTTAAATATATGTCGACCTTTAAAAATCTTCCTTGCCTGTATATGCCGCTAAGTAATGAAATACGTGGATTTCCAGTAACAGAAATGCATCTTTTAAATAGGATTCGTCTGTTAAAATAACATCTCCCTTAATTTTGCCCGTGTTTTTATACCTCCATTCGTACTCTGCTTCCTTCATCCCCCGTACTTTTCTTTTTTCCTCACAACATATAAAATTTAGAGTTCTGCAAAAGGGAAAACGAAGCCCTTACAGGATCACTTACGTATCTGAATGTCATACCCGTTTTCCTTACAAAACTTTTGACGCAGAAATATAAAACTTGAAAAAATACCCTTAAAAATATTTTTACCAGTACCAATTTTTTTTAAAAAAATACCCTTAAAAATATTTTTACCAGTACCAAAACAATTTTTTTAGAATTTTATGTGAGATAGTGTTGCAGGTATTACTGAAAATGTCCACAACAAATTTTTTCAGAAACCGTTTGACGTAGAAACTTGAATTAAGCATATTAACCCGCACACATTCCAATAGCAACATTCAGAAATGTTTGTACGAAAATTTTAGATGTCCATAAAAATATACCTCTCAACCCCATCTAAAGTGCTAAAACAGCATTATTAGAAGTTTACCCAAAGTTTAACGGAAAACTAAAGCAATGATTCTCAATGTTATAGTCTTTGAGTAATTCACGATATTTTTATGTCTATGGAATATATAATGGGCAAATTCACAAGATTGAAAATAATATTAATATTTTTTAATAGTTTAATAGATTTAATAGATCTTCAATTGTTTATTAATAAAAATACGAGAACATGGTATTTCTATTGTAGGGTCAAAAAGTCACTGAATAGAGGAGATAGCGAGGGGTGGGGGTTGCTTACTAAAATAGTCGTTAATGACAGACTCGTTTCGAGTATATATATCAAGTTTCAGATTAATTGTGTCATTAAGCTCTGAGTTTTTGTCGGTCAAGCAAGTATGTGTGGAAGAAATCATAGTTCATAATCTCTTCAAACAAGGCAGAGATTCGAGAAAAGACGTTCCGCTCTCAGGACGGCGGATCGAGGCCACCTCCTCGGACATTGTTGAAAAAGTTGAAAAATATGTATTGGAAGATCCCCGATTCTTTAATCGGGGATCTTGGAAGAAATAGTTGAAATATCTTCTATAAGCATTTTGAATATTCGAATATAAGGGTGTGTCTATAACCGGAGAGTACGCTGATCTACTGGAGCAGCTTATAGAAGTATTAAAGGAGAAAAGGCTAGGGAAATTAGCAAAAGGTTTGCTGCTTTTGCATGACAATGCATCTGTTACGAGGTATGAGAATGCTGAAAAAGATATACCTCGATGTTATGGGGCTACCTCAAAAAAGAGGCCGGTAGAATTTCACAAATTATCGGGCCAGGTGTTAAAAATAACAAATCTTAAATAGAGAAAAAGAAAACATAGGGAACCCTTTGAACCATCTTCTTCTAGGAATAAGTAATAGTCACGGTTGCAAGATGTGTTTAAATACGTACACAATGGATTCTTAGCAAAAAGTTTAATTTTAATGCAAGCATGTGCACTGAGATGACTTTTTGTCGTCCTATTAGTTATTGCTAACAGTGTCTCACTTTATTTCTTTTTTCTCTCATTTCCGTCAGAAGGATTATGCGCTTCCACCTGGCTTCCCTTGGCCAGGACAGGTCCGGGTTCCCTTGGCCAGGACCCACTTCACTTCTTGCTGCCATACCTCGCAACCGGCTGGGCCGATTTAAATGCTTTTTTTACTGAGATGACTTAGATTGCTAGATTCCAGATTGTAATCTAGGACACCTTATGTCTCGGTTGAATGTTCCCTAATGGACATTTTGTCTGCTTGGCTATTTATCTATTTGTCTTAAGGCTTTCTTTGTAGAGCAACGGGGAAATACTACTCTCCGATTTGGATGGGGCTTTCGTTGATGTAATGGTAAAAGTTCACATTATAATTTATACTGCGTTTTGTCTTGATTAAATATTTTCTAAAATACTCTTTGTTTGTCTATTTATTTTCATGTTTGGTTATTAAGTAGCGGGTAAAACGTACTGACTAATTTGGATGGGAGTTTTGCTGAAATAATGTTTGAAGTTCAGATTATAATCTTGGCTATTTTTTGACTTGATCGAATTTTCCTTAAAATACTTTTTGTCTTATCTGGTCCTTTGACAATTTGTTTTTGTCTTTTTGTTACAACGGCGTGTAAAAGCTACTGGCAAATTTGGTGTGGACTTTCAACGGAATATTGATGGAATTTTCCTTAAAGGCGTCTGGCTATTTGTCTATTTATTTTTATTTATTCTGGTTATGTGTCTTTTCGATTTAGATGGGCCTTTCGCTGATGTTTAGAAACAATGGGTGATTAGAATAAATCCTAAATCTGAATATTTCCTAAGGAATTTGAAATGTAATATTAGTGCTGGTGTGGAAAGAATCGATGCGCGAGCTTAAGAATTGATGAGTAGAAATTGTTGAAGACTGTCACAGCGTTTCAGCACAAAACTCAGCATATAAGGTGCTTGCATCCAGGTCTAAATTTTAAAAGAATAACATTATTACTGGAGAAAAATTAATATAAAAGTTACATTAGTAAAGCCCCGTGTATATTTAGTATCTTAAATAATCTTTATATAGATATCAAATGCAACGTCTGTTTGCCGTCTTTATGTCCACTTATAACTTGCGTTCTGCTAGATGGATTTTAATTTCTCAGTTATAGAGATTAATTATCCAGGAGGTTTCTGTGTATAAAACATTTGGATAGATGTTCAGATTAAAGAGGGCTATATTTTGGACACGTGTTTTTGAATGCAGATAGGCATGAAGTGCTATGGATGGGAGACGACTCCAGTGACGCTGGGGAGCGGGAGAACTCATTGTGTCAGAGAGATGTTCAAATTCAATCATTAGTCCACCAAACGTCCGATTTCGTAATTATTTTTGCGTTAGAGAGCCTATACTTTGAGGAACATTATAGGCTATATATTATCACGATACTGTACATAGAGGCAGAGCAGTGACAAAAAGTAACAGAAGTTGGGAAACACTGCTCAAAAAGGGAGAGAGACCGATTTATATATTGATCATCCCGAGTATTCCCGTTGATATACCCCCGACCTCGACGGCTGAAGTTGATTGGCGAACGGAGCGAAGGCGTTTGTTGTCTTCGAAACAAAGTTTCACAATATCTGATTTAAAAGTAAATAAATCCATAATTAAGATAATTATATGCCAGTGAAGCCGCGGGATACAGCTGTTAAAGATATAAATGAATTTTATAACGAAAAAATAAATGTTTTAATTAATGATTTTAGATATACATAATTTGTTTAATAGACATTAGATAAACATAACGATCGCGCGATGAAATATTTTTAATAATATTTATTATCTGGTCCGGCCGTTACGGGCATTATGAATAAGGCTCTATTAATAGCTTGGTTCGTAATGTTTATATTAAAAATTAATAGCGGTTATGATGTAACCGCTCCATAGTGTTATACTCACTATGTAAACATATACAAAAATAATTAATAAATACAATATAACAATAGTGAGTCAGGACGCATGTTGGTATATTTTTTACACGTTGACTGTTAGTCTGATTTTGGAAAAATAAAATATAACAATAGTGAGTCAGGACGCATGTTGGTATATTTTTTACACGTTGACTGTTAGTCTGATTTTGGAAAAATACAATATAACAATAGTGAGTCAGGACGCATGTTGGTATATTTTTTACACGTTGGCTGTTAGTCTGATTTTGGAAAAATACAATATAACAATAGTGAGTCAGGACGCATGTTGGTATATTTTTTACACGTCGACTGTCAGTCTGATTTTGAAAAAAATACAATATAACAATAGTGAGTCAGGACGCATGTTGGTATATTTTTTACACGTTGACTGTCAGTCTGATTTTGAAAAAATACAATATAACAATAGTGAGTCAGGACGCATGTTGGTATATTTTTTAACCGTTGACTGCCAGTCTGATTTTGAAAATATTTCACCTACGGCTACGTTTATGTATTAAGATGGCTTTTTCTCCTATTTAGTATTTAAATTTCTTAATCCATTCATTTTTCTTTGGAGTTCACTCCTTAAGAATCGATTTTCATATATAGCGCCCGGTGTGAAGTTTTACGAGGAGTAGAATCAGAAGTTCAGAACGTACGAAATTCAAAGCCTTAAAAAAAGTGTAAGTGTTAGGTTCTGATCTTACGAAGTTCAGAACGTTAAAAAGTGTACCGTTAGGTGGCCTCTCCGTGCTACATTTCTGCGCATCTTTAGAGTGAGATATCAATATGTTTATTTGGCATTTTCTTATGGCGTAATCGTAGTGACGGAGTGTGACACTCATATTGGCATTTTCTTATGGTGTAATCGCAATGACGGAGTGTGACACACATAGTTTACTATCGTTCGCTTATATCAAGATGTAATCATTTTATGTCATTATGCGTGAATATTTGGTGTCTTCTATCCTACAAAATTATAAAGTCTCTTTTAATCTTAATTTCTTAGTCTGATGTTACTAAATGTTTTTGATTTTGTTGTATTAATTTTGATTCGTGTTTTACTTGAAAATAATTATATTTTTGGCATTTCTTTTATTAAACGATTTTCTATTTACATTTAATGATATTGATATATATATATATATATATATATATATATATATATATATATATATGTATATATTTATATACATAGTTATCTATTTTATACATTCTAAGACAATCGTACTTAAGAAGTAAACTCCAGTCGTGGTTCTGAGCTGATATGCACAATTTTTTTGTTCATAATACTTGTATGATACGTATTGCTTAATAGGTGAAATATAATTAAACAAAAAAATCATAAAGAGTGTAATGTGTTTAGATATTATGCAGTTTGAAGGTAATCTTACAAGGAATTGGGTATTTGACCAATTTTTTTTGATGTGAAACATCTATAGGCGCAGGTATAAACCGGATCGTTGGCGTGGCGACGGGTCGCCACGCTATACTAAGGTATATAGTCTATATGTAGTAGAGTGTACGGTATGTCGACGTGTCGCCATGCGCAACCGACTACGCGACCCCCTCCTCACTCAGTTCGACGCTGTTGTTTACTACGGTACACATAACCTGTGCTTTATTAATTGTAAATAAATGTTTATTAAATAAAGTTACCATTTTCTGTAAGAAATTCGTAATACTTTATTTTTTCATTATGCTATATTTAGTTCCTGTAATAATCTTGTCTTTTATACATATTACTTGTACGAACACGATGTTTCACATCTGCCAGGCGTCCCGTGACGGCTCACTTTTTTTTTATTTCATTAAACATAATTTTAAGGTACATAATTTTAAGGTACAAGCTGATGAAGAGTGAAATTTTTTTTAAATAATCTTAAAAATTGACCGAGTTGTAAAAGTTTAAATTTAATCTTTAGACAAGGACGGCAATACTGTGTTGTGAGGTCATTTTTAATATTGCACATTATATTCTACAAGAGGAAAAGAGACAGGGATATACCCAACTCTATCCGTATCTTCAAATTTAGAAGCGTTAACTGGCTTATTTTTCAATCAATTTTTAAATTTTTTTCAAGACTGGTTTTTAATTAACTTATATTTCACAATATTGTACGAAAAATATAAAAAATTAGAATGAGTCACCTACCGGATTATTCTACAGTTGATATAAGTCTTGTATATGGTTTTGGATGTTCCAACAATTATGTTTGTTTATGTTTGCTAATATCACTATTTAGGCTGAGGGTTTTTGCTTCAAGCTTGCTATGGAACAATCTTCATATTCAAAACATGGATTCAAATTAATTTTATATATTTCATATTTCTGGGCTCGCCATTAATAATGGGACCATAAATTAATAATGGGACCATAAATTAATAATGGGACCAATTCTACGTTTACGTAAAAGTTAATAATGGGACCAATGTTGAGTTTATGTAAAAGTTAATAATGGAACCAATGCTGAGTTTAAGTAAAAGTTAATAATGGGACCAATGTTACGTTTACGTTAAAGTTAATAATGGGACCAATGCTGCGTTTAAAAAAATACTTTTTAATTTGTAACTTAAAATTTACATTATTATATTGGTTTAATTGTTCGCGGTCAATTTGTGATTCATTTTGTCAGTTGCTTGCTGTGATTGATTTTGTTTAAATTTTCCTAAATCATATTTTTGGAAGCAATAAACATGGATT
This sequence comes from Druceiella hillmani, assembly GCA_039881145.1. Taxonomy (NCBI): domain Eukaryota; kingdom Metazoa; phylum Arthropoda; class Insecta; order Lepidoptera; family Hepialidae; genus Druceiella; species Druceiella hillmani. Next base: position 6,757,042 of record JAYKKI010000051.1, on the reverse strand, counting down.
GAGTATCAAGATATCATATAATGGGTAATGATGTTAATTAACGACTTCTTCTCTCTCACCGAACCGTATTTTTAAATTTTTTATTCAATAGACCCAATTTTTTTTGCACCCAGTGAAAGCCTCAGATAAAGGAGGAGAGACTAGTGATTAAGAATTTTCATAGTAGATTTTTCTCAATTTTCAAGCGTAATATATGGTATTCACCACATTGAAATTTATGTTGTTCGTCTGAAAGGAGACCAGCGAAAATAGACCTGTCATTACAGAAATAGAAAATATTTCTAAAAAAGCTTTTATTTTTTAAAATATTAAAACCAAACCATTTTGCGATTGACAATCAGGAAAAGGCAAAAAATGGAAATAATCTCTGTAATCATAATACAAAACTAAAGAATATCTTCATAGGCTTGCATATGTGATATTTTTAATGTATAAAGAATTGGAAATGAGAAATAAAAATAGTAATACATAATACCTTTTTAAAAAATAAATAAAAATTAATGAATACTAATCGCTTTTTTAATTTGTAGTCATTGCCTAAATTGATTAAAAATAAAGTTAAGTGACATTGACATTCTGCTGTCAAAATTAATGTTTTTTTCGAGTTCTCCGTGGCTTTTTTCGATGTTCCTGTCGAGCTTGCCAGTTTCATGGATCATATGTTATATATGTATAGAGGATACAACGGGAAACAATTGTTTTGCCTTGCATGTTCAGAGTTCCGTAGAAATAGCATTTACGAACTGTTTTAAAAAATAGCTCGACTTTTCATAATAAAATACAAGATTTCCCATTTGTTTGAAAGATGATTTGGATAAAACTCTTTGAGAAGTTAGTTTTTTTAATTTTTTTTATTTAGAAGTGTAAATTTGTATTCTTGTAACACTTGGGCCCAAAATCATAGGGATTCTAGGTACTACTAATCATAGGGGGAGACTCCCTATGATTAGTACTCCCTATGATTAGGAGTCTCCTAGGTACTACTTATCATAGGGAGTCTCCTTTGCATCACAATTGGGAGGTTCGGTTAATAGATTCGTCCAATTTCTCAAGTATAACATATCGTACAACAGATATTTTTTTAATTAAATGTTTATAGCCTGGTATATTTTTCGCGGGTTTAAAAATTTAATTTTTCAAAAACTGACATTTATGATCACTGCTTTTGTTTTCTGGCAAACTTTTAGTAAACTTCTGGTAGCGAGTCTGTTGGCTTGCAGTCTTGGCCATGTGGGTCCGTCTCTTGATTAAATAAAATAAATAAAAAAAATTGTTATAAATAAAAAAGCGATCTATAATCTATCTATAAAGCCCTTTATCCTGAACTACAAGGTTACAGGATATCTCGCAGTTCAGTGTGCCTTTTGGCATAGGCCTCCTCCAGCATCTTCCATTGTGTTCTATCACGCGCCACCCTTCTCCAGTGGTGTCCAGCCGTAAGTTTTAAATCATCTTCCTATCTTGTTAGTGGGCGCCCTCTATTTCTCTTACCGTCTCTGGGGTACCAGTCTGATACGATTGTGCTCCATTTATTTTGTGTATCTTGGATAGTATAACCGGTCCACCTCCACTTATGTTGGTCTATTTGAGTAAGTATGTCCGTATGTACGTAAGGTTACTTTCCATGGTACCAAACACCACCAACAGAAGATAGGATCGATAAATTTAGGTATTATAAATGAAAAAGCGTTATAATAGAGATAGATCAATATAGGTATTATAAACAAAAAAGAGTTAAAATGGAGATAGATAAATTTAGGTATTATAAACGAAAATGCTTTAAAATAGAGATTGACAAACTTAGGTATTATAAATGAAAAAGCGTTAAAATAGAGATCGATAAATTTAGGTATTATAAATAAAAAAGCTTTAAAATAGAGGTCGATAAATTTAGGTAATATAAATAAAAATCATTTAGAGACCGATGTATTATAAATAAAAAAAGCGTTATAATAGACATCGATAAATTTAGGTATCAGAAATAAAAAACGTGTTAAAACAGAGGGCGATAAATTTAGGATTATAAATAAAAAAGTTAAAGTGGAGATCGATGAATTTATGTATTATAAATAAAAAAAACCTTTAAAATAGATATCGATAAACTTAGGTATTATAAATGAAAAAGCGTTACAATAGAGATAGATCAATATAGGTATTATAATCGAAAAAGCGTTAAAATGGAGATAGATAAATTTAGGTATTATAAACAAAAATGCTTTAAAATAGAGATTGACAAGCTTAGGTATTATAAATGAAAAAGCGTTACAATAGAGTTCGATAAATTTAGGTATTATAAATAAAAAAGCTTTAAAATAGAGGTCGATAAATTCAGGTAATATAAATAAAAATCGTTTAAATAGAGATCGATGTATTTATGTATTGTAAATAAAAAAAACGTTAAAATAGAGATCGATAAATTTAGGTATTATAAATGAAAAAGCGTTAAAATATAAATAGATAAATTTAGGTATTATAAATACAAAAGCGTTAAAATAGAGATCAACACATTTAGGTATTATAAAAGAAAAATAAATCGATAAATTTAGTTATTAAAATGAAAATGCGTTAAAATAGAGATAGATAAATTTAGGTGTTTTAAATGAAAAAGCGTTAAAATAGAGATCGATAATTTTAGGTATTATAAATGATAATGCTTTAGAATAGAGATAGATAGATTTAGGTACTATAAATGAAAATGCGTTGAAATAGAGATCTATAAATTTAGGTATTATAAATACAAAAGCCTTAAAATAAAGATCACCACATTTAGGTATTATAAATAAAAGTGCGTTAAGATAACGGTCGATCAATGTAGGTATTATAAATAATAGAGCATTAAAATATAGATCGATAAATTTGGGTGGATACCATGATTTTTTTGAAGCGTCGATGCGGTCGGTTATCTCGCGGCGGTGGTTATAATGCGGTTGGTTAAATTCGATTATGACAATTATGAGTTTAGCGATAAGTAGTGAACCGATGGTTGTTATTGGTGTCACGTTTTATTTTAGATTCTTTTGCCATTTTTAAATGTCATCATGCGCGCTGTCGCGACCGACGCCCACACTGTTGGCCTACTGGGGCTATTCTGGTCGTTGAGTATTTGTTTTTCTTGTGATTCGATGTGGCGCATCTGTAAGTCTGCACCTGGAATCGACTTCAACAAGGACTGTCTTCAGTGGAATTAACATTTTTTCTGTTTCGCTTTTTTCTTAGTTTGAACGTTGTATACAGGTAACAATAGGGTATTTGAGTGATCGACATATTTTTGTAAAAATGTTTTAAAAGTGTAGAATGGGTTTAAAAAAACGATGTGATGAAAAAATAATGCATATAACAAACAATGAATCGAAACTTCTAAATAGGAAATAGTGTAAATTTTTTAGTTCATTAAATTGAAAAAGTTATTTTGGATTTAGTTTTTACACAAAAAAATGAGAAAATCATAATATGCAATATATCACTTAAACGCAATATTTAACGAGATATTAAAAATATTGACTGAACTGCCTTATAATTTATGCCAAATAACTGACCAGTGACGTCATAAGCAAGTTGTATTTTGTATGGGGCTTTTTCGCGCGAATCGTAGTTCGTCAGTTTTTAAGTTGTTATAACTTTGTAATGAAAAGTCCTAGGTACGATATATTTATTTTAAACGTTTTGAATGTTATTACTTATTCTATTCTAGTAATAAAAATATAGTCAAATACACTATTGTTTCCTCAGTCAAAATATAACTATTTGAAAAAACTTTTTGGATGTGGTTGGTTATATAACTTCCTGCCAGTGAGAATATATTTGTATCAGGCTCAAGGTTTTTCAGAATGTGAATTGGTTAAATTGACTGCCTGTTTGTTTCTTGTCCTAAACTGATATGGACGAAAACAGGGGCACCATTATTTCATGGAGATCATGGACCAATTGTCATCCAAATTTCGCGTACTGAATTTGTTTAATTTGAAATTGGAAGCTTGAAGTTCAGTGTTAATAATTCAAACTCCCGCTTTGAATCAAGTAATGTATATATATATATATATATATATGTATATGTATATGTATATGTATATGTATATGTATATGTATATGTATATGTATATGTATATGTATATGTATATGTATATGTATATGTATATGTATATGTATATGTATATGTATATGTATATGTATATGTATATGTATATGTATATGTATATGTATATGTATATGTATATGTATATGTATATGTATATGTATATGTATATGTATATGTATATGTATATGTATATGTATATGTATATGTATATGTATATGTATATGTATATGTATATGTATATGTATATGTATATGTATATGTATATGTATATGTATATGTATATTTATATGTATATGTATATGTATATGTATATTTATATGTATATGTATATGTATATGTATATGTATATGTATATGTATATGTATATGTATATGTATATGTATATGTATATTTATATGTATATGTATATGTATATGTATATGTATATGTATATGTATATGTATATGTATATGTATATGTATATGTATATGTATATGTATATGTATATGTATATGTATATGTATATGTATATTTATATGTATATGTATATGTATATGTATATGTATATGTATATGTATATGTATATGTATATGTATATGTATATGTATATGTATATGTATATGTATATGTATATGTATATGTATATGTATATGTATATGTATATGTATATGTATATGTATATGTATATGTATATATATATATAAATAAAATTGTAAGAGAGTAAATGTTGTGCATCACGGATATTTTCAAGAGTGTTTGATTTAGCGTTTTGAATGATAGTAGCCAGAAAAGAAGTTTTTAGAAGTTTTGTCTGTCTGTTAATTTGTTCTTCAATCACGCGAAATTTACTGCACTGATTTTCATGAAATTTGGTACAGTAATAGTTTATATCCTCGAATAATACATAGGATACTTTTTATCTGGATAGTGGGGATATAAAAAAACCTTGACTTGGTTAAAATGACAATATTGGTATTGTCGACGTCATCTATTTGCGTTTTTAGTAAAATTTATGCTCGGAACGGAGAAATTTTTTTTTTAAAATTTCAAATTTCTTTTTTCAGATCGAACTCCACGTGGAGTTAGTATATAAATAACACAGCTAGTATATAAATATATTAGCTGGTGTAAGGTTGTTGTTTCTCGCTAGCGATATAAATCATTATATGTATAACGTGTTTAAAGTAGCTGTAATAGGGCAAGATAGCAAAAATCTAAAAACCATTACAAAATTTTTTATTGAAATAATTTTTTTTTGTTTTTCAAGTTGTTAATATAACATCATTTTAAAAGTATGAAATGGTGTTATATTAACATTTTATAAAAAATAGATAATTTTTGCATTTTTTTTATTGCGTTTAAAAAAAAAGAAGTATGGTCCAATACCTATTTTTCCTGTAGTGTTAATTGTACAATTTTTAAGAGCGATTTTCACTAAAACTAAATGGTAAATATTTTTTTTTACAAAATGTCAATATAACACCATTTTACATTGGCTTAGTTTTTTAGATAAATCGCTCGACGAATTTTTTTAATAAAATGACGTGTGGCGATATACCTACTTTTCTATAATATTAATTGTACAGTTTTTGAGAGCGATTTTTACCAACACAAAATGGAAAATAATTTTTAATTTTGGAATAAGTTAGATATTTATAGTTTGAATAATATATAAAAAATTCAGCGAATTTCGTCGATAACACGTTTAACATGACAACTGCCTTAAGTAAATCCAATCCAAACTTTTATAGAAATTGGATGATTATACGCTTGTATCAAAGAACGTGTCTATTTTTCATACAGTTGATCCTTTGCATCAAACGGAATACATTTCGAGTGCGTTTCTGTAAAAAATGTAAATATTTTTCGTTAAAATGGCATCATTGACATTTTTACTCAGTTTGATGAACAAAATCACCTTTATGAATAAGAGACATGTTCCTTGTTACATACTGTATACATATGTAACAAAGAATGTGTCTATTAATCATACAGTTGATCATGTGCGTCAAATTGAGTATATTTGAACCGCGTTTCTGTAAAAAATATAAATATTTTTCATTAAAATGTCATCATTGACATTTTTACTCAGTTTGATGAACCAAATCAACTTTATGAATAAGAGACACGTTCCTTGTTACATACTGTATACATATGTAACAAAGAATGTGTCTATTAATCATACAGTTGATCATGTGCGTCAAATTGAGTATATTTGAACCGCGTTTCTGTAAAAAATATAAATATTTTTCATTAAAATGACATCATTGACATTTTTACTCAGTTTGATGAACCAAATCAACTATCACCTTTATGAATAAGAGACACGTTCTTCGTCACATACTGTATACGTACATACATACATATGTAACAATGAATGTGTCTATTATTCATACAGTTGACAATTAAGCTAAAAACTTGGTTTATATAACCCCCACCCCTCACCCTTAGATTCCGCGAACTCTTTAACCCAGCCTGGTATATTAACATAGATTAAAGTTAAACAATGAATAATTCATATATTACTGTTAGAAAGATTAAAGTTAAACAATATCTTGTTGGTAAAAAGATTAAGAAACTGTGCAGCAAAACACTTTCAAAATACTTTTCTCTAACTTTGAGAACATTTCCTTTTAATTAGTTTTAGTAGTTTCATAAAACACTGTTATAGTACTTGTGTTCTAGATATTTCCGGAAGTGAAACTTCTTAAGTATCAATAAATTAAACACCAATAGCGTTTCGCTGACCTATGACGCTATCCTAATGCCATCTATTCGTAAATTTTTGTAAATATTTATATAATGATACCTTTTATATGACATAATATAATTGATCATATATGATTAATATGATTTATGAGACAAACATTTGAAATGAACACAAAATTTATACTGTACCAGTTAACCAAAACACTATATAAAGTCTTACATACATCAAGATTTCGACGAGGTTATTATTACTATCAATCTCTTTCAATCGACCAAAGCACCTTGAATTAAAAAAAAACACAGTGTTTTGAAGAAGACGAATACTGCGAACGTAAAACAATGAATAAATGGCAGAAAAACATTTCGCTATTCAAATTATAATTAAACAATCCACTGTTCTCGTATCTACACTGCCATTGTTTGTTTGTTTAGCTGATTATTGTTTGTTTGTCTATTTGACGTTGATCTGTTGGACCGATTTCGATTAAACTCTCACTGACGCATACAGTGACCCTACAGGATGGTTATCTACACATATGTATCTACACTGCCATTTTTTGTTTGTTTAGCCGACTATTGTTTGTTTATCTGTTTGACGCTAATCTGTTGGACCGATTTCGATTAAACTCTCACTGACGCATACAATGATCCTTCAGAATGGTTATCTATATATACGTTACAATAAAATTGTAACAGAGTGAATTCTGTACATTGAAAATATTTTTAAAAAGTTAAGGTTTTAGCGTATAGATAATAGAAGCCAGAAAAATTTTCATTTAGAATTTTTGTCTGTCTGTCTATATGTTAATTTGGGCAGGTATCACACAAAATCTACTGAACAGATTTTGACGAAATTTGGTATGATAATACCCACGAACGACATATAAGAGAAACGAACAGTTTTTTGTCCTAATTGCACACGAACGAAGTCGTGAGCATGCACAGCTAGTAGGCAATAATACATCTTCCAAGAAACATTGACGAGATGTATCAAAAAAGTCGGAAAATAAATTGCATTTTCATGTTTCCGCTGGTAAAACCATAGAGACACGTCAAATTAAGGTATAAATTAATTATGCCTTAAATAAAAAGATCTATCCATAAGAGCTTTCTGGTTGAAGAACTTATGACTACTGAGGAAGTAGCGATTGAATCTATTTCAAAAACAAACTTTGTATTCCCACTAACTCTTGTTAACAATGGTTTTATTTACAGGGTGTAACAAAGAACGTTTTTATTATTCATAAAGGTGATTTTGTTCATCACACTGAGTAAAAATGTTAAAAACGCCATTATAACGAAAAATATTATTTAGTTTTTTTACAAAAACGCGCTTCACATATACTCAGTTTGACGCATCCAGGGTCATTATCGCCGCTCGAATTTAAGTTGTTATTATTCCACGTCGTGAGTAGCGATTAGCGTAGTTACGAGTTGTTCCGTATACATAAAACATATTGTGACTTCTATACTCCTTGTCTGCTTTTTATATTCTGAAAATTATAATCTTTTTAAAAGTTATTTTCTATATATACAATTCCAGAAGCATTTTCGCCGCTCGAATTTAAGTTGTTATATTCGCCGTCGTGAATATAATAGTCAGCTTTTTTATATTATGAAAACAATAATCTTTTTAAAATTATTTTCTATATATATATAATTCCAGAGGCATTTTCGCCGCTTGAAATTCGCCGTCGTGAGTAGCGATTAGCGTAGTTACGAGTTGTTCCGTATACATAAAACGGTAGAACCCTTGTAGTATGACTTCTATAGTCCTTGTCAGCTATTTTATATTCTGAAAATTAGACTTTTTAAAAATTATTTTCTATATTTGTAGCTCCAGGGTAATTTTCGCCGCTGGAATTCAAGTTGTTATATTCGCCGTCGCGAAGAGCGATTACCGTAGTTACGAGTTGTTCTGTGTATATAAAACGGTAGAATCTTGTAGTGTGACTCCTACACTCCTTGTTAGCTTTTTTATATTCTGAAAACAATAATCTTTAAAAATTATGTTCTATATATATAATTCCAGAGGCATTTTCGCCGCTTGAAATTCGCCGTCGTGAGTAGCGATTATCATAGTTACGAGTTGTTCCGTGTATATAAAACGGTAGAATCTTGTAGTGTGACTTCTACACTCCTTGTCAGCTTTTTTATATTCTGTAAATAATAGCCTTCTTAAAAATTATGTTCTATATTTGTGGCTCCAGGGTCATTTTCGCCTCTCGAATTTAAGTTGTAATTTTAGTTACGAGTTGTTCCGTATACATAAAACGGTAGAACCCTTGTAGTATGACTTCTACAGTCCTTGTCAGCTATTTTATATTCTGAAAATTAGCCTTTTTAAAAATTATTTTCTATATTTGTAGCTCCAGGGTCATTTTTGTCGCTCGGATTTAAGTTGTTACGTTCGCTAACGTGAGTAGCGATTAGCGTAGTTAGTTCCGAGTACATAAAACGGTAGTTCGTTCCGAATCATAACGCCTGAAGTATTTTCATTGACCTAGAAGCTTTCTGTTATTATGTTTACGTATAGATGATGCTGTAAGTAATTAAAACGCGCTTAAAAGAGTATCTTAAAAATGTTTATCCAAAGTTTTTTGGATATAGGATAACCGATGTGATAGGTTCATTCGGCAATGATGTTGTATAAGCGTGCGGGAATATACCGAGAGCAATGGTTTAATTTATTTCACTCGCATATATATATATATATATATATATATATATATATATATATATATGCACAATCGAATTATATGAATTCTTCCAGGGGCACTTAATTCTATTTTACATTTGTGTATTTGAAAATGTATCCCTAAAATATATTATCTAAAATTTGGAAAAAAGGCTACCGCCAATTAAGAAAAGTAGAATTTTAGGGGAATTCTCCAGTTTCCCACGGTTCGTAGCTGATGAGTTAACATAGCTACGAATCCAAATGTATGTATAGTTAGCCAAAATCAGTTTTTTAAATATCATTTGTATTAATCTCATTAACATCGGCAGACAAAGACGAGAGTAGTGCAGAAAATAGAAACGCCACTAACGTTTCAATAACTTGCGTCGATAGCAAATTAATTATAGCATTAAACTGGACTTCGATATCGCCATGACCTTTTGTCGGGTATATATTTTGAGTTCTTCCCCGTTCAACGGAAACTGCGTAACAAAAGTCCCTTCTTTGATTAGTGGTTTGTGAGTAATGTGTTTTATAGTGTATTTTTGTATATTTACGAATATAAGGTAAAATAATTCCCCAAAGGGCTTGGATGGCAATATGAGTCAGCAGGGATACCTTGCAGTCCATTTTTTCGATGTCGATAGTTTTGTAACCGATATATCTTAATCGATATCTTAATTCATATAAGCACTTTGTAGCAGGTGTCGTATCGAATATCTATCAAAATTCTGTCCTTCATATAATACTCCTGAAATTCCTTTTGAATTGTAGAGGAATGGTGGTAATATAATATTACCAAATGGAGGTGGAGCGTATATACTGTTACCCGTACGAGTACCAAGTTTTTATAGCATAGCAGATAGCTGTTCTGTCTCAGCATTCTGTCTCTCTTGGTAATGACTCAACTACTATAAGAGCAAAAGAAACAAAGCGATTACGGACGTACGTAGGCTATCGCGTTCATTATATAAATCCCTTCTTAGGAAAGAATGAAACAGAAATGTTCCACGTAATGGGCTTATATTCGTAACATGACATTCTCTTGGGTAAGCTAGTATTTCACATACTCGTACTTTGTGCTTGCTTCGTACTAGTTATTTTTTGGTCTGTTTAAAGTCCATTGCGTACCGACATTTGGCGCGCACATGTTCATTCATAGTCTCCGAAGAGCCGTGACAAAAGGTTTTAAAACAATAGAACGATAACCATTTGATTTTTTTTTGCAACTTTTTGTTTAGTTTCATTCAACTGTGTGAAAGATGAAAATACCAGAATTTCCGGAACGATGTAACTAGCAAAAAAGTGTTAAATACTTTATCACGAGCGGTTACGTTGCGTGCGTCGTCCAATAAGCAAGTATGCGTGCCACCTACGACCTAGTATTTTGTAATAGATATTTGTACCTATTATTTTTATATGTTCACAAATGCCCTACCAGGGGAACGTTTCAGTTTCTAACCCTGAGCGAAACGACTGGACAAAATATTTTTAAATGATCACACGGATGAAGAATGGTAAGTAGAACTTTATTCAGGTTCACAATCCTTTCTAATAATTTCGCTGCTATGTTTCTTGTTTTTGTTTACCTTTATTGTTTTTAATCTCGATTTTAATAAACAATAGTTTATGTATATTAAATAAACAAAAGTTTATGATGATTAGTTGAATTCTTGTTTTATTTTTATATTGCTAAAAATTCTTATACGATTTGAATTAATATTTTTTATACGAGCATAATTTGTATTGTAATATGTTTACAAAATTTTTGATGACTACAAGTAGAATAACATAAAGGGAGTAACAAATGTGTATGAATATGGAGAATAATTTGATTTTCTATGCTTTTTGCGATATTATTATTTGTACCATATTTTCTTTCGATATTGTTCATGAGTACAGTTTAGGTAGTTTTGATTCGATTCGTTAACGTAAATTGTAAAGTCAGGAGGAATATATTATTAAAGTCTATTGTACATTTGACAAAATTTCAGACAATGAAAATCAACCGTGCCGGATATGCATCAAGTTATAGTTCCATAGCTAAATATGGAGAATAACTTCTCAAAACATTTACATAATATAACATTTTTTAAATGTGTCAATACCTTTGTTCTTCTATGCTTTTTTCGACATTATTATTGGTCGGATATTTTCTTTCGATATTATTCAAGAGTACAGTTTATATAGTTTTGATTCGATTCGTTAACGTAAATTGTAAAGTCAGGATGGATATATTATTCAAGTCTATTGTACTATTTGACAAAATTTCCGACAAAATTTCCGACATAAAGTTATAGTTCCGTACCGGAATATGGAGAATAACTTGTCAAAACATTTACATAATATAACATTTTTTAAATGTGTCAATACCTTTGTTCTTCTATGCTTTTTTCGACATTATTATTGGTCGGATATTTTCTTTCGATATTATTCATGAGTACAGTTTATATAGTTTTGATTCGATTCGTTAACGTAAATTGTAAAGTCAGGATGGATATATTATTCAAGTCTATTGTACTATTTGACAAAATTTCCGACAAAATTTCCGACATAAAGTTATAGTTCCGTACCGGAATATGGAGAATAACTTCTCAAAACATTTACATAATATAACATTTTTTAAATGTGTCAATACCTTTATTCTTCTATGCTTTTTTCGACATTATTATTGGTCGGATATTTTCTTTCGATATTATTCAAGAGTACAGTTTATATAGTTTTGATTCGATTCGTTAACGTAAATTGTAAAGTTAGGAGGAATATATTATTAAAGTCTATTGTACATTTGACATAATTTCAGACAATGAAAATCAACCGTGCCGGATATGCATCAAGTTATAGTTCCATAGCTAAATATGGAGAATAACTTGTCAAAACATTTACATAATATAACATTTTTTAAATGTGTCAATACCTTTGTTCTTCTATGCTTTTTTCGACATTATTATTGGTCGGATATTTTTTTTCGATATTATTCATGAGCACAGTTTATATAGTTTTGATTCGATTCGTTAACGTAAATTGTAAAGTTAGGAGGAATATATTATTAAAGTCTATTGTACATTTGACATAATTTCAGACAATGAAAATCAACCGTGCCGGATATGCATCAAGTTATAGTTCCATAGCTAAATATGGAGAATAACTTGTCAAAACATTTACATAATATAACATTTTTTAAATGTGTCAATACCTTTGTTCTTCTATGCTTTTTTCGACATTATTATTGGTCGGATATTTTCTTTCGATATTATTCAAGAGTACAGTTTATATAGTTTTGATTCGATTCGTTAACGTAAATTGTAAAGTCAGGATGGATATATTATTCAAGTCTATTGTACTATTTGACAAAATTTCCGACAAAATTTCCGACATAAAGTTATAGTTCCGTACCGGAATATGGAGAATAACTTGTCAAAACATTTACATAATATAACATTTTTTAAATGTGTCAATACCTTTGTTCTTCTATGCTTTTTTCGACATTATTATTGGTCGGATATTTTTTTTCGATATTATTCATGAGCACAGTTTATATAGTTTTGATTCGATTCGTTAACGTAAATTGTAAAGTTAGGAGGAATATATTATTAAAGTCTATTGTACATTTGACATAATTTCAGACAATGAAAATCAACCGTGCCGGATATGCATCAAGTTATAGTTCCATAGCTAAATATGGAGAATAACTTGTCAAAACATTTACATAATATAACATTTTTTAAATGTGTCAATACCTTTGTTCTTCTATGCTTTTTTCGACATTATTATTGGTCGGATATTTTCTTTCGATATTATTCAAGAGTACAGTTTATATAGTTTTGATTCGATTCGTTAACGTAAATTGTAAAGTCAGGATGGATATATTATTCAAGTCTATTGTACTATATGACAAAATTTCCGACATAAAGTTATAGTTCCGTACCGGAATATGGAGAATAACTTCTCAAAACATTTACATAATATAACATTTTTTAAATGTGTCAATACCTTTGTTCTTCTATGCTTTTTTCGACATTATTATTGGTCGGATATTTTCTTTCGATATTATTCAAGAGTACAGTTTATATAGTTTTGATTCGATTCGTTAACGTAAATTGTAAAGTCAGGATGGATATATTATTCAAGTCTATTGTACTATTTGACAAAATTTCCGACAAAATTTCCGACATAAAGTTATAGTTCCGTACCGGAATATGGAGAATAACTTGTCAAAACATTTACATAATATAACATTTTTTAAATGTGTCAATACCTTTGTTCTTCTATGCTTTTTTCGACATTATTATTGGTCGGATATTTTCTTTCGATATTATTCATGAGTACAGTTTATATAGTTTTGATTCGATTCGTTAACGTAAATTGTAAAGTCAGGATGGATATATTATTCAAGTCTATTGTACTATTTGACAAAATTTCCGACAAAATTTCCGACATAAAGTTATAGTTCCGTACCGGAATATGGAGAATAACTTCTCAAAACATTTACATAATATAACATTTTTTAAATGTGTCAATACCTTTGTTCTTCTATGCTTTTTTCGACATTATTATTGGTCGGATATTTTCTTTCGATATTATTCAAGAGTACAGTTTATATAGTTTTGATTCGATTCGTTAACGTAAATTGTAAAGTCAGGATGGATATATTATTCAAGTCTATTGTACTATTTGACAAAATTTCCGACAAAATTTCCGACATAAAGTTATAGTTCCGTACCGGAATATGGAGAATAACTTGTCAAAACATTTACATAATATAACATTTTTTAAATGTGTCAATACCTTTGTTCTTCTATGCTTTTTTCGACATTATTATTGGTCGGATATTTTCTTTCGATATTATTCATGAGTACAGTTTATATAGTTTTGATTCGATTCGTTAACGTAAATTGTAAAGTCAGGATGGATATATTATTCAAGTCTATTGTACTATTTGACAAAATTTCCGACAAAATTTCCGACATAAAGTTATAGTTCCGTACCGGAATATGGAGAATAACTTGTCAAAACATTTACATAATATAACATTTTTTAAATGTGTCAATACCTTTATTCTTCTATGCTTTTTTCGACATTATTATTGGTCGGATATTTTCTTTCGATATTATTCAAGAGTACAGTTTATATAGTTTTGATTCGATTCGTTAACGTAAATTGTAAAGTTAGGAGGAATATATTATTAAAGTCTATTGTACATTTGACATAATTTCAGACAATGAAAATCAACCGTGCCGGATATGCATCAAGTTATAGTTCCATAGCTAAATATGGAGAATAACTTGTCAAAACATTTACATAATATAACATTTTTTAAATGTGTCAATACCTTTGTTCTTCTATGCTTTTTTCGACATTATTATTGGTCGGATATTTTTTTTCGATATTATTCATGAGCACAGTTTATATAGTTTTGATTCGATTCGTTAACGTAAATTGTAAAGTTAGGAGGAATATATTATTAAAGTCTATTGTACATTTGACATAATTTCAGACAATGAAAATCAACCGTGCCGGATATGCATCAAGTTATAGTTCCATAGCTAAATATGGAGAATAACTTGTCAAAACATTTACATAATATAACATTTTTTAAATGTGTCAATACCTTTGTTCTTCTATGCTTTTTTCGACATTATTATTGGTCGGATATTTTCTTTCGATATTATTCAAGAGTACAGTTTATATAGTTTTGATTCGATTCGTTAACGTAAATTGTAAAGTCAGGATGGATATATTATTCAAGTCTATTGTACTATTTGACAAAATTTCCGACAAAATTTCCGACATAAAGTTATAGTTCCGTACCGGAATATGGAGAATAACTTGTCAAAACATTTACATAATATAACATTTTTTAAATGTGTCAATACCTTTGTTCTTCTATGCTTTTTTCGACATTATTATTGGTCGGATATTTTCTTTCGATATTATTCAAGAGTACAGTTTATATAGTTTTGATTCGATCCGTTAACGTAAATTGTAAAGTTAGGAGGAATATATTATTAAAGTCTATTGTACATTTGACATAATTTCAGATAATGAAAATCAACCGTGCCGGATATGCATCAAGTTATAGTTCCATAGCTAAATATGGAGAATAACTTGTCAAAACATTTACATAATATAACATTTTTTAAATGTGTCAATACCTTTGTTCTTCTATGCTTTTTTCGACATTATTATTGGTCGGATATTTTCTTTCGATATTATTCATGAGTACAGTTTATATAGTTTTGATTCGATTCGTTAACGTAAATTGTAAAGTCAGGATGGATATATTATTCAAGTCTATTGTACTATATGACAAAATTTCCGACATAAAGTTATAGTTCCGTACCGGAATATGGAGAATAACTTGTCAAAACATTTACATAATATAACATTTTTTAAATGTGTCAATACCTTTGTTCTTCTATGCTTTTTTCGACATTATTATTGGTCGGATATTTTCTTTCGATATTATTCAAGAGTACAGTTTATATAGTTTTGATTCGATTCGTTAACGTAAATTGTAAAGTCAGGATGGATATATTATTCAAGTCTATTGTACTATTTGACAAAATTTCCGACAAAATTTCCGACATAAAGTTATAGTTCCGTACCGGAATATGGAGAATAACTTCTCAAAACATTTACATAATATAACATTTTTTAAATGTGTCAATACCTTTGTTCTTCTATGCTTTTTTCGACATTATTATTGGTCGGATATTTTCTTTCGATATTATTCAAGAGTACAGTTTATATAGTTTTGATTCGATTCGTTAACGTAAATTGTAAAGTCAGGATGGATATATTATTCAAGTCTATTGTACTATTTGACAAAATTTCCGACAAAATTTCCGACATAAAGTTATAGTTCCGTACCGGAATATGGAGAATAACTTCTCAAAACATTTACATAATATAACATTTTTTAAATGTGTCAATACCTTTGTTCTTCTATGCTTTTTTCGACATTATTATTGGTCGGATATTTTCTTTCGATATTATTCAAGAGTACAGTTTATATAGTTTTGATTCGATTCGTTAACGTAAATTGTAAAGTCAGGATGGATATATTATTCAAGTCTATTGTACTATTTGACAAAATTTCCGACAAAATTTCCGACATAAAGTTATAGTTCCGTACCGGAATATGGAGAATAACTTGTCAAAACATTTACATAATATAACATTTTTTAAATGTGTCAATACCTTTGTTCTTCTATGCTTTTTTCGACATTATTATTGGTCGGATATTTTCTTTCGATATTATTCATGAGTACAGTTTATATAGTTTTGATTCGATTCGTTAACGTAAATTGTAAAGTCAGGATGGATATATTATTCAAGTCTATTGTACTATATGACAAAATTTCCGACATAAAGTTATAGTTCCGTACCGGAATATGGAGAATAACTTGTCAAAACATTTACATAATATAACATTTTTTAAATGTGTCAATACCTTTGTTCTTCTATGCTTTTTTCGACATTATTATTGGTCGGATATTTTCTTTCGATATTATTCAAGAGTACAGTTTATATAGTTTTGATTCGATTCGTTAACGTAAATTGTAAAGTCAGGATGGATATATTATTCAAGTCTATTGTACTATTTGACAAAATTTCCGACAAAATTTCCGACATAAAGTTATAGTTCCGTACCGGAATATGGAGAATAACTTCTCAAAACATTTACATAATATAACATTTTTTAAATGTGTCAATACCTTTGTTCTTCTATGCTTTTTTCGACATTATTATTGGTCGGATATTTTCTTTCGATATTATTCATGAGTACAGTTTATATAGTTTTGATTCGATTCGTTAACGTAAATTGTAAAGTCAGGATGGATATATTATTCAAGTCTATTGTACTATTTGACAAAATTTCCGACAAAATTTCCGACATAAAGTTATAGTTCCGTACCGGAATATGGAGAATAACTTCTCAAAACATTTACATAATATAACATTTTTTAAATGTGTCAATACCTTTGTTCTTCTATGCTTTTTTCGACATTATTATTGGTCGGATATTTTCTTTCGATATTATTCATGAGTACAGTTTATATAGTTTTGATTCGATCCGTTAACGTAAATTGTAAAGTTAGGAGGAATATATTATTAAAGTCTATTGTACATTTGACAAAATTTCAGACAATGAAAATCAACCGTGCCGGATATGCATCAAGTTATAGTTCCATAGCTAAATATGGAGAATAACTTGTCAAAACATTCACATAAATGTATGGATACCTTTGTTTTTCAATGCTTTTTTCGATATTATTATTTGTACGATATTTTCTTTCGATATTGTTAATGAGTACAGTTTATATAGTTAACGTAAATTATGAAGTTACGAGGAATATATTATCAGAGTCTATTGTATTACTTGACAAGTTTTCTGACAATGAAAATCAACCGTGCCGGACATGCATCAAGTTATAGTTCCGTAGCGGAATATGGAGAATAACTTGTCAAAACATTGACACAAATGTATCGATACCTTTGATTCTCTATGCTTTTTTCGATATTATTATTTGGACGATATTTTCTTTCGATATTGTTCATGAGTACAGTTTGTATAATATTAAAGTAATATATTATTAAAGTCTATTGTATTATTTGAAACATTTTCCGACAATGAAAATCAACCGTACCGGATATGCATCAAGTTGTAGTTCCGTAGCAGTTTTAGTTTTACATATATTGAAGGTCAGACCCATACGGGATCTTGATAATAATAAATATCGTATCTTATGCACTAACCTCGCAATAAATAGATACAAAAATATTAATCCAAACTTGGAACACCAAGCACTTTTGTACGAACTACAAAGTATAAACTTTGGAGACGGAAGAATTGTAGAATTGTAGATTTTAGAATTTAGATTGATTTAGAAGCTGAGAATATTGGTAAAATCGAAATAGTGAATATAACTTTGGATTTAGTGAAAAAAATTTAACATTTAGTTTTATAGCGAGTAGGGAACTTTATTAAATTACTTACCTAAACGTTTAGATAAGGTGATGCAAATATCGGGACATATTATTAGACGAGAGTAACGATATGTAGAAGAAAGGTATAAGAAACAATGATTAATTGTAATGAAACCTTTCGATAATAACGTATCGGAATTAAAAAAGTTACTGAAATAAGTTTCGTAATATTTTGATCACATGTACAGCATCTAGACGTTCGCATGTTTGCGGTTGCCGTTCGCTTTACTCTGAAACCGATTCATGTAGGGAAACGTCACGAGTGATTGGAACGAGAGTGCGGGATATCCCGCGAACAACTTTGGAGGCTTATCTGGAGAATAATGCAAATAAATAAAAAAAAAGTACCACAAATTTTTTTTCGTTTAAAAAAACTATCAAACCGCAAAAAAATATTCGCTACAATTTTAAAACATATGACGAGGTATCCTAAATTTTTTTTGGAATTTCATCTTCATACTTGTCTTTAGGTTAACTAAAAGCAATATACCTTTAAAGTATATGTGGTTGCCGTTGCTTTTAAGGCATATATATACCTTTAAAGTATATACTTCAAAAAATAAGAAATTACAAAGTTATAATACTGTAACATAATAAAATGACAACGCTGTTAGGATTTCTAGTTCCTACGGTAATGTCTTTTAGGCATTTTTTTAAACTTGGATTCTACTCTGAAAGGTGTCAGGAAGAGTGTGATAAGGCAGGAAATTCCATGATTTTGAATCCATTTCCATTGATTTAACGGAGTGTGAAGAAGAATTTGAGCCAGGAAGATATCTTTAAGATTACTATTTAACTATTGAAATTTTCGAAGAAAATATTATGGAAAATTTGTATTAAGCAAAAAATATTTAGGAAATACTTCTATTTTTCTCGAAGATGAATAGTTTTTCTTCTTAGAGTTTTATCAGATTTTTTGAAAAGCTAGCATTAACGTATGTTAGATATGTTAAATTACTTTATTTAGCAAATTACATCTAAAAAAGAAGGTTTACGGTTATGTAATGCTTGTTTTTTTTCACAGCCGGCTGCAGAGAAAGATAGGGTATTGTCTGAAATGTCTGGAGATTTAGTTAGACTTTTAAATCAAATTTTTATTACATTTCTAAACATAGTACCACAATATATTTTTTACAATGTCAATTTAATGCTTCTATGGGTTTGCGAGTAAGAAATATGGTGATTATAATCTGTTTCGGACAACCGCTCTAACCAACGCGACGATCGGGCGTGGGTTCATAACCCCTGGCGTAACAACCGAGCGGCCGCACAAAGGGACTACAAGGCGACATATAAGAGAAGTTACAACGCTGCAAAGTCATCTTAATCATTATCGATCAGTACATCGGTTCGAGTTCGAGTTCAATTCCTTGTTCACTTCACAGTTCGTTGCAGTTCTAGTTTAAGCAATAGTCAACTTTATAAGCAATATTTTAATTAATAAAGAAATTGTCTCACATCGACGCTGATTATTCATTGGCAATCGATCCAGCGAGCTCTCTCCTGACTTTATAGTCAACAGTGAAATAAATCCGGTGAAAGTCGAATCCTCCAATCCAGCAACAATCAAGTGCTGGGCTCTCACTACTGCCTGTCTTCCCGCACATAATCAATATTTTTTTATGTGTTAACCCGTTCTTGAAATACATTCTTTCAACATTATAGCGAAGGGTTAAGGGTCCCGTGGTATACACACTCTTGGTGCCACGCAGCATTATCAAAGTAACGCTTTGTGGTTTAGCGTGTGAGTCTTGCTTTGAATAGTGAGCGATACTAGTATTACTCCGCAGAAAGAAAAATCAATTATATTGGGAAGAAAATACAAGAAACGATGTGAAAATATTGATTCAACGGTGCTCCTACAAATGTAGCGAAAAATAACATAATATGAAAGAAAATGTGAGTAGGTGTACATAATGGAATATTAGTGCCAAAAATCGTGTATGAAAATATGCCTTAGGTAATGCCAAAAAAATTAAAGTAATTTGCATGCGGTTAAAGTGAGATCATTTCGAAATATGCCAAAAATATGTCGAAATATATGCGGAAATTATACAATTAAAAATGCGGTTATTCGACGGGAGTTATTTGCTGAAGAAAGATTAATTGTTGAGAGAAAGAAAGGAATGTTGGTTACGTTGAACGTGTGTTGAATAGGGAAAGGCTTACAAAAAAAGTGTACGTCGAGAAAAATGAGTGGAAAAAATACGCGGAAAACCCAGAAGGACATGGATGAATTAAAGAGAGGACTGCTTGAAAGAATTAATTCATCCATGTCATTTGAAGAGAAATAAAAAAATTAGGCGGGTAGTAGATTTGTTTTGCGTGAAAACATCTTCCGTGGACCACCAGGTCCTGGCGCTGAATCCTTCCGTAATTGCGCGGCATTACCTGAAACAAGCAATTTTAGAAGGTTTTAAAACTATCACCAAGTCCAACTTTTCACTCGACAACTTATTTTTTTCTGCTCGACAACTTTTTAGAGCACCTTAATATCTATGTGACGATGTAAAATAACTCGTGTACCCATTTCCATTGCCGAGTTATGACTAATGCTTTAGTCGCGCAGAGTGAATTCCGAGGCTTTTTGAGTCCCCCCCCTCCGCTCGACGACGTCAGTACACGATGACACCATCACTAAAGTGCACGATGGGCTAAGTGCACTAATAGGTGACGTGTAGTGGGATATTTTCAGAACATATAAGTCACTTTGCCCGCGAGTCACGAGATATAGAGAAATAAAAATGGACAACAAAAACGTTTTATCGCTAACTCTGGCAGTGACCTTAGTAAAGAAGCCTTTTAAAAAACATTTTCACGTTAAAATAGAAGAGCTTGAAGGAGGAATAGAAGAGCTTGAAGGAAGAATAGAAGAGGTCGATAGTAATTTAAGAAACAATAAAAATTTAGTGAAGGAAGCATGAGTGGAATGATCAGTACGAGAGGTAATTCTGAAAGTCTTTAGAATATTAGGAATGGAACCAACTAGCAAGTTTATGATTTATCTGTTCTTCTTCAAAATAGTCTCTGTGGCATTCTATGCATAGTTTCATTTCATGGTACCACTGAAAGAAGAAGTTAGCCCACTCTTTCTTGGGCGTTTCTTCTTCGGCCTTTTCAAATTCAGTCTCCGCTTGTTCGGTGTCCGGGAAACGTTTCATTTGATGGTGCCACTGAGAGAAGTATTTGGTCAACTCTTCCTTGGGCGTCTCTTCTTCGGCCATTTTAAAGGCAGTCACCGCTTGTTCGGTGTACGGGAATCGTTTCATTTGATGGTACCACTTAGAGAAGCATTTGGCTCACTCTTTCTTGGGCGTTTCTTCCTCGGCCTTTTTAAAGGCCGGTTCGGTGTCCGGGAATCGTATTTTTCGCAGTTTACCTTTTATTATCAGGAATACATGGAACCGCATTATGCGAGTTCGGGTCTACCTGGTAGATGAACCATCATTTCTACACCCTGCATAGACAAATATTCAGTCGTTCGTTTGGTTGAGTCGTGATGGAGAAGGATTCTAGTGCCCCCGTTGTTTTCCAAAACAACAGGCAAGGCAAATGCTTTTATTTAACAGAATTATTTAATAACAACCTGTTCTCACAAAGAACAAAGTGACCATTTTCCAGCACTTCATCCTTTCTTCACTTTTGTAAGCAACTTTTCAAAAGATCCACTGCGTAGAACCCTCTTTAGTTTCGGGTTTGTAACGATATATCGAGCTTTTGTTACCAGTGATGATTTCAAATACAGCTTTGAGCGACCTCGGTAGAATTTCTTCTCTGTTTTGTGACACCAATTAATGCGACGCTTTTTTGAGGGGGTGTCCAACTAGCACAAAGCTTCCAGACGCCTATATGTTTGTGGAGAATTTTATGTAATCAGTCATATCGATACCTGAATTGGCCAAAATCTGCTGATCTATATTATTCTCTTGGTAAACTTTGTCGTGAATCACTTAGCTTTGATGTTTTCTTTAGTTCTCGCTATAGGGACGTGTCTCACGCAGACTATCAGCAGAGATTGATAAGATCAGCTTGATCTCTATAACCAGTTGCAAACAGTAGCGTGGGATGTGGCATCTTTATAAAATGTAATTTTGTTGTTATTGAGATCATAATGGAAGAAGCATCAAAGGAAAAATGACGAGATAAACACAATTTTCAAATCGCTTTTAATTTGTAAAAAACAAAATACAATTTCAAGCAAAGTACTAGGTCGGTTGTCGAAATTTGTATTAATTTGTTTGTTACTTTTATTAACAAATAGCCAACTTCATTTGTTACCCTGTGTTAAACTTTCATTTGTTACCCTCGTATCACGAAACTATTGTTTCGTGTTCCATCATTACTGCTTATTTAGTCTAGGCGTTGGATGATTTGACGATATTGTTAGATAGATAAAATGTATTTTGAAGTGATCTTTCTTTATGCGCGGTATGAAAAAGCGATGAGAGTGAAATTTTATGTGTGCGTATGCGCACTCACGATGCAACAAAAATAGACAGAATGAAATTCGTTATGATGCGCGCGCACGGTGCAATAAAAATAAACAGTATGAAGTTGGTCACGATGCGCGCACACGATGCAACAAAAATCGGCAGGGTGAAGTTGCTTACTAAACATATATTTACAGGCGTGCAGTGACTGATGCTATATTCATGATAGTTATTGAGGTATCTATAAATATACAACACGTGTTTTATGTTCATAAAAATCTAAGTATTATCTGTGCTTTTAAATAATAGTTTTTACACCACGATTTTTAAAATTTTTTTTTTAATGTTTTAATTGATATTGTTTTAATTTCATATTTAACCACATAGTTTGTCAATTTAGCTATTTGAAAACGTGTAGTCTTGTGACAGGACGACTGCTCATCTTATTTAACTTTTTTCAAAACCGATTTCCACCTGAAAAGCGCTATTTCATGTTATGCGTTTCCTCAGATGTAACGTTTTTCAAAGAAAGATAGCACCACCTATTTGCAAAGTCGTGTCCTTGCACGTGTCATGGTAACGAGCTTCAATGCATCGTGTGCGTGTTTACAAAACAAGTGATGGCCTCCCACGCGGATGAGAGCATCATCGGTTCCTAATTTGCGCTGTGACATCAGACGGCCGCCGCTGCGAGGTGAGCCGCTGTGACGTGGTGGTCCGAGCCGCGAGCGTTCGCGTAGTGCTCAAGTGTGCTAATTCGAAATTTGGCTGCGTTATAATAAAAATGTAGCATTGTAGCATAGAAATGTCTGTTTGTATTAAAGCAAAGTAAACAATTATTTGTAAGTGCATAGTTTAGTCATTATAGAGATGTTGTATCGAATTTTTTTTTATTGGTAAATATTTTTAAAAAAATTATTAACATTTCTTAACAATTAACCCTACCTGCCTATCCCGGACACAAAAAACGGTAGAGGAAGACCATGGGCCACGTGGTAGACAACCGTTGCCAAAGATCTGGCGCGGGCAAACTTAGATGTAGGGACAACCCAAGATCGTCTGACTTGGCGCCGGAATACGAGGAGGGCCGACCCCAAATAAAGGGAAGAGGCATGGAAGAAGAAGTACATTTCTTAACACTGCCTCCTGCTTGCTTCTGTGTAATTGTCTCAAATCTTTTCAGTCGTTTGAAATAGGTACGTTGAATTATGACACGTTATGTGTCTTGATAAAGTCGATGGAAAAATAAAATAAATGGAAAATTTTGAAAATTAGGCTGAAGAACTTCAAAAAGTTTTTTGATATCAAAGGAAAAGCTGGTCACGTTTAAAAATATGATGTTTTATTAAACTTGCTTTATCAGGTTTCGAGAAAGAGTAGGAAGTATTTCTAAAAATATATAATTTTCCTGTATAAAAAATAAACTTTGAACCGAAAATTTTTGTGCGTTTCATTTTCGTTTCGCAGTTTTTATACAAAAAAAAAATTAATCAATTTTTTGATCGGAATTTTAAGGAGCGTATAAGAATCGGCAACTAAATCATATAGTGAAAAATAAAATTTAAAAAAAAACGTAAATTTTTTTAAGTTTTCACTAAGTTTTCACAAGCGGGATTGTTAGGAAAAGTTAAAAAAGTTTTTTTTTTTATTTTTTATATAATTTGGTTGCCGATTCTTAACCGTTTAGTGCCATTGTTTTTTAATCATATATACTTAGAAATGCCAAAGAAATCTTTTGTTTTTGATGTCATTTACTCTTGTCTCGAAAAAAAACTGTATCTCTTCCAAAAATTATCCAATTTTAATAATTTTTTCGGTGTTTTCTTAATAAAAACTTGTACAAGGATAATAAAATACAAAGACAATTATGGAAATATATATATTGTGAACAAAAATTATAACAAAAACTGAAATCAAAGTCACATCATCATGTTCGCAGTCCGGTACATTCTCCGTATCAGCAAAATAATTGTTATCGTCACTATTATCACTGTCACTCAAAATTTGCAATACGCCAAATTGCGTGCGCACCATCAATGTCACTCCCTCTATCACTTTCTTCACAACTTGAAAAACGATCATTTTCACTCGAATTATTTTTCGTATTCCGACATTATGGGTTAAAAATTTTCTTTTCCAGGATCCTTTTTATTTTGTAATTACCAATAATATTATAATTTGAACTTTATGTAATACGTAGAAAGATAAAAAAATTAGCGATGCATGCGAGCGACCTTCCCTACCGCGCGCTAAACAGCAACTGATTTCGCGAGCGCCATTGCGCTCGTGGCAAATTTAGTTAGTGCGCGCAAGATCGTACCGTGGCAAATTTAGTTAGTACGCGCGCGCACGATGGCGCTCGTCGGCACTCAAACGGTTAATCGCTCCTTAAAATTCCGCCACTGACCAAAAGATAACCCAGTATAATTATGGCGAACTGCTAGAAATGTATAAGTAAGTCGGCTTAACGAATATTTCAGATAGAACATATGAAGAAATTAGAAGTGATCATTATTAATCATGTGCCATACGCAGTAGTTTTAAAAAAAAAATTATTAAAAGATAGACACGCCACGTGCAAATTTATTAATTTAATTTAACATTATCTTTAGATTTTTTTGATTTGATATAAGAACATTGTGTGTGACAAGTTTATGTATAATAAAAACATGAATTTAAGTTGCGTTAGTATACCATGAACTGCGCGCTGGAGAAGCCACAAGACCACGTGTTGACTCATGCCCCCATGACCAGACATAAGTCAGTCAGAGAACAGCGTTTGGACGAGCCGTATGTCTGCTCCTGCAAATAAGTAAATATAAATAAATATTCATTCGCGATTGTGTAACGAAATAAATAAAGCAATCAATATTATTGTTCGTTGTTGTTTGTGAATTATTGATTGCGTGATAGTGCATTTTGTGTTGTGGAATGAAATTTGTGTTACGCCGTTGAGATTCAAATTTAAATTTAGAATTCGATTTTTGATTGATCGATTGGTTTAAATTGATTGTGTTGTTCATTGTTGTTTGTGATTTGTCATTGGTATTGTTGTCATTGTTAATGAGGTTGACATTGTCGTTATTTTTTTTAAATACAAGTTAGAATGAAATCTAAGATTAATTTATTTATATCAGTTGTTATGGGTATTTGTGTGGCAAGTTTTTTTATATATTTTGTTTTGTGTAGTTTGTTTCATTGCTAGGCAGCTAGCTGCAATTTTTGAACAGTATTTCAAGATTTATGTTGTGTTTTTTTGGAAAGTCGTTTTCTTTGTTTTGTTTGATGTCGTTTCGTTAGATTACTGTTTTATTCGTATTTTTAATATCCATCAGAGCGATATGAAAAAGTAATAACGTTTGTAAATTAATCGTTTTTTTTTATGTTCACCGTAATTTTTATCAACTACATTAGTTGTTATTAATAAATATTATTAATTATATTATTTACAATTTTTAAATATATTTTTGTCAATTATACTGCTGTAATTGTCCCAGTGTCATTTTCTTTTTAGTGCTTTTTCTTTGTTTTTTTTGTCGTAAATTCTGTCGTCATATTTATTGTGTTGTGGTTACTTTATACGCCATTAAGGTGTAGTTTGGTGCGAAGATACAAGGGGCATTTAATTATGTGGTATCCAAATCAACATAATTTTCAATTATTTATTATCTATTGAGCAAACAGTATAATGTAAATCAAGAGATGTATGCAAAAATCGTGGGTTCGATAACTAATCACTCCATAATGTAAAAATAAAAGTCTGATGGTTTGTTTGTGCACTTTAATGTTTGTAAACAAATATTTTAATTTGATTTCTAGGGTTCAGTATCCCAAGCTGAAAATAGGACACTTAAGATCTCTCTGAGGTATTTGTCCTTTAGATTGTCTACCACATTTTTGTAAAATCGAAACCGAAATTAAAAACTCGAAATTTGGTTTTATTTAATCAAACGTTAAATAAAACCAAATGTTTGATGATCCAAAATTATTTCGGGGAAAAATAAAATCTTTTATTTTTAAATATTTTTGAAGTTACACGATACCCTTCCCTCCCGTATTTCTTGTGAGGTTTGAAATATTTTTTTTTATTCCGGCGTGTTACAGTTAAACTTAGAAGTCGTTCGTGTGTGGTAAAAGTTAAAAGAAGTAGTCCAGTAAAAGTATAAAAAATTGCACAAAATTGCTTCTCAACTTGTTCAACAACGAAAACCCCCCCAAAATCTGTTTAGCAGTTTTTGCGTCATGCTCGAACAAAGTTTTAATGTTTTAAACCGATTTTGTTATACTGCTCGGCCGGAAGTCTATATAGTTTAATAATGTATACTTTAGTTTTTATCCCACCAAAATACTTTAAATAATTGTACGAAATCGCTTTTTCAATTCGTTTAAACAGCGAAAATTTCGTCAAAATCTGTTTAGAACTTTTTGCGTTATGTTTGAACAAAGTTTTAATGTTTTAAACCGATTTTGTTATACTGCTCGGCTGCCAGTGTATATAGTTTAATAATGCATACCTTAATTTTGTCCCAACAAAATACTTTAAATAATTTCACGAAATCGCTTTTTCAATTCGTTTAAACAGCGAAAATTCCATCAAAATCTGTTTAGAACTTTTTGCGTTATGCTTGAACAAAGTTTTAATGTTTTAAACCGATTTTATTATACTGCTCGGCAGTATAACAAAACCGGTTTAAGGAAATGGAACGCGGAAAGTAAAGTTAGGGGAGATATGATTTTCTTAGACGCCTGTTGGGGAATTAAATGGACAGTGAAAGTCTGGTATCGGAACCAATTTCTTCCATATCTTGGCAGCATGATCAATGAACGAATGCTGATAGAAAGAAGTACAATGTTTTGATAAGAAGAGTGTCAGAATAGTTTCAGGACGTAGACCCTGGCAATAGACAGGTATTTAATGCCCTAAATCTAGCAACAATGTAGGAGGAACTGGAAGGTTATGATGGGTCAAGGCAACTGGAGTGGGGAAAGAAAATTGAAAAGAAACTCTAAAATTTTGACTAAATTCTGCCACAACATAATACATTTTATTAAATATTTTTCAAACTGGATGGCAAATTGGTTTCGTTTATCATCGTAAGGGGAAATTTAAAATGAAACCGCCGATACATTGTTTCGTTAATTGGCCTCGACTCTAGTGAATTATACTAAAATTGCAGTTTACGAATTGTGGAAATCCCTTGTATAATCAAATAGAGCTGTGGATTACGAACTTCTACCGTTACCCAATAAATTTTATTAAATATTTTTCAAATGGGATGTTACTGTGTGTCAATTTTTGTGGAAACAGATTCGTTTCTTTTATCATTGCAAGAGGAAATTTTAAATGAGCTGACACATTTTCTCGTTAATAAGCCTCGACTCTAGTGAATTACACTAAAATTGTAATTCACGAATTGTGGAAATCCCTTATATAATCAAATGGATGTGATTACCAACTTCTATTACTATCCATTAAATTTTATTAAATATTTTTCAAATGGGATGTCGTTGTATATAAATTTCTGTGAAGCAAATTTGTTTCTTTTATCATTGCAAGAGGAAATTTTAAATGAGCTGACACATTTTCTCGTTAATAGGCCTCGACTCTAGTGAATTATACTAAAATTGTAATTCACAAATTGTGGAAATCCCTTGTATAATCAAATATATGTGGATTACGAACTTCTACTACTATCCATTAAATTTTATTAAATATTTTTCAAATGGGATGTCATTGTATATAAACTGTATGTCAATTTTTGTGAAAACAGATTTGTTTCTTTTATCATTGCAAGAGGAAATTTTAAATGAGCTGACACGTTTTCTCGTTAATAGGCCTCGACTCTAGTGAGTTACACTAAAATTATAATTCACGAATTGTGGAAATCCCTTGTATAATCAAATAGATGTGGATTACCAACTTCTACTACTATCCATTAAATTTTATTAAATATTTTTCAAATGTGATGTCATTGTATTTAAATTTCTGTGAAGCAAATTTGTTTCTTTTATCATTGCAAGAGGAAATTTTAAATGAGCTGACACATTTTCTCGTTAATAGGCCTCGACTCTAGTGAATTATACTAAAATTGTAATTCACAAATTGTGGAAATCCCTTGTATAATCAAATATATGTGGATTACGAACTTCTACTACTATCCATTAAATTTTATTAAATATTTTTCAAATGGGATGTCATTGTATATAAACTGTATGTCAATTTTTGTGAAAACAGATTTGTTTCTTTTATCATTGCAAGAGGAAATTTTAAATGAGCTGACACGTTTTCTCGTTAATAGGCCTCGACTCTAGTGAGTTACACTAAAATTATAATTCACGAATTGTGGAAATCCCTTGTATAATCAAATAGATGTGGATTACCAACTTCTACTACTATCCATTAAATTTTATTAAATATTTTTCAAATGTGATGTCATTGTATTTAAATTTCTGTGAAGCAAATTTGTTTCTTTTATCATTGCAAGAGGAAATTTTAAATGAGCTGACACATTTTCTCGTTAATAGGCCTCGACTCTAGTGAATTATACTAAAATTGTAATTCACAAATTGTGGAAATCCCTTGTATAATCAAATATATGTGGATTACGAACTTCTACTACTATCCATTAAATTTTATTAAATATTTTTATTATATAAATTTCTGTGAAGCAAATTTGTTTCTTTTATCATCGCAAGAGGGAATTTTAAATGGAGTCGTCACTGTTGGTGTGAAATAAATGTAATTTTCTGGTTTATGGCTTATGTTTTTCTACTTTAATCATAAATATTAAGCTGTATGAAAAATATTATACACAATGTTTGATATAAAAATTTTATACAATATCCTGATCAGTATAGTAATTTTACTGAGAGGCACAGAACATAGTTTCAGTGCTGCCAACTCCAATAAATCCAAGTCGCTAGACTCAATATTAAAAGTCGCTAAAACGGAACAAAATAAACATTTTGTGAGAAAATGTAAGGAAAATAAAGACAATAGTTTTTATGGTATTTCTGTTTTCTGAAAAGAACAGACAATTAATTTGCTATTAATAGGCAAGTGGTCAGGCGTGCCATGGCTGTTGCCCAGTGTTTCAACAAAAATTAAGATATTTTTGAGCATCTAGTATTTCAACCGAGATCAATTGACGTCTTGAGGCGAACGTTTTGCTATAAGATATTTCTTATAGCTGTGAGATATTATAGTAATATAAAAAACCAAGCGGGAGTCTGGCTCGCGCCTCGTCGCACCGCACCTCGTTTGAAGTGAAATGAATTTCGCAAAGCCGTCACTTATATAGGTCAATAAATACTATCTAATATAATTAAGTGGGGTGGGAGGATAGTATTATATATAAATATATAATACTATCTAATAACGACCGAGCGCGAGTCTGGCTCACGCATCATCGGTCCGCACCTTGTTTGAAGTGAAATTGTTTTCTCAAAGTCGTCACTTATATAGGTCAATAAATGCTATCTAATATAATTAAGTGGGGTGGGAGGATAGTATTATATATAAATATATAATACTCTCTAATAACGACCAAGCGCGAGTCTGGCTCACGCATCATCGCTCCGTACCTTGTTTGAAGTGAAATTGATTTCTCAAAGTCGTCACTTATATAGGTCAATAAATACCATCTAATATAATTAAGTGGGGGGAGATATTATTATATATAAATATATAATACTATATAATATAATATTATCTTGTATATTTTCAAAACTATGATATTATAGTCTTTCTACCCACTTAGTGTAGGCTTTTAAAACCTTGTCTTTTCATAATTTTGCTTCATTAGTTTCAGGCGTGGAGAAACATATTTTTTAGTATATTTCTGAAAATATGCTACCTAAAATTATGATGTGAAAAAAAAAATATTTTGAGACCCGTATAACTAGCCATTTAAAACGCTATCCCACGTAATATGTGGGTAATTAAAAAAAGTTGACTGTGTGTTATAGCGAATGGGGTGTAAGGCGGTTTTTAGAGTTCCATATTTAAACTGTGGACTGTGTGTTATAGCGAATGGAGTGTAAGGCGGTTTTAGAGTTCCATATTTAAACTGTGGACTGTGTGTTATAGCGAATGGGGTGTAAGGCGGTTTTTAGAGTTCCATATTTAAACTGTGGACTGTGTGTTATAGCGAATGGAGTGTAAGGCGGTTTTAGAGTTCCGTATTTAAACTGTGGACTGTGTGTTATAGCGAATGGAGTGTAAGGCGGTTTTAGAGTTCCGTATTTAAACTGTGGACTGTGTGTTATAGCGAATGGAGTGTAAGGCGGTTTTAGAGTTCTGTACTTAAACTGTGGACTGTGTGTTCTAGTGAATTGGGTGTAAGGCGGTTTTTAGAGTCCCGTATTTAAACTGTGGACTGTGTGTTAAGTGAATGTGGTGCCAACGCTATCGCTGTAACGCTCGGTCCATCGTTTATTGATAGTTTATTGTTTATTGATATGGCTAGATCATTCCATTAAATTCATTAGACCCTACGTAAATATGTCTGAATTTGCTCGGATCTTTTGCACGAAGTTCTCTCGACTCTCTACGTATGAACGTAACGGGATTTTTGAATTAAACTTTTGCTCATTTCCAGACGTGCAAATTTTTTTTGAAATTTTGTAACCGTGAAACGTCTGATAACACAATAATTTCTTAGAACCGATGATAATACAATAATTTCATAACTAAATATTTAGAAAATAAAATTATAGTTTAAAAAAAAAATAAAACATGCTTTTGTAGCGACATGAATCAAAAACTAAGAAATAATCTTAAAAAATAAAGATTTTGGTCAAGAGCGAAAGGATGTCTCACAACTCGTTATAATTTAATTTGTAAACAAAAAAAAAGTGATTGACAACAAAAATAACTTTAAAGTTAAAAACAAAACGTGAGGCGCTTGATATCAAAATGTAAGAACACCGTACGCTTGTGTCGATTGAGCACCAGCCTCATGAAAGCGAGGTTTTTATCTTTTTTTAACTAAAATTTTATTCATTTATAGCTATATTTCAAGCTTTAAAGCGGTTTGTAACGGTTCATTAATCAGCTTGTTTTAAGGAAGGACTGCGGTATGCGACTTTCGCGTGGTTAACACTAATTTGATCGATTTTTGTGGTTTCCGGTCGTCTATACGTAGAGGTTTCCCGTATAGTTTCGGTATTAAGTATTTGACTGATGTCGATATTTTTTGTAAAAATATTTTGAAACTGCAGAGTAGGTTTAAAAAAACTTTGTGATGAAAAAAATACGCACGTAACAAAGAATTAATCGAAATTTCTAAATAGGAAAAAAAATGTCAATTTTTCTGTTCATGAAATTGAATAAGTTATTATGAATTTAGTTTCCACACAAAAAAATGAGAAAATCATGATATGCAATATATAACTTAAACGCAACATTTAACGAGATATTAAAGATATTTAATAAACTCCCTTATAATGAATAACTGGCCAGTGACGTCATAAGCCAGTTGTGTTTTGTATGGGACGTTTTCGCTCGAATCGTAGTTCGTCAGTTTTTAAGTCGTTATAACTTTGTAATGAAAAGTCCTAGGTACACATTTATTCACACAAAAAAATGAGAAAATCATAATATGCAATGTATAACTTAAACGCAATATTTAACGAGATACTAAAAATATTTAATAAACTCCCTTATAATGAATGCTAAATAACTGGCCAGTGACGTCATAAGTCAGTTGTGTTTTGTATGGGGCATTTTCGCGCGAATCGTAGTTCGTCAGTTTTTAAGTCGTTATAACTTTGTAATGAAAAGTCCTAGGTACAATATATTTATTTTAACCGTTTTTAGTCTTATTAATTATTATATTTTAGTAATAAAAAATATAGTCAAATACCCTATTGTAGTTGGAGTATTTTTATATATTATGCAATTATATAAAATATTTTTATATATTTTATTCAAATTTATACGTGGGGAATTAAATTAAATAGGTGCTATATTATATATATGTATTTGTATGTACACATATCGACCGGTAAATGATAAAGTAGCTATTATGTAATTATAAAGGGGATGTGTCCGTGTATTGAGTTGAAAAAAAAGGCACCCTTATAGCATTACTTGGTTGTCCGTCCGTTCGTCTATTTGTCTGTCTGGCTTTTTTTCAGAAACGGCATGAGATATCAAATTTAAATCATAATATCGTATGCTGAAGCCTATATAACCTGCACTACACTACTCGGGAAGTTGATCGAAATTAGGCGAAGATAATAGTATAGAGAGGTACTACGATTCGCTTTGTGCAAGCTCGCCTCGCCTCGGTCTCTGTCGGTTTTTTGCACCAAGTCAAAGGAGTTCGCGAAGTTACACGAAGCGTCTCACTACACTACTCAGCGTATTTCAGTTTGCAGATAGACGTCGTACTGTTTACACGTGAGTGCGTGTGGGCGACTCGCGGCTACTGAACTCCTCGCGAGGTTGCACGAGTGTGTAGTCACGTACTTCGTATTGCGATCAACTTTGACGAGCACTTCGTCGAGGTAATTCGCGAGTAGTGTAGAGGGCATATATAGCTTTATATTGCTATAAACATTCCAAGTTTTTGATGTACATAATAAAAAGTTATGGCTCTTTAGCGCGTATTTGTTATTCATACAATAGTCTTGTTCACTGATCACAAAAGTTGTAGGGTACATATAGGCTTATATTGCTATAAAAATGTCATGTTTTTGATATACGCAATAAAAAGATATGACTCTTTTGAGCGTATTTTTTATTAATACAATAGTCTTGTTCACTGATCATCAAAACTTGTAGGGTACATATAGCCTTATATTGCTATAAAAATGGCATGTTTTTGATATACGCAATAAAAAGATATAGCTCTTTAGAGCGTACTTTTTATTCATACAATACAATGTTTACTGATCATCAAAACTTATGGGGTACTTTCGATCGACCTACAATCTTGAAAGTTGGCATAACAGGTCTTATAGTACAAGTAAAGGGGAAAATCCAAAAATTAATGATTTGTAATTCTATTTGGTATTATACATTTTCGTATTTAGTTCGTTTTTAGGCCTGTGAGATATATAGTATGGCAATGTACTTATGTTGTAAAAAAGTAATATTTGTAAACACTTTAATAGGAATTCTGCGTAACCTTAAATGTCTATAAAAGTGCATTAATGTGTACGGAAATCTCGCTGCGCGAGTTCCACTCGTACACGTTACTTTTTTCCGATTTCGATTTCGGTTTTTATCGATCTCTACACATCACTTATTTTGCATGAACTTGTGTCATTCTTCCGAAGGTTATCGAGATTCTGCAGTGTGCGGTCATCGGTTATTGTTGTAATGATTTATTTGTAGAATTATTTGTATTAGTGAAGACCTTCGGTCGCGCGTGTATGTGGACTTAAATCACGTGAAAGAAGTGTGAGAATGGTGAAAACGGAATAGAGGTGATATCATTGAGGAAATATGTGAACGTTCTTTGAGAGATAATAGGTATAATAATGAGTAATAAGTACGTAGATAACGAAACAATGTCGATTTAAAGAAAGTTTGATTATGAAAAACTGGAACAAGTCTGGTTTAGTATAAATTCGAATTTTCCATGTTTTCTTATTTAAATGATGAAAAAAATGAAGAATTTAAAAAAAATTAGGGCTCGATCGCCATTATTTCATTTAAAAAAAGTATTTTGAAGAAGTTCCTACACCAAAGTGGACTTGGTCAAGAAAGTAATGATTTTTTTGACTTAATTACCATTCTTAGTTATCCTAAAAACTGAATTTGCAAATAGAAGCAGTAACTGATATAAAAAAAAAAACAAATCGAAAAAATCAAAAGATTGAAACGCGCAACCAGGATTGTGCAAAGTGAATTTATAAGATTTGGGTTTGACAACCGACTGATGAGTATTTCTTCATTGAAAGAGCATATTTCAAATAAATTTGTTATAAAGAAATAATCGAACTCGAACCGTATTTAAATATGTCGTTTCTTAAAGTATATTCTTTCATGTAAACTAAAACGGGAAATTCGCATTTTTGTTAAACCAGACTTAACCGAAAATTGCATGTATTGTTAAGCTGCACTGCACATGCTTTGTTGCAATTGACAACGGCTGCTTGCTGTAGCAATTGTGCGAATTTCCCATTTTGGTTTTTAATGAAAGAATATACATAAAAAACAACGTATTATTTGCTAAACGAGACTTAAACCGAAAATTACATAAACTGTTAAGCTGCACTGCACATGCTTTGTTGCAAGTAACAAGTCGTCGTTGTCGCTTAACACACAGTGCAGCTTAATAGTGTATGTAAATTTCGGTTTAAGTCTGGTTTAGTAAAAATGTGAATTTCCCGTTTTCTTTTAAATGAAAGAATATACTTAGAAAACGACGTATTTAGAAAAAAAAATACGGCTTGGGCCCGTTTAAATCATTATAAAAAATTGATTTGAAATATTAAACGCTTGTGCAGAAGAAAATAAAATAGTAGTCGTTCTTGTCTCAAATGCTCTTTCAGTCTAGCTCAGTTTAGTTCGCTTATGTTGGAAGCAGGTATTGTATCGAACGTGTCGATTTCACGTACGTGTTTGTACATCACTAATTAGGACGTGTAATTATTAACTAACATAGTCGTGAAATTTTCATAAATTGCCCACATAACGTCGTCACGTCCATCGCTCATAAATGCAAAATGTTTTTTCCCACCAATTTTTCCCATTTTCATACAAATATAGGATTGAAGATGAATTTCGTTGCATTTTCTGGATGAGAAAATTTTGGTAGACAGTAAGTTGCCAAAATTTGGCGGCCAGAGTAGCATAGTCATTTGGTCTTCAATCATTTCGTTCTTCGACAGTAGATCTGGTACTTGTTGTCATAACTTTGTTTTGATGTTATGAAACAATGATATTTTAAAGAGTTTTACCGAAGCCTGTCTGTCTCTAGTAGTGGAAGATAGATCTCCACTTGTCCTCCACAGACCCTTCATTTTGCATCTATCAGCTTTTGTCGAAATTACATTGTTTATAAGGTTGATCCAAACGATTTTGAGACCCTAAATCTTGTGTGGTATGTTGTAATCTTCACGAATATATTTGACTGCCCTACTTCCGGGGATATAGTCATTTGGTCTTCAATCATTTCTTTCTTCGACAGTGGATCTGGTACTTGTCATGACTTTGTTCTTATATTTTGAAACAATGACTTTTTGAAGAGCTTTACCTAAGCTTAAGTGTCTGTCTCTAGTAGTGGAAGATAGATTATCTCCACTTGTCCTCCGCAGATCCTTCATTTTGCATCTATCAGCTTTTGTCGAAATTACATTGTTTATAATTGGTTTCTACGAAAAGCGAAGCAACGATTGAGGGACATTTTCTATGAAGCTATTTTCTGGGATATTATGTCACATTTAATCCATTTGGTTCAATTATTCAATTTCTGGTTTATTTCAAAATTCTTTCAGCAAGGATGGGTGAGGTTGCTCGTGCTCATAAATTTTTATTTAGAGATGGATATGTCGATATTCTTGAATAGAGTTTTGTGAAACTTCCCGTCGTGTTCCAAGCGGTATTACGAAGTAGTGTACCTGGTATCCAAGCGCAATACGTATTCCATTATATTAGATATTTTTTCGCCGAGCATGAGAGGTTACTCACCTACGTAAATTTTTATTTAGAGATGGATTGGTCGATATTTTAGAATTCAGTTTTGTGAATATATCACATATCATGTCTCTAGTTTGCATTGAGTACATAAGATTTTGTTGGATGCCGTTCAAAGTGGCCTACTCATTTTGCCTTGTGCCAATTTTTTTATTTCACTCTGTGCACGTTTTGTTATTGCAACGGTCTTGATGTCACCGCCAGATGTGCTTGGAATACATGGAAATTTCTTGTGTTCCTTTTAAGAAATAAGCGAATGAAGTGATTATTATAAAACTTGCTCACCTTAGGTGTCTTTATAAAGATTACGTATGAAGTCATAAGTATCGATTACTATAAACTTTGTTCTAAAAGTTTAAACTTTGTTAAACCATTAATTTCTTGTTGTTGCGAATAAGTTACCTCTAATGTGGCAATAAATAAATAAAATTACATGTTTACCAGTCCAAGCAAAAATCTAAATAATGGTAAAAGTGGTTATTTTGCAATTATTATACGCTCGTGTATTATACACAATTAGTACAGAAACGGATATTCACAGCCCTTGGAAGCAGATTTGTATTTATTTGAGATTTAGCAAGGGATGAAGGAGTCGTAGTTTATTTGCGTAAATTTCTATTGATATGGATTTGTAGATATTTTAGGACGAAGTTTTGGTTATTTCCATGTCGTTTTCCGAATGGTGTTATAATGTGGTGTATCTGTGTCAAGTGCAATATGGGATCGATTATATTAGATATTCTTTCAGCAAGGATGGATGAGGTTGCTCGTGCTCATAAATTTTTATTTAGAGATGGATATTTCGATATTCTTGAATTGAGTTTTGTGAAACTTTCCGTTGTGTTCCAAACGGTATTACGAAGTAGTGTACCTGGTATCCAAGCGCAATACGTATTCGATTATATTAGATATTTTTTCGCCGAGCATGAAAGGTTACTCACCTACATAAATTTTTATTTAGAGATGGATTGGTCGATATCTTAGAATACAGTTTTGAGAAGCTTCCCGTTGTGCTCCAAGCGGTATTACGAAGTAGTGTACCTGGTATCCAATCGCAATACCTCCTCGATTATATTTGATATGTTTTTCGGGAAGGGTAGAAGACATCGCTCATGTACATAAATTTCTATCGAGATGGATTTGTCGATATTTTAAAATGGAGTTTTGGGAAACCTTCTCGTTCTGTTCCAAGTGGTATACTTGGTATCGAAGTGCAATATGTTCTCGATTACATTAGATATTTTTTGAGAAGGGTAGGAGGAGTCCATTGCTCATGTACATAAATTTCTATCGAAATGAATTCGTTGATATTTTAGAATAGATTTTGTGGAAACTTGTCCTTTTTGTCCTTTTCCAAATGATATTGTGAAGTGGTATACTTGGTATCTAAGTGCATTATGACCTCGATTATATTATATGTGCTTTCGGAAAGGGTAGAAGACATCGCTCATGTACATAAATTTCTATCGCGATGGATTTGTCGATATTTTAAAATGGAGTTTTGGGAAACCTTCTCGTTCTGTTCCAAGTGGTATACTTGGTATCCAAGTGCAATATGTTCTCGATTACATTAGATATTTTTTGAGAAGGGTAGGACCATTGCTCATGTACATAAATTTCTATCGAAATGGATTCGTTGATATTTTAGACTAGAGTTGGGTTAACCATCCATGACGTGTTTCCAGCGCCATTATGAAGTGGCAATATGTCCTTAATTATATTTGATCTTCTTTCGGGAATTATTTAAAAGAGATTATACAAATACATATGATGTGTGTTTAGCTATGAAGCCATTTTATTTTTGTAGTATAGGAAGAAATGCAGGATTTTTTTCCAGATGCCAGTAAGTTCTTTTGAGTAGTGCTATTAGGAGATTAAGATTTTTAACCTCGTTTTTTTCTGTACATTTATCCCCGTAATGGTTTGACCGATTTAGACACGGTTTTTTGAAAAATATTTGAAACTAATCGGCGGTGGTTCTTAGATAGATGTCTTGGTGATTTCTCACCACGGGATGCCGTAATAAATTTTGTTGCAAATGAATTTTCCCATTTATCTCCAAAATGGTTTGACCGATTTAGACACGGTTTTCTGAAAAATATTTGGAATTAATCGGCGATGGTTCTTAGATAGATGTCTTGGTGATTACTCACCACGGGGTGCCGTAATAAACATTTTGTTGCAAACGGATGTGCCCATTTATCTCCATAATGGTTTGACCGATTTAGACACGGTTTTCTGAAAAATGTTTGAGACTAATTGGCGATGGTTCTCAGATAGGTATTAAGGTGATAGTTCCCCAAGGGGTGCTTGCGTCCTTTTTTTGTTTTGAATCTCAGCGGTGCATATTACATTTTATTATTTTTTGAAGGACTTGTTGAATTGAAACAATTTTTTTTGTTGTTGACGCGAGTGAAGGTCAGATGCAAGCGAGACAGTCAAAATGGATACGATCAAGGTGGTTAACGAGTACATAAGGGAGAGGTCACCCTTTTCGGTAATTTAATTTTTTTTATATTGAATGCAAGAATGCGTTGAGCTATTTAATATTTGGTGTTAGTTGAATAGAGTTACTAACTTTATCGTTAAGTCGAATAAATACTAACGTTTAATAAAAGTAATTTGTTTGTTATGTTTGTTCGTGCGTCTGCTTTAAAGTATTTTTAAGGCTTCCGTACCTCAAAAGGATAAATAGAACCTTTATTTCTCTAAGGATTTTTGTTTTTTCTTTTGATTCACACGTTTGTATAATGTATGACGGATATTAAAGTTAGGAAACTTGATGATTGTTGTTTAGAATAACCTTCATGAAAACGTGAAGTGAAAATATTGATGGACAAATATGAAATGATAATGATGATGGATAAATATCGACACAATATAGATTTGTTTAAAAATCGACACATGGACTTCATTTTGTAGCGTGAAACTTACAAATACCGCTAATAGGTGGCGTTAAGTGTACATTTATTTTGATATTATTATAAATCAGAAACCAGGTTAAAAAAGTTCAATATTTAAAAATAATATCAGTGTAGCAACCACTATTGTAGACCATGCAAAGAAAAAATCTGTCGGCTAATGGGAATTTAACCCACAACTTCTACGTACCGTGCCAATGTATTCAGATCATTAAATTACAGCTTATCCAACTAACCTGTCGGAGCTATTATTACTATTGTTATTGTTTTTTATTTGTTTTTACCCTATATGAGCATAAAGTTTAATAAAGCGCTGTTAGATGGCGTTGGCAGTACCATATCGTAATATATCTATGAAGAAAAGTTTACTAAAAACGCTAAAAGATGGCGTTGAGACGATACCGATATAACCAAGATTTTAAAAGAAATTGACTTGGTAATATTTACCAGGTCAGTTTTTTTAAAATCTGTAATATCTAGATAAAAGGTATTCCATATGTTGTTCGAGGGTATAAACTATTACCATAATAAATTTCATCAAAATCCGTCCGGTAGATTACGCGTGATTGAAGAACAAATTAACAGACACGCAGACATACCGACAACAATTTTAAAAACAGGTTTTCTGACTTCTTTTATCATTCTATACGCTAAATCAATCACTTTTTAATTATATTTTTCATGTACAGAATTCACTCCATTACAGTGTTTTAATTATACGTATAGATAACTAACCCCACATTATGTAATAATAGAAAAAAGTCGTTAAATCACCATGGGTCAATGATATTGCTTAACTTCAATCGTCAATATTTGGTTATTCACAAGATTTGCAATGTGGATCTCTTTGAAGTTATACTTCTTTAGGCGTGGTATGAAAAAATGGAGAAAAAAAGCGTGCATAGCAAAAATTTCACATTTTTGCTATGCGCGCGCACGATGCAACAAAAATCTACAGGATGAAGTTGCTCACTAAAGATATGACATGTGTGCAGTGACTGATACTATATTCATGATAGTAATTGAAGTATTTGTAAATATACAACATGTGTTTTGTATTCATACAAATCTAAGTTATATCTTTTCTTTAGTTGTATCTGTGCTTTTAAATAATATTCTTTAGTAATTGAAATTTAATAGCTGTCCATTTAATAAAAAAAAGGGTGCGTGTACTTGTGTACGCGCGTGAGAAGTTATACTTCTTTGGCATCATTAAATAATACATACGGATAGATAACCTCAATTATATTGGAGCACTTGAAAAAGTCTATAAACACAATTTTTTTACTAATATTTACGAATAGTAAATATATTAATCAAAATATTGAATTTAAATCATTACTGAATATAATTTATCAGCACATATATAAATCGCACTTATATGAAACTATAACACGTGTGTGAATGTAGACACTAGAAACATGTGGATAAATACTATGAATATGAAAACAGTGAACAGAGGCGACGATGGTGCCAATAGCTTTGTTTCGAGACTGCAACCGCTGCAACTTCATACTGTAACTTTTGTGTGACGAATCTTAAAATTTCACTCTCATATTTTTTTCATAACGCGCCTAAAGAAGTATAACTTCAAAAAACATTTATTTATTGTGAAATAGTGCTTGTAAACTTTTTAAAATATATTTTAAGTGTATTTCTGTGAGGTTAAATTTCGGTATGTATTTATTTGCATTAAAATTATATATTATTAAAATTTAGTTATTTGATTGAGTTTAGATTTTACCAACCGCATTTATAATCACGCTCCAGTCCTATTTTTTTATTTCCACTAATTATTTGCGTGCTAAATAAAGTTATTCTTGTATTATGCCAAAGAAGTATAACTTCTAACGCGCGTACATAAGTACACGCACAATGTTTTTTTGTTTTAATATATAGATTGAATAAAACACAATAAAGTTTCATTGACTACTTTCGATACAAAACTGTGTTCCATAGCGGCGTCGGCATTTCCTTTTACTTGTAATATTAAAGTTAATTTATAAAAAGTCTTTCGCAAGCTTACATTAGTAAGGAACACTTTCGAACGGTTTTTATTCCGTTGACTCCACTGTTAATTAAAAACCTTTTAAAACGCGCTAAAGAAAACAACATTGGAAAGTATATATTCGATAATGATAAAATATACTGTTTCAAGTTTACATTTTGCGTATATGAAACCAAGTATATGAAATTAATACCATTGTAGACGTTTTCCCATTTCATCGTATTCCAGAGAATTTTTACAAAAAAAAAATTATTAAAAAACAAAATTATTTTCACAATTATATTCTTAAGTAAAATTATTTTGGTGTATTTGTTTTTTTTTATTTTGTCAAAAATCGTAAGTCATTAGGTCTGGAGACATAATATTAATACTGAGATTGTACGCGGTATTTTAAGTGTCTCTATTTTAAGTTTCTGTATTGGAAGGGGCCCGAACTGAACTCAATCTCTCTCGCCTGGTTGACAGTCTGTCCGTCTGTCACCGCTGCCTAGTTTCTAAATTATAAAAGGTATATGTATAACATCTGTACAGGCGGTGTAAAATGATAACCTACAGCCAAAGGTGAATTCAAATTTAGCAAAAAAAAATTCAAGATGCAACTGTACGCTGATATGCAAACTTTACGAAAACGTGTTAAGAAACTATATAGAAATTCTCAAACGTTTCTGAAAATATCACTGTCATAATGCCAATTCCGTTAAAAAAACCTGTCAAGCACGAGCGAAACTCGCACTTCAAGGGTTCAGTAAACATTAGGTATTTATAAACATTTAATAGTCCTATTAAACTATATAAACAATTAAACTATTATATAATATTCCTATTAAACTATATAAACAATTTAAATTTTTTTGAACGAAAATATATTGCACATTATATCTTTCATAGGGGGTATATTTAAAAGAAATATTGTTTATGTGATATAACTACAAATTAACGATTTTTGGATTTTTTCCCCTTGTGCTGTGAGACTTTGCTTTTAGCCAAATTTCATGATTTTAGGTCAACGGGAAGTACCATGTAGGTTTTGATTTATTTGCGTCAGAATAAAAATGTATGGCTTAATGACCTATTTTTATTGTGTTAACTTTGAAGCGTGATTTTTTACAGCTCCAAAGAACCGCAGACCTAAGTATTTGATATTAATTTCAACTTGATACCTCCACGCGTTCTTGAGAAAAAGAGTCTTGACAGACACACACAGACGGACAACGAAGTTATTTTCTAAAGGTTCTTTTTTTCTTT
Source organism: Druceiella hillmani (assembly GCA_039881145.1). Lineage (NCBI taxonomy): Eukaryota > Metazoa > Arthropoda > Insecta > Lepidoptera > Hepialidae > Druceiella > Druceiella hillmani. The sequence continues at coordinate 6,714,350 of JAYKKI010000051.1, read as the reverse complement.
TGAGGTACGGGATCCTAAAAATGAGTTTGTAGTGCTGTTAATTTTGTTTTTTTGTTTGGGACTTTCACTGTTTCAGTATTTCTTATCTTGGAAAGCAATTGAGGTATTGAACGTTTTCCAAATGTTTGTCTGTCTGTTTGTTTGCTTATATTTGTATTTAATAAAAGTTACTAAGCGAATTTCGATTGATTTTTGTTGTATCGCTTAGCATAAAGTAAAGAAAATAATTTTTTTTTCATTTCGATACATCTCAGCGAGTCTTCTGAATATTCTGGAAGAATACTTGTATTCAGATTAAATATTCTGGACTGTTCATTTCTGAATTCTATTTGCTTTCGTACTTCTTTGTGTCGGTGTGAACAAAGCTTATTCCATGAGTTAATGTGTTTTAATAACGTTTCACGTATTCAGTCGGACAATCGTGCAGCCTCGTAATCAGGGTCACACTACTTTTAACACTCGCTTTAATGGCGCGTAACTAATTGAACATTTTATATACGTGAATCAAAGCCGTGCTGTTTGCGAGTGTACAAAAACGTGACATCACATCACTATGCAATAGTTATGCGTGCACTGTCTCGGCTGAATCATTCGATGACAAATTATTTGTTTAAACAAAAAAGTAATGATAATTTAAACCTCCATATTGTGATTCATAAGGCCTGTACGCGAAAGGCGGTTTAAGATATTCATGTTTATTTTAGTCTTCAATCGAGTGGCCTAGACCTTAGGTGCAGCGATGACGTATTTGACCTTAGACCGAGTTGCTAATGAGCTTTATTCACTACTTGCAAGTGTTAGGTGCCAAGTGTTTTACGAGTATATTTTCCTTTTGTATAAATCTTGAAATATTAACGCATATTCGTTACTAGCTGTGCCGGCGCGACTTCGTTCAGTAGAATTCTGTATAAGAAAAGTTATTAGGCAGCAATTCGTTAATTGATAAGTGGATGAGAATTGAAAGTAAAATTTTAAGGTCGCGTTACGTTTAGGCACATTTCGTTACATGGGAGAGAAGAAAGATATGACTTAGAGAGAGAGAGAGAGAAAGATAGCTATATATTCCCACGTCATGGAAGTGGAGCAAAAGAGAGCTATGTATACACAACGATATAAAGCGATTGAATAACATAGTGTCGCACATACGCGCGATGTAGATGTACGCCTTAGACACAGCAGAATTTGAACAGCTGAGGTAGCACGCATACGTTGCGTTATTTACGTTATATATGTCAAAAGAAGACTAACGACATATTAGGTATACTTTGTATTTAATTTATTTATAAATCTACAAAGAACCTGCACATAAAGTCGTAAATACAATTTACAATGCGATCGGCATTTAAAAGTGTTCTGGTACTTACATTGAAGCTATTTTTTTTAATTGACAATAGGCTATATAAATTTATATGAAGATTAGAAGTTTACATTGATTTGTAATGACATTTTATTAATTTTTCTAAGTGTATATAGTTTTGAAATTTTCCTATACGAATTTAGTACAATCTATGGATTTACACTTTATATGTTCTTTGTCACTTTCAGTGTCGTTTTAAAACTTTATATTTATTTTTTTATGGTTTAGGTCGCGAAAGAAGTTTCATTTCTGTCACGTATCTGAGTTGCACGCGATATTTTTTATTTTCTTTTCTCTCAGAACTCTATGAGTATAAAGTTTACTAAAATGCTAAGAGATGGCGCTAGTACCTACTAGTATCTTAATATTCACAAGTCGGGGTTTTTTATATGTGTAATAACGTATATAAACTATTATCACAGCAAATTTCATCAAAATCCGTGCAGTAGGTTTCGTGTGATTGAAGAACAAATTAATACACAGACAGACAGACAAAATTCTGAAGAAAGTTTTAGGCATTCTATATGCTAAATCAATCTTTTTTTTAAAAGATTTTTCGTATACAGAATTTATTCTATTATATTTTGTTTATTATATAATTTTTTTCTCTTGATTTCATAGTTAAGACGAATAACTTACGTTACTTTATCAATAATTATTGTGTAAGACTTTGTTGACAAATGACAGTTCTTGTATTTTCGACATTTTTTTCGAAGTTTAGATTCGATGACAATTACGTACGTGACAGTAACTGGCAGGATTACCGTCAGAAGGTTATGTAAGGCGTGCGCGTAAAAAGTTTTGTAAGGCGCGCGCATAAAAAGGGACTGTCGTGTTATTGTCGTTGCTATGGTGATATTATTTAAGATATTCTTTTTAATTTAATTTTTAACAGCCTTTATTTTGTTTGAATGGAGACAGCGAGGAATTACGTGATGGTATTAACATTTTGGTAAAATTTACTTGAAATGTTTATTATTTTTTTATTTACCGTGGCGAATGTTTCATATTAGGTTAAGTAAATATTATGCATAAGGTAAAAATACCCCTTTGGCGGCAAATGGAAATTTCCAGATTTTTAGTTTTTCTTGAAGTTGCGATTTGATGGCAATTAATGCTATGAACGTAACTGGCAGGTTTGACGCTACAAGATTAAATAAGCCGCGCGCATAAAATAGAAGGAGACTGTCTTGTTAATGTCGTTGCTATTGTAATATTGTTTTGACAGTTCGGTATTTGCATGTCAATTTCGCATTGTGTGATTTAGTATAAGACATTGTTCTTGTATTTGGTTTATTGCTCGCGAATTAGTCTTGCTCAATAAACTCATTTTAATTTAAATATTAAAAAGAGTATTGCTTATTTGATATGAACCTGAAGATTTACGTCGCAGAATGAAGATTTGGTTGAAAAAATTAACATGATTTTTTAAATTATAAATAATTGTTATATATATATATATATATATATATATATATATATATATATATATATATATATATATATATATATATATATATATATATAGTGCATTTTGAACTTCCCCAAGGTATTTTTGATATATTGTTAATGCTTTTAGCCCCTTATTCCTAGTTGATGTCCGGAGTGTTTTTTTTGACATTACTGCTAAGGAGGACATTATTTTTATCATTTTGATCATACCTACATGCCTCATGCTACTCGGAAAATTGTAAGCATCATACAAAGTGTAAATCATATATGTAGCTTCTGTGATTATTAAACGAAAAAAAAACTAACAAACAAACACGTTTTACTATTTGTGATATTCGATTAAATATTTATTTTCATCGTAGGTATGCAAGTTTTTATATTGTGGCTTTCGTACGAAAGTCACTTTTCAATGAAGGCGTTGGTTGTTTTGGGTAAAAAGTAAAGGTTTTATTATAGATATTTTGTAGAGACACAATTAAATGAAACTACGTGATGTAGTATTATTTCTACTTTTTTAAAGTTCTTTACCACGATCTAGATTTCGTTGTATTACATCTTCAGGTGGGCTATTAGCAAAGATTAACTCTTAGGAACTTCCAACAGCATTTATATATTACACAAAACAATAGTGGAAGCCGGGCTTGTGAGGGTTTTCCCACTGTTTATGTTAGTGAGTTTATTGTAGGGGAGCGGTGTAGTTTTTATTATATTTTCGAAATTTATACAATACACAAGTATTTTAGTGAGAGTAATAAATGAAATTGATGTAATTATATGACAATTAAATGAAACTACGTGATGTAGTATTATTTCTACTTTCTTTAATTTCTTTACCACGTCCTAGGTTTCGTTGTATTACAACATCTTCAGGTGGGATAGTAGCAAGGATATCTTTGCTAATATCCCACCTGAAGATGTTGTAATACAACGAAACCTAGATCGTGGTAAAGAAATTAAAGAAAGTAGTAATAATACTACATCACGTAGTTTCATTTAATTGTGAATAATGAATTTCTACAAAATTAACGCCAAATATATTCAGTAATTATATGAGGTTGTACAATACAAATGTTCCGGTGTTTGTAATAAAATTGAATGGATATTATTCTCAGTAATATATTTTACAATAGCAAGGGTATCGGATGGTTAGAACAAGGTTATACCATTAATTATAAATATCTCCCGTTTTATTTTTAATTTTTTACTTTTGAAATACCCGGGCTGAAACAATTTGAAGTGTACTGCAGTATCAATGTTATTTAATTATATTATGTCTAGAAGATATTAAGTATGGGTGATGATATCGTATTGAGTTGTTCATTTAATATATTAACCTTGGTGTATCTTTTATTTTAAATGAACAACTCATGTCAGTGTCATACGATGAAACTTAGGTCGTGGTAAAGAACTTAAAGAAAGTAGAAATAATACTATATCACGGAGTTTCATTTAATTGGAAATAAGGTTGATTGTAAACTATTTTCGGAGTTGTATATTATTAATAATTTAGTTTGAGAAACTTATTTTAATTATTTAGGTTCGGTACAATACGACGAAATGTGATTGTGCGTAATCTATTGGGTTCTTATCGTAACAGACGGCAAAAATGATTCGTATAGTTACAATCACTTTGCGATCGATTATTTTGGTAATTAAAATCACTAAAGCATTCTGGTTTAACCGCTTTTTGATATAATCATTATTTACGGTTAATTTATTAACGGTGTTCTCGTTGAGAAACTTGTTTATTTCAAGCTTTCGCCGAGTAAAGAACTGTGCGGTTCAATTTTGTAACATAACAACGCCCCTATCGAACAAACTTTAATAATATTGTGAACCATGTGTATGTTTGAACTTTTATAAACATGTCTTTGTAGGTTACAATGATATTATTCTTTTAAACATTTTTTATATGTGGTTGTATTGGTTTAGAAGTTTAACGTAAGAAAATCAACAAGGGCGGTTCAATTTTGTAACATAACAACGCCCCTATCGAACAAACTTTAATAATATTGTGAACCATGTGAACTTTTATAAACATGTCTTTGTAGGTTACAATGATATTATTCTTTTAAACATTTTTTATATGTGGTTGTATTGGTTTAGAAGTTTAACGTAAGAAAATCAACAAGGGCGGTTCAATTTTGTAACATAACAACGCCCCTATCGAACAAACTTTAATAATATTGGGAACCATGTGAACTTTTATAAACATGTCTTTGTAGGTTACAATGATATTATTCTTTTAAACATTTTTTATATGTGGTTGTATTGGTTTAGAAGTTTAACGTAAGAAAATCAACAAGGGCGCATCGGACACGCCATTATATTTAATGGGACATTATATATATATATATATATATATATATATATATATATATATATATATATATATATAAATATATATTAGATTTTATACAGTATTGAAATAATGCCAATATAGGACATGATAACTCTTCGCTTTGATAAAATTCCGTCTCTGTATGAAGTATTTTTTGACAAGCTTTGATTAGATCGCCCTGTAACTAACTATGTAATGCAATCTACGAAACTAAATTTCGTGCACTTTTAATTCTTGTATCATCATGAAACTTAATAATTGTGTATAATTCTGATGGTAATTCAATAATTTCGTGAAATAAAAAAAAATTGTTTAGTCTTAAAACAAAAAAGGCTAAAAAATAACGGAATTTTTCAATTAAATTTTCACTCACTTCCACACGTTCAAATTATTTAAAATTTTGCACACGTATCAATAAACGCTTATATAATATAATAATTTCATAAAATAAAAAATCCTTTTTTTGTTTGAAAACAAAAAAAATGACGAAATATTTAAATTAAATTTTCACTCACTTTAGACGTTCAAATTATTTAAAATTTTGCACACCATCAATAAACGATTATAACACAATAATTTCATAAAATAAAAAAAAATCTTTCTTTGGTCTTAAAACAAAAAAAGACTAAAAAACAACGGAATTTTGCAATTAAATTTTCACTCACTTTAGACGTTTAAATTATTTAAAATTTTGCACACGTATCAATAAACGATTATTATACAATAATTTCATAAAATAAAAAAAAAATCTTTCTAACGGAATTTTGCAATTAAATTTTCACTCACTTTCAGACGTTCAAATTATTGAAAATTTTGCACACAATTTTACAACATAATAATTTCATAAAATAAAAAAGCCTTTTTTTGGTAATTACCATGGGTCTGGTAGCCAGGCACTTCTTTGTTATTGCAATGCAAATGATTTTTTGAAAATATTAAGTCTGCGTTTCTTCTGATTGAATGAGCAATTTGTATTGAAATATAAATTAAATTTTATTTTAGTATTATTTATTATTTCAAGTTGACCCACACGTTTTTCTAAAAACATATGGGTCAACCTAGATCTAATTCAGATTGAGTTTCTAAAAATTTTATCTGAATTGGGTTTGTCGTATTTATGTGATGCGTCAACAAACAAACGGACGAAAGTACCAAAAATAATCGTAATGGATTCTATCATTTATACTTCATCCACCAATTTTTTTTGCAAATGTTTTCATGTGTAAACAAGCAAAGTTTACAGTTTTATTACATGTACCGGCAAGTTATTCTTTATTAACCGAACTTAAAGTGTTTTGGGGTTTTTAGGTAACATTTAGAATCACAATTCAATAACAAATTTTAACTGACAAACGCGTCAAGAAATCCCTATTTTTAAAATTAGTCTTTCAGGCGTTGACGGATCTGAATTGACAAGTGCATTGGGCGTCTAAGAATTGCAATAATGCCCACTGCATATTCAGTCGCTGCAGTTGGACTCTGTCGGCAAGGGTCAATGAGCCAAGCTGACAGAGGTCATGGAGTGTTCATTCGATAACAATGCAACTCGACTAAAACGAGGGGTGATTGTGCCGTCTTTGTTAAGTTTACGACTATACGAATAAGCGTATCTGGAATCAATACGTGCAAATGTAATGTTATTGTTGTGCTTGACTGACACTTGAAAAAGTGAAAAGAAGTTCAAAGAAGTACTCACTTGTTTTAAAAGAATACTCTGTGAATAATCTGTTTTTTTTAAAACTCAAACGTTTTGAAATTTGGAACGATTTTGAAAAAAAAATATTGCAAATTGGGAGTTTTTTTTGGCGAATTAAGGATTATTTTTTTCGCCATTACAATAATTGTCCATGATAATCAGTGGCGCTGAACCTTTTTAGTTTAATTTCATTTTTAGTCTTCCGTACTGAAATCGGTAAAAAACCGGAATATTCCTAACTCTTATGGGATAATTTTAGTTTCCGTCTTTTTTTTGTTATAGTATTCTTGCGTCTCTTTCTAAAGTCTTGACTATTTTATGTTGTAATTTGTACTATTCCTTATGTATATTAAAAAATTATGCTTGTATATACTTATATATATTAAAAAATTTAGTAACCCCATTGTTTACTCTTTTTTTCTATTGAGAATAATGTGAATGTGTGTGAAGTTGTCAGTTGATCTTATTTGAGATGTTGAATTTAGAGAAAGGTTTTTTATTTTTTTTTCCTGTAAGTAATAGTATTTGTATTAAAGATATGATGATGTATTGAAGAGATTTTGTGCCAAAAAATTGGATTGATTTTTTTTTAATTTCGAAATTTGAACTATCTTGAAAACGGTTGGGTTTTTTTCACTTTCACACAGAAAAATACGTGTCAAATGAAAATAAACTACTAATAGAGAAATGTTTCCTTGATATATTTTTGAAGGGAAAATAGAGACAAAAAAATAATTTATTTAGTTTAGATCAAACAATTCTTGTAATAAATTTTGGTTGTCTGTACGTTTAAAGTATTTACAAAAAAAAAATAATTGAGGGGATGAAGGATAAGTGACAGAAAAATTAGTTTTGTATCAAATATCAATTTGTCTGTCTGTATGTTTGTGCACGTATTAAAACGTAGATGCCAACTTGAAGTAACATTTAGTTTTTATTTCATCGCATTTGGTTCACTCGATCAGATATAATGTGATTAGATATAATGTATTGTTTTAATAACAATATTTACATTGTATTAGTACAACAACAATAATGAAGTGTACAACAACAGTTAACACTTCATTATTGTTGTTGTTGTTGTAACAATTAGTACAACAACAATAGCTACTGGATGCATACTAATTATAAAAATGTGTAGTGTATTCGTGTACACCAGTAGATGGCGCTACATGTATTTTAAATCTCGAAATGAAGTTTTTCACCCGGAAAAATGGCGAAGTGTGAAAGTATACTTATAAAAAACGACATTGATAGGTTTATCAGCGGTCGGCGCGAACGAAGTTGCGGGCACAGCTGGTACATAAATAAAAAAAAGTTTACGACAATTTTGTTTAAAAAAAAAACAAAAAAGAAATCTAAAACACAGTAGGAATTGTCTTGTAGTCTTGTAGTCTTGAATTGTCAGTAGGAATTGTGCCGCAACTTTCAGCGTAGAACTACATCACTACAGCATTCCTTTATATAAAGTTTCTCAAGTTTACAACAGATGGTGTTAATTTTTTGAGAAATTTTTTCCTTTCTACGATTCTGTAATCAAACACGGGAACCCTTATAATTTCGTCGCGTCCGTCTGTCACACTCTCTGGCTTCTATAGTAAAATTGTATATACTTTAGATAAGGATCCAGAAATATTTATTAAGAATTTTTTTCCCCTTTTTTTTAAGGTAACCTCCCGGTATAAGTGGGAATAATTTTTTTTGTCCCAATGTGTGAGGTATTGTTACAAAGGTGTTTTTAAATGAAGTTTCAGTTCCATTTATCACTTTTTATTTTTAGTCGCGTCACTGCAAACTGCAACCTAACGTAGATGAGATGTGCTCACTTTAAAGTAAGCAGAGCTTCGCTTACTTGTGGCGCGCACGTCACACTCATATCGTCATTTCCAATTTATGCTTTGTTCTGTGATCATTTCTATAGAAGAAAGTAGCTAACAAAAAGGGTGTATCGCTTGGTGAACGGTTTGTGGCCGAAGGGGGAGAAGGATGGGAGAGTTAGGGTAAACTGTTTGGTGAGATAGCGTACCTCGTGAGCCACTCGCGTGATCCGCTCCCTAAGCAACATAAGTGTCGTACATAGGCGAAATCATGGAGCCCAGTTAGTACAATAATATAGAATAAACCGTAGAAATATAGTACACATATTTTCGTTCCCAGCTTTTGCTTTACCAATATCTTTTCAAAACTTTAGTTAAAAGGAAAGGGGGTGCATGTCTGGTGGAAGTAAAAATTCTTTTTGTGTTATTTTTGTAAAGAGGAAAAATTCCCCTCAACTCCCCTTAAATACATATATTTCTGCTATCTTCCCCGCATTCTTCCTATCCCTATCTTTTCTATTTGCCTCCATTAATCCACCCCCCCCTACCTCCATTAATCTCGCCTGCCCTCATGTCACAGTAGTATAAGTTCTTATTTTGAGAAATGAGATCGTAACTAAAACTGAAATAAGTTAGATTTACTATATTGGCTATCCGATGTTATGAAGAAAATAGTTTCGCCATAGTAAAGTAATAATTATAAAAAAAATATTGTTTGTTACGCTTTAAATGTAAATTTTACATATGGAAGTGTGAAAACAATAACACTAGTTTAGTAATACGAGTTTTTCATAGATGGCGCTCTATATACGTCGCTATTTGTTGATAGATGGCGCTATTTTTTAATAGATGGTTAATAAAATTAATATTAATAGGCTCTTTGACAATTTTTGGAAAAAATATTTCAAATAATTCAACTTGTGTCTTGTGAACCTACAATTGTGACTTTTTCTCTAAAAACGTGTTTTAAGCTGAAAAAATAAACTTCTATTGCAGTCATGCAAAGTTTCGCGTCAATACACTTATTCATCTGACATGTAAATTCAATGACGTTACGGTGCCTTAAATACACAAGTTGAAAAGGGGTGGTCTTATCTCTTTCACACACTGTCACTAAATAGTGATAGACAAATATTGTCTATGGGAATTCAATTTATGAGATCACTTCATCGTGCTTTCACAATGATATGAAGCTAGCCATATATCAGTACACTGTGCGGTGCATTTTGAAGTTACGCGCTTTGATTGGCGGACAATTTGTGTTTCGCTGTACTCTTGATTTTGATCATTTAATAAAAATATTTTTATCAAATTTATTATTGTTAAATATCGTTATTAACTCAAAAATAATTACATACATTAATCGGTGGTTTTTTATACTTGTTGCAAGTACTTTTTTATATCGATCTGTTCCTAGTATGGAAAACTAAATGACTACCGCTTATACGCTTTTCCTTTCAATAATTTTTCTTTACATCCTAATATTTTGCTGCAGTGATTTTTGGTCTGAGCCATTGTGTTTTGACACCGTTATTATGTACGTCTATGAATATTCATTGTCTATTGTTTTATTGTTTGTGCGACATTTCGTCGCCAAATTTATAATACTGTTACTCGGTGTACCGTTTTATTTATTAATTAGCCGCGTCCGCGGTTTTCCACGCGCGAACGAGTCTTAATTTTGTATTGTACTATACTTGCGACTGGTAATTCAGATTAGGTAGTAAATATTAAGTAAATTGGCTGATGTAAGGTTGGTTTTTTGTAGAGAAATAATGTCTCCTATTGTTGAAACCAAACTTGGTGAACTTAGTCATTGCTGTTCCTTAGAGTAATCGCTGCTTTTTTGGTCTTCGTTGACTTCTTAGCTAGGTAGGTTTAGCCGCAATTTTTTTATCGAGTGGAGAACCAAAATTTTATAGAGGTTGTGCTCATCGTTTTTTTTTATTGATGTGAAATATCTAATGACTTGTTTGGACGGGACTTAATATGTTTGGATAACAAGACGCGCGTTGCTCAGTTTCGTATATTGTCGGCACTTTCCGACTTAATTCGCCATTCGGCTAGCTTCGTGTATTGTCGGCACTTTCCGGTTTTATTCGGCCAGCTTCGTGTCTTGTCGGCTTTTTCCGACTTAATTCGGATCAGCATTGTTTCTTATTTACTAACGGTTACAAATTTACTCGTTTATATTTGTGTATTGAATTAAATTGTCTTAAAACTTTATATAATTTGAAATAATAATAATAAAATGATGATAGTTTAACTAAATATTAATAATAAAATAATATAATTACACTAAACACTTTAATAATAATAATTATATTAAAGTGTTTAGTTTAATTATATTTAGTTGTTATTTACTTATATTTAATTATATTTTAGTAGTTTTCACTTCGTTCAAATACAATTTCGTGAAATAAAGTAAATGTTTCACATAAAAAAATTAGATGTTCGTGACATGTTCCAGGCGTCCCGTGACGGATCCATTTTTTCTTAAATGCGTTTCAGAAAATTAAGCTTGAAGAGACCTGTTCCATTACTCCTAAATTTTCTACCAAGAATTCCAAACTATTGTTAGTTAATGATTTTTGTGCATAAAAGAAAAAAAACATTAATGATTTTTGAGCGTAAAAGAAAAAAAGACCATAAATAAATGAAATATTCCGGTCTGGCTGAAGACAAAAATAGAAGAAAACACGAGGCAAAACTCAAAATGTCATCCTTTGACTCAAAATGTCATACTTCATTGCAAATGTCATCCTTTGACTTTGAGATTTCATGTGTTGGGAAATGTGTCGACAGATATCAAACATGCCGAACGAACTTTTGAGAAATCGATATTCTTTAATATCCAGAGTATCAGTTGTTCATTAACGGTTCTATTATTCTTTTTGCTTCACCTGTAAAGAACCTTGGCTTACTGATTGATCCACATCCCACATGGCATTCTCAAGTAAATAATGTTAAACATAAGATTTTCTTCAAACGGCATCAAAATTCCGCCTCAAATGAAAATATTCGTTTGGCAAGCTCTACCTCTGCCTATCCTTGATCATGGAGACGTGTGTTATTATAATCTAACTGAATATTTACTCAATAAGCTGGAACAACTTCAAAATCTGTGTAATCTATACATTTCCGGTCTAAAAAAAATTAACTATTATTTGAAAATCAGTCACCACTTAAATGGTGAAAGTTTCGTGACTGGCGCAGTCTCCATCGTCTATATTTTTATATAATATCCTCAATAATCCTGTTACGCCATCATATTTCAGATCTAGATTCAAATACCCGTCATCTTTGAATTAGGTTCTAAAAAATTAAATTGTGTGTGTGCAATTCACACAAGGTAGAAGTGAAACTTCAGTTTTCAAGCACTTACTTGTTCACACAAATAAAAATACACATAAAAATACACCATTCTGGCTTTTTACTAAAGCTTTGTAATACGCAGGCGCATACACACGAATTAACGCACATACTGACATAAACACGTAAAACGCTCGGACCAGAGCAAATATTAGACAGTGTGCAATATAGATACACACCGACGCTTGCTCTCTCGCTTTAGCTCGGCAATATACAGGCGCACACATATGAACAATACTTAGTAGACGAGAGGGAAATACTGCGAAGTATGGCACAAAGAGGAGGCTAAAATTCAAATCACAGCGATTCTAAAGAAGCTTCACTTGTTTCTTTGTCGTGACGCATTTTCGTTTCATAGTTTCAAATCACAACGATTCTAAAGAAGTTACACTTGTTTCTTTGTCGTGACGCATTTTCGTTTCATAGTTTCAAATCACAACGATTCTAAAGAAGTTACACTTGTTTCTTTGTCGTGACGCATTTTCGTTTCATCGAGTTTCAAATCACGATTCTAAAGAAGCTTCACTTGTTTCTTTGTCGTGACGCATTTTCGTTTCATAGTTTCAAATCACAACGATTCTAAAGAAGTTACACTTGTTTCTTTGTCGTGACGCATTTTCGTTTCATCGAGTTTCAAATCACAACGATTCTAAAGAAGTTTCACTTCAACAAGGCCACCTCCTTAGTCCTCTGCATAGAACATTCTATAGAGATTACCTTTACGTATATGTTGCCAGATTATGGAATCAACTGAATACCAATACACAAAGTATGCCCTCGTTGTCTATGTTTAAAATTCGACTGAAATTATATCACATATCATAATCGGCTGATGGAAATTCTTTCTTTAACCCTATACCTAACGTGTCATTTATGTATTTATTATGTTTAATCTTATATTGATTCTGGATGTTTCATATTTATACCGTGTAAATTCATATTATTATCTACTCTATTTTGTAACCATTATTAATTATCGCTTATAGTCTACCGCATCACTTATTTTTCACACTTTATTCATTGTGGTTACTGTAAGAGATTGCTATTGTTCCAATAAGTCCGTTACTGTAAACAGTTTTCTAAGCTTATAGTTTAAATATTTTATATTATCTGTAGTTACCAAGACATATAATTATGAAGTTTGTAAGTAAATATATAATCCATTCCGTTTCAAAAGAGAATGTTTGTAAACAAACCGATTTGACAGATAAATAGGGTTGGCACAAATATATATTCAACAAGCGGACGACTATTCACAAAACTCATTGTATTTCATCCATGATATTATTAATACAGGGTGGTGCGAAGCCATCTGACTTATTTCAAATATTAATACATTCTATATGGGAGCAAAGTTCCATAATGAATATTAAAAAAAAAATGAAAAATTTCCCTAAATACAGTCAAGTATGCCATTTATTTTCCATATAATAACAAGGTTATTTTTTAAAAGCTACATCAGGCAGATGGCCTCCGTTTACATCAATGCATTGTCGCGAACATTCTTGAAGTTGTTGTATACGCGCCTCTGTAGGTAACTTCGTCTCCTATGGAACCAAGACCAGTAATCGCGCCGGGGCGCTATTTAAATTTTAAATGTATCATTCGGCTGCGCGCCACCTGTATAAACACTTTATTAACTTAATAAACTGTCCATCTATACGTTTAATAAAATTCTAACAGAACGAATCCTGTACATTGAAAATATTTTAAAAAAGTGATTGATTGCGTATAGAATGATAACTGAAGTCAGAAATTTTTTTTAGAATTTTTGTCTGGTATGTTAATTTGAGCGGGTATAACACAAAATTTACTGGACGGATTTTGACAAAATTTGGTATGGTAAAAGTATATACCCAGGAGCAACATGTAAGAGAAAAAAAAAGATTGGGTGTGGCTGTTTCATGGACACGGCCTTGTGTTGTACGTGAATAAGTCTATGTAAGGGGTTATATTTTTTAAATAAAATATTTTTATTTATGTATTTAGGATAAAAGCAAGGAAAGAAATAATTATTGTGTTACAATAGCGTATAGGCTGACATTATATATTTTCGATAATATTTTTTTATTCTAACACCTTATTATATTCACTGTCACTACTATAAACTAATGTTTTATATACAATCGATAGATTTTGACGACAGCTGACGATTAAAACCTAAACGAACATTGTAGCTTTCCTGAATCAAAAGTTACACTAATTGCAAATCTCGATACGCAGCAAAATAATCTCACAATGGCGGCGCTTCCCCCTCCACCGCGCGCGATGCTTCACTTTTCGCTTATCGTAATGAATTGTTTGATCCTTTAACTATCCAGTGGTATAATTTTTGATGTAGAGGATATATTTGAAACTGCAACGCCAAACTGTATCCCCCGATTTTGTTATCATTAGGTTTTTTGGATTCCCCCGTAGGGTAGCAAATTTAAAGACGTATTCACGTCAAAATGTTTTTTCTCTAATTACAGGCGAACGAAATCGTAGGCACATATAGTGTTAAATAATGCACTTTTTGAAGTTATGACGATCCTCTGTGGTATTATTTTGATTGGACTAATAATTTATGTTTGCCTCCGCAGCTGGACACATGGTTCGGTCGTCCCAAGAAGCCTACCACGCCGGGCGGCGGCGGCGGTGGTGAGGCGGCGCGCGCGTACGACACGGTGCCGCGCGCGCCGCCCACGCCTGCCGCCGACGGAGAGGGCGTCGACACCCTGGCCGTATATAGGGCGCGCATCGACGCCCTGGATGACGACGCGCTGCGTGCCAAGTTCGAGGAAATGCTGGTGGGTGGAAATAATTTGCTAACTGCAAAAGTTTTGGAAAATTTGTACCCTTTATTGTTTTCAGCGTATCGATCTGTTAAGGCTTTGATATAAAGCCGAGTTCTGAACGGAATATTTAAAAAGGTGTTGAACGCGGTATCTGTATACCGTGTTAGAAACCTTTTTTTAGGGGTGTGGATGCGTGTGGAGTAATTCCCGAATGATATCTTGAAGATGTTGGACGCTTTAACCATATGTTATAAGAGATATATATTATTTTAAATTTTTCTGATGTGAATAATTTAATGGCGCGTTTGGATGGGAGTTAAAACGTACTGATGGCACTTCGCAACGTGTCGTTCGGTCAGCTTTGCGTCTTGTCGGCTCTTTCCGACTTAATTCGACCAGCTTTGTTTCCAGTAGGTTGTTAAGAAATATTTCTGTGATAAATTATTTCATGAAAATAAAATAACAAAATTAAATTAATATTAATATTGTTTGTTTTTCGCTTTCAATTCGTTCAATTAAAGAAATTTCAGTATAAAAACGTAAAAAAATTAAGATGATATATCACAATTTTTTTTCTAATATTTTTATTGTCTGGAAAGTTGTAATGGAAAGGAAGAACCAGTGGAAATAGTCATGATTATATAGTCAGGTCAAGATATTAAATTTTTTAAAAATTAATTTACGAATACTTTTGACAATGGAAACGCTACAGGTCCATCTAGTGAAAAAATTGAAGACAACAGCTATTCTTAACGTCTTACCACTTTCTGCAAGAAAGCGATGAAATGGAAGGGGTAGGCGAATCTGCTAAGACAAATAAACGAGTGTGCTTTAGGCCACACGACTGAAGTAAAACTTCAAATTCACAAAATATGAACTTTAAAATGAACTTAAAATTTTATTCACTTTAAACGTAGAATATTTAATGTCTTGAACAAAATAATAATTTATAAAATTGTTCAAGAACGAAATAAAATTACAAAATAATCAAAAAATCACCGTTCGCGTAACGCTAGCAAACTCGCATATGTATATATATTTCATGCACTGGCTATGAGAGGAAGAGAGAAAGAAAATGTGCGCGCACACTGCTCTCTCTTGCTCCTACAGTGTGATACAGACAATAGGCTTGCACTGTGTCTTAGATATACGAAATATAACTGGCTATGAGAGAAAGAAAGAAAGAAAATGTGTGATCACATTTTTCGTAACGCTCTCGTCACGCATTCACCAGCTTACTCCCCAAGTCAAGCGTGCGTAAAGTAGTTTTACTTCAAAAAATATATTGCACTGTTTATGCAGGTATAATAAAGAATGTGTCTATTATTTATACACGTGCCTCTGTGCATCAAACTAAGTAGAAAATGTTAACGAAGTATATTACAATTCTCAATCGTATTTGAGAAAAAATGGCTGTCATATTTACACTTCCTTTTTTACAAAATCTCGCCTCCAATATACTTAGTTTGATACACAGAGTCCCCTGTATGAATAGGAGACAATGATATAAGATTACTATATCATATGCTACAATGATATAAGATGTTTCTTTATCATATGTTTGTAAATGAGATGGTATGATTATTTCCTTCTACAGTTTTCAGTTGATTTTTATTGAAACATCTTAGATTTTCAGTCTTTATGATTCAGGCATAATTCTGCTCTTATAAATTTTACTTAATTATGTGAAATTTTATAGTCTTTATTATACCTTGTATAGTCTCATCCGATATTGTGACATCTAGAACCCAATTATGTGTAAACTGTTTCAACTTCCCCACAGTATTCAACACTTGAACCACTTAAAAATGATAACAGAGTGTGATTTTATAACATATTTTATTAAAATTGTGACAAGTAGAATCCAATTACGTGTAAACTGTTTCAACTTCCCCACAGTATTCAACACTTGAACCACTTAAATATGATAACAGAGTGTGATTTTATAACATATTTTATTAAAATTGTGACAAGTAGAATCCAATTACGTGTAAACTGTTTCAACTTCCCCACAGTATTCAACACTTGAACCACTTAAATATGATAACAGAGTGTGATTTTATAACATATTTTATTAAAATTGTGACAAGTAGAATCCAATTACGTGTAAACTGTTTCAACTTCCCCGCTGTATTCAACACTATTAACCACTTGAATATGATAACAGAGTGTGACATGTTGAATCCAATTACGTGTAAACTGTTTCAACTTGCCCGCAGTATTCAGCACTTTAATCACTTGAATATGATAACAGAGTGTGATTTTATAACATATTTTATTAAAATTGTGACATGTTGAATCCAATTACGTGTAAACTGTTTCAACTTGCCCGCAGTATTCAGCACTTTAATCACTTGAATATGATAACAGAGTGTGATTTTATAACATATTTTATTAAAATTGTGACACGTTGAATCCAATTATGTGTAAACTGTTTCAACTTCCCCGCAGTATTCAACACTTTAACCACTTGAATATGATAACAGAGTGTGATTTTATAACATATTTTATTAAAATTGTGACAAGTAGAATCCAATTACGTGTAAACTGTTTCAACTTCCCCACAGTATTCAACACTTGAACCACTTAAATATGATAACAGAGTGTGATTTTATAACATATTTTATTAAAATTGTGACAAGTAGAATCCAATTACGTGTAAACTGTTTCAACTTCCCCACAGTATTCAACACTTGAACCACTTAAATATGATAACAGAGTGTGATTTTATAACATATTTTATTAAAATTGTGACAAGTAGAATCCAATTACGTGTAAACTGTTTCAACTTCCCCACAGTATTCAACACTTGAACCACTTAAATATGATAACAGAGTGTGATTTTATAACATATTTTATTAAAATTGTGACAAGTAGAATCCAATTACGTGTAAACTGTTTCAACTTCCCCGCTGTATTCAACACTATTAACCACTTGAATATGATAACAGAGTGTGACATGTTGAATCCAATTACGTGTAAACTGTTTCAACTTGCCCGCAGTATTCAGCACTTTAATCACTTGAATATGATAACAGAGTGTGATTTTATAACATATTTTATTAAAATTGTGACATGTTGAATCCAATTACGTGTAAACTGTTTCAACTTGCCCGCAGTATTCAGCACTTTAATCACTTGAATATGATAACAGAGTGTGATTTTATAACATATTTTATTAAAATTGTGACACGTTGAATCCAATTATGTGTAAACTGTTTCAACTTCCCCGCAGTATTCAACACTTTAACCACTTGAATATGATAACAGAGTGTGATTTTATAACATATTTTATTAAAATTGTGACAAGTAGAATCCAATTACGTGTAAACTGTTTCAACTTCCCCGCAGTATTCAACACTTTTAACCACTTGAATATGATAACAGAGTGTGATTTTATAACATATTTTACTAAAATTGTGACATGTAGAACCCAATTACGTGTAAACTGTGTCAACTTCCCCGCAGTATTCAACACTTTTACCTCTGCTACGAATATGTTTATAAACAGGGCACGATTCTTGGAACACTGATTTGCTTCAAAGTTGTCATATTTATATATTAGCATAATTTTAATGCATTTGTGAAGTCTTTCGTGATGTGTTAAAAATAACAGAGAAATTATTAAATATATAGATATTATGTTAGATATGTTTGAGTATCAGTGATTCACCGCACCTATTAAGTCCTCCAATCGCATAATCACTTTGTTAGTCACCTATGACCGGGTTGGCAAGAGTTTGATTCTCATGTGTGAGGTCATTCTCTTTAGCATTTAATTTGTTTGTATGTTTTTTTAATGAAACAATGAATGAAGTTAAATAAACATATATGTTTATATTATTGTTTTTTTTTTGTACTGGGTGTCTAGTAAGAATAGCATATATTTGTTATAGTAAGGGAGTGGAGCAGGAGTGCTGGGCAGGGATAGCTTCGTAGAATATCAGTTGCAATTTAACCATATCTGGGGACGTGTCACGCTTTTAGTGTACAGGTGGATTATCGTAACAATGACTTTATAGTTAATTTGTAGCGTTTCTGTTGCGCAGGATATCGTTCTTTTGATGTGCCAAGGGATGATCCCATTAGAGAATGGGTTAGAATGTTCAAAAACATAGGTTCAACGGTAACAATACAAAACACGGGCCGCCTGGATCTGTATAAAATAAAGAAGCGATTGAACGAGTAATGCCATCCGTTTTCGAAAATCCATCATTTTCAAGTCGTCAACAACTTAACATTAAAAAAAAACCCTTCAAGTGACTTTTAAGAAAGATTTACATCTCAAGGCTTTCAAAATTCAATTAGTCCAAAACCCGAAGGATATAGGACCATATAAATTTGGCCAATGAATGTTGCCGCGGTTTAACATCTTTGACAATGTTTTATTGAGTGATGAAGCAAACTTTCACTTGAAGGGTCATGTCAATAAACAAAATTGCTACTACTGGGCAGTGGAAAATTTAAAACGTAAGCACGGACAATCTCTTCATAGCGCATCATGAAGACGTTTGTCCGTGGCAGATAATGAAATGTGTACATGTGTTGCCAAATTTACGTTATCCTTGACAAGTAATATTCACAAGTTTTAAAGTTAATATTTTTGCTCTCGTAGTAACTTTTAATTAATCTGTGCTATTATTTTTATTAAACGTGCACATATGTAAGGTACGTTATAATATACATTTAATTTTATTCAATTCGTTTTATTAAAAAAAACTTACAAACAAATGAAAAACTGTCTAAAGAATGATATCCATATGGGAATCGAACCCGCGCCACTCACATCATAACCGACTAGTAAATCTATTATACTCTATTCCATTTCAAAAGAGAATGTTTGTAAACAAAACAATTTGACAGTTAAAATATGGTTGGCACAAATATAAATTTAATCAGTCGATGACTATTCACAAAACTCATTGTGGTTCACCTATTATATTATCAAACTATGAACTACTATTAATATATTAATATAATAAACAGTCATGCTAAATAATGTTATAAATGTCAATATTACACAAATGTTTTATTAATATTAATTATAAAATTAAGACAAGAAAAATGGACAACCCTAACTGTCAATCATACAAAATTCAGAGGTGTAAAACATTTTAGAAAAATATTCAATATTCTGACATATAAGAAGTTCATATCCATACATAGGCGGATTTAGGGGGAGGGGGGGGGGGGGGCACGGGGCACGTGCCCCCCCCAGAAGTCCCAGAATAATCTATTTTGTTTAGTTCTCGCAAGTTACAAAACAATATATGTAAAAATTCCATACAAATGTTTTTTTAAGGATGAAAGTGCGTTTGCGTGAGCGAAATTATAGAATAAATAATACCGGTCCTAGTACCCATAGCTACTACGTATGTAGTCAACAGTTTTGAGTTGCACGCGTGTCTGTGAGCGAGCTATTGGCAAGAGTTTTTAACTGCTAATTTACTCGTTGCTAACTTGGTTGTGCCCCCCCCCCAAAATTCTGTATCCGCCCTTGTATCTATATATGCTATTTATTACACATAATTTTACTTTGTAAGTGAAATATCTGTAATAAATTATTTTGACATAGTCGGTATTTAATTGTCTTTCTAGTGTGATGTTTAAGCAAGGCTGAAGAAGTAAATGAGACAGAACATTGATTCTATATGACAAATTACGTATGCAGTATAGTTGGCGAAAGAAAAAAAAGTTGTGACATTTTATTTTCAAATAAGTGTTGGTATTATTTTTGCAACGCAGACTGCATGTTTTGTACATAGTACCAAGCACTGTTTTTATTATAGTTAAGCCTATTAATATTAACTGTATATTTTTGATGATAACTTTTAATATTAGATTAAAAATAATATTAGAAAAAATTTGAGTCTCTGGTCAGCATTATTTATACGCATTTTGCCATTATATTATACAATGTAAATGTGTATACCAATAAAAAAATTATATTTATTAATCACAAATACCAAATAAATCCATATAATATTACTAATGTGAATACAAGAAAAAGTTTACAATACCTAAACTGTCATTTTACTTTGTTTACAAACATTCTCTTGTGTAATGGAATGAAGATAGGTTAGTGGAGGACTTGATCATTGCTCTGAATTTTTGAGGTCTGTAAATTAAAAAATTGATCTGATATTTTTAAGAGGTGCACATGAAAAAAACAATTTTTTTAAAGGCAATATATTTTCGGTCTAAAAAATATATATAAGTGTTTTATAGGAATATTATGTACGATTAAATGTTTATAAATACCTAGATGTGTACGGAGCCCTCGTAGTGCGAGTTCCACTTATGTGTGACAGGTATTTTATCTATCAAATATGCTTAAAATAACTATGATTGTTAATTTAATAAGGATTAACAAATTGACCTAAATATTGTCCGCTTTTTAACTTAAATACTGTTAGGGTGACTATAAAGGATAGATAAATGCTGTCACGAATTTTCCTTTATATCTTTTTAGACCTCCCCTCATAACTGTTATTAGTGTATCTGTAATAGTTTTGCCAGCATTCATAATAAAATGCCCAGACCTGCGAATTTCTTCCGACTCCTGGAATTTGGATAAGAAAAGTTATTAGGAATATTTTTGTGGTTTTTTTGTATTACTTCATTTTTGAAAATTTTTTTCTCTCAGTATCGATGAACATAATTAAAAACGTTCACTAATTAGATGGAGTTAGAATGGTACTGCCATCGTAATATATCTATGAACATAAATTTTAATAAAAATGCTACATAGTGCCAATATCTTAATACTCACTAAGTCAGGAGTTTTTAAAATTGGTAATATTCAGATAAAAAGTATCCTATATGTTGCTCGAGGGTATAAACTATTACCATAACAAATTTAATCAAAACCTCTCCGGTAGATTTTGCGTGATTGAAGAACAAATTAACAGACAGACAAAAATTCTAAAAACAAGTTTTCTGGCTTCTTTTATCATTCTATATGCTAAATCAATCACTCTTTTTAAAATAATTTCCATGTACAGAGTTCACACTGTTACAATTTTATTATATGTATAGATCATTTACTGCAATTTGGAAACTGTAAGCTCTCATACTGCGAAAGTTGTATGTTAATAGGATTAGTTGTTTTTGTGAGAATCCTTAAAGATAAACAAAATAAGTGAAACTCTCTTTATTATATTAGTAGGATGTGCACAAACAAGCCGAAATGTAAACATATTCAGATTGTATCGAGATGGTACATATCACATTTTATTCATGAGACCTTAAGTTGTCCAAATATAGAAATTCTATCAAAATCTGTCCAGCAGTTTCTGCATGATGTGCATACAAACATACAAGAAACATAAAAATTCGACTTCTTTGCTGTTCATTTAATACCCTGCATATTTTTTGTTTACATCTGTATTATATAGATAGACCATTGACATGGTTTTCGTTAAGTTTTTGTAATTGTTTGTTAATAAAATATTAATTCACAATTAAATGAAACTACGTGATGTAGTATTATTTATATTTTCTTTGAGTTCTTTATCACGATCTAGGTTTCGTTGTATTACAACATCTTCAGGTGGGATATTAGCAAATAACTTAAAGAAAGTAGAAATAATACTACATCACGTAGTTTCATTTAATTGTGAATAATGAATTTCTACAAAATGAACGCCAAATATATTCAATATTCAAAATAGATTTAATTATAATGAATTTATTACATTACTTTCAGGCGAATATGAATCTCTCGGAAGAGAAGAAAGCGCCGCTGAGAGAGCGTCATATTAATCAGAAGAAGGAAATGTTGGTGGCGTACAGGGGGTTAAATATTCAGGTGAGTCGTTGGTTTTTGTTTCTTGGTGCTCAATTTTTGCATTGTTTTATTATGGTAATTTAATGTATTTTATATTTATATTGGCCATGGGTATTGGAATTCTTTTCCATGATAATTTTAACTTGTCCAAATTAAATATATCCTTTTATTCATTTAAAGTAATGAGTCTTGGCTGATTAGTTTTGGGGGATTTTATATTCCAATGTGGCGGTTACATTGTCCACTATAATTGAACGATTACACAGATTGTTGTGGGCATATTAGTTAATCATTGAAATGTATAATATTTTTTTTTCTTCATTGCTTTGATGGTCACACTTCGATGGTTTCCTTAAGGATTCTAATCAAAGAGCTGTTAAGGAATACAATCGGTTCCTTGACAGAATGTGATTAATCCAGATTCACTTGCGGTGTTTTATTTGATGCCCAATTGGAACGTCCATGTATTATTCTTGCAAGTAATCATTAAATATTTTCTCGGGCCAGAATATTTTTTGGAGAATATATCTTTCAGTGATTAAGGAAGATATACCATCAATATTTTGATGATTGTCATTATTCGCGTCAGTTTCTATGCTCAGTTCAGCCCCTTCTTTTTTTTGCTATTTTTACAATATATCGTCGGTATTTTTACAATGGTCGTCGCTGTGGTGTGTTGGGTTGATCACAAGGTATACGGCTTTTGACATCGTGGCACTCGGGGGTCCGGGTTCGATTCCTGGTCGTTTGTCGAGCAGGGCTGGAGTAGTATTGGTTGGCCATAATAGATTGTTCTCGTAGCCATAAGTCTAATAAGTCGTAGCAATAAGTAAGTTAAATTCAAAAGTTGAGATACATTAAAATACATAAGTAAATATTATTAGAATATAAGTTGTGATGTCAGGTTCATCTGTCTTCTCGCTACTCGTATTTGCAGTGAGCGAAACATCATAGTGATTATGCTTTTTCAATATAATTCATATATTTATTTGTCAACACGCTCAATGTAAACTTTTAGTATCAGCTGTTACGTGTGCGGTTTTGTTTGCTTCGTCAATACAAATGTTAAATGTTATATTGTGTATGTTCTTTTTGTGAGTCAAAATTTATTTTTACATCTCAAAATGAAACTTGACTGGGTTAAATGCTATTTATGTCTGAACTTATACTTTAAATTGAATTATGGTTTCAATAATTCCTGTGGATTATTCCTGGGCTAATGCTAATAATTGTGTTGCAAATTCTTTAGGAAATGTGTGATAGAAACAGAAGGAGATCTGTAAAAAATCTCATCCGAAAAAATACAGTTATACAAATAGCTTTTAACGGGGTTAGGCCATAGTAATGCACAAAGCAAATAACCAATTTTGGATAACAATTTATGAACATGAAGTTCGAGAGAGGAAATTCGAAGAATGAACCTATCTTTTAGTGTTTTAATGTTAAAACATATTTTTTTTTAATAAAATGTAGTGGTAATATGTATTTGCTTGTAGGGACTTTCATCACGACATTGTTACACGAGCAAATGGGTTTCTCCTATAATTTTTGAACCTGAACAAAAATCCAAGTTTTTTAAAACTTAGAACTGTTTTTCAATAGGAGCACTTACACAGAAATACCTTTTTTTTTCATTTTATATGAAAATGGCGAAAAATTTAAAGATATTGTATGTTTGGACAAAAAGAAGTTGTTTATAATAAAAAAAAGTTTACAATGAAATTATACTTCCGTACCTACCGTTGTGAAAAATATTGTTTTAAAGCTGCACATAGTGAATCTGCAACGGTTTAACTGAGTTTCCCTTCAACCGATTTGAAAAAGTGGTTTTGAGAAAAAACATTTTTAAAACGCTCTGTTGCGCAACACTATCTAAACGGTTACAAGTGTTTGTCTTTAATTATAGGCTATGTGTTGTGTATTTAAAAAAAAATTCAAAGACTTCTATGGCCCTTAAGGTTGATTCTATGGGAACAAAATCAGTAAAGGTCTCATTCAAATCGGGTCCGTAGTTTTACTTGCCGCTTTAACAGGCACACAGTCAAACAGCAAAAATTCTAAGTAGGTTATATTTAGGAGACTTTAAGTATTCAACTTTATTTCTCTTCGTCTATATTTTCAACCATTTCTGCCGGAAAATGCAGTTCATCAACATTTCAGAGATGAAATTCATTTTGTTTTATATCGAAAAGCATTGGTACATTAATTTGGGTAACTTAGGGATAATATCATAACCTATATCGGCAACAGTTCTGCAACTATCTGTGGCTGTAAATTGTTTGATAAATATTCAAAATGCAGCATCAAAATTTCAGGAAGGCAGGTCGAAGTTTGAGCGGCCATCAGATTATGTGGCGTACCTCTCGCAGCCGGAGTTGTCGGTGGGGAAGCTGCATAGCTGCCTGGAAAACCTTCGTATTGCGCTCACCAACAATCCCCTCTCATGGCTCGAGGAGTTTGGTACGCGAGGTATACAGCGACTACTGTCCACGCTGAATGAGTGTTATAAAAAGTAGGTAGATTGTTGTTTTCTGTTTGTGTTTTGTTGGAAGTAGTATACCATATACTTCCGTTAAATCGATTTAGGTTTATTAGTTTTGTTACGTATTTTTTTTAGAGTGACTGTATGTATGTATCTTGTATTTTTATTAAAATAGTTTTTCAAAACATTTCTTTTATACTATGAGCCCTAGAAATACCATAGATAGTGTAGATCGAAATATAGAAATAAAAATTAATTAACATTTGTTATCAGTATTAGGAAAGTATTGTTAGCATTCAGGAGGGGAATATAAAAGTAAGGGAAGAAGGTTTCTTAGGAAAAGTGGATGAGCCCGAAACGACATCAAAGTCTGTGTTATATATTTAATTATGTACGTATGCATATACACTTTCAAAGACTTATCATATCTGAAACTAGCGTCCCAACTGACAATGGATTCTTTTATTTGATAGTGCTCAGTGGAACAAACAAACAACAGATTTCTCAGCTCGAAAATCTGAGTTACCATCACCAAAAATTTAGATTTTTGTCCTAGAAAAACTGATTAAATCAGAATGGGATAAATTGCAGGCTTTTATATATATTTATAATCGGAAAAGTACTTCCAAGGGTGCTTCATCACTGTTATTCTATAAAAATCATTAGGAATTTGAATCAGCTGTTGGCAAAAAAATTAGTATACTTTTTTTCGTTATCAAAGACCAAATTTACTTGAAATTGGCACTAAAAACATGCTAAATGCCATTTTGATGAAAGTTCTGTCAGGTTTTACTCCAGACCATTCATTTAAGGTTGCTTTCAGAGGGCCAATGTTATGGCTCAAATTTTTTTTTGTTTTCAAGTTTATTATGTCGGTTATCAAATGAAAGATGATATTCAAGGAACTAAAAATATAAATATTATCTTTTTTGTTTTTTATAACCAATTTCAATAAACCAAATTTTTCTTATGACTATGGCTGACGTTACAATCATCTTTTGATCCTATTAAAAAGCATTTTGACCTTTCTATTACTAATTTTTTAGAATTTTCCAAATTATAGATAAAAAACGGTAGAGTTCAATATGCGCCAAAATGTTGAATCACGTGATATTTTTCCTATTTCTGATTCGTTTACCGTCCCACTCAACGTAACAACATGTGGTTTACAGTTGATACCCAGCCTAACAACCTGTATCAAACTATGTGGTGAAATATCTATCCATGTAAAAATTTCACGGGTTCTAACATTGTCTTGCGTGTATTTTGTGTGTGTCAATGTGGACAGCTACAGCATGTAATGAACGAATAGGAACCACGGCTATCGATATTATTATTGGCTATTGATTATAAGGTTCTCACAAGCCAATGGTCAGGGTTTGGAGGTATATGTCAATAAAGCGAAGCACACAAGCTATCAGATAGCCGTAGGCTCTTCGAAGTTGCGGCTAGTTTTTTTCATATTGCATGTTATTTTTGTGAAAATTATGAAAATGTTAGCTGTCATGCAAAGTCATTTCGTTTAATTTTTTATGGAAGTACAATGTTAATTGGACAGCATTGACCAAAAAAGAATCAATCTCGGGACAAAGTGCATGTGGGTCTGTCGGTTTTTGATTAATACTGTTCAATTTTGATATAAATATTAGGTGTATAACATATATACGCTAGATATAGAGTTAGATTTGCATTTACAATTTGATAGATATATTAGTACTCTATAGGTGTATAACATATACACGCTAGATATATAGTTAGATATACATTTGCAATTTGTTAGATGTATTAATATTCTACAGGTGTATAACATATACAAGCTAGATATATAGTTAGATATACATTTGCAATTTGTTAAATATATTAGTACTCTATAGGTGTATAACATATACACGCTAGATATATAGTTAGATATACATTTGCAATTTGTTAGATATATTAATACTCTATAGGTGTATAACATATACACGCTAGATATAGAGTTAGATATACATTTGTAATATGTTAGATTTGTTAATATTCTATTCTATTCCTGTGCAACACAAAGTGGAAGCGGATTTTTGCGGTAAGTTGTTTTCATTTCGTATTTTGAATTAAAGCGATTCATGTTAGGAAGGGGTTAAGTTGGAGGTGCGTCTTGTAGTTACAAGACGCTTCGTCTTATTACTATTTCATTCAGGTTGAATTATTTCAGAATGGCTATTCGTAAGTGGAAAGATCTTTAGAACAACTTTTGGTACAATGGAGTGTATTGTATAGTAACGAGATGTAGATGATCCATGTGCTGTTTTGAGAGAAATAAAAAAACTTGGTGAAGTGCGAGATATACTTGCATAACTCACTTAAACATTAATAGTAATGTCGTCCGACTATATGCTTAAAAGGAGCCCATTCCCTACATGCTGGCAGCTGCCAACAGCACCAATCTTGTATAACACCGCGTATCTGCACATGGAAAATATTTGCGAAAAATTTTTTTGGGAGAGATGAAAGATAAGTAGTAGAATGCATTAGGATCACTTTTAGAATATTTGTCTGTGTTTTTTGAAATATAGCCCAATTCGTGGTCATCCTATTAGATTGTAACGAACGTAAATAAGCATATTTCTTTTCGTTTTCGAACTCACACACATATATGTGATGATGTATGATGATGAACTTCACACACACACATATATACATACATACATAAAATAATAAAAATAGATAAATAAATAAATAAAAATAATTTGTTTTAGTTAAAAAACAAAATGAAAGTAGATGAAAAAATAACCAAAAATTATTTAATATTTAAGAAAAAAAAGAAAAAACTATTTAATATTTAAATAACATACATAACACCACACAACGCACGCAAACACTATAATATTATTCAAAACATAAACCATAGACAGATAGACTTTCTTGTTTCTTGAATGTTGTTGGTATCATATAAACAAGATGTAACTGTCGGAATTGACAGGTAAGTATATATTCAAGTTGGATAATTAAAATTATTTATTATAAATATTATTATAATTTATAAAAATATTTTAATTTGTGTAATAAGTACTTAATCATGAAAGAAAAAGTGAATATAAACGTAATGTGCTTATAATGTAATATAGAATAATTTAAAACAGTTTTACGATACAAGTCAAATAGCCTATTCAGGTGGAATTTTTAGAAAACCGTATGAGTCAACTTGAAGTAAAATTTTGTGTTTATTTCAGTGCAATTCGTTCATTTAATCAGAAGATATGTGAATGTTTTCAAAAACTTGCTCACGCTTCATTAGTATAATAACAAATACTAAGTAAAGAAGTGATTAGTTACTCAATGCACAGTAATTACACAAATGTATAGCGTATCTTTGTATGCTGGCGCTACACATGTTTTAAATTGCGCAATGAAGTTTTCTATCTGGACGTATATAGAGATGTAGTGTGGATATATCCGTATATTTTTAAAATACAACATTGGACTATATATATTCCAGTGGTTTGCACGTACAAAGTTGTACGCACAGTCAGTAATAAATAGAAGTGACTAAAATGCTTCCCAAGTAAATTTAATTTACGTCATTCATCAATACATTATCATTTCATTGCAGTGACAGTCGGTACGACCGCGTGCAATACGAATGCATTCGGTGCCTGGCAGCCATAATGAACAACACGGTGGGCATTCGCACGCTCTTCGCGTGTCAGGAAGCGCTTCCAGTTTTGGCCAGGAGTCTCCACGTTGCCAAGCCTCACTGCATGCTGGAGGCTGCAAAGGTGAGTATTTTCTTCTGATATCTATATATATTTTCCTGATATCTTTTAGTAAAGCGAATGTAGATAATTATTGCAGTTAAATAGAAACAGAGCCCCATTATCCTAGTTCATTGTGGCATCGAAGTTATCTTGAGTAGACTTCGTTTTTTAAAGTATTTGGCATAAAAGGTGGCCGGTTTCCTTGTCTATTGGGATTTTCATAATTTTTGGGGTTTTCATGATATAATTTATACTTAAACTTTTATGTGAAACATGTAATGGCACGTTTGGATGAGAGTTAAAACTTTCTGATGGCACATTGCAACGTGTCATTCGGTCAGCTTCGTGTCTTGTCTGCTCTTTTCAACTTAATGCTTCCTTCTCTACTACCTACATATATGCTACTCTACGTCTGTGTTAGGGTATCAGCATTGTTTCTTATTTACTAACATTTACAACTTTACTCATTTAAATCGGTGTTTACAAACTCCGTTATCGAACCTACAAAGTCCTAAAAATATTTCAATATAAAAATATAAAAAATTTAGATGTTTGACATCGGCCAGTCGTCCCATGACGGCTCACACTTTTTTCCAGAATTTTTTAAGGAATAAAGATATTCTGCATCATACTAACTAGACACTCAAGCATTAAATTAAACTTATTAATGTTTTTTCAGTTCCTCGCGGTCACATGTCTCATTCCTGGCGGCCATGAGAAGGTTCTGGAGGCCATAACGATGGCCGGGGAATCCCGTGGCGGTAACAGATTCCTGCCTATTATTGAGGGTCTGTCCCCCAACTCGCCTGATAGTTTGAAGGTTGGATATTATTTTTTTAATTTGTTTTATTAGAAAAATTTTATTTGGTCATGGTTGGTATTTGCTTAGAATTTGTTTTTCTTTTGTAAAGGCTTTAAATTAATAGAGACAGTTACCAATAGTAAAGATTAAAATCATAAAAATATTTTAATAATGAGAAATAATAAAATTAAAATTTGGTTAAATAGAAATTTAAAGAAAAAATAACACGAGAATTTAAATTCAAACTGTACACATTTTTTTATTGTGTACGTGCCATTTATATATCATTTGGCACTGAATCTGCCAGTAATTTTTTAGTAAATTCTGCATGTTTGTCAAAGAATCGAAGTCTGTCATATTGTTATCTAGAGGTGCTTTTATTTATAAGTACTTTTCTGTAAATATGGGATTTTATACTAAATAATTGTTCATTTTGGTCCAAATTTGTAATGACAATCCCGATATGTACAAATTTTGTAATAATATCTAATGTATTTTTTGACAATATCGATAAAAATTTGAATGCACGAAGACCTGATGGGCTGTTCGTAATAAAGCATTAGAAACACTTTCATAAAGAGTATATGTTGTATATTTTTGCAAAAAGAAATTGAAACTATCACAATTACAAAATACATACCAAAAAATTTTTGTTATGTATTTTGTAATAGTCTAGAAAATTTGACTCTCTCTTACTCTTGAAATTACCCAAAAATAGCCTAGATAAATAGATTGGTAACAAAATACATTTTTCGTAACCATTTGGGATAAATAGATTAGTATCATAATACGTCAACCATAACTATAATATATGGAAACCATAACTATAATATATGGAATAAATGGATTGGTAACAAAATGCATCAACCGTAACCATTGAATTTAGGATAATAAGATTGGTAACAAAATACATCAACTGCAACCATAATATTTGGGAATAAATAGATTGGTAACAATTTTGACCATTGTATTTAAAATAAAATGATTGGTAACAAAAAAATACATTAACTGTAATTATAGTATTTGGGATAAATATATTGATAAGAAAATATATCAATCAACTACACTATTTGAGATAAGTAAATTGGTAACAAAATACATTTTCCATAACCATTTGGGATAAATAGATTAGTATCATAATACGTCAACCATAACTATAATATATGGAATAAATGGATTGGTAACAAAATACATCCACCGTAACCATTGTATTTAGGATAATAAGATTGGTAACAAAATACATCAATTGCAACCATAGTATTTGGGAATAAATAGATCGGTAACAATATACATCAATTTTGATCATTGTATTTAAAATAAAAGGATTGGTAACAAAAAAATACATTAACTATAATTATAGTATTTGGGATAAATATATTGATAAGAAAATATGTCAATCAACTACAGTATTTGAGATAAATAATTTGGTAACAATGTACATTAGCCAAAACCATTTGGGATAAATAGATTGGTTACAAACTACATCAACCGTAACCATTGTATTTGGGATAAATAGATTAATAACAAAATACATTAACTGTAACCATAGAATTTGGAATAAATAGATTGGTAACAAAATACATCAACCGTAACCATAGTATGTGGGATAAATAGATTGGTAAAAAATACATTAACCGTAACCATAGTATTTGAGACAAATAGACTGGTAACAAAATACATCAACCGTAAACATAGTATTTGGGATAAATAGATAGGTCACAAAATAAATTAACTATAACCAGACTATTTGGGATAAATAGATTTGTAACAAAAAATATCAACCGTAACTATAGTATTAGGGATTAGTAGATTGGTAACATAGTACATTAATCGTAATCATACAATAAAAAACAACTTGACTACAAGTATATGGGATAAATAGATTGGTAATAAAAAAACCAACCATAAATCGAATTTGCTTTTTGAAGAACAATTTGATCTGACATCTTATCACGTAGGTTTTCCTGTTTTTCACAAAATTAAAACTCATTAAACAGTAAACGGCAAAGGTACGCTGCCTATCTTTTCTCACGAGACACTGGCTTTATGTATGTTTTTGGAATTTCGCAATAACATTTTATTGGGAACTTTTAAATCATTTGTATTGGGCTTAAAAACGCTGATCATCGCTGCGCCCAGACAGCTTGCACCACTGGCTTATCATGGTTTTTTTACTTTCTCACTCACTTTTCCGCTGTTTTTTTTTTGTAAATTAATTGCCCATTTGTATCGTATGTTCATAATTTCTCATTTAATTTTTTGCTTAGTATTTAATGTGACATATAATGTTAATAACGTTTTGTTAGTAATTATAATTAACTTTTATTGTAAATAATTTGTATGTGCTCATTTGTTTTAATTTTTTATTTACGCTACAAACTTGCCTCGAACTGGAACTAGACAAAGAGCAGCAATGGAATATCATGTCAAGTGGCGTTAGTATCCTTCACTGGCATATGTTTCCGTATATACCTGTTAATAGCATTTTTAACTGTGTCTCCTTTCGATACTCCTATTTTTTTTATCATCATAAAGGTTAAACTGGGAATACCCTTAAGCAATATGTTTTGTCTTTATCTTTATACATCAAAGTTTTCCTCAAAATATTCCTTAAAGATGTGTTTTTTACTTTGTTCACTTTTTATCTGTCATTATATGCTGTGTAGAACATTGGTTGTTATATGCTACTTAACTTTGAAGTGAAACTTCTATTCTGGGATTCAAAATGGGAGAAAACGAGAAATTGGTGAAACGTGAAATGAAATTATTTTTAAAAGTAAATAAATGTAGAAATGCGAATTTTAATGACTTTCGGGGCTATGCACATGCACACGGAGAGGAGGTACAGGAACGAAAAAATCTTGAACCACTAACATAATTGTACCTGTGCAAAGTGTTTATTTATTTATTCAGACTTTAACGTACTTATAACACATACATTTGGCAGACTTATTGCTACAAGAGCAATCTCTTCCAGTCAACCACTTTGATTAAATGTAAAGATTTTTTGATGCCGGTAAGACATTAATAAAATAACAAAACTTAGGACATAACAAACGATAAAAAATGTCAACATATCAATAAACAAAACTAAGCTACATATGAATAATACAAAACAAAAAAACAAAAAAAATTGTTAATTATAAATCATGACATGCTAGCAACAAGGAAAATGGGGAACAAAATGGAATTAGGAACGGTAGGACAGAGGCATTATGAGAGAAAGGACTTTTTCAGATGATCTTTGAATACATTTAAGGAGGGTGAGTTCCTGCTTT
This sequence comes from Druceiella hillmani, assembly GCA_039881145.1. Classification (NCBI taxonomy): domain Eukaryota; kingdom Metazoa; phylum Arthropoda; class Insecta; order Lepidoptera; family Hepialidae; genus Druceiella; species Druceiella hillmani. The sequence goes on along the minus strand of JAYKKI010000051.1, from coordinate 6,681,453 downwards.
CTGGATCTAGTTGATTCCAACTTGGTCAGCGAAGGACTTTTCATAAAAGGTGGTTGTATATTTTGGAAAAAGGAGACTGAGCTGGTTTTCAGAGCGTAGCCCTATACCGTGTGCAGACAAGTAACTAAATTTGCTTCTAAGATAAGTTGGATAAGCATGGAGTAGCATTATTAAAAATGTAATAGAGAAGTGTAAGAATGTGAAGATTGAGCTGATTATGAACTTGTGTCCATTTAAGTTGCGTTCTGAATTGAGATACGTGATCATATTTTTTGCAACCAAAAACAAACTTCTCTTCAAAGTCTTCGTAGGTGTCGTTTTGATATCTGGAGCATTTAGATTAAGATACCATTTTTTTCTATCGTAATATGAACCCGTTTAATGCTGGTATGTTATATTGTGGTGCTAGTATGTTATATTGACGAAACGTAGATGGTAACATGATAAAGTTGTATGTATTAAGCTGTATATATCAATAGTGAAATCACGAAAGACTATTTCCTATATTATAATTTATGCTCAATAAATGATTTTTCGCAGGTTGGCTGCCTCCAGCTGTTGAATGTAATCATTACAGAACCCGAGGAGCTGGAGTTCAGGCTTCATCTCCGGAGCGAAATTATGAGGATGGGATTCTGCGATATTATTGGTAAGTTCATAGTTCTGTTTTTATCATGTTTAGGCGTGATTATATTATATACATATATAAATATACTCCTTGCGGTATTAATACTCATGTCAGCGAAGCTGCGAGCGGAAAACCCATTTGTTACACCGCCACACGAACTATAACTATGCCAAACTTGGTAGTGATTTGTTTCTTGGTTCTATTTATTGCACTACTAAGTTTAATACAGGTGTCAAATTAAAAATTATCAACTTGCCCAATTGGAATACATCGAAAGTGAATTTGGTCAACTCTCGTTTGGACTGCTTTAATTTATTATTTCGTAAAATTATAGAAACTAGTTATTGCATTACTTGGTTAATATAGGTGTCAAAGTGAAAAATTAGCAGCTTACCCAATTGAAATATGTCAAAAGTGATTCTAATCAATTTATGCATGTTTGGTTTGATTTATTGCTTAGTAAAGTTGTGGGAACTAATTATTGCACTATTAGTTTTAAAATAGGTGTCAAATTAAAAATTAGCAACATGCCCAACTGGAATACATCAAAAGTGAATTTAGTTAACTCGCACTTGGACTGCTTTGATTTATTACTTTGTAAAATTATAGAAACTAGTTATTGCATAATTGAAATATGTCAAAAGTGATTCTAATCAATTTACGCATGATTGGCTTGATTTATTGCTTAGTAAAGTTATGGAAACTAATTATTGCACTACTTGGTTTAATATAGGTGTCAAATTTAAAATTGGCATCTTACCCAATTGAAATATGTCAAAAGTGGTTCTATTCAACTCGCGCTTAACTGGTTTGATTTATTATTTGGTAAAATTTAGAAACTAGTTATTTCATAACTAGGTGTCAAAGTAAAAATTATGAACTTATCCAATTTAAATAAGTCAAAAGTGATTCTATTCGACTCGCACTTGACTGGTTTGATTTATTATTTGGTAAAATTTAGAAACTAGTTATTTCATAACTAGGTGTCAAAGTAAAAATTAGGAACTTGTCCAATTTAAATAAGTCAAAAGTGGTTCTATTCGACTCGCACTTGACTGGTTTGATTTATTGCTTTGTAGAGTTACAGAAAATGAAAATATTGTATTAAATTTTGTTTATACAGGAACCCTTCGGGATACAGGGGACAAGGCAATGGAGATCCAGTTGCGTGTCTTCGACACCCATGCAGAGGAAGATCAGGAGGAATTCATGAACAAGTTTGACACTGTCAGGTCAGTTGGCATTATTGCTGTCTTGCACTAGCAGCTGGTTCGACTAAAAAGTATAAATTGAATTTAACTCAAATATACGCAATAAGTACTATTCTGCTAAGTTGCCTCGTAATCTGTGATGCTGCCCAGATTTAAAAGGAATTCTTTGCTAAATCTGAATACCCAGACACCGTAGTAAATTGTGCCTGTTGTCAATTTAGGTGGACAAATCAAAGAATACTAATATGTGTTAATAACACAAGGAAGGTAGGAGGTGTTTTTGAGTAATTGTGGGATCCGAAGAACATATTACTTTTAAGTTTCGTACTGTTTGTTATTACAAGCTTGTCCTTGAATAACATTTTTAGTAACACTAAGATTGATAATCTTTACAATATGTATATGTATGTAACGTAAACAGGTTGATAAATAAATAAAATATTTGAAATTCGTAATGCGTGAACCCGATCGGTGAATGAACAAGTTGACATGTCACTTTGACATTTCAAATGAAAAGTGTTATCGTTACCTAAAACGTTAATTGATCGTCGCATTGATTTTGTAATACGTATGAAATCTTTTCACGTATTATACTTTAGTATATGAGTGATTTTTTCAGAGCTATTGTCACAAATTGTCATTAAATGATTCAGCTTTTTTAGTATTGGTTTTTCAAGAGTTCATATTGATTATTGTAAATCACATAATAGTAATATTAACGACCTTATTGTGATACCTACGTGGCTGACAAAGGTTAGAAACTAAAGCCATAAAATTTAAAAGAAATAGATATAAATGTGTAGCACGTCTTATTATAATCGTTACGTTAACGTTAAGTGAATGTTTTACTTCGCAAAATAATAATTATTTCTGTCCATTATAGGCATTCATATTTTTCTTTATGTATAAAACTGAATGATTGTCATTACAGGATAGACTTGGAAGATATTAATGAATGCTTTGAGCTGGTGAAGAATCTGACGATGGAAACTGCTGCAGAGCCGTACTTATTGTCTATATTGCAACACCTACTTTTTATCAGAGATGACCATCTTATAAGGTAGGCTTTTTTGATTATAATTTGGCAAACTTGGATTTGTGAAGGTAACGTTTGGGATAAATATACGAATAAAGAATTTTTTTTATGGATGTTCATAAATAGTTTAAGGAACTATTGCGAAGTATGGAATAGAGACTTGGTCAAAATTTTTGAAAAATTTGTGTGAATTTTTCATTTATTAAAAATGTTTTAGTGTTCAGGATCTTTTGTTTTGGCTAAATATTTTGTTCATCCTGAAGTTGAAATCGGAAGTATTGCATTAATTGAAAAAAATTCTAGTCTAAAACTAGAAAAGAAGTACTTTATTCTGGAATCAACCCAGTTTATGTCCGTCTGTCTGCCACAGTTTATTTTCTGAGATGTCATGTGATGAAGACAGTTGTATTTTTGGACTTAAACATAGATTATAATTAATAACATTAGGGATAACTGTAGAGTGTGAAATATGTTACAATTTTTTTTCATTCCAATCTATAAAATGGAGCCATTGTGCATTATTAGGGTCCTTTCAAGGATTTTTGACATGACAATGTTTTAAAACACGGTATATTGGGTCAACTACGTGTACGACAACTTACATTGGGGTTACATATTGCACATTTTACAGGGTAAGATCGAGATAAACCATTGTAGTGGTATTCGATAGGTCGGTTCAAGGTCCTAAATGTATTTTGTCAAAATTGCACTATCTGGAGTGTCCGAGGGGGGGAAGGGAAACATGATTTGAGCGGTTTCAGTTCACTGTTGCTTGTCGTGTGATTACAATGAGACTAATTCTAATACGAAAGGAAGGCGTTGGGTAATTGTTTTTTGAAAAAATATGGAATGCACCGAGAGAAATGCATAAGTGGAAGAATTTCAAGAATTTTATTTCAGACTATGTCAAGAAAGTTGCAAATTTCCAAGAAATAAAATTTGATACTTCATAGTCGAGTTTCCGCTTTAGATGCGGATAACATATATAAACACTCACCCATCAATATTGTTGTTTCAAAATTATTTTATTGCACTAATTCATATTGTGAGCAACAGTGAACGGAGATGCGTTCGAAAACGTTTGTGATTTCACTGCGAGGCAGAAGGAGACGTTGTCACTCACAATTCTCAGCCGTGTCAAAACAAACAGCCATGACTGAATTTGTTTCTAGAGAGGTTAACATGTACTCATGGTTGTGTTTATTCCTATTTAAAGATATTTCCTTTAAAAAATTTTCTAATACTTTTGCAGGCCAGCGTACTATAAATTAATAGAGGAGTGCGTAACGCAGATAGTGCTCCATCGGAACGGTTATGATCCCGATTTCAGAGCCACTGCGAGATTCAACATAGATGTACAACCTCTGTTAGATGGACTTATAGGTGAGTAACGTTTAGGTTTTTCTTTTAAGTAAAGTGGATTTTTCCAAAGTGTCTAGATTAAATCTAAGGAATCTTTTTCATTGACTTGTTTTTTTATTTTATATTATAAAAAATATATAAAAGATTTAATGTAAAAAAATATAATAAGAATGTAAATTGTAATGGTCTTAAAAACAATTATATAAAATTAAAAGGAAATTAATTTGCTTTACGAAATAAAAAAAAAATGACAAATATTTTTTAGTTTTGTAAAAATTCTTATTTCAGACAGCTTTTTTATTATTTTGGATATAATTTATTTACACTATATAATAAAATAACAAAAAAAACCCATAAAATCTTACAGTTAGCATTTTACATATGAAAAATTATAGTTTCATAAGTACGATTTTTAAACTATTTAAATTAGTATTGACCATCTGATGGTAAAATGAGTAACTAAACAAGTGGAGATTTAATCAATGTTAGTTTAGTAACGAACCAAGACGAATGTGATGGCATTATTCAATGTACGATCGAAAATACGAAGATAAAGTCCATCATGATATAATGTGTTTTAGAAATTGTGATTAGTGTAAAATGATTGTTTTTAAAATGAATGGTGTATGATGTTAATATAAAGAGATATTTTGTAAATGTTGCGCTCTGTCAATGTGTAAATATTAATTATTGTTGACAAATAGAAATATTTTGAATACGTCTATAGGGGTCACGCAAGATGCTATCAGTGCCATCTGGTGACAAAATTAATGAACTTATGGTTATCAAAATAATTTCTAATGCGTAAATATAGGCGTAGGGCGTTATATGAAAATATTTTAATAATGTGTATAAACAATAGAGTGTTTTGTGTTTCAAAAAACGAATATCATATATGCTAGTAACATAACCTCTTTATATTCATTAAAGTTTACTATTTTCTGTAGATAAAATATAAAAATGATATTGAAAAATATGTAATCAAAAGTTATTATCGTTTTCGAGTGACCCTATATTTCTTACCAGTCTCATTTCGATAATCATGTATAGATCGTAGATGTAGTGACATCGTAGATCGTAGATATCGTAGACACACCAGAGTTAGACGTAGTGACATCATAGATCATAGAGATCGTAGACACACCAGAGTATAAAAGTGATTAAGATTGAAAGAGATAGAGCACGAAGGTTCATTTTTTTATAGAGTAATGTCTTAATAGTTCATAGTGCAAAATGTTTGCATAGATACAATTTTCGATTATGCAGCGCAAGTCAATGCACTAAATTTGAAACGTATATAGAAATATTTTATTACAAACAAGTTTTTAAAAATTTTAATTTAAAAAATGCTTAAACTTCTGTTTTAAGCACAAAATTATAAAAAGACAAATTATAATTTCTTAAACGAATGCAGATGTTAAGATATATATTTTTACGTTTATAACACGTGAAAGAATTTATTTGTGCAAAAATAAAATAAAGCAGACTTTCGTCATAAAATATTAATGATAGGATTAAATATATAAATATTATCTTGGGCTATGAACCCCTGTCTAACGGACAAGCCAAAGCGACTGTCATGGTGGTCATTGAAAGTGATATTTTTATCAGTTTAATGTCAGTTTATTCTAATGTCAGTTTTTCTTACATTCATGCACGTATAAATAGAAACGATTGAGAGCGAAACAGACGAATATTTGTTCCCCTCGCTAATTTCGCCCTCTTTGAGATGAGCCCTGTTACCCTTATAAATTATTATCGATAGCGTCTCCAGTAAGCCCACTGCGTGGTGGCGAGATGGTTATCCCTCTATGGAAAATACATTTCATTTAAAATAAATCATTTTTTTAAACGTAATATTATGTAAATTTCATAGAAGTGTATTTTTATTAATAATAACGTTAATGCAATAATTTCATATTTTAATTAAAATTTTTTAAAAACTAAATAGTCTGTTGACGGCTTTTGTCTTGTTGTCGCCATCCAATCACAATAATAGAAAGAGAAAGTGACTGTTTTCACATTCTGTCACTCTTATTTGAGGACTGCTTATAGGACATTTATTAGATATGTGTTGCGCCATATGTCTCTACGTCTATATTATATCAAGCTTCAGAATATGTAATATGTAGAATTTTCTTCCAACTACTATTGTCACATTTGCATCCTTTTTTCATAGAGAAATCTCGTGCTGAAGAGGAGCGCAAGACGGAAGAGCTGAAAGCCAAGTTGGAGGCGGCGATAGAGGCGCGGCAAGAGGCTGAAGCTAGGGCCGCCCACCTCCAGCAAAAGCTACAGGAGCAAGGGTCAACCGGGGGTAGTTCAATAACGCAGGGAAATATTGCGGCTATTGCCAAGGTTGGTATGTCTTTTGTTTGTGTCATCGCAAATCATAAATAAAATATTACATATTTTAGCAGTATTTATTATGCATTCAGCATTATATATATCCGTCAGTAACACAGTGGTTAAGATACTAGAGCCCGATTAAATGAAATTTGTGGTGGATTCGATTTCTAGGCGAGGTGTATAAATATTAATAAATTGATCAAGTAATTGTAAATGATTTATTACATTTTGTAAAAAAAATAAAAACTAATACCAATAAAAAACCACAAATGCCAAATAAATTCATATTATGTTACTAACGTGAAAACAAGAAAAAGGTTTACAACACCTGAATTGTAATTTTTGTTTATTTACAAATATTTGCTTTTAGAGTTTTATGCAGTATAAATATTTTAATTTTAATTATGTATTCTTTCAGGCCATAGGAAGTCCTGGTGGAGGGCCACCTCCTCCACCTCCGCCTCCCCCTCCTATGACAGGTGAGCTGGTTTTTATTTCTAAATCTAAACTGCTGTATAAAAGCAAGGAAATGAAACTTAAGAACTGATTTATACGAATTGCAGGCAGAGACGGGCCACCTCCACCACCGCCGCCACCCCTGCCGGGAGCTGGTCCACCTCCTCCTCCACCACCTCCAATGATGGGAGGACCCCCGCCACCGCCTCCTCCTCCCATGATGGGAGGCCCACGACCTCCTGGCCCACCACCGCCTCCTGGCATGATGGGTCCTCCACCACCAGTCATGGTGAGGATTATCCTCTATGTACCAAGTTGTCTCAACAGAGATTTTGACCACATATTACACACTGTAATACTGGAAAATGGATATGTGATAAAAATAATTTTATTTAGAAAAATTTCAACTTTCGTTCAACCTGAAATATACTAATTTTTCTTTTGGAAATCCTGAAAAAGTCGTGAAATTTTGTATTTAAAAACTTGTATATTATCTTAGAATTGAAATTAGCAGTCAATGATAACAGATGACATCGATTGTTGTTAGCTTAACCATTTTAGTGCCATGGTTTTTTACTCCTCTATTTACTTAAAATGCCAAAGAAATCTTTTGTTTTTGATGTCATTTACCCTTGTCTCGAAAAAAAACTGTATCTCTTTAAAAAAATTATCCAATTTTAATAATTTTTTCGGTGTTTTCTTAGTAGAAACTTGTACAAGGATAATAAAATACAAAGAAAATTATGGAAATAAATATTGTGAACAAAAATTATAACAAATACTGAAATCAAGGTCACATCGTATTTTCGCAGTCCAGTACATCCTCCGTATCAGCAAAATAATTGTTATCGTCACTATTATCACTATCAATTAAAATTTGCATTACGCCAAATTGTGAGCGCACCACAATGTCACTTCCACTATCACTTTCTTCACAACTTGAAAAACGATCATTTTCACTCGAATTATTTTCGTATTCCGACATTATGGGTTAAAAATTTTCTTTTCCTGCATCCTTGTTATATTGTAATTACCAATAATATTATAATTTGAACTTTATGTAACACATAGAAAGATAAAATATTAGCGATGCATGTGAGCGACCTCACCTACTGCGCGCTAAACAGCAACTGATTTCGTGAGGGCCATCACGCTCGTGGCAAGTTTATTTAGTACGTGCACGAGCGCGATGGCACTCGTCGGCACTCAAACGGTTAATGAGTTTGTGGCTAATGAATGAGCAAAATTGCCATAACTTCAATAGATGTCACCTACATGGAGAGTGTTAATATAATGATGTCTTTTCCTTTTGGTCATCCTCTTATAAGAGGGTTGCCCATAGATGGCACTGCATCTGATATAAAATTGAAATGGTTAATTGGTGTATCTATAGAAACTGGCAATAGATGGAATTATACAGATTTCTTGGAGGTATTACCTTGGTAAATTACGAGATGCTAAGCTTATAATCACTTCAGTTGAGTAACTAGTTACATGATAGCAGGCTCCTCTGATTTTACAAGCAAGAAGGGAACATTAAAGTAAACCTTTGGTATACAATTTAATTTGTTTTTTTCCCCAGGCCCAACCAGATGTCCTGCCGCACGGGCTAAAACCCAAGAAGCAGTGGGAAGTGGAAGGTCCTCTCAAACGTGCCAATTGGAAGAGTATAGTGCCCCAGAAAATGACCGCCAAATCCTTCTGGGTGCGAGTCCAGGAAGACAAGCTGGCTTCTCCCGATATATTGAGCGGTTTGGCGCAGAGGTTCTCTTCGAAGCCTGTCGCCAAGAAGACGGAAGATGCTGTTGATAAGTGAGTATGGTTTTTAAACCGGATACTACAGTGAGTACAACCATATCAAGAGGAAAATATAAGTATCAGGAGGAAAATATATAAAAGCCTTTACTATTATTTTGTTTAGTAAAAATTATTTTTTTTTTACAGTGAAAAATTTAAGATTTCAAATTTGGCAAATAGATAAAAGTCATATTCTTCAAACGATCGTGGTTGCTTTTACCATAGCTACTAAACGGCGACTGCCACACATTGTAAGTGACACTGACGCGAGTACCAAGGCGAGTACTTGTTGTCAGGTATAGATTGCGATATAATACAGTAGAAATCCAGGTAGCGAATACTGAATGAAATCGGTTCTGCCACATACACTTTTATACAAAACCAGCATGATCCCAAGAGAAGGCGATACACGAAAGCCAAGACAGATCGCTATGACAGAGATATATGATTGCTGAGTGAGAGGGCGTATACCCCGGATCTGCACCACGGGATCGATAATACGGCACCCACTGCTGGCGCGTTTCATAGTTCACCGCCGACCGCCATAGGATGCAGAGGAGGAGCTCTTTGTGCGCCACGCTTGATGATGGTTTGGTCATTCAGAATGAGGTATTACAATGCGCGGGCCGTAGAATTCCCACTTCGCCGCTCAAGGATTCTCTGTTTGATCCGAGGAGTTGTGATGCACGGGCTGCAGTCATTGGTTACCACGTGCTGGCTATTATTTGGGAAGTTTAATTATTTGAAATTTTCTTCCACTTACAATGTGTGAACGTCGCTGTTTGGTAGGTGTGGTAAGAGTAGCTACATTATGTAACGTCTCACGACATTGGGTGAGATATTGCATACTTTTAAATTACACTTTAGAAAATAAAATAAACTTTCTGATGTAAGATCTACAACCAAATTATACAGAGCACAAATATGTCACTTAAATAATCATGCAGCCAAAATTTGACATATTAATCTGAACTGTCAAATAATGTAACCATAGTAATGACAGCAATGTGACAGTTATCTGGCTTCTACACACATATGGCTTTTATAATTTTTTGACTGTAAAACGACCAGTAATGTTCAAGTACGCAAAAAAAAAGTTTTTGGACATATCTCCGAAACTACTTTTTTAATTATAATCAAATCTTTACCTTTAAAACCGTGCGTAAAATACATACACTTTTGCTTACATGTGTACATATAGACATATATTCGCAGACTCTGACATGGTTCCTGTTTACCCTCTATCATTTTGTCCTAAAACCACCTTAATCTCTAATTTTTATGGATCCTCTACTCACTGCTGTCACACACCTTTATATTTTTGATGAAAATATTGTGGTCAATCTTAGATAGTAATTTGTATGACAATATAATAAAGCTACTTAAATTTCCTCTCATCAGAACGGGTACACTGAAGAAGGTGAAAGACTTGCGAGTTCTGGATAGCAAGTCTGCGCAGAACATCTCAATATTGCTGGGCGGATCCCTTAAGCACATGAGCTACGAAGATATAAGGACCAGTCTCCTGCGATGCGATATGCAGATGTTGACGGGCAGTGTACTCGATCTGCTTATACAGGTCGGTAAACGAGAATTTTGACATTTTAATATTTTCTTGTTTTCGTGCATCTTCTTTATTGAAGGTATAAGGTCTTGAAGTACTTTTCTGGATGAGTCGAATAGCTACTTCCTGTTTTTGGCTTGTCTTGGGGCAAATCTGATCTGACCAGTCTTCTGCTCTATAATTTCCCGACAACACAAGTTTATTTAGGTTATCTACAAAACTATATGGCCAAAGTAGCGGAGAACTCATGTACGGTCGTGATTTAGATGGTATATATCTTGCTGGTACACCTCTCGTAGGTGTATATATCAGATATATATCAGCATTATCATCTCCTATACTTCATTATCATTGTCGGTTTGAAATTTAATATGTAGCCACAAGTCACCATTTTGTTTTAGCAATCAAACGACTGAACACTGTGTGTGCTGTATAATTATAGAAGCTTTTCAGAATAGAGATTTTATTGGCTTATAAAAGGCAATGAATATAAAGACAAAAATATGAAGTCTCAAGTATACACAACATTTTTCGTTTAAGTCTACACTACATTTAACGTCACGCTTAATCTTCTGAATTCTTGCTTCTTTTCACAAAATCTTTTCTTCTTAATCGAAATCTGTCTTCTCATCTGATTAAAGATCTTTTTTCGCCTATATACGTCAATTTTGTATTCTTTTATTGTCATTTCAAATATAATACGATATCATTCCCAGATAACACAAAGCTTCCTCTGTCAAAGCTATAGCGATTATTAATGAGCTTGTTTTATGCCTGTCACCGACATTGAGCCTAGTAAGTTCGCTAACTTCATAAGTTCAAAAGGTTGTTCGTAAACTCTGTTTAATCTATGAGTATATATTGTTGTTATATGGACAACACTTTTTATATTGGTTAGTACCAACTTTTCAGGAGGTAGTTTTTTTGTTATTCTATACATACTATTTCTATACTATACAAGTTATTTTAGTGCCATGGTTTTTTCTCATGTATACTTAAAAATGGCAAAGAAATCTTTTGTTTTTGATGTCATTTACCCTTGTCTCGAAAAAAACTGTATCTCTTCCAAATATTATTCAATTTTAATAATTTTTTCGTGTTTTCTTAATAAAAACTTGTACAAGGATAATGAAATACAAAAAAAATTATGGAAATATGTATTGTGAACAAAAATTATAACAAAAAACTGAAATCAAGGTCACATCATATTTTCGCAGTCCGGTACATCCTCCGTATCAGCAAAATAATTGTTATCGTCACTATTATTACTATCACTCAAAATTAGCATTACACCAAATTGTGGGCGCACCACAATGTCACTCCCACTATCACTTTCTTCACAACTTGAAAAACGATCATTTTCATTCGAATTATTTTCGTATTCTGACATGGGTTAAAAATTTTCTTTTCCTGGATCCTTTTTATATTGTAATTACTAATAATATTATAATTTGAACTTTATGTAACACGTAGAAAGATAAAAAATTAGCGATGCGTGCGAGCGACTTCCTTTATCGCGCGCTAAACAGCAACTGATTTCGCGAGCGCCATCACGCTCATGACAAATTTAGTTAGTACGCGCACGAGTGCGAAGGTGCTCATCAGCACTCAAACGGTTAAATAACAAAATTATGTTGGCACAACTGAAAAATTGGCAATACACTTAGAAACGTTTTAAAATTCTAATGTACTGGGCCATCTGCACAGGACTCAATTGTTTAGCAACTGAAACTCTGTTTTTAGTTACAAAACAGAGCTGCAGATTAAGCTTAACTGGTTTGCAACTCAAAAGTGAAGTGTACACAGCACAACTCAATTTTTGTGAGGTTAACAATTTCATGTGGAGCACATGAAATTGTATGTTAATTTTTTGTCATTTTGGCTTTTTCTGTTGTGTTATTTCATGCTTTATCTGTGAAATCCATTATATAACAATCTGGAAGTGTACAATTATGAGGGTCAGGATGCCTCTCCATATCTTCTACGAATTGTGTAATCGAAATTTTGTTCATTGGCACATTGAGACATCATTATGCAATCATTTAAAATGCTATTACGAATGATAACCTATTTTAGAGAGTTGTAAGATTGTGTGTAGAGAAATAAATTCTCATAAAACAAGGGATGAATTGCATGCAACTATGCAACTGAAGTTGATGTCAGTCTAACTGGTTTGTAATCGGTTATGAAGTGACAGTGTACTATCACTTTTGACAGCGATGACTTTGTATGTAGTCTTTTTTTTTAAAACATCCTTTATTGGATGGATATTCATGATACAATCTTAATATACAATAAATTCATTATCATTGATGAAATGTACTCAATTTTATTTTCAAGTAAGTCGTGTGCGGGTTTACTGTACCAATGTTCAGCTCTCAGATACATTAAGTTTAATTATGAAGTTAATTCATTAGGTTTAACACGTTTTAACCTTCTCAGTTCATGGGTAATATCCAAAAGTCGAATAGCTTCTACGTTGGTATGGTTGAGGAGTCGTTTTTCATGTTTAATAGCATATTCTTGGATAACCTCATTAATCCATTTTATGTCTAAGTCGTTGTCAATTTCTTGATTGATAACATAGCGATATACATTGGTAATTATACGCAAGAACTTGTTTTGGCTTCGTTGGATTACATTACGATTTGACTGTTTGGTACAACCCCAAAGCTGGATACCATACACCCAAATCGGTTTGACGATAGAAAGGTAAATTAGTCGCTTATAATAGAGGTTTAGCTTGGAATGATGTCCAACCAGCCACAACATTTGTCATTGTTTCAACCTGATTTGCTCGGCTTTTACTTTAACGTGATGTATCCAATTAAGCCTACTATCCAGATGAAGTCCAAGATATTTTGCTGTATCTGCTTGCGGGACTTGAATTCCGTTAAGACAAGTGTGTAGATTGCTGTTTGTTTGTCGTAATGCAAATGTGACATGAATGGATTTAGACTCGTTGAGTTTGATTTTCCAATCAACAGTCCATCTGTTGATTTTATCAAGTAATTTTTGTAAATTTGCAATGCAAAAATTGCAAAAAAATGTAGTCTATTGCTAACTTCATTAACTAAATAGTCGAATTGTGGGCAGACTGTTTGTGATAACTGGTTTGTATTAAAACTAATTTTCCATTTTATTATTATTCAGGTGAGAGGTTTTTAGTAGAAAAATAGTATAGTCTAGAAAAATAGTAATAGTATAACCATAAAAAATTGTGAGACATCATGGGACGCTTGACAGATGTGAAAGATCTAAATTCTTTAATATTAAAATATTTTGATTTAAACGAATTAAAAATGAAAAAAAAAACAAATATTCAGATAGTTTTTATTATTTTATTTTTATGAAATAATATATATAAAAATGTTTCGTAATAATTTATAAAAATATATCTTTAATTTTATAATACTGTTAGCCGACACGACACGAAGCTAGTTGAATTTAGTCGAAAAGAGCCGACAAGACTGAAGACGGTCAAATTAAATCGGAAAGATCCGAGACGATGTGAAGCTGGCTGAATAGCATGTTGCGATGTGTCATCAGAACATTTTAACTCCTATCCAAGAGCACCATTAGATGCACACATCAAAATTACTTTTATTTTGATGTCTAAGTAGATTCCTAATGTCCAATCATAATGAACGTATTGTTTCAAGTTGTATTTCTATAGATAGAATATTTTGAGAACACGATAAACTTCATTAAAATGAATCTTTAAATAAATTTAAATTTTAAATTGATCTGAATCTAATTCTGTTTTTTCCACCACAGTATCTGCCTACAGCAGATCAGCTCCGCAAGCTTGCAGAGCTGAAAGGCAGCTGCTCGGAGCTAGTGGAGGCTGAACAGTTTGCCGCAACCGTTGCGGATGTGAAGCGATTGTTGCCGCGGCTCAGGAGTTTAGCCTTCAGACAAAACTACACAGAGATAGTTAATGAAGTCAAACCGGTGAGTTGTTTTGAATAACTATTTGAATCGTAAAAAAATTTGTTACAATGATTTCCGAAAAACGTTCATGTTGACATCTGTGTTGTAATGTACAAAACACTTCCAAACTCTTAAGGTGGGAATATATTATCGGACACGACTTAAGTCGCGACCTACACAGTCTCCACAGCCGTATCCAGATGTATCGCACGGACATTCTATAGGGTTGCAACATTCTTGTAAGATTTGATTTATTGTTATATACATATTTGTATTCGCGGACGGTGTCAATTAATTTTATGACACCCATAGTTGTATGTGAATAGCTGTAAAAAAAGCCTACATTACAATGTAGTTAGTGACTGATTGCTGTGTGGTCGCATCCAAACCCCGTGCACATGCGACCGATGCGTCCACGACTGCCGGAAATATTCCAGCGAGCTGGATATTTGTCTGACGTCCAAATGTTCAAGTTTACGTCGACAACGTATTACTGATAGTTTGCACGTTTAGATGTAATAAGTTCTGATCAGATGTAGTATCAGTCACTTTCTCTGGTCGCAACAGTAAGTCGTGTCCAATAATATGTTCCCAGCTTTATATTCATGTCTCTCATTGACACCATATAGTTAAGATGAATATTATTTAATTTTAATGAGAAAAGAATGATTTCAGATTTTATCTCAGTATTGTCTATAGGTTATTAAGTTCTAGGTATTCAGTGTTACATAAATACGGTAGTTGACTCATTCTAAATTTTGATATTTTTCGTACAATATTGTGGAATATAAGTTAATTAAAAACCAGTCTTAAAAGAAATTCAAAAAGCAATTGAAAAATAAGCCAGTTGTAGGCTTCTAAATTTGAAGACACGGATAGAGTTGGGTATATCCCTGTCTCTTTTCCTCTTGTAGAATATAATGTGCAATATTAAAAATGACCTCACAGCACAGTATTGCCGTCCTTGTCTAAAGGTTAAATTTAAACTTTTATGACTCGGTCAATTTTTAAAATTATTTAAAAAAATTTTCACTCTTCATCAGCTTGTACCTTGAAATTATGTTTAATGAAATAAAAAAAAATTTGTCAAATACCCAATTCAAACATTATACTGTTAATTCTGTTGGAGATAAAAAGCAGTGCGTAACCTTAAACTGTTACACTTGCATCCCATCTGAACATGGGGCTTGTTTTACAGTGCATTTGTCAAATATTTGGCGCAAGTTAAAGTCTATTGAGTTAATACCATGGATAAAATTACCTCAGCAAATATGTTAGCCCTGCTTGTTCTTATCGCAATATTCGTAATAATATTTTGAATCTGTATAACTTATCGCAATATTCGTAATTATATTTTGGATCAGTATAACCCATTAAATAACTGTTATCATATAACGAGGGTTGAGGCTATTGCACCTTATTTCTGTAACATTAATATAATTTTACTACGTTAATGTGGTGGTACCTCTTGTCCACGGGTTAGTGTAGCAAAATACTTACAAACTATTACCTTTACGGCCATAGTTGATTGTTCATAGTTGACTATGGACGTAAAGGTAACAGTTTGTACCATATTGACAATTGGGTATTTGACTAAATTTTTTTTATTTCATTAATCATAATTTCAAGGTACAAGCTGATGAAGAGTGAAAATTTTTTTTAATAATCTTAAAAATTGACCGAATATAAAAGTTTAAATTTAACCTTTAGAGAAGGATATTGTGAGGTCATTTTTAATATTGCACATTATATTCTATGAGAGGAACAGAGACAGGGATATACCTAACTCTATCCGTGTCTTCAAATTTAGAAGCCTACAACTGGCTTATTTTCCAATCAATTTTTGAATTTTTTTCAAGACTGGTTTTTAATTAACTTATATTCCACAATATTGTACGAAAAATATCAAAATTTAGAATGAGTCAACTACCGTATTATATTAATGTTTCACTATTTATTTAATGTGAATATTATGTAATATTAATGAAAAAACATAAAAACATTAATTTCAGATTTTATCTCTGTAATGTCAATATTGACTAATTTATTAGTTGAAGTTCGTTAAGTCTTAAAAGATCTTTAGTTTGTACTCTTTGGAAGTCTGGTATTGAAGCTAAGCATTATGATCAGCACATTGTAAAATATTTCTCTGATAATTTTGGAGGGTGAAAGTCTGTTATAAAAAATCAATTGGGGGGGTGGGAGATCAGTTGAAGTGGATTGTTGTAATGGTGAAAAATAATATTAATATTTGTAAATAGAAACATTGTGTACACTTACAGATGCCTAGAACTTTTATATGTAATTATATTCTATTCCATTTCAAAAGAGAATGTGTGTAAACAAACCAATTTGACAGTTAAAATATGGTTGGCACAAATATACATTCGATCACGCAACGAATGTTTACAAAACTCGTTGCACTTCATCCACAATATTATTGAAAAGTATAAAAAAAAAAATCACTACACTAAATTAATCAAGTGTCACGATAAATAATGTTATAAATATCAGTATTACAACACTATTTTACTTATATGGTTTGTAAAAGTTAGAGGAGAAAAAGGCACGACCCTAGCTGTAGTTCACGAAAAACTCAGAGGTATAAAACATTTCGTGAAAATATTCGATGTTTCGACGCAAAAAACATCTGTGCCCATATATGCTACTCATACACATATTTATTTTATAACGTATTGCAGTGACATAGCTACAGGAAGTAAGTTTTAATTCGACATAGGTCTTAGATTGCCTTTATATATAAATATACACAATGTTTTGTGTAAGGATAATGAAACAAAAAAAAAGTGACACATTATTTTTTTAAATAAATATTTGTATAAATTTGCATTGATGAATAGTATATATTTATATTTTATATACATTATAGCCCAATGTTTTCTTTTTAATAGCATACTTTTACTCTGAATTCGGTATTATTTAAAAGCGAAATGCTTTTAAAAAATTAATTTTTTGATTCCCATCAGTGTGTTTGAACATTCACAAATTACATTTACTACTTACAAATTATTGATTTAATTGTAAATGGTCTATTACACCTTGCAATAAATAATAAAAACCAATACCAATGAAATAATTATATTTTTTAATTACATATAATATTACTAATGTGAAAATAGGGAAAAAGTTTACAATACCTGAACTGTCAAGTTGGTTTGTTTACTAACATTCTCTTTTGAAATGGAATGGAATACAAGTGTGCCCAAGTCTCCTCGCGTGAGTTCTGCTTGTATTTAACAGATTTTTTCTTAAACATCACTCTGTACTTTAAACCTTTTTTCATTTGTCATTTTTCCTAATCTTATTTAAGCGATGCCTTCAGTTTATCTGAATCCATTTCTGTGTTAAGTTTCAAGACCGTAGTCAAAGTTGTAACACACACAGTTGTGACAGACAGAAAAGATAAGTTATAGAGATACTATTTTTTGGTCTAGAGTATTTCACAAAATAAGGGGAAAAATGCAAGGAAAATTATGAAAAATGTGGATGCTTTTTCGTCTTTATTGGAAATTTGGTAAATCTTCGTACTTGTTTTATTGGATTTTGTATTCTCTATTTAATAAATTAATTAACCTTGGATGTTCTACCACGACAGGACATAGTGTCGGGTACAGCAGCATGTGAGGAAGTACGAGCCAGTGGGAAATTTGCAAAGATCCTCGAGTTGGTGTTGCTTCTGGGTAACTACATGAACAGCGGCTCTAGAAATGCTGGTGCGTTCGGTTTCGAAATCAGTTTCCTTACTAAGGTATGTATCGTTTGACTAATCCTGCATCGTACGATTGGCCAATGGCGATTTTTTTTTATTATGGGTTTATCAATTGTTTATAGGTACCGTTCAAAATGGTAATGGCGCCATCTGGTGATAAATTCATAAAATTTTGGTAACATTATTGTAATTGTTTACAGTGTATCCCATTATGTACGTATTGTAATAATTCAAATATAATGCCTAAATATGGTCTAATGCGTTATATAAAAGCATTTTGTATAATTCATAAAAACAATACAGTGTTTAGTTTTTAAAAAATTGAATCTCATGTTCACACGTAACATAACCTCTTTATGTTCAACGACATTTACTATTTTTCATCGCGTACATGCAGTTCATATATCCAAATTTGGTATTTCAGTATATTATAGAAAATATTGCTGTTTTCTTATAGTTTGTAAAATTTTAAATAATTAATATTTCTTTTGCAATTTTCGCAATTTGTAACGACTTTGATTCGCTATTTCAAAAAGTGTTTATCGTCGACATTAGTGACTATGGTTAGAAGTTGTAATTTCTACTTGAGAATTAAATTCTGTTGTATTGATTGACATTGGTATGACAGAATTTAAGTAGATTATTTCAATCATTTTTTTTTATATTTAGCTAATAAATGGGTGAAAACTATATTTTATCCAAATCTTAAAAACAAAAGTACTGTACTGATATTGACAAACGTGTAACCAAAATTTCTTATTTTTAATTATATATGGCGTTCGGAACGTTTTCAGTGACCTCTTTGTTTCTTCAATGGTCCAAATATACCAATATTAATTAATACAATTGCTCGTACAGTGAATATAATATTTGTCTAATGTCAAGAATAAAATGTTAAAGTAATCAAAGTTTATAAGGATAGCTCAACTTCAAAACTTGTATTAATTTTTGTAATGTTATATAAATTTAAGGTTGAGACGTTTAGTGTTAAAATTTTTTTAGGAACACGTGTTTTCGTATTAATTATACATTTTTTAATCAGATGAATAATATTACGAGTACATATTTTGATTTTAATTGGTATTGTAAATATATGTTTTTTTTAACTTATTTTGTCATTCACACATTATTTTGTTATCGTGAAGAAATTGTAAATTTTGAGAAGTAGCAATTACAAAGGGAACAATATGGAAGAACTTAGGTAATATCAGTAGTATTTGACTACAAATGATTTTTTAGTCTAATACGACCAGAATAATATTACACAGAAAATGAACACTTGTTTAAAGGTCATTTATGAGGTTCCTCCAAATACTCAGTGGTTGATGGCTCGTGTTATCTGAGCAATATTTTACTGTATGTGAAAGGTTAAGCAATATTCATAAGATGATAATTCGTGCGAAAGTTATCATCGTGGAAATTGTTGTGACAGTGTTCCGCCATGTTAACATGAAGGTTCGTTTGTGTATACACAGCGAGTTAACATTAAAGCATAAATCAAACTCACATAAAATTTGATAACGTTTTTTATCTCTGGTGTAAGTCCCAGCTATGTTTATATGAACATAGCTGGGACTTACACCAGAGATAAAAAAGTTATTGAATGTGATGTATGAGTTTGGTTTATGCTAAATTTATGCAAAGTTAAACATTAAAGGTCCTCAATGCGGTTGAATTGTTTGATTTAAACTCACATATTTGGTTTGAGTCCAACTGAGTTGGTAGTGTATCATTAGTTTGACAGGTTGTTAATCATTCACGTGTTTGCATAATGTTTGATGTAAATGTATATTTTGGACCATCTCGGAGCTCCTATTTAACTTTCAGTCACCATTTTAGGTATTATCACTATTTTTACATATAGGTAGGATCTTGAAATTTAGTTATTACTAGATCTAAATTTTGCTGGCGTCTTAAATTAATGAGTTGCTGCACCGATTCGTGATTAAACAATTTAAACGAATTTAAGTAACATTTGATATTTATTGAGACTCGAAGTGCGCCTTGAGCGTTGGTAACGGAATACATTTCTACAAATGATTTTAGCTTACAGGTGAATTTTGCTTTCTTAGATTCTAAATTTATGTTGGCCACAATTTTGCTATATGTATCGTGATGGGGTGGTCATTTGGCTAACATGTGAATCGTGTTTCACTACAGGATATTCTTAATTGCTTAATTCCACATAATAAACAGGCATCGACTCTTTTGTCGTCTTGCCCCCTTTCATTCACTATTATGTCTAAATGTTGTCTTAATTTTACAGACTATATTTTATACATAGTACATATGGCGGACTTATTGCTACATGAGCAATCTCTTCCAGTCAACCGTAACAATTGGTGTTGAAATTTAGTCAGTTTACTGTAAGAGATTTTACAATGAAAATTCTTTATAGCACATTAGACAAAAAAATACAGAAGTATAAGTAATACACTATTGACATGATTTGGGATGGGAAAGACGGGAAAGGACAAAAGCATAAAATAAAAGGTTTTAAGGCGACGCGACATAGTACTTTTTTAGTCGATCTTTGAAAATGTTTAGGGATGTGATTTTCCTGATGTCAAGATCCAGGTTATTCCAAATTTTTGCTGATTGGACAGTGAAGGATTTTTCGTAAGTCGTAGAGGTGTGTTTAGGAATAAATAAGGTGAGTGAGCTTTCATATCGTAGCCCAAGGCTGTGAGCGGACAAATCTTTAAATTTGCCACTAAGATAATTTGGGCTCTGAGGATTTTTTAATATATTAAAAAGAATAATTTATTTTAATATATTAAAGTGAAGTTGGCATCGATTACGGATCTTCATCCATTTGAGAAGTGACCTGTATTCAGAAATATGATATTTTCTGAGGTCGAAGATATACCGGATGCATAAATTTTGAAGACGTTCCAATTATACAAATACTTTTTATTAAGATTAGGATAGCACACGTCTCCATAACCAATTAGCGGTAATAGAAGTGTTTGACAAAGGTAGATTTTTATTTTAATCGGTAGAAAATTTTGAAGATGTTTAAAAAGAGTGTATCCTGTTGAAAACACGATGACTGTTATTTGAGGCTGCCAACTAAGATTTTGATCGATTGGCCCAGGTTTTTAACAGTTAACATATATGGTATTATTGTACTATTCAGTACAAATTTCGGTAAACCAGGTAGGTCTACTTTAGAAATCAGTCTTTGACTACCAATGATGACAGCATGAGACTTGCTTGGTTTAACCAAAAGACCCATTTCATGAGCCCATTGACCAATTGAAGAGAGATTTCGATTAA
Source organism: Druceiella hillmani (assembly GCA_039881145.1). Lineage (NCBI taxonomy): Eukaryota > Metazoa > Arthropoda > Insecta > Lepidoptera > Hepialidae > Druceiella > Druceiella hillmani. Next base: position 6,660,108 of record JAYKKI010000051.1, on the reverse strand, counting down.
GGATATATACCTTTAAGGATTTAACTATTTGTTTGAGAATTACGAGTTACAAAAATTCTGTCTTCACAGTCCAGCAAATTGGGACAATACGTATTCTAAATAATATTCTATAGAAGTTTAGATTCTTAAAAAATATGTGTGATAAAATAATGGTTTTAAATTGATTTTAAACTAATACAAAATGATTATTACAAATGACATTAGAAAATACAAATGAACATTTAGATAGCAATTTCTTTATATATGTGTGCTTATTTCATAACAATCACGTTTAGAGCGTGATGACCAAACATTTATGTCAATATATGTGAATGTGTATTGAGTTATTGAGGGATTGGTATTTGCAATTTGGTTATTTAGCATTTCAAAATTTTCATACATCATCATAATATACGTTTACAGTTAACGTCAACGAAGGATTTGGAGAATAAGCAGACGCTCTTACATTATTTGGTGGACACCATAGAGCAGAAGTTCCCAGAAGTGTTATCGTTTGCCGAGGAAATGCCCCATGTGGACAGGTATGGTTCATAACTACACGTACACCCATAAGCTAAATTGTAATTCTTAGTTTGTTGTTTTTCAACGTTTTAAGCCTGGCAATGCTCTCAAAAGTATGATCCCCGCCCAGTTCGTTGTTTTTTATCATTTTAAGCATTATCTTATAATCAGTTACAATAATTGAGGAGTCTATGTAATGTAATTGATTGTAAGTTATTAATAAAATATTTTTCATACATAAGCCTTTTTGAAAATAAACACAAATGGTAGATTAATAAATTTAAGTTTATTAATATAATGTAAATCTGCTGGTCAAAAGAATATAATATATAAAAAAAAATGTTTTTAAAAGAATTAATAATATTATTTTTCCCTTTTGGGCTTTTTGACCAATTTGGTATCATAAGCTTCCTCCATTGCTTAAATAAACATTGTGGCTACGAAGTGATTGTTATCTCATTATAACCTTTACAAAAAATATTAGGTGCGGCTGTTTATTGTTGACGCAGACAAGATTTGTGCGTGACAACGTCTCCATAAGCGCTGTCGCTGTTACAAACGTTGTAAATTTGTTTCTAAAAACCTCGTTCTGCTTGTGTGTTAAAACAGAACGAGATTGTCAAACACGTCACACTGCCTCGTAGATTCACTTCTTACTCGATTCCACTGATGATGACATTATGAGAGATTGATCCTAGTAGTTCTACAATGAGAAATTTCGTTTTCTTCCATTCGCAAGTATGTCTGTTCTTATGCTATAAAGCGGTATTAAAAAACTAAAGAAAAATGAGATTTAGCTCATGTATAACTAATGTTTATTCGGATCATCTTACTCATAGTTATCTATAGGATGGCTTACTGCCATAAACAACATTATTATGAGTCACCTGAATAACTCCTGAAAGGTGAAATGTTAACTTTTGAAAATATATAAATTTTCTTCTGTTGGTTTGATTTTTTACATTCTTGCACCGATGCATCTGTTTCATTACGTTCAATCTTTATTTTAATCTACATCAAATACGCTCGGTAAACACCGAAGATATTGGTTTTTTTTTAATTTTGAAATTATTGAGTTTCGAATTTGAACGCGCTTAAAAATATAAACACTTATTCATTGCCTTCATGTGGTATTCATTTCTTTCCCCTTAATCACTGGGTTCATAATAGAATTAGCATCACTATAATCACATTATGCACTTACCCACACAACGAGCAACAGTGAACTCAGATGCGCTCAAAAATATAGCATTGTTTTCTCCTTGATAGGAGTCGCATAATTCTGACAAAGTACATTTGAAACCTATGTATAGAATGGCACTACACTAGTTTTGTCTCGCTCTTCCTAGTCGGCTATGTAAGGTGTAACACGTATGTCATTTTTCAAACCTATATGTGACCTCTTGTAACGCATTATAAGTCATTGTCGTGTAAAAATATGTACTAAATGTTAGTGAACTCTTGCTTTACTTCGGAACACAGTTGTTTAAAGTAACCTTTCCATTATTAAAAATTTGGAACAACAATTTCATCATAAAAAAATAGTTTATATAATAACTTATATACAGAAGTAAGATGTTTAAAAATTATACGTATATATGTATATAATTTTACTTACCATAAATGTATCAAATATTGACTAAACAAAACCTACATAATAATTTTAGTACAAAATTGTATTTTGTAAGAAAGAAATTCGTTATTTACTATTACAAATACTTTTTAGTATTAAACATAAACAATAAAGTATTTTGTTACTGAGTACTATTACGAATATCCTCTTTATACTGAAAACTTAAAAAAAAACCTACTATTGAACCATGTAGTAGTTACAACTACTAACATGGTTAACATGAATGATTATGATAATCAATTTGCTATTATATATAAAACTATATAAAATCTTTCAGAGCGTCTCGCGTCTCGATGGAGAATTTGCAGAAGGCTCTTAAGAAGATGGATACTGATATAAAGAATTTGGAGACGGATCTGGTCAACTCGAAGGTGCCTCAGGGTCCCGACGATCTCTTCAATGAGGTCATGGCTGTATCCTTTTCTGTTTAAACTGATTTGCAAATGTTTTATAAAATTATTTTAGTAGATTTATCTCATGGGCAAATGCGGTGCAGTCTGTCAGTGTAGTGACGCATGATGGGCTGAAAATCAATGAAAAGAAATGATATGTCACGTGAGTTAATTCAACATGAAAACATATGACATAATTTTTTTTATGAAAAATTTGTATGGAGCTTGTATGAAAAATTCGTTTATCTCTGGAACCATAAGGGAAACTATCATATCCTTACAGAAGATCATAGTACTAATAATTCATAATTTGAAACGTTGACACACTCCAAATAACGTTCATTACTACAGATGTCTTTTTCAAATTTCAGAAATATTTTCTTATATTCCTTCTGTAAGGATATCATGCTTTTCCTTGGAGTTCCAGGGATAAATTGATTTTCCATACCAGCGCCATACAAATTTTTTGTAAAATATTAAAATTCATGTTTCCATGCTAAATTAACTTGCATGACATATATGAATTTTCCAATTTTCATTCTTGTTATGGACAAATATGGAGACGTGTAATATTGTGTTTTTTTATTTGATTTTACGTTAGCTTTAATTTAAAGTATAACAAACATTTTAAATGGAATGAACCGGATGTAGGGAAGTTCCTTGTTTGGTAAATATTTAAGAATATAGCATTAAAAGTCAATATAAATGTTTATACAATATTATTTGAATACTTTTCATAATGACACTTGTTAACTAATAACTAATTATAACCTCAAAATCATAAACATTTATACTTGTTCTGAAGATCCTACTTGGAATACTTTTCATAATGACACTTGTTGTTAACTATTAACTAATTATAACCTCAAAATCATAAACATTCATACTTGTTTTGAAGATCCTACTTGGAATACTTTTCATAATGACACTTGTTGTTAACTATTAACTAATTATAACCACAAAATGATAAACATTTATATTTGTTCTGAAGATCCTACTTGGAATACTTTTCATAATGACACTTGGTTGTTAACTATTAACTAATTATAACCACAAAATGATAAACATTTATATTTGTTCTGAAGATCCTACTTGGAATACTTTTCATAATGACACTTGTTGTTAACTATTAACTAATTATAACCACAAAATCATAAACATTTATATTTGTTCTGAAGATCCTACTTGGAATACTTTTCATAATGACACTTGTTGATAACTATTAACTAATTATAACCACAAAATGATAAACATTTATATTTGTTTTGAAGATCTTACTTGGAATACTTTTCATAATGACACTTGTTGTTAACTATTAATTAATTATAACCTCAAAATCGTAAACATTTATATTTGTTTTGAAGATCCTACAAGTCCCATTGAGTTTAAACTTATATAATTCAGTTTATATGTATATACTCTAAAATATGACATATCAGTCATTCTTGTTTATAACTCTTCAAGGTGCGCATTTTCCTTTAACCGGTTTTCGAAACTTGGTTTAAAATATTAAAGATTGTGCCGATTGGAAATTACCATTTAATTGAAGCATAATCTAAACTAAGGATTTTGATTATTTTCTGAGAGTAAAGGTATAAAGGGCCTATAAATTTTGGAGGTTTTCTACATTGGTTAAAAATTTGGTTAGTAAAATGTGGATAGCACTTATCGCCATAATCATAATAAAGTTTGATGAAAGTGGACTTTTGTTTTAAAGGAAACAAACTGTGAAAGATGTTTTAGAGAGTGCATTCTTCTGAATAATCGACTGACATAGTCTACCTGAGGCTGCAAACTGAGATTTTAACGAATCAACAGACTCAGGGCTTTTACAGTGGTATAAAATTATCTAATAACAGCTGCCGTAAATTATTTGTGTTAATTTTCAAAGAATATTATAGCCATCAGATTGATTTGGTATGATACGATTAAAAGATTGAAATCAGCAAGTACATTCCTTAATGAGTTATTTGTAGCCGTTTGCGGCAGAAGCGAGAGCGCAGTGTGATGTGCTGCTGTCGATGTTCAACAAGATGGAGGCTCTCTTTAAGGAAATAGGAGAGTTCTATGCGTTTGATCCGCAAAAGTACACGCTTGAGGAGTTCTTCGCGGACATCAAGACGTTCAAGGATTCGTTTGCGGTAAGATAATACTACTCATATATTTTGACCTATGGAAAAATTTGTGATATGAAATTTGGTAAAAAATATTCAGAATTGTCATTTTTCTCAAAAATTTTTTATTTATTCTTATAAGTCTTGTCTCTTTCGAAGTAATCCCCATCAGATATAATACACTTGTGCCAGCATTTTTTGTAATCTTTGGAGTACTTCTGGAATGCAATTTTTGATGTGGCTTTAAACTGCTTTAGTGATTTTGACAGACGCCATGTTTGATGAGTGTCGAAGCTGAAACTTCATAATGGTATCACTTTTGGACAAAAGTTCACGGATAAGCCATAAAGGTGCAAAAAAATGCAAGCAAAACCTTTACATTTGATCGAACTTGATGAGTTTTTTTTGGTCTTGGCTCTTGCATTAGGGTTTGTTTGAGCAGTTCGGGTTCTGATTGTCTTTGACTGCATTCAGCAACTCTTGAGCAATGCTCATTCAGCGATACTTTAGTTGAAATTAAACAATTTTGAAACAAATTTAGTTGCCCACACTGCAAGCTCAAAATATCTAAAAAAATTTCTTTGTACCAAGTTATATGCCAACATCAGCAATTTCTCTGATAGTGATTCTCCATCCAATTTTTGACACTTTGATGATTGCTTATAACTATTTTTGTCACTTTTTCGATGATGTCGTCATCGTCTCATCTTCAACATCTTCACAGCTCTAATGCTTGTACCACTTGTGAATGCTGGTTGTATTCGTAATAGCCTCACCAAAAGCGACATTTCCAATGCTGTACCGTCTTTTCCATTCTTGAAGCAAAATTTAAAACAAATTTTTTGTCCATTTTTTTTCGCAAGTAAACAATATTGAGTACACCATGTGTTACCTTTTCGACACCAAATTTTTTTTTTTTTATCAAACCACATACTCAACGATTCTAAAATCCAAGTGAACTCTTCAGTTTGCATTTCTATATGTAACCAAGTGAGCTCAAGTTATCTATAGAAATCCACTTAAGGAATGAACACGCAGCATGAAAAATGACATGGTTCGAAATGATATTCAACGCCCGTATAATGTCTTATGTCATTTATAAGCAAATTGAAACGCGTACTGAAAATGAGGATGCGTTAGCTTTGTTACGAGTGTTTGTGTTTCTACCAGCATCAAATATGGAAATAAAGATAATTTTATTACGATGGAATGTTAGTGAATTACACGATGCAATGTTAGTGAATTATTTGGTGGTGGAATATTAGTGAATTATTTAGAATTAGTTAGTGGTTTATTACGATGGAATGTTAGTAAATTTTAGTGTTAGTGAATGTTAGCAAATAGAAAGGAAATTTTGTGATCATGAAACAATAGCGTAAATTAGGTTATGTTATTTGATCAAGTCCAGGTCTTTTATTGTCGTGAGCAGAGGTTTTCTATAAGATGATTTTGATCAATAGATAGATAAATTTTGCGAAGCACTGGCGTCATGTAATTTATGTGGGTTCTCTCAGCATTATGCATGCAAGCAATGGTGTGTTGATCATGCAAGCAAAGCACCTTAAACTTGGACTCTTAGAAGAGTGTATAAAGTTTAGGGAGTTCTGATCAAAAATGGTGATGTCTTAAGCTTTTATTTAAAACTTAAAATCCAATGATAACATAACTCTAAAATCCTTGTTGATAAAAATTTAATGTCTAAACACAAATTTTTTATACTTTTAAGAGAAAACCGATACGAAATCATGTCACACATAAAATAATGTGGACATTAAGCATAACGGATCTTTAATTATATTTAAAACCTGCACAACACTACTCGCGAAGTTAGGTGAAGTTAGGCAAAGAGAATAGTGTAGACAGGTACTTCGATTCGCTTTATGCGTACTTCAGACGTGCTACAGACTGCGATCAACTTCGATGAGCACTTCGTCGAGGTAACTTCACGAGTAGTGAAGAGGGCGTTTACGGCCATATTTTTTACTTACATCAAACATGTAGTGGCCGTTTAATCTGTTTTTGTTACACTAGATGTCAACCACGTTTTGATCAATCTCAATGTAAAATAAAGATGATTCAACAGTGGTTATGGTACAAGGCAATTGGGCACAGTGACTCACAAGCAAACATGTAGCTAGCTCAGATGATCTGATATATAAATCGCACATTTAGTAATCCAACAACACAAACTGAATGCTTTGAGTGCACATAATTTTAGATGAAATGTACAAACTTCATTCCTATCTCACAACTATGAAATTACAAGTGAGTTCCTATTTCAAAAGTTTTCTATAAAAAACTAAAATTGATTACATCATTTCACACAGTGATTTATAGAGATAGAGCAAGCTATTTTGTATAGCTTACTATGGCTATATTCAGGACGAAACAATCCCGTGTATTGTTTCATCAATTAGTACATCATAAACACACATAAGCAATATCGCTGTGTTTTATATAAAGATCTGTAGTCAGTTTATAAAAGTTATTTTATTAATAAACTTAAATGAAATAACTGTTCGTAAAAATATCTAGTTTCCCATTTTAAAACCTAACATATTTTATCAGTGAATTTAATTCGCTGAATTAATGTTATATACTTGTTTCTAATTTGTATTTATTATATTAATTTATTATCGTGAATATATATGTTCGTTGTGACAGTTTAAAATGGTATAATATATTTTGCTCTATAGTCTATGTTATACAGAATGGTATAATACTGAATTCAAAATAACATAATTCTGAATAGTAGACCGATGCCAATTTTAGGACAACATGTTCATAATAAGTGTATTGTACGCTATTTTTAAATGTGATCCAATACTTGCGACTAACCGGAAGTTTATTTTGAATAAGATGTTTTGCTGGCTTTGGGGATAGTTTCACTTTTTTCGTTCTGTGAATTAGGAAATATTCATAAAAACAACGTACGTAACAAAAAAATGCTGCTCGTCGTGGTTTTAATATAAAAAATCAAAGTGTTTTCACTACGATGAAAGGGTTATCAAACATCAAATTTTTAAGCACTCTACGCAATCACACTGGTTTATTTAAATTTACGAATTAATTTTTTTTATATAAGTTCGTGTTTGTATTAGTATAGTCTGTGTTTAATGTCACTATGAAAGGCAATTATGTCAAAAAAATTTTGTTAAACAAATTTTTAATAAACAGATTTAATAAACATTTTTTATGAGAAATAATTATGAAATTTTTCTTTTTGTTATGAAATGAACGCGAGCAAAATTTATTTTTGTTAAATATGTCGTTTTTAATAATTATGTTCGTTCATTTAATAACTAATAAAGAGAAAAATAATCACTGGTTTTGTTAAATTGGATCTGTTCCCGTTGTAGTGGGACATATAGAGAAATAAGTGATAATATATTAATACAAAGCGTGGATGTAGTGATCGTCAATGTGTTTGTCTGTTTGGTTCACAATTTAAAATCATTTGCTTTAATATATGTGCTTATGCGGTACAGTTTTGTTCTTTACTTATGGAAAATGGTGAATTAGTAAGAAAGTGAAAAGCTTTGTGAGAAGCGAGAAGTGTAAAATTTGCAAGAATTAGATCGGTAAGAACTTTGATACGAAGACTTTTGGTAACAATAAATTAAAAATGTACTTTACTTAATATTTAGAGGTGTAAAATTTGCAAGAATTAGATCGGTACGAACTTTGATAAGAAGACTTTTGGTAACAATAAATTAAAAATGTACTTTACTTAAGATGTAGAAGTGTAAAATTTGCAAGAATTAGATCGGTAAGAACTTTGATAAGAAGACTTTTGGTAACAATAAATTAAAAATGTACTTTACTTAATATTTAGAGGTGTAAAATTTGCAAGAATTAGATCGGTACGAACTTTGATAAGAAGACTTTTGGTAACAATAAATTAAAAATGTACTTTACTTAAGATGTAGAAGTGTAAAATTTGCAAGAATTAGATCGGTAAGAACTTTGATAAGAAGACTTTTGGTAACAATAAATTAAAAATGTACTTTACTTAATATTTAGAGGTGTAAAATTTGCAAGAATTAGATCGGTACGAACTTTGATAAGAAGACTTTTGGTAACAATAAATTAAAAATGTACTTTACTTAATATTTAGAGGTGTAAAATTTGCAAGAATTAGATCGGTACGAACTTTGATAAGAAGACTTTTGGTAACAATAAATTAAAAATGTACTTTACGTAAGATGTAGAAGTGTAATATTTGCAAGAATTGGATCGGTAAGAACTTTGATAAGAAGACTTTTGGTAACAATAAATTAAAAATGTACTTTACTTAATATTTAGAGGTGTAAAATTTACAAGAATTAGATCGGTAAGAACTTTGATACAAAGACTTTTGGTAAAAATAAATTAAAAATGTACTTTACTTAATATTTAGAGGTGTAAAATTTGCAAGAATTAGATCGGTAAGAACTTTGATAAGAAGACTTTTGGTAACAATAAATTAAAAATGTACTTTACTTAAGATGTAGAAGTGTAAAATTTGGAAGAATTAGATCGTTAAGAACTTTGATAAGAAGACTTTTGGTAACAATAAATTAAAAATGTACTTTACTTAAGATGTAGAAGTGTAAAATTTGCAACAATTAGATCGGTAAGAACTTTGATAAGAAGACTTTTGGTAACAATAAATTAAAAATGTACTTTACTTAATATTTAGAAGTGTAAAATTTATAAGAATTAGACTGGTAAAGACTTTGATAAGAAGACTTTTGGTAACAATAAATTAAAAATGGACTTTATTTAATATGTTATGAATACATATAAATATATATATTTTTTTTATATGTGCTTTTAGTAGCTTGCTATATCTAGAAAGCACTGCACACCATGCACAAGACTTGTGGCAAGGGCTGTAAAAATAGCCTTTTTTGTAGACAGAAAGAATTTTTTAGCTTCTTTCATTTATTATAAGAGTACGTATTTGGTAAAGTAACTAAATTTTATTGAAATTGATTAATTATATATATATTTTTATTTAATTTATGTACATTTTATATAAATTACTTCTAAAGAAATCTGAGTTAGAATTTTTTACTCATAAACAATACTTCCATTTGTTCTATTTTGACTATGCCTATTGACCATATCTCATGACCATTCTTACTATATTTTGGTACGGTAATGGTATTGATATCGATTTTATTTATATACTTTCCCACAGGCCGCACATGCGGAGAATGTGACGGCACGCGAGACGGAGGCGCGGGCAGCGAGAGCTCGCGAAGCACGCGCCACGGCTGAGCGTGAGCGCGCCGCACGCGCTGCTTGGCACAAGCAGACCTTAGTGGATATGGATGGAGCTCAAGAGGGAGTTATGGATAGGTATGTGGCAGGTCATTTATATTTTGTTATCCATTGCCCAAAGGACAAACTAGTTACATATCTAACGATTTATTATTATACTAATATTTTTTCCTTAGTGTTCTAATGTCTAGCAAGCTCAAATGATATTTTGCACATTTGAGAGTCTGGACGCTTCTAGATTAATGTGGTTTTGAAGTCTCTTTTGGTGAGAACTAGCAAATCTACTAATAATATCATCCACCATCTCGATCTCAAGATCGTGATGGAGGTCACCGTTATGAACATACCAAGGCGTGTTAACAACATACTTAAGCACTTTGTTATGGAATCTTTGTATCACTTAGATATTAGACTTACTGGCACAGCCCTACAGCTGTATTCCATAACTCCAAATTGGGTGTAGGACTTGCTTATACAAAATAAGCTTGTATGTTGAAAGCTCAGAATTACGACCAAGCAACCAATACATTTTTCTTAAAATAAAAATAAATAAATGGGGCTTGAAATTTTGGAATTTCTTTTTGACACAAAAAGTTAATTATACCGAGCTGTTTTGGAGCTATTTAATTTTTTTAATCGGGGCTTTATAATCAGTTTGTTTTTTTTTTAATTTGAATTCTAGAAATAATATAGCATTTAGTTGTAAAGCATCATTAAAACCAAAAGCTCTTTGTCAGAAGCGATTTGAAAAATGCTGGAAAAATGTTACCCGATTTCTTAATTGACTTCCACGAAAGAGAGACATGTTTTTTCAACTAAAAATAAAAAAAAATAAAGAATTAATTAGAACTTTTCAAATGTAACCAATTTTAATTTTTTTCCAGTTTAATGGAAGCGTTGCAGAGTGGTTCCGCGTTCAGTAGAGAAAGGCAGAGGAAGAAAGCGAATCCGAGAGTAGCGGGAGGTAAGGAAATAATATTTTAAGCATTTATTTGGCTTTTTTTTTAATTCAATTAAGCATTTTTTTAGCTTTTTTTATTCCTCTGAATAATTTTACGTTTGTGTTTTAGGTTTTGTCTTTTTCGTTATTATGTCTATATACTTTTACTATTATTATGTCTATAGACATACAACAGGATTTCTTATGTCGATATCTTTTGGTCACAGCAAAATATTCACGTACTAGTTTTTACGCGCGGCTTTGCTCGCGTAGTTTCAGTTACAAACTTATAGGGAGAAATTAAAACATGCAGCGCCATCTAGAATGATTAAGGCAAATTAAATCCTATGTTTTTATTTTTGTGACTATATAATATAAATAAATAAAAATAATGAAAATAAAAATATTTATTTATAAATTAGGGATTAAAGAAGTGATTCTGTTGTTCTTTTATATGTAGAGTTTCAAAAAATCACTTTGATCCATTGTAACGTTGCTCCGTTATGCTGTTTTCAGTTTCATATATACATTTTCTCGAACGTATGAGATTTCCAGGTTAACAAATGCGTATACTCTGTTAACTATGTCTATGGAAAAAAGTCACATTGATCCGTTGCTTCGTTGCGACTTAAAAGAAGGATTTGATAAACTGTACCTAGGATTTGTGATCCAACCCTGTATTGCTCTGATTGACTTAAATAATTAACCCCTGTTAATTATTTAAGGCAGTCAGAGTTTAATTTTAACCCTTTGTGTGTCAAGCAAAAATTACTATAATATTTCTCATCGGCTTTCATTAAAAATGTTGTATCTTTACAAGAAATTCTTAGTTGGTACAGGGTTAAAATTATCATTTTTCAAATGCCAAACTATGTTTCAATACGTAAATACATGAAAACCTCATCTACACTACACATTCAAATACTTGTCGCCTGTACTAAGTTTCAATGCTAATAATCCAAAACTTTAAACAGAATGAACACAGCAGTAGAAATACTTGTAGCTGGTATTAGAGAACAGATGCCTAGCTGCAAGTATACATGCAGCTGGCACGGAAATGATTGATATTGCTCATTGTACAGAAATGAACACAGCAGCAGGAATACTTCTAGTTGGCATTAGGGAACAGATGCCTAGTTGCAAGTGTGTACATACCTGGCACAGAAATGATTGATATTGCTCATTGTACAGAAATGAACACAGCAGCAGGAATACTTATAGTTGGCATTAGGGAACAGATACCTAGCTGCAAGTGTGCACATACCTGGCACAGAAATGATTGATATTATTAATTGTAAAGAAATGAACACAGCAGCAGGAATACTTGTAGTTGGCATTAGGGAACAGATACCCAGCTGTAAGTGTTCACGTACCTGGCACAGAAATGATTGATATTGTTAATTGTAAAGAAATGAACACAGCAGCAGGAATACTTGTAGTTGGCATTAGGGAACAGATACCCCGCTGCAAATGTGCACATACCTGGCACAGAAATGATTGATATTGTTAATTGTAAAGAAATGAACACAGCAGCAGGAATACTTGTAGTTGGCATTAGGGAACAGATGCCTAGCTGCAAGTGTGCACATACCTGGCACAGAAATGATTGATATTGCTCACTGTAAAGAAATGAACACAGCAGCAGGAATACTTGTAGTTGGCATTAGGGAACAGACGCCTAGTTGCAAGTGTGCACATACCTGGCACAGAAATGATTGATATTGCTCATTGTACAGAAATGAACACAGCAGCAGGAATACTTGCAGTTGGCATTAGGGAACAGATGCCTAGTTGCAAGTGTGTACATACCTGGCACAGAAATGATTGATAATGCTCATTGTACAGAAATGAACACAGCAGCAGGAATACTTGTAGTTGGCATTAGGGAACAGATACCTAGCTGCAAGTGTGCACATACCTGGCACAGAAATAATTGATATTGTTAATTGTAAAGAAATGAACAGAGCAGCAGGAATACTTGTAGTTGGCATTAGGGAACAGATGTCTATCTACAAGTGTGCACATACCTGGCACAGAAATAATTGATATTGTTAATTGTAAAGAAATGAACAGAGCAGCAGGAATACTTGTAGTTGGCATTAGGGAACAGATGTCTATCTACAAGTGTGCACATACCTGGCACAGAAATGATTGATATTGCTTACTGTGTGCATACCTGGCACAGAGATGATTGATATTGCTCATTGTGAATTTTTATAATAGTGTTATTAAAAATCTTTAAGTCTCTCGTACACAATATTAACATAGTTCTTGTAAGTGGTAATTTAAAGAAGTGTTTAAATATTATTATGTAGAACATGACAATATCTTTTTGTAGAGAATGCAATATTGTAAGTCACAAATGTTCGTTTTTCTTTGACTTGAATTAGTTTTATTATATCTACTCAGACACTTGTTAATGCAGTAATATTTAAACTCGGTCGTATAAAAAGTGTTTGAGTGAACTATTTATATAAAAATAAATATACATATTTTTTATAACATTAAATGGGACTTAAAATGCGACGTGTTTTCGGTTTTGGTTTAGTCAGAAACTCTCCCTACAGAACTTTGCAAGTTTTTACTATGGGGACCGTGTAAGATTGCTATAGAGACAGTGCTATCATTCTTTTATGCAATGTCCCTATAACGTATATATACTTTTTTGCAAAAAAAACGGGCACAACGGGAATAAACAATATCAGAGTTATTTTATTATTATTTGATGCATTTTATATGGCGATATGATGAGAATATTGTTATTTATTATTGAGATATCCTTTTTACCTACTTCAGTCATTAAAAATGCGAATAAATAAAAAAACGACGTAAAGTCCATAGACGAGTATTGGCATACTGGTACATTAAAAATGGCTAAAGTTTATTTTTGAGTATTTTTTATAAATATAACATAAAATTAAAAAATTTAGTAACGAGTATGGCCTCCTCTAGCTAAAATCAATGCGCTTAATCAGCTAGGCATGCTTTCGACGACGTTTTTTATCATTTCCTGAGGAATACATTCTCATTGAGCGACGATCACATTTTTAAGGGCCTGAATGTTTTCTGGAGCTGGTTTTACGGCTTTGACACGTTGTTTGAGGTTATCTCATATGTGTTCTATCGGATTGAGGTCGGGACTTCTAGCTGGCCAGTCTAACCGACGAATTCCGTCATATTCACATCAACGTCTCTAGAACAGTGGGCGCGAGCGTTGTCGTCCATAAAAATGGACTCGCCTCCAACTGCTGTTAATTCGGGTTGGGCATGAGGAATAAGAACTTCTGTTATGTACCTTTGTGCATTACGTGTGCCATTTTCAATAAAAACTAACTTGGTACAGTCATCTGAGTTAATACCAGCCCAAAACATTACGGAGCCTCCACCGAAAGGGGTGATCTCCTCAAAGAACACTTCTGCGAAGCATTCTCCAGGTCTTAGTAAGACTCGCCTACGTCGATCCTCACCCCTAATCGATATACGAGCTTCATCGGAGATTCAAATAACAAAAATTGAATTAAAATTTATTCATTAAAATAAAAAAACGTAACAAATGAAAAAGAACTTAATAAAAGTTGGATTTCATTTACCGCCAAAAAATACGTTTTTATCAGTGAAGGAGAATTTTCATTCAAAAAGAATAAATTTCAAATTTAGAACGTTCGTTTTTATGTGCCAGAATGCACTATACCTGCCAGTAACAATTACAATTAATACAACCTCTTCATAAATAATATTTTGTTAATAATATGACAAAATGAAAACTGCCCGTTTTTTATGCAAAAGAGTGTATTATAATCAATAAAATAATTTATAATGCCTAAATAGTGTCTTGAATAAAAACATTGTAATAATTCATAAAGACAATACACCGTCTAGTTTTTCAAAAATCACGTTTATTATTTTTCGTCACATACGTCAAAGTCAAAATTTGTATTTCAATGTGAATGTTGCTGTTTTTTCTCAGATTACAATATTTTTAATCAAATTTTCAATAATTTTTTTTATTGAGATTTTGAGACGAAATATAAAATCTAGAAATATGACGTGTTCAATAGACACAAAATTTTGTGGCTTTGAGATGAAGATGTAAAATAATTGTTTTCTTTTTTCAAATATTTTTCCATAGACACACGAGATAAATCAATCGAGTCTAGACTTTGGGATGTGTCTATCATATTTGAATTAAAAAAATTATTTAGACATGTATTTGGAAATTCACACCTTCGCAATGGGCACACCTTGACAAAAATTAAAATATTTGCTATAGTGAAAATTCAAAATATTAAGGTTCTTGTTTATTTGGCTAATAAGATTTTTTGCTGTGACAAACGGAGTACAGATAGACCTACAAATTTATAGGGTGTCCAAAAATCATTGCTACGGAATGTTAATAACGTTCATAGATGTAAATATCCCATTATTAATTTGTTTCGAAATGTACTGAATACTATAAATTTTTAGTCTCAGTATTTTATATATTCATTTAAGTTAATCGAAATTAATATTGGACGAACCAATAATAATATGTTTTTTTTAACGCAATTTTTTCAGTTTATTTGACAAATTGCAAATATTTTTTATTTATTTTGCTGTAAAAAACCCATTGTTTGTATTTTATCTGTTTGTTTCACTCATTCATTCATATTTTCATCAATTTCATCTCTTCATTCATTCTTTCATTCACACATTCATCTATTCATTATCCACGCTGCACTTGTGTTAGAGGATGATACGGAATGTGGTGTTCAGCTGATACTTCAACACGCTGAGGGTATGTATTGAGTGTAAATATTGCGTGTAGTGGAGAATATTGTGTAGAATTAGACGTATAATTTTCAGGAATGGAATAGGGATGTTGTTTATGTATTACCGTTTTTGTTTTATCTGTTTATTTTTTTATATGCATATATCTATTGTTAATGGAAAGCTACTTAAAATAATCCATTTCAACTCTGGCGAATCAGGGCTGTATTGGAAGAAAAGTATGGTTTATTTAATTTAATTTTATTTAATATAGTGCCTGTACAAGAGGTTATGAATATTTTCATATTTTTTTGGACGTTTTTTATATTTAGTATTTTTTTTCATTTTTTTTAGTAACTGCCCCTTTTATAATATTATATTGAGATTCTCATTCAGTTTTTCTAATTAATATTGTTTGATTTTGGATTTATTGATCCACTTATGGATGGACCATCCAGAACGCGTTCATTTGGTGCACTTCCAAATGAATGCATGGATACCATCAACTACTTTCACATTCGCTTCACCATGCCATATTCCTTATCTGATTCTTCTGTGTGTATATATATGTATATATATATATGTTTCTATTTATAACGTAATATATGAAAAATATTATTTGACAACTTCATTGCCTTAAAGATTCGGAAACATAGAACATTTAAAAAAATCATTCTATCTGGCACAATAATTTGAAGTTGAAGTATATCTGGCACAAACTGACCCTCTCCCACTCCATATTCCATTTTGTAATTTGGTGTGGCAGAATTGAATAAAAATGTTCGGTCGTTGTGATGGCAATGTACTCGAAAATCTATGTTAACACAATAGCCATTGCCGGCTGAACAAGTGTTGAGACTTGCTATTTAGTGAGGCACTCATTAGGTTCCCTCTAAATTGGAGAATATCTGTTTTTTTTATTATAAGACACTTATGTTCCAAGTTACAGGATGGATAATTTCCAGGTAGACGTCTTACATACGTAAATGTATATTCTAAATTTCTACACCAATCTTTTTCCAGTAATACCTTAATGAGTCTCATATTAGATATGTATATATTGCTCATTAAAATGTATATAAACATTTTTTGTTTCATATGTTCAGTCATTGTGATAGGCAATGTGCTCAAAAATCTATGGCCATTGTCGACTGAACAAGTGTAGAGCCTCGCTATTTGGTGAGGTTCTCGTTTAGTTCCCTCTAAATTGGTGAATATCTTTTTTTTATTATAAGGCACTTATGTTCCAATTTACAGGATGGAAAATTTCCAGGCAGACCTGTTACATACGTAAATGTATATTCTATATTTCTATACTAATCTTTTTCCAGTAATATCTTAACGAGTCTCAAATTAGATATGTATATATTGCTCATTATAATGTATATATGTATAACATTATGTAAATTGTATGTATATATTTATTACGTACGTAACTATGTTGTCGAAGGTCAGGGAATGGGTGATGCGTTTAAGAGACGGCCCAGTTTGCTGTGCTTGACTCAGCGCAAGCAAGCGGACGCGGGTAACGTGCAACTGAGGGATTACAAACAAGTTAGTGCTTGTTGTGAATGTCGTCGTCAGTGTCGTTCTTGCTTTGCTTCTCGCGTATACCTTTTTGTTTTAACCACTTTTGCAATATGTGTACGTCTATAAATAACATTCCATCTTCCGGGAGGGTAGCTTCACCTTTATATTATATGAAAGTAAAGGATTTCATAATGTTTTTTTATTTATGATAATTTGTCAAAACGAGTGTTGTTTATAGATGTTCTGTGTGTTATGTAAATAACATGTGTTTATATTTTTTTTAAGTACATACAGAGAATAGACTTGTTCTTGTATTACCTTCAAAAGAAATAGTCATGAGAGACTTTTTTGTAGGTAAATTTGTTACTTTAATGGAGTTGTTTATGTGGTCGATACTGGCCATTGTTAGTGAGTTTGTTTATGTGCTTTTCAGTTATTTGTATAATGACTTTACTAATTAAAATAACACTTCGTTACAATCAGTTTTGATACTGTACTGGTACCAAACAATGGTATTAAATTACTATTCTAGAAGCAGTTTTCAAATTTGATGTTGAGGTTAAATTGTATTGATAAATCGGTTGAACATTTGTTTGTTTATGGGAAATGTAAGAATGTTAAGGATATTTTTTGAAAATTTGGTAGGGTTTTCTTACGTACAATATGAGTTATACAAGGTTACATTTTGGACAGTGACCAAATTTTAAGGAAACATTAAGAATCGGCAACTAAATCATAAAATAAACAGACCAAAATTTTTTTGACTTTAGCTAACATTGTCTTGGTAAATAAAAGAATTTAAACTCGTTCTTCTATTTTAAATTAGCTACGCATCAGCAACCAGTCAAAATCACTCTCTTACATAAATTAATTCAGTTAGTAACGGGTGCTCAGAGCTTGCCAAAAAATGTCTGTCCGACTGCAATAATTTACATTTACAAGTAAATTTTGGGAAATTTAAATTTTGTCAACTTTCACATCAGTATTTCACCACTGATGCGAAAATGTACAAAGTAAACAATTGCACGAAGTATCGAACGTGGTTAAAATTGGATACTTTGCACGATGTTAGTTTTCCTTTAAGAAGATTTGTTCCCAGTGACCGTGTTCTGCAAAGTCAAGTGAAGCTCAACTGACTCGAATGTCTAGTTTTGAAAGGATTGGCAAATTTGACATTAGATTCTTTAACTAATAGACATTAGATTCTTTAACTAATAGCCCTAAACTAAGAGCTAAACTTACCTCATATTAAAATTTTAACTTTGTTAGTTAGTGATAATCTAATTGGCCTACAGACTCAAATATTCGATTTCCAGCTTAATAGGCCTAAACTAATCTTCAAGTATTCAAATTCCAACTTCATTGGCTAATGACAAATATATTGTAACAGGTCTAATCCTAATTAATAACTAGACTAATCTAAACTAACCCTTGAATATAAGATCGCAAACTTTATCGACTAATAAAAATTGTAGTCTAATGGACCTAAACCTATTAGTCTTAAACTAACCCTTAATTATTCAAATCTAAACTTCATCGGTTAATGACAACTCTAGTCTAATGGGCCTAAACTTATAATCTTCAAATATTTGATTCCCAACTTCATTGGCTAATGAAAAATATATTATAACTCGTCTAATCCTAATTAATGACTACGCTAATCTAAACTAACCCTTGAATATAAGATCGTAAACTTTATCGGCTAATAACAATTGTAGTCTAATGGACCGAAACCTATTAGTCTTAAACTAACTCTTAAATATTTGAGTCCAAACTTCATCGGTTAATGACAACTCTAGTCTAATGGGCTAAACTTAATAGGCTTAATCTTCAAGTAATTGAATCCCAACTTCATTGGCTAATGACAAATATATTGTATCAGGTTTAATCCTAATTAATGACTAGACTAATCTGGACTAACCCTTGAAATAAGAATGCCAACTTCATTGGCTAATAACAATTGTAGTCTAATGGACCTAAATACATTAGTCCTAAACTAGCCCTTAAATATTCAAATCCAAACTTCATTGGTTAATGATAATGGTAGTCTAATGGGCCTAAACTTAATAAGCCTATCTTCAAGTATTTGAATCCCAACTTCATTGGCTAATGACAAATATATTGTATCAGGTTTAATCCTAATTAATGACTAGACTAATCTGGACTAACCCTTGAATATAAGAATGCCAACTTCATTGGCTAATAACAAGTGTAGTTTAAAGGGACTTGATCTAATCCTTAAATATTTAAATCTACACCATCCATTCATGAGAACTGTAGTCTAATAGGTCTAAACTTAATAGGACTAATCTAAACTAACCCTAGAATATAAGAATACCAACTTCATTGGCTAGTAAGTATTTTTAAACCTGATAGGTCCTGAACTAACGTTGGTTAAAAAAATACAGTTTAAAGGGCCTAATTTAATAGGACCTAAAATTAACCCACAAATATTCAAATTCGGACTTAATGACGTAATATTTACAGTAATTTTTAAGTTGGTAACTTTAGGTATTCTAGAGATAATCGGCTACCATTTTGTTTTGAATGCAGTCCCTGTTTCCAAGGTTGTGTTAATCTAGCTTATTAGCATTAGGTTTGGAGGCAGAAATTGGTTTTATTTTTTAATTTTTTTTTCAACTTTGTTTTTTTTTTAACTGCAGTGATGATAAGATATTGAAATCTAGGTATTATTATTAGACCTATATTGCTCTTAAAATACTTGTAATATGTTTGGAAATATCCATTCATCAGGATACTATATCCTACTGTACATAATACTCTACATACCAGCTATAATACTTCATGGCATAAAGAGACTATGCTTGATTTTAGATGCTTTCGGTGTTTTTCTATGATTTGATTTTTGCTTTGGTGCATACATTTTCCAGTTTTTTCGATTTTCTTAACATCTGTGTCTCATTGCAGCTGAAAGACGGGCCCAGCTGAGTCGGAGCAGATCGAGGAGTGGCCTCACGGGCGCCCTGACGGCGAGGGAGCTTACCAAGTAAGTTAACTTCTTAAGTTTGTCACCTGTCTGTATTGTATCAATTTTTTTTTAAGTTAAATGGATGATATGAAAGGGAACGAATTATCGTAACTGTTCTGAATTAAATTTTTGCTATTGTTTAGTTTGTATTTAGAGAATTTAGAGGATTTAGAGAATTCTTTCTATTACTTACATTTTTATCCTAGAAATAGATAACTAATTTATTATTCTTGGTAAGATTTAGAAAAAAAACGATTTGAAAATACTTTTGCTAATGAAATGGACTTGCTAGGTCCATTAGAGAATCTGAGAACTGGTATATATTATCGTGGCCTTTTGTGCTTTTGACATTTATTTGAAAGAATTTTGCATAGAAAACAAACGGTTTTGTAGTTTTGCAAGGGTTTTTTTTAGAGTTTTGCGAATAAAGACCTTATTTGTAAAACTGTTAAAAACCTGTTTGACAATTTTTTTGTATTTTAATATAATTATTTTGTTTTTTTAATTTGTTTTTTAATAATTGTGTTTTTTTAATGGCTAGTAGGTCGAATATGTTTTAAAATATTAGATATAGTCATTGTTGCATGATAAAATTGACTTTCCATTTAATTTTTAGTCGCTATCAAGAAATAAAAATATTTTTTGAGTTCACATTAAAAAATTTGCAAGGTTACATATAATTTTTTAGGAATTAACCAGCTTAAGGAAAATTCTCTTAGGAAAGCCCATATATAGATTTATGTTGTGTCCATGAGGGAGTTAAACAGAATACTTAAGTGGAAAAAAAATTGGTATCCATGCATAAAAAACGTGATATAGACTAAAAAGTGAATTATGAAATATTGAATATATTTGGCTTTAATTTTGTAGAAATTCATTATTCACAATTAAATGAAACTACGTGATGTAGTATTATTTCTACTTTCTTTAAATTCTTTACCACGGTCCAGGTTTCGTTGTATTATAATACGTTCAGGTGGGCTATTAGCAAAGACACGCACACATATACATACACACGCAGGTGTATATATCTTTGCTAATAGCCCACCTGAAGATGTTGTAATACAACGAACCTAGGTTGTGATAAAGAATTTAAAGAAAGTAGAAATAATACTACGTCACGTAGTTTAATTTAATTGTAAATTATGAAAATTAAAAACCACACTGCGTAAAATACAAACTGAAAATTTGGAAATGACTCGTGCTATATTTATTATAAAGGTAAGCAATGATAGAGGTACAACTGCAAACTACAGCAATATACTAGATCGAGTACCAATATTTTACATAATTTGTGCGCTTTCTGTCAAATGAAGTTATATTGAGTGTCGGTGATTAAGTCAGTTAAAAAATTTTGAAATGACATCGGACGAGAAATTTAGCTGACCACTGCATATAATTTCTAATTGTCTATAGCCAGATTCCGCAAGTTTGTGCTATTTATAAGTAAGTGGATATATAAGAAATGATTTTGCTTGTCATAATTTTTCTTTACAAATAAAAAACAACAAGTTCAGAAAAATGTATTGGTTGCTTGGTCGTAATTCTGACCTTTCAACCTACAACAAGCTTATTTTGTGTAAGCAAGTTCTACACCCAGTTTGGAGTTATGGAATACGGCTGTGGACAGAGTAAATCTAATATCCAAGTGATACAAAAATTTCAGAACAAAGTGCTCCATCGCTATCTTGAGATTGAGATGGTGGATGATATTAGTAAATTTGCTAATTCTCACCAAAAGAGACTTCAAAACCATATTAGCCTAGAAGCGTCCTGACTCTTAAATGTCCAAAATATTATTAGACGACTCAAAAAAATAAAACCATTTGAACTTGCTAGACATTCAAACACTAAGTGTAGTATATTAATTTAGAAACATTAATCATTAGCTATGTAACTAGTTTTAATAAAAATAGTAAATAAAAAAATTAAGCATTACCGCTGCATGTGGAAAAAGTAAATTAAAAGTTACTGCCAATATTAACAAATTTAAAATGACAACAAAGCCGATGTTACCAGCGTTAAAATTAATGGACTATTATTGGTTGCGAATTTGTTAATAAAATTGTATTAAGAAAAGTTATATTACTATGAATCTTTATCATATATTAAAATGTTTGATACAAAAAATAAAACTTGTTGTTTGTCTGTTTCAGCGAGCTGCTCGGCAATGCGTAGCAGCGACCACCTTGCCATGTACGACCCACGAAATTATGTTATATAGAAGTTACGAGTATATTTGTATATATTATTATTATTATTATTATAAACATACGTCCATTTTATTATATATTTTATTATTATTATTAAATATTTTTAATATTACGTGATGTGTATTGATTTATTTGCGTTGCATTTTTATGACAATTTCAAGAATTCCATTTTTAATACTTTGCTGACTGGAAGTTTGAAACGACCATAATACTTTCAAAACATTTGTATAGAATTTGTAGTATTTATGCTTAAATGTTTTTATCATCAAATTGGATTCATTTATATAAAATAAAAAATATGAATATACAAATGTTAAAATAAAGATGATAATTTATTTTTCATAAAAAAAATAAATTTTAGTAATCAATTATATTGAAGCGTCTAAAGAAACAGAATTTAAATTATGATATAATTGTTCTGTATCTCTTCCCTGGGTGCCTGGGTCCAATTAATTTCTATAAAAAGAACAAGAGAAAAAAAATGAATGATAAGTAGTACTGAATTTTGTAGGAAACTTACCACAATAAAAAAATTACAATAAACTAGGTTTCATAATACTTTTTACCAGAAAACTTTTAAAACAAGAAATAAAATTATTTAAAACAAAGCCCATTTTATTTATTTCTACTGGCAACACTGACACCATAACCTGTGAAATATGTCAAAACAATCCATGATGTATACAGCGTAAGTATACTATAATTAACTTAAAAATAATAGTTATCGAAGATAGTTATAACAAAAAATAAAAAAAATGTCTCGGAAAAATTTATGTTTTCAACTGTATTTGTATTTGATTATGCCAACAATATGTCAGTTGACCATTGTCACAAATGTATAAAAAAATATTAGTCTTTTATTTTTAATTGCGTTTTTTTTCATTTTAATATTTTCAATCAATTAAATTAGTTTTAGGATAAATCAATAAAAGTCAGTGAATTAATTATAATTGATGAATAAAAAATATTACCTTCAGAAGATTATTTAATTTTCACAACTAAAATGTTATCTGTCATCTGTCATGTCAAATGTCAATGAAATTTTTTATGTGGCTTTCATGGTATATTTGTCTTAGAACTGTGAGTTGATGAATGCATATCAACTTGACTTTTCAGGTTTAAAATCTGATATCTGTACTTAAAGCTTCTGTTGTCATGAAAAATAAGTGGTTCCAATTTCATAATCCAATAAATTAAAGTACCTGAAAAGTATGTGTCTTCTTTGATCATATTTAAATGTGAAAATCATGGAGGCTATATGTAAATGTTTTCAAAACGTCTGTTGTTTTCTGTCTCTTTGGTCTTTTATACATAATTATAGATTATTTAGGATTATGGTCTTAATCGTTTAAGTGCTGACGAGCGCCATCACGCTCGTGCACGTACCAACTAAATTTGCCATGAGTACGATGGCGCTCGCGACATCAGTTGCTGTTTAGCACGCGGTAGGTTAGGTTGCTCGCACGCAACGCTAATTTTTTATCTTTCTACGTGTTACATAAAGTTCAAATTATAATATTATTAGTAATTACAATATAAAAAGGATCCAGGAAAAGAAAATTTTTAACCCATAATGTCGGAATACGAAAAGAATTGTAGTAAAAATGATTGTTTTTCAAGTGGTGAAGAAAGTGATAGTGGGAGTGACATTGTGGTGCGCTCACAATTTGGCGTAATGCAAATTTTAAGTGATAGTGATAATAGTGATGATAACAATTATTTTGCTGATATGGAGGATGTACCGGACTGCGAAAATACGATGTGACCTTGATTTCAGTTTTTGTTATAATTTTTGTTCGCAATATATATTTCCATAATTTTCTTTGTATTTTATTATCCTTGTATAAGTTTTTATAAAGAAAACACCGAAAACATTATTAAAATTGGATAATTTTTGGAAGAGATACAGTTTTTTTTGAGACAAGGGTAAATGAAATCAAAAACAAAAGATTTCTTTGGCATTTTTAAGTATATATGAGTAAAAAACCATGGCACTAAAACGGTTAAGCAAAATAAATTCATCGCCAATTAAGTAAAGGTCAGACGGAGTTCCTTCTAAAATATTTGTGCCATTTCCTTTACTATTATTATATAAATTTTTATTGTATGATCTGTGTGAACACAATGAATTATTTAGAGGTCTAGTATTTTTGCGTGACAGATCTAGTTGTCACGTTTTCTTAGATTCCGTATTTCCTATTATGATTTGAATTTTTGTTTCATTTTTTTTCTATTAATATATTATTGTATTATTGGAGTTTACTCCTTAAGAATCGAGTTTCATATATAGCGCCTGGTATGAAGTTTTATTAGGCATAAAATCAGAAGTTCAGAGCGTTAAAAAAAAGTGTAATTATTATGTTCTGATCGTACGAAGTTCAGAGCGTTAAAAAAAGTTTAACCGTTAGATGACCTCTCCGCGCAATATTTCTGCGCATCTTTAGGGTGAGATATCAATATGTTTATTTGGTATTTTCTTATGGCGTAATTGCAATGAAGGAGTGTGACACACGTATTGGCATTTTCTTATGGCGTAATCGCAATGATGGAGTGCGACACACATAGTTTACTATCGTTTAAATATATCAAGATGTAATCATTAAATGCCATTATATGTGAATATTTGGTGTCTTCTATCCTACAAAATTAAAAAGTCTATTTTAATTTTAACTTCTTAGTCTGACGTTACAAAATGTTTTCAATTTTGTTGTATAAATTTGATCTTGTTCATTTGTGTTTTACTTGAAAATAATTATATTGTCAGCATTATTTTATTAAAGAATTTTCTATTTATATTTAATCATATTGATATTTATATTTATATACAGCGTTACCTATTTTATACATTTCAAGGCAATTATACTTAAGGAGTAAACTCCAGTCGCGGATTGGTACTGACACACATAATTTTTTAGATTATATTATATTTATCAAAAAATAAAGAATTTAAAGAAAATTTTATACACATCTAGATTGGGTTTAAATATTTTTTTCATGTAGTAAACTTTACGAATATTATCTACGTAGAATGGGGCACAACAAAGCTTACAAATATTTTATGTATCGCTTCTAATATCCATTTTTTAGTTTCTTTCTGATATAATATTAATTTCCAAACCACACATATATATTTTAATGCAATTAGATAAAGCATATGCGTGTAATTAATTGATAAGTTCTTTAACTTTGCGCTCTGATATGATTTAAACTTTTTTGAACTTTCAATTATAGCCTCTGTCAAATTGCGAAATTCCCAAAGAACGAACAAAATATTACCAAGTTCATGAATGGCTTTAAATTGTATAGTTATGTCTCCGATCACTGTGTTTAAAATAATGTCGAACACTTCCCTTTTTAATGTTATATCATCTGCTACCAGTGGGTTTTCTGTCAATTCTTTTTCTACCATTTTCTCTCGCTTGCGGAACATTGGAGAGATTCTGGCCAGCCAATGTTTTTTGCCACAGTGAGAGTTTTGATCCAAATTTTTTTCCCATTCTGTGTCACGGAAGCCTCGTAATTCTGTTTAAATTTTTGGATGCAATATCATATATTTCTGTAGTCCAATCACATCCCTACGGTATTCCGAAGATAAGTTTAAAAGTAACAGCTCATCCAATACTTCTACTATCCCGGGAGATGAATGGTGAAAGATTTTATAATCTCTACTCTTGCAGACCATTGTGTTGGGGATGTAGACTGAAGTGAACATCCTATTTTTTATTTGGTATTTCCCACCTATGAAGGCTGGAGCTGAAAATATTGTATATTTTTGGACAACGCCAAAGACGGTAAGAGCAAGATAACTTTCGGCGGCCTGTTCACCACGAAAATTGAGAGAGTGGTAAGCAAAGTGTGAATAAACTGCTAGAATATTAGTAGCAAATATTATTGCCTGAATTCTTTTGTAGGCACCTTTCATGCTGCTACCATTGTCATATCCTTGTCTTAGGCAATCTGATTTTGGAAATTGAAGGAACCTAGTTTTTTTCCAATATAAGCTGAGCAATGGTTTGTTTTGCTTGTTTTTTGGGAGTAGTCGTCAAATATTAAAAGGCGCTCTTTAATTTTAAGACGTCTTCCATCTTTACTAGCCAAGTTAAATACCTGCTTAAAATAGCCATTAGCTCGACGTGCGCAGAGTCTGGAGTTGTTTCTGCAATAATTGAAAATATATTTCTTTGTCACAGTACAGTTTTGTATTTGGGCTACAGATGCGATATACTCTTTTTGAATATTAGCCGATAAATAATGCACCGTCTTGTTCCAATTTCTTGGGAGTGTCTAGCGTTCTGTAAATGATCATTAAGAAGTGGATCATATTTTACTAAGAGTTCAAGGGTTCCAAGAGAGTTACCATTAGTAGGATCTCCAATTCTGCTAATATCTCCACGAAAGGTTAAACTTCTCTTAACAAGAAATAAAGTTACTTTAAGAAGTCGACGTGAAATCTGTGTCCACACTTCTAGCTAATTTTAAAAACTCGTTATTTATTAACAGCGGGAATTGTTAGTTTCCATAATTTTGTGTGTGATATCTTTGCTTTCAAAAAATATAAATCTGTATTACAGTTTTTTTGCAGATTGTAAAATGTCAAAATATAGAATGCTGCAGTCCTTATAGAAGTGATTTAGGCCAAGCACTATGTGATTGCTTTATATAAAAGTGATTTAGGCCAAGTATTATGTGATGGCTTCATATAGAAGTGATTTAGGCCAAGTATTATGTGATGGCTTCACATAACAGCGATTTAGGCCAAGTATTATGTGACGGCTTTACTATGCCAACTATTCTTATCAAACAAGGCATTCTTTCTTTAGAAATACCAGACACTGCTTATAAACTGCATTTGCATTATTTTTTCTGAAAAATTCTATTTCAATTGAATATTTTGGATGTGGTTTCTTCCGTTTTTCTTTTGATTACTACTACCCAAATATTCAGGTTCTTCTTCAAAATAAATTGTTCGTACATTACGGCAAATACTTCATCTAAGAAAAGTGTTGAAGCCCACAGTGCGCTTCGTCCTGCCAAAAGTCTTAAAAAATGGGTATGTAGAGGATATAGAGCCTGTTTGCGATGCAATAAGGATTTATTGTGCACCTTTAATATCCCAGATTGGCCTGAATAAGTTGGATGGCTTGAAGAGGATGAAATTGATGTGGGAGATTTATATACCAGATGGGGTTCCATTGTCTGACACAGTTGTTATTATAAGATATATACAATAATTGACTTGTTCCTGTATGGACGGAAGATATGTCTATGGTCCCATATCTCATTTGGGGTCAGCACTCCTCGTACATTTTCACCACAACAAACTATTATGTGTTGTCATCGAATTCAAATTCATAATTTTAAGTTTTTTATCTATAGTGTTCTTCCATTTAATGTATAAAGTGATTACCAAAATTTTAATAAAAGTATGACATAAAAACTAGCGTGACCCGTGCGAAGTCTTCGCATTATAAATTATTCAACTCAATTTAATAAATCAAAATTGATTGCAGGTATTCAATTCATTTCTAATTTTGCACACTGCTTATTACGTTTTTATTCCATTATGAAGCTCAGATGACAGATCAAACAAATATTTTACTAAAATTGACATATAGAGGCGCAAGTATCAAAAGCATTGAGCTAAAGCGCCACTTTATTTATACGTGAGTGGATTTGAAATTAAACAAAAATTTTACCGACCGTCAATCGTATTGACGTCGAGCCGTTAGATGGCAGCATTGCTGTTTTGTGTATATAATTTTAATAATTAATTAATTTGCAAAAACAATAGCAATAATAAATTGTTTAGTTGTGGATGCCGGTAGAGCAAGCAATTATCTATAAAATTATATATAATTTATGTGGATTAGTTGTGAGGTTTTTTCTAAAAAGGGAGAGTAACATCTTAACCTTAGCGTATTAATATATATGATGATGATGATGATGATGATATTGGAATTCAGAAAGTTTTATTTACAATTAATGTGAAAAATTACATTACGGAAGGAGGGAGGGGTCAAGCTGAATGTCTACATAGTGTTGTCTACATGGAGGGGATATGGTGGAAGAAATGTGAGAAAAATACAACGTGGTTTATAGACCACTTGATTGAAAAAGTAAGTACTTTATTTAAAATGGTATTTTTAAAAACTTATTGGCAAAATTATTTGGCATTTTTTTAAATAGTATTATTAACACATTCACTGCTCGTGCTATGGGAACTGCGGCGTTCGATAGTGGTTTTTATCTCATGACCACACCACACTAGGTGTTACATTTTTACCAAACTTTTTATGTCTCTTTATAATTATATTTAATACATTTATTCCAGAATCCCTAAAGTCCACAAGTATCGTATTGGACATAGTACAGACACACCCCCGACACTCCATACTAGCAAACAGATTTAATTGCCAATAATATCACATACCTACTCGTCTGTCCGTAGCCGTTTGTATGTGTGTGTGCGTGCGTAAATGAATTATGTAGGGCTATCATGTAGGGCTATCAGGAGCGTACGGGTAAAGAATATTTACTAATACTACATATCGGTCTCGATCGTTGTGGGCAATCGCGCAGATCGAGCGAGTTGACGCTATATGTCAGCAAGATAGCTGTTTCTCTTTCTAATCAAAAGTGTCGATCGAATGACTGTGTCGATAGCACGCTGGTGCAGTAACTATGTACGGACTACTGCTTTGTAACTTTGTGGCGCGCGCGTCTTTATTATTACCTAATTGTAAAAATGTAATTATATAAATAAATATTAAAAATGTAATTATATAAATAATATTCAACTGTGTGAAAGTGATTTGATAAGAATAATATTAAGATAGAATTTGAAAAAAAAAGTACATAATGTAGATCATAAAAACGAAATAAACTCTTAAATAAAAAAAACAGTGAACCGTCACGGGACGCCTGGCAGATGTGAAACATCGTTTTCATACAAGTAATATGCGTAAAAGACAAGATTATTACAGGAACTAAATATAGCATAATGAAAAAATAAAGTATTACGAATTTCTTATAGAAAATGGTGACTTTATTTAATAAACATTTATATACAATTATTACAAAAATAATAAAGCACAGGTTATGTGTACCGTAGTAAACAACAGCGTCGAACTGAGTGAGGAGGGGGTCGCGTAGTCGGTTGCGCATGGCGACACGTCGCCATACCGTACACTCTACTACATATAGACTATATATATATATATATACCTTAGTATAGCGTGGCGACCCATCGCCACGGCAAGCGTCGCCACGCCAACGATCCGGTTTATACCTGCGCATGTAGATGTTTCACATCAAAAGAATTATCTATTTATAAACGTGATTTGAAATTGACAGTGACATTGAAATATTGTCTTCGTTATACTTTAGACTTGATTAGATTTGCTTCATGTAATATAATAAGCTTATGGCCGACATTACAAGGATACGTTTTCCAACCACATCGCGTTCAAACAAGACATTGACTTTGAGAACAGTTTAAAATTTAAAACTGCTAAGTGACGTGTTTGTAGACAAAATTATAGATACTAACCAAATAAGTTGGTGATACAAAACAAAATTATTTACAACAAACGAAAAAGGGAGACAAAATAATCTCCTATCCTTGTTGATTATATTGCTTTCTTAGAAATCGTACACAGCACAATAACGGACCGTCATATTAAATTATTAGAAATAGTCATCAATTAAGACTGAATTACATAAGTTAATCGAAACACACGCGCACCCTTTTTCTCAGGAATGTGTGGAGGTATTAAGTTGAAATTAATATCAAATACTTAGGTCTATGCTTCCTTGGGGCTTTAAACAATTCAAGCTTCTAAGTCAACGCATACAATACAATTGTTTATGCCGTATATTTTGACATTCGCGAATAAATGAAAACCTATAGGGTACTTCCCGTTGAGCTAGAAGCATGAAATTTGGCAAGAAGCAAGGTCTTACAGCACAAGTAAAGGAAAAAATCGGAAAATCGTTAATTTGTAGTTATACTACATAAAAAATGTCTTTTAAAATATACGCCTGTGAACGATATGATAGGCAATATATTTTCGTTCTAACAAATTAAATTTTTTTAAAAAGTTTGATAGGAATATTATATGCCATTAAATGTTTATTAATGCTTAAATGTGTACGGAACCCTCGTGCGAGTTCCACTCGTGTTTAACAGTTTTTTTCAACTATGAATTATTTTGTTTTTAACACAATCGGTAATAACTGTATGCCATTGCTATTGACGGTGTTAAATAGTTTAAAACTAAATAATTGATGGTTTGATTACTGTCTTCCTTGGTGACAATTATTTGAATGGAATAAAGCAAAAAGAAATGCAAGTGGAACAATCTACCTTTACAGTTTTAATCGAAATGGGTGCTTTATTGCGGACAAAAAGAGAATCCTTACATAGTATAAAACAAAGTCGCTTCCCTTACATAGTATAAAACAAAGTCGCTTCCCTTACATAGTATAAAACAAAGTCGCTTCCCTTACATAGTATAAAACAAAGTCGCTTCCCTTACATAGTATAAAACAAAGTCGCTTCCCTTACATAGTATAAAACAAAGTCGCTTCCCTTACATAGTATAAAACAAAGTCGCTTCCCTTACATAGTATAAAACAAAGTCGCTTCCCTTACATAGTATAAAACAAAGTCGCTTCCCTTACATAGTATAAAACAAAGCCTCGTCTGTCTGTCCCTCTGTAAGCTTAGATCTTTTAAACTACATAACGGATCTTGACGCGGTTTTCACTGCCATTTTAATAATTTCTTCCGGAAGGTTTATAGGTATAACACATGCATATTATATTTACAGGAAATATAAAAAAATCAACGTTTCGTAAAAAATAGAATTTTAGGCGCTTCCATTGCTAACGCTGACTAAACTTTACGAGATATATCGAAATGTTGTACTATGTAATTGTGTATTTTAAAAATATCTATAAAAAGACCGGGATAGTATATATCTATATCCTACGGATAATCTACAGTGACCATTTTTACAAAATTTTTTGGTGGGTTTTACTTTCGAAGTTATTTCGATGAATATTATATTAATCTTTATTTAATTAAGTAAGTTGGTTACGTTGGACATTTAACGTAGATAAAACTTTCTCTTTGCAGTAAATCATTATCTTTAATATTTTAGAAGAAATAATAGATTTAAAATTAACAAAAATCGGTATACGCGATGCCGATGCCGTGCACGGACGGCGGCGACGGCGGGCGGTTTCGGCGCGTGAATGACAGTAATGTTATAAATCGCTCCACAATTACATCACATTAGTACCTACATTACACGCGTGCGAAGACGGGGCAAGTAAATAGTATATTAATAAAATTGTTTGGGCTGT
The DNA here is from genome assembly GCA_039881145.1 of Druceiella hillmani. Classification (NCBI taxonomy): domain Eukaryota; kingdom Metazoa; phylum Arthropoda; class Insecta; order Lepidoptera; family Hepialidae; genus Druceiella; species Druceiella hillmani. The sequence continues at coordinate 6,628,413 of JAYKKI010000051.1, read as the reverse complement.
CATCACCTATACATACGAGTATAATAAAACTATGGAATCGAAGTGTCTGTACATAGAAGATTTGCGAAAATATGATTTAGGAGACAAAATAAAAGTAATAAAACTTAAAAGTTGTGTTCTTGGAATTTTTGTCTGTTTGTGTAAATATTTACACACGCATCATATAAAAACTGCTAACCCAATTTGGACTGAGTTCTTTGAAAAGCACAGGGATGAATTTGAAACAACACTTAGTTTTTATTTCATCGTAATCGGTTCACTCGATTAGAAGATATGTTAATTTAATATTTTCAAAAACCTACTTAGTTATTAAACAAAAGTATAATGGATCTGTACATGTCAATAGATGGCGTTATCCGTGTCTTAAATCGCGTAATGATTTTTTCGTTGCGTTTAACTGTAATAGTGCCTAAGAGATAGGTCTTATTATCAGACCCTCGATTTAGTGGAAATGCCCAAAAAAACTGAATAGTGGAATTCGAATTCCAAAGTTCTACTTGTAATATTGACTTAGATTCAGGTTTCATTATCTTGTTCATCATTAGACCCTCAAATTTATGGTGCGAGAACTGTCCATTAAAGTTGAACATTTGAACTCAAACTTAATGTTTCTGGCTATAATATTGTATAAGATCTAGCTATTTTTATCCTGGCCATGGTTACACCTCTGATTTACGTGTGCAGGAACTATCCAAGAAAATTGAATATTGGTGACTATATTCTACTTTCATCGCAATCGGTTCGCCCAATTAGAAGATATACTAATTTAATATTTTCGAAAACCTACTCGACGTGTAGTAATTAAACAAACGTGTAATGCACCTGTTCATTTCAACAGATGGCGTTATCTGTGTTTTAAATCGCGCAATTAATTTTTCCATTTTGGCGAAATGAGCATCCCAGAGGTGAAGTGTAGGGATCAGGATAATATGTATTTAATTATTTTTAAACTTTAATGTACGCAACTGATACCTGTAGCCAATTTATTGCTAAACCTAATGAGTATATCAATCCAAACCCACTCGATGAACGGCCGTGCACTGAAATTGGGACCACGCGGTGTGCCGTCTGTGTTCAATTTAATATACCATCGCAATGACGCTGGTGATAATATTACTAGATCTCAGCCTCTATTTCAGCTAAAAAGTTCAAATTTAAGCTCAGATGTAGTCAGGTTCTGTAAGCTGACAATTTATAAATTCTACAAAAAAATTAAAATATTAGAGCAATGCACTACCTAAAAACCCTTTTAATTTTATTAAGTTAGCTGCTATCGTTTTTGAATAAAATGATTTTCAATAACACTCTCTCTACCTGATCAATTACCTCAAAAACGCCGGAAGAGCAGAGGCTAAATACATGTCAGTGGTGACTTTGCTCACTGATGTCCTAATTCAGATCAGGAAGACCGAATGAAGAATAGATGCACAAGCACCCTCAACCTAGTACCTAAGTCGTCGGAGCAACCATGACCACTCTGTCAAGAGTGCACGACTGAGCAGAAGATCTATAGTGTAAATAGTAACATCATTGTACTTCCGTGCAATTCTTAAGTAATTCGTAATTAGAAGTCTTGATCAGAGTGTCGTCCAACAAGGCCTGGCTCCTAAAGTAGCCCAACAAAATTGATATTGGAGTCCACACTCGAAGGTTCTTTCTGCAATATTGGCTTAGATTATTGATTATCCTGGCCATGGTTAGACCTTCAAATTTGTATTTGTGAGAATTACCAAAAATTCGAGTTCAAACTCGAAAGGGTCTAGCAGGATACGATAGTGGCCCCGTAGAGCTGTTTTCAAAATTGCATGTGTTAGGACATCTGTGTATTTAGCCACTTATCTTCTATTCTCTGATCTCTGATTACTATTTAAAAAAATACCTGGATCTGATGATGGCATTAGACCTAGAGTTTACGCGTGTAAGGACTATCCAACAAAACTGAATATTAGAGCCCAAATTCGATGCGTTTAACTGTAATAGTCGCTTATCTTGGGTTTTGTCAGAACCTCGAATTAGTGGAAATGTGAAGTGCCCAATGAAACTGAAAAGTGGAGCCCAAATTCGAAAGTTCTAGCCGTAATATTGATTTCTTATTATATTGTTCATCATTTATGGTGCGAAAACTGTCTAGTAAAATCGAATATTTGAAATCAAACATGATGTTTCTAGCTATAGTGTCTAAGATCTTGCTATTATATATAGATCTTGCTATATATATAGATCTTGCTATATATAATATATAGATCTTGCTATATATAATAGTGTCTAAGATCTTGCTATTATTATCGTGGCCATCGATAAACCTCTAATTTGCTCGTGCAAGAACTGTCCAAGAAAATTGGATACTGATGCCTAGATTCGAATGAATATTTACATTAAATCCAAAATATATCATTTTATTTTGATATCAATCACACAAATCAAATGTTATTAATAGTCTATATGTACATATTTACTGGATTACATTTTGGTGAGTGACTAAATTTCAAGGAGCGATTACGGAGCAGAAATAAATCATATAATGAAAAAAAAACTAAAAAGATATTTTTTTTTACTTTTTCCAATATTCCAACGTATAACAATATAACTTAAATATTGAATATATTTGGCGTTAATTTTGTAGAAATTCATTATTCACAATTAAATGAAACTACGTGATGTAGTATTCGTAGTAACGCCAAATATATTCAACTACACATTCAGAAAAATGAATAAATTTACATAGATAATTGTCAATTAAAAAATAGCCGAGATGCCAGCACCATAACATCAAAATGCGGCTGAAGGAAGACAGTGTTTTTTGCTTCTGTTGGAACTTACATTTACGACAACTATATGTTCAGGTTTATCGGGATTTATAAATAAATGAAGTACATATGTAGTTAGTCTTGTATTGGATGAAGTACAAAATTAGTCATAAATCAATAAATAAATCGAAAAAAAATTGACAGTTTACTTTTGACACATACAACGTGCTGTAACAATACTGAGCGCCATCTTTGTTTGTTTTCGCGCGTACACTTCTTGTCTTACTCTATCATGTTCACCTATCTTTTTCGGCTGTTAGCTCATTACCTATTTCCATCTTTCTTGCGACAGATTCGTTACATTCAGACGTTACAACTAAAGGTTGCATAAAAACGTTGGGCGATATTCGACATGATATTTTACTCTTATCGTGCCCAAAGAAGTTTCACTTCAACAAAACAAAATTTTGTTCTGATTTCGGAATAAACATGTTTGACGTTTTAAGTCCTGTTCAGTATGGATAAATGTAGTCTAATTATATAATATATATATATATATATATATATATATATATATATATATATATATATTAAAAAGACCAATAAAAGTCCATATTCTAGTGGGTTGCAAGACAAAAAAGTTATTATAAGGATAAAGTTGACATTCTAGTATAGAAAAAAATGGAAACATAAGCCCTTACAAAGTAAACAACAGATGAATGAAAAATCTTGTACTTTTTATGAAAAGGTAAGTTTATTTTTAATAATAATTTCTAAATCCTATTTCTACGGAAGTTTATGAACCAATAAAATAAAACAAAATGCAATCTGTGTTCTGTTGTATTCTGAAGTATACTCCAATACACACACATAATATCTACGAAACTTGTAAGCCCGAAAGGATTAAAAAAAAAACCAAATAAAATTTAAAAAAAAAGAAAGACATTTATTTTGACAAGACAAAACGCGCCAATTAACAGTTTATTTTTAATTAATTTAGGCAATGGCTACGCATTAAAAAAGTCTATAATATATTGGTTATTTTTGTTCATGACGTTTTTAATGTATTTTTTATTTTCTTGTTAACAATTCTCGAGTGTTAAGTGTAATATTCGTGCGTTTATGAATATCTTTATTCGTTTTGTATTAGTTTTTCTAATTAATTAAAATTAAATTAAATTTTTTCCTTTTTCAAATTGTCGATCGCTTGATTGCTTGTTTTTTATTTTGTTCAAAATAAATCATGTTCTATTTCTACAATGCCAGGCCCATTTCCGCCGGTTTTCTTTTAATCTTGTTTGTTGTGTACGATTGCGACAGAAATATCTCATTGGCGCCTTTACTTGTCACTTCGAATAACGTAAACTACTTAAAAATTTTCTTTATTGCGTCTTTCTGAAAAACTAATTTTAAATGGGTGTCCGAAGAGACTTTGTTTAAAATTTGTTGGTGTATGTATTAGCATAAAGGACACCTCAATGCATATATACAACACGTACTTCCGTTTGCCAAGATTTTAATTTGTTTTTAGTGTAATAAAGGTCAACGACGTTATATTATAGATATATTGCATTGCGCTCTAAAAGTAGTCCTAAAAGTTGAAAGTAATTTGTCATCTCATTTTCAATATAACCGACTCTTTTGCTCAGGTGCTTCCTTGGATTCTCTATCTCTTTCATCATAGTTCGCTAGTGGCATTATAGGAAGCGTGCAAGATGTTATGGGCGCTATCTAGTGGTAAATTAATAAGTTTTTGTCACACAACTGTAGGGTTACCATTCGCCCTCGTTCCCTAGACACTGTCCTCTTTAAAAACACCTAAGACCGTCCAGGCGGATTTTTAAATGTGTCAGAAATTAAGAAATATTGGATACCTTGCCATAAATTGTTAAGACGCTACATTTATAATGATTTGCCAGGAATTTTAAAACGTTCTTCTTCTTCTTATACAAAATAAACAAACAATGGAAACTCTGCCTTAAATTGTTAAGACTGTACATTTACAATGACTTGCCCGGAATTTTAAAACGTTATTCTTTTTCTTATACAAAATAAACAAACGTCGGAAACTCTGTTTTAAATGGTAAAGACTATACATTTACAATTACTTGCCAGGAATTTTAAAACGTTCTTCTTCTTCTTATACGAAATAAACAAACATTGGAAACTCTGCCTTAAATTGTTAAGACTGTACATTTACAATGACTTGCCCGGAATTTTAAAACGTTCTTCTTTTTCTTATACAAAATAAACAAACGTCGGAAACTCTGCCTTAAATTGTTAAGACGCTACATTTATAATGATTTGCCAGGAATTTTAAAATGTTCTTCTTCTACTTATACAAAATAAACAAACGTTGGAAACTCTGCCTTAAATTGTTAAAACTATACATTTGCAATAAAATGCAAGGAATTTTAAAACGTTCTTCTTCTTCTTATACAAAATAAACAAACGTTGGAAACTCTGCCTTAAATTGTTAAAACTATACATTTGCAATAAAATGCAAGGAATTTTAAAACGTTCTTCTTCTTCTTATACAAAATAAACAAACGTTGGAAACTCTGCCTTAAATTGTTAAAACTATACATTTGCAATAAAATGCAAGGAATTTTAAAACGTTCTTCTTCTTCTTATACAAAATAAACAAACATTGGAAACTCTGCCTTAAATTGTTAAAACTATACATTTGCAATAAAATGCAAGGAATTTTAAAACGTTCTTCTTCTTCTTATACAAAATAAACAAACGTTGGAAACTCTGCCTTAAATTGGTAAAACTATACATTTGCAATAAAATGCAAGGAATTTTAAAACGTTCTTCTTCTTATACAAAATGAACAAACATTGGAAACTCTGCCTTAAATTGTTAAGACTATACATTTACAATGACTTGCCAGGAATTTTAAAACGTTCTACTTCTTCTTGTACGAAATGAACAAACATTGGAAACTCTGCCTTAAATTGTTAAGACTGTACATTCACAATGACTTGCCAGGAATTTTAAAACGTTCTTCTTCTTATACGAAATGAACAAACATTGGAAACTCTGCCTTAAATTGTTAAGACTATACATTTACAATGACTTGCCAGGAATTTTAAAACGTTCTTCTTCTTCTTGTACGAAATGAACAAACATTGGAAACTCTGCCTTAAATTGTTAAGACAATACATTTATAACGACTTGCCAGGAATTTTAAAACATTCTTATTCATCATTTTTTTTTCTCTTTGCTATGGTTCCATATCACGTTTGACGTCAGTTCTCCTCACACGTTTTTACCACAAGCGTCTATCTTGTGTTGCTATTGAGCCCATGTCCATAGATTTGAGATCTTTTTTAATAGTGCTCTTGGTGGTAGCGGGTCGGTCTCGGTCTCTCTTTTCTTTTTTTATTTTTATCGTTGCTCTTCGTTACGCCTCATAACATGTCCGTACCAACGTAAGCGCTTTTCTCTTAGCTTTTTCGCCTTTCTCTAGCTTTGTCGGTTGTATATTTTTATACTTGGCCATCGATTCCAATTTGGGGCCATAATGGGTATAACGTGTCTAACGAATATAATGTGTCTATCTAGTAAAACATGTTTAACGAGTATAACGCGTCTATCGAGTATAACGCGTCTATCGCGTATAACGTGTCTATCGAGAATAACATGTCTATCGAGTATAACGTGTCTGTCAAAAATCTATAACGTGTCTATCGAATATAATGTGTCTATCGAGTATAACGCGTCTATTGAGTATAATGTTTCTATTAAAAATCTATAACGGGTCGATCGAGTATGACATATCTATCGAGCGTAATGAGTCTATCGAGTATAATGTGTCTATCGAGTATAACGCGTCTATTGAGTATAATGTTTCTATTAAAAATCTATAACGGGTCGATCGAGTATGACATATCTATCGAGCGTAATGAGTCTATCGAGTATAATGAGTCTATCGAGTATAACGTGTCTATTGAGTATAGCGTGTCTATCGAGTATAACGTATCTATTGAGTATAACTTGTCTATCGAGTATAACGAGTTTATCGAGTAAAAGAGTGTATCGAGCGTAACGAGTCTATCGAGTATAACGTCACTGATAAAGTATGTGTATATGCAACGTACACGCATATGTACCTCAATAACTCTTTTCCGTGCTAATTTTTGGTAATCCAAAGTTAATGAAATCAAATTAATTAAGATATTTCAGGTCTACAATACTTTATTCATTGCCAGAATAAGTTTTAATCTTGAACATTGCCAGTGAGAGGAGGAACTGAAGAGGGCATAAATTAACGAATCCACAAAGTTAGGTTACCTTCGCGCAACCTGCTCCGTGTAACAGTCACGAAAACTGATATGAAATCTTAACTTAATAATATTCTGGTCCAGCGATAAAATTGTAAATGCTACATATGCGCGAGTCATAGAAAACAAAAAAATATAAGTCCCAAGTCGCCTCCAAGTCTTCGTCAACCTCTGCCTTAGATATACTCTCCGATTATCTGGGCTCGAATAGACGAAAATTTATAGGAACGGTGCAAGGAAGTTTCGACTGGGCACCAAATAGAATGCCCTAAATGGAACCAGTTTGTCAAATGCTCACAAGGAAATCTGTTTATATACCCAAACATATTTTGAATTGGAACCCTTAAAGGTTGATTAAACACGGCCATCTTAAGCATATACAAGGAATAAGAAAATCATTTCTTAAAATTATACAACTCAATGATTTTTTTGCAAATTTCGAACATCATTTACAGTTTTATTAACTTCAAGAAAAACATTTGATTAAATTTAATATTGATTTATTAAAACTGTTTCTCCTATTTCCGGTATTAGTATTTCAGACTGATATTCGCGTAGCAAATTGGAAACGAATTCGGTTATTTGATCTTTGTAAGATTTAACTTGTATCATTATGTTGGAGAAAATACAATAAAGATTGATTCGATTTCTTTATTTTAAAAATAATGACTACCACTCATGTGTAAACTCTCGTTTACCCATTTGGGCATGATTGAATATATTTATCTGCAAGTGAGAAGTCAGTTGCAACTAGCCCTGCATTTATTAAAAACATTAAAAAGGTTATATTGTTATGCGCAACTATGAAGTAATTCCATTATTTCATATTTCGAATGAAAATATCAATATTCGTATGCGATCCCCTGTTGTCAGCGCGTTTAATTTACTTAACATTAGAGCACCCATTTCGTAATTACGTAATTTCTAATTACGTAATTACGTAATTACGGACTGACTTTGAACTTATTACAAATCCGTAACTCAAAGGCAAAATTCCGTAATTACAGAAGTATGTATATTAACTTAACAATAAAAATAACATACCGATCGAGTACGGATTTACATTATCGTTACATGCTAATAGCGCGTAAAATTACATGCCAATATAGGTTGTAATGTAACATCTTTGAAAATAGCCGGCAGCACTGTTTGTCTATATTAATTAGTTGCGTTGCGGTAATTCCCCGTAATTTATTTTAGACTTGGATAGTTCACGTACGACAGGATGAATATTCAACAAAAATTAGTCCTTTCGACTAAAGAATATATTTCAAAATTGTTTAATGAGCTAATTTAAGGGAACCCCCGCAAATCGTGATGTAGTGCGGGAAGTCCGTTTAGAGAAGTCTATGAATTCTATTTTCAAAATGGAAAGAAAGTTTTATTCATTGTTCGATCGTTATTCATCCAATTCACATTAATTCACTCGACCTGCTCTAGATCAGTTAAATATTTTCGTTTAATGTATGTTGTGATTTGGCTGTGAAGTTATTGGTCATTGTCGCGAAATTATAAATAAATCATAAATCGATGGCCGACCTACGTGTTCTACTCTTTCTTTGGATCATAAATTATATATACATGATTGACCCATGTGTGAATCATGTATATATAATTTAAACTTCTTTTGTTTACTTTCGAACTACTTTTGACGTGAATATGTCTTTAAATATGCTACCATACGGGGGTATTTCAAAAAACCTAATGATAACAAAATTGGGGGATACAGTTTGGCGATGCAGTTTCGAATCTATCCTCTACATCAAAAATTAAATTATACCACTGGATAACTAAAGGATCTCGATTATCATTACGATAAGCGACGACAGTGACGTATCGCGCGCGGTGGAGGGGGAAGCGCCGCCATTTTGAATGTTCCCGCATCAAAGACTACGTGCATTTCTTGTCTCAAGAAATATTGTGAATTGCGTGCATTTGTTTGAATATACATATATATGGCTTATTATCCTTTGTGGATGACCTAAAAAAATAATTAACCAGAAATTAAGTTAATTAAAGGCTGGAATACTGAATATATTTGGCGTTAATTTTGTAGAAATTCATTATTAACAATTAAATGAAACTACGTGACGTAGTATTATTTCTACTTTCTTTAAGTTCTTTACCACGACCTAGGTTTCGTTTATATATATATATACACACACATATATATATATATATATATATATATATATATATATATATATATATATATATATATATATTACAAAAACAATAGTGGAAGCCGGGCTTGTGAGGGTTTTTCCACTGCTTACGTTAGTGAGTTTATTATAGGGGAGCGGTGTAAATTTTATTATACTTTCGAAAGTTATACAATATGCAAGTATTTTAGTGAGAGTAATAAATTAAATTGATATTATTCCATGAAGTTATATAGTGCAAATGTTCCAGTGTATGTAATAGAATTAAATGGATATAATTTTCAGTAATATATTTATACAATCGCAAGGGTATCGGATAGTTAGAACAAGGTTATACCACTAATTATAGTATTTCTAGTTTTATTTATTTATTTCTATTTTTTTATATTTTACTTTGTTTTTTTTTATATTTAGGTACACACCGCGGCTGAAATAATTTGAAGTGATACCAATGTTGTGTAACTATATTATGTCTATTAATGTCGTTTAACTATATTATGTCTAGAAGATATTAAGTATGGGTGATATTATATTTAGTTGTTCATTTAATTGTGAATAATGAAATATATACAAAATTAACGCCAAATATATTCAACCTTTTGTAACATTAATTGTAGTTTAGATGTATTAAAAACAACAATAATATCTTTATGTCATCGTGATTGCAGTCTGTTAAAAGCATACAATGCATTACAGTTTATGCTTAATAGTTTAGATTCTCAATAAAAAAAAATCAATGGGCAACTTGTCTCATCTTTCAGAAAGAAAATAAAAGAAAGACCAACAATCGTATCTGGTCTTTCATAATATCTGCATAAAATGACAACGAAGAATTTTTCGCGACCGCAGCTGCGGAAATGTAAGAAAAACCGTTTTCAGATGAAGTCAGAACATTTATTGTAGAATTATTAAAAAAGTTGAAATCCAATAAAATACAAGAGAGCCCAATATTATGTCTGCAATAACCCCAAGAAGTAATGAAAATGAGGATAAGGAGTTAACTATCGCACGACAGTTGGAAAAAGAGGCACATAGAGCTACGAAATACAGATCTAGAATCTAGTTGAAAAATTCTAGTTGGAATGATAGTGCGGTTGGCATCGACTGAAACACACGGTGATTTTACCACTCTAGTGATATTTATATTTTCGACAAGTGCCCTGCGATTATGATCCATTTAAAGGGCGAGCGACGATTTTCCCAGCAACGAAGTTCCTCGTATTTCAATAAAACAAGCATAAATTAACGACCTTAAGTCAGTAATAAAGTTAAATTTAAAGTATTTACATAATTCACAATTAAACGAAACTAAGTGATGTAATATTATTTCTACTTTATTTAAGTTCTTTACCACGACCTAGGTTTCATTGTATAACAACATCTTCAGGTTTGATATTAGTAATGATAGATCTTTGCTAATAGCCTACCTGAAGATGTTGTAATACAACGAAACCTAAGTCGTGGTAAAGAACTTAAAGAAAGTAGAAATAATACTACATCACATAGTTTAATTTAATTGTGAATAATGAATTTCTACAAAAGTAACGTCAAATATATTCATTATTTACATAAATTAATTAATTTAATAAAATAAATCCAGCAATTAAAAACTTGCAAAAATATTCAAAATAAATTAAAAAACACCATCATCGAAACGATTTACGAACTTAATAACAATCAAATAATATTAACTAACCATGTAACGCTAATTATCTGTAATTAGCATATCATCTGTAATATTATCTGTAATTAGTATATCATCTGTAATTAGTATATTATCTGGAATATTATCTGTAATTAGTATATTATCTGGAATATTATCTGTAATTAGTATATTATCTGTAATATTATCTGTAATTAGTATATTATCTGTAATATTATCTGTAATTAGTATATTATCTGTAATATCATCTGTAATTAGTATATCATCTGTAATAACATCTGTAATTAGTATATCAGCTGTAATAAATAAAAAATCTATTCAAAATTCGAATGTTGAAAACTTGTAACGTGAAGGTAGAAAAGCAAGGCTTATCTCATCGATCATAGACAGAGGGCACAGAGATCGGGTCGCCGATTTATTTCTGCGAGTCTGTATTCGGATCACGGGTTCTAAGTGATCGGATCATTCCTATCCTAGTGATCCAATCGTAATTGACGCAGGTCTACCGCCGACAAGTGTTGAAGCTCAGGGAGCTGTTTTTTCTGCCGGATATTTTTGCAACAAACTGAAAAGAGCCTTAGCTGGTAAAATATTGAACGGCTTATCATTTATGCAATCACATTTTCAGGAGCGAAAAAGTAGAAATAATTTATAACAAGTCGTTTCTATTTTTTTATTATAATATATTCTTGTTAATTTTGAAAAATATTACTTGTTTTTTTAATCAAAATACAAATATACCTTAATATTATAATCAGATTTGCTTCGTTAAACTTGAAGTGCATTTTTTCATAATTTATATTTGGATTTATTGTATATTTATCATTGTTTTGTGTAAATACGCTACACTCTAGTTCGCAAGAATTTGCTTAACGCCAGAGCAAATAAAAAAATATTTGATACTAGAAAAAACCATCTAGTAAATCAAATTCTGAAAGTGATTCCCGATAACAATTTTTGGCGACAACTTTTAAGTGTTTTATGCTCTACAATTTATCATTTTATGTTTCTAATTTGGGTTGATACAGTAATACGCCAGAGTTACGTAATAGACGCAATGTGAACGAGAAGAATAACCAAGTTTTTGAGACACAGCCGATGCAACATCAATATAAATGCAAAAAACAAATAATCGAATTATAATTCGACCACAAAATTATATATTACATATTATAATTTTAATAATATAATGCATTATTACAATATTATTTTCGAATGATATATTTCTTTCACACAATTAAGTTGGATATCTTTCAATGCTTCAGGTGATACATTTTCTTGTTCAGCGCCAGTATCTTCGAATTCGGATTCAGATTACATTACTGAAGTTTTCTTGGTTTTATATATTACATCAATCACTACAAGTTGTATTCCATGGACATGACACAATTTATGATGGCTGTCAAAATTCTACTATACTGGGCCCACCTGTAGTCGAAATAAATTATGACGTAGACATTATGACGTCAAAGTTTAACGCAAACGCACTTAAATGTTGCTCTAACAATGGAGTAGCTACATCACTAATTATTGGACCTTTTATCCACAATAATCACTAGTTCTTGTACTTGCTCTGGTCTAAACCTTTATTGTGAATTTAAGTACCTTCTTTTTCGGGTGGATGTCTATTCTTCAACAGTAGTAGTGAATCATTAATATATAGCCAGACTGTTTAAAAAAATATCTTAGACTTCAGAAGTACACAATTTGGTAACTGAAATTCCATCTAGCTGCCATTCTGGCCACACGAGCTTCCACAGATAACACACTTGAATAGTATTCTGTAAGTTTAGTTTTCTTTTCTGAAGGTTTATTTGTAGTCTTTCTGACTTGTTCCTAAACATTTTTAGCAGTAGTTGAAGTAATGGCTCTTTCGTAGTTTTGCTTTGGTATTTCACTAATATGCGTAACAAGCTTGTGGGTATGTAAACTCCAGTTGTATCATGAAGAATTTTTAATAGTTCTTCTAGTAGTTTTTAATAGTTCTCAAGAAACGTTCCCGAACCGAAGATTATGTGCATTTGTTTAAAAAACCCTATATATACCAATGTATTTTTTATCCTTTATTGATGACCTCAAAATATTTTATTAAGATAACGCAGATATTATTTATAAAATTCTATTTAATTTAATAATTTCGAAACAATAGTTTTTTTTATCAAAATCGATCTGATATTACAATATTTACAACATTCTTAAAACTTACCTAATTCAAAGATATAAAAAAACTGTTTTCTATTTCACTCCATTTTATCACTACACTCAAACAAATGTAACTTCTATAAGTATAAAATTAATCATTTGTTTGGTTGGTACGATTAAACGAACATCGTAGCTTTTCCGAATCAAAAGTTATACTAATTGCAAATCTCGATACGCAACAAGATAACCTCAAAATGGCGGCGCTTCCCCCTCCACCGTGCGCGATACGTCACTGTTCTCGCTTATCGTAATGATAATCGAGATCCTTTAGTTATCCAGTAGTATAATTTAATTTTTTATGTAGAGGATAGATTCGAAACTGCAACGCCAAACTATATACCCCGATTTTGTTATCATTAGGTTTTTTTTAATTACCCCCGTATGGTAGCATATTTAAAGACATATTCATTTCAAAATTAGTTCGAAAGTAAAGAAAAGAAGTTTAAATTATACAAACATGATTCACACATGGGTCAATCATGTATATATAATTCATGATCCAAAGAAAGAGTAGAACGTGTAGGTCAACCATCGATTTGTAATTTATTTATAATTTCGCGACGATGACCAATAACTTCACGGCCAAATCACAACATACATTAAACAAGAATCTTTAACTGGTCTGGAGCAGGTCGAGTGAATTAATGTGAATTGGATGAATAACGATCAAACAATGAATACAACTTTCTTTCCATTTTGAAAATAGAATTCATAAACTTCTCTAAACGGACTTCCCGCACTACATCACGATTTGGGGGGGTTCCCTTAAATTAGCTCATTAGACGATATCGAAATCTATTCTTTATTCGAAAGGACTAATTTTTGCTGAATATTCATCGTGTCGTACGTGAACTATCCAAGTCTAAAATAAATTACGGGGAATTACCGCAACGCAACTAATTAATATAGACAAACAGTGCTGCCGGCTATTTTCAAAGATGTTACATTACAACCTATATTGGCATGTAATTTTACGCGCTATTAGCATGTAACGATAATGTAAATCCGTACTCGATCGGTATGTTATTTTTATTGTTAAGTCAATATGCATACTTCTGTAATTACGGAATTTCTATTTGTAACAAGTTCAAAGTGAGTCCGTAATTACGTAATTACGTAATTCGAAATTACGTAATTGTGAAATGGGTGCTCTAATGTTAAGTAAATTAAACGCGCTGACAACTGGGAATCGCAGACAAATATTGATATTTTCATGCGCGATATGAAATAATTGAATTACTTCATATTTGCGCAAAACAATATAAACTTTTAACGTTTTTAATAAATGCAGAGCCAGTTGCAACTGACTTCTCACTACTCTATTCAATTATGCCCAAATCGGTAAGCGAGGGTTTACACATGAGTGATAGTCATTATTTTTAAAATAAAGAAATCGAATAAATTCGTATTTTCTCCAACATAATGATACAAGTTATATCTTATAGAGATTAAATAACCGAATTCGTTTCCAATTTGCTACGCGAATATTGGTCTGAAATACTAGTACCGGAAATAAAAGAAATAGTTTTAATAAATCAATATAAAATTTAATAAATTGTTTTTCTTGAAATTAATAAAACTGTAAATGATGTTCGAAATTTGCAAAAAAATCATTGAGTTGTATAATTTTAACAAATTATTTTCTTATTCCCTGTATATGATGGCCATGTCCTCTAGAGAGATCTTTGCTAGAATCTATGCTAATAGCCCACCTGAAGATGTTGTAATACAACGAAACCCAGGTCGTGGTAAAGCAATTGAAAAAAGTAGAAATAATACTACACCACGTAGTTTCATTTCATTGTGAATAATGCATTTTTACAAAATTAACGACAAATATATTTAATAAATGTTATACTTAAACTTAATTTTGAATAGTAACAAATAAGAGTAGCATAGTAACCATACTAAAGTTTAGAAAACCAAAAGTGTTGAGCTAAAAATCCCGGACATTCTGTTCGTAACTCCAAACACTTAAATTATTAAAGTAAAGCGCATATATCTAATATGCGCTTTTATATAACAAAATTTACTAAAATAAAACAATATAGGTTAATTTAAATTATTGATAAAATACTAAACACTATTTTACTAATTATAAACAAAAAAAATTACTTACATTTATAAACAAAACGTCTATTGCAAAAACAATAAAAAAAACGATTCCAATCTACATCCTTAATTTAATCTGCAATTTCATTCGGCACATAAGATTAATAGCAACCAGCATTAAAAATGAAATCAATAGTGAAAGTTATTATATAATTCTGTTATTATGACTTAAAATTCTTGTATTGTAAAATCTTAATTTTTTGATGAAATCAAGACTATATCATAATACCTTTTAGAAACTAGAAGTAATAAACTAAAAGCGCCCAATATTTTGCTCCCAACAGCGGATAATTAATCATTAAATAAAAGCTCATATTATATCAAAATTAAATAGTACTAATTCTATAACATTAATCAAGTTTATTTTGTCTTTTTTTTTGGTGAAATAGAGACAAGGTTACCATAATACCTTTTAGAAACTAGAAGTTAAAAACTAAAAACCTTGAATAGTTTGTTCCTAATCCCGGATACTTAATCATTAAAGTAAAAGCTCAAATTAAATTAAAATTTAGTAGTAATAATCCTATAACATTAATCAAGGTTATTTTGTCTTATTTTTTGGTGTAATTGAGACAGGGTTACCATAATACCTTTTAGAAACTAGGAGTTATAAACTAAAAACGCCGAATATTTTGCTCCCAACCCCAGATACTTAATCATTAAATAAAAGCTCATATTATATCAAACTTAAATAGTACTAATCCTATAACATTAATCAAGGTTATTTTGTTTAATTTTTTGGTGAAATTGAGACAGGGTTACCATAATACCTTTTAGAAACTAGAAGTTATAAACTAAAAAGCTCGAATAGTTTACTCCTAATCCCGGATACTTAATCATTAAAGTAAAAGCTCATATTATATTAAAATTTAATAGTAATAATCCTATAACATTAATCAAGGTTATTTTGTTTAATTTTATGGTGAAATTGAGACAGGGTTACCATAATACCTTTTAGAAACTAGAAGTTATAAACTAAAAAGCTCGAATAGTTTACTCCTAATCCCGGATACTTAATCATTAAAGTAAAAGCTCAAATTAAATTAAAATTTAATAGTAATAATCCTATAACACTAATCAAGGTTATTTTGTCTTATTTTTTTATTAAATCGAGATAGAATTACCACAATAACTTATAGAAATAAGAAGTAGTAAACAAAAGACCCCAAATATTTTGCTCCTAATACCGTTCACTTAATCATTAAAGTAAAAGCTCATATTATATTAAAATTTAATAGTAATGATCCTATAACACTAATCAAGGTTATTTTGTCTTATTTTTTTTTATTAAATCGAGATAGAATTACCACAATAACTTACAGAAATAAGAAGTAGTAAACAAAAGACCCCGAATATTTTGCTCTTAATACCGTTCACTTAATCATTAAAGTAAAAGCTCATATTATATTAAAATTTAATAGTAATAATCCTATAACACTAATCAAGGTTATTTTGTCTTATTTTTTTTATTAAATCGAGATAGAATTACCACAATAACTTATAGAAATAAGAAGTAGTAAACAAAAGACCCCGAATATTTTGCACCTAATACCGTTCATTTAATCATTAAAGTAAAAGCTCATATTACATTAAAATTTAATAGTAATGATCCTATAACACTAATCAAGGTTATTTTGTCTTATTTTTTTATTAAATCGAGATAGAATTACCACAATAACTTATAGAAATAAGAAGTAGTAAACAAAAGACCCCGAATATTTTGCACCTGCACCGTTCACTTAATCATTAAAGTAAAAGCTCATATTATATCAAAATAGTGGTAATAATATAGCATTAATTATGGTCATTTTAGCTTATTTATCTTACTGACCACTAACTAAGCTTATTTCTCTCACTGACCACTAACGAAAAATTATATCTATGATTACGTATAAACAATTATAATATTTCATATTTGTATAAATAACAAAAAAAGTTAATTCCAATCGATATCCTTAATTTAAATTCTAAAACTTAAACCGTATAGGAACGAACTTTAAAAATTAGATCAACAATTCAATAAATTTCAACAAGTCCAACTGGCTTTAAATTTATATTTAGTCTTAACGATTTAAGATACATTTTCTGATTATTGTTCATTTCTTTCATGAGTTCATGAATTCTACGTTAATACTAGAACAGATTCCATGGATCACGTGTTAAGAATTAGTGTGGAAATAATAGAAAACTGCTTTCTTTAAAATCCTGGATACTTTAAAGAAATCCCCGGCCGGCTCTATAAAACAGAGGATAGTATTCCGGTAAATGAAAACGGATGGCAACCCCAAATCGAGAAGAGTTGTTGGTATGTTTTATTTTAAGAGCTAATTTGTTAATTTGAGTGTCATTGTGAAGAGCTTGGGAAGCACTACTATTATCCCAAGCGAGACAATTAAAATATTCCCCGGAATATAAGTAAAAATCGGTATTAAATGGAAAATTACAAAGAAATTAAAGATGTCGACACATATGAATCGTAAATATGCTTAATATTATGGAAAACGTAAGTCAGAGACAAGCTTGCGTCAAAAGGAATCCAATACACCTAAAAAGTCCATGGCCGAGCAAATGTGAGAGCTATGACAGCGTCAAAAAAATAAAAACGAAAAAACGACGCAAAGTGATTACATAGCTGACTCATCGAGCATACAACATCCGGCGATAATCCAAACATTCAATAATTATGTATGTGCAGGCTTGGTTGGAAGGAAATACAGAAAACAAAGATAATATAGATATATGTATTGCAATCACCAAATGTCATCGTGTTGTCGTCGTGGGACATCAGTGGAAGATGCTACGGTAGGCTATGATGTTACTGAGCACAAAACCGTACGTGCAATCGAGGCTCGATGTGGTACAGCTCTGCTGGACTCCCTTTGAAAGACGCACCGCAAATATATCGACGGGCTACAGCTCTGCTGGACTCCCATTGGAAGACGCACCGCAAACATATCGACATGTTACAGCTATGCTGGACTCCCACTGAAAGACGCACCGCAAACATATCGATGTGCTACATCTTTTCTGGACTCCCATTGAAAGACGCACCGCAAACATATCGACGTGTTACAGCTCAGCTGGACTCACATTGAAAGGCACGCCGAAAACATATCGATGTGTTACAGCTTTGCTGGACTCCTATTGAAAGACACACCGCAAACATATTGACGTGTTACAGCTGTGCTGGACTCCCTTTGAAAGACACACCACAAACATATTGATGTGCTACAGCTCTGCTGGACTCCCATTGAAAGACACACCGTAAACATATCGACTTATTACAGCTGGGCTGGATTCCCATTGAAAGACGCACCACAAACATGTCGATGTGCTACAGCTCTGCTGGACTCCTATTGAAAGACGCACAGCAACCATATCGACGTGTACAGCTCTGCTGGACTCTCATTGAAAGACGCAACGTAAACATATCTATGTGCTACAGCTCTGCTGGACTCCCATTGAAAGACGCACCGCAAATATATCGACGTGTTACAGCTCTGCTGGACTCTCATTGAAAGACGCAACGTAAACATACCGACGTGTTACAGCTGTGCTGGACTCCCATTGAAAGACGCACTGCAAACACATCGATGTGTTAAGCTCTGCTGGACTCCAATTGAAAGATGTACCGCAAACATATCGATGTGCTACAGTTCTGTTGTACTACCATTGAAAGACGCACCGCAAACCTATCTATTGGGCGCGGCAAACCCAAGTGTAGGGGAATGTAATTTCTAGAGAGATCTAGAGAGATCGGTAATTAAATTAGATATTAACACGAAACACTTGTTATGATTTTATCCCGACATTTTCACGAAAAATCTACGGTCCAGACCTGAATTGCGCCTTTCTATATTTATTTAATTGACAATTGCCTATATGAAGATGTTATTATATGTTTACATATATTTGCAATGACGCTTTATTAAAATAATCTTAGTATTAAAATAATCTTATACGGATTTAGTAAAATCTATTGAGACTTAGTATATTTCTTGCGCTTTGTCCTTTTATCCTTTACTTAAAAATTCAATATTAAGCTTAATTATTTACAAAAAGATTAGAGTTATTATTTCTACCGTCAAAGCTGGCGTGCCAGCCAATGATACTCCGTGGCTGAACAGCTCGTCAAAGACTGGTACTCTTTTACTGGCACTGGGGGAAATGAAGCATTTTAAATTCAATTATCGTTCACGGGGGAGATCATCTATGGTATTTTAGATAGCTAGGATCGTGTTAAATAAGAAAACTTATCACACTTTTAATCTGTTTAAGGTATTTCAAATGTATTTTCGAAGAGAAGCTTATGTACTGTTTACAGGTGAAATGGTGAGGGTATCATTAGGGACATATTTAATGTCTAAAAGATTCTACTCTGCTCATGAGTAATGTCGAAAAAGATCGTATCGATACCACAAAATATTGATATTTCTCCTAAATGTTATATCACGTATATTTTTTTACAAATTGCTCTCAATATTTCAAATACGTACATATGTGTTACTGCCTTTATGATGTTTCATAAAGTTCTAGAGCTTGAGCAACACAAATGAGAAATTTTATACGAATCTTATAAAAGTTTTTAACATAAAATTATAAAACAACAATTCAATTAATAAATGTTTTTATTTAATTGAAGATAAAAACCAAGGTAAGAAAAAAAACACGAAACAGAACAACGAAATGTTTAGAGAAAGAGTGAACGTGAAAAAATGTCTAAACTCTTCCTCTGTGTAGTCGGTAAAATAATATTTTTTTAATCATTACGATCGCGGTTAGAAATTGATACGTGGTTTGGCGCTAAGTTGGTTGTCTTGCTCGGAACGGAAAAAAAACACAAAACAGAACATAAAACATAAAATAATATATTAAACACGAACATAAAATAATATATTATTAAAACACGAAACATAAAATAATATATTATTGTATCATTACGATCGCGGTTAGAAATTGAAACGTGGTTTGCCGCTAAGTTGGTTGTCTTGCTCGGAACAGAAAAAAAACACGAAACAGAACATCAAAACATGAAATAATATATTAAACACGAAACATAAAATAATATATTATTAAAATACGAAACATAAAATCATATATTATTAAAACACGAAACATAAAATAATATATTATTAAAACACGAAACATAAAATAATATATTATTGTATCATTACGATCGCGGTTAGAAATTGAAACGTGGTTTGCCGCTAAGTTGGTTGTCTTGCTCGGAACAGAAAAAAAACACGAAACAGAACATAAAACATAAAATAATATATTAAACACGAAACATAAAATAATATATTAAACACGAACATAAAATAATATATTATTAAAACACGAAACATAAAATAATATATTATTGTATCATTACGATCGCGGTTAGAAATTGAAACGTGGTTTGCCGCTAAGTTGGTTGTCTTGCTCGGAACAGAAAAAAAACACGAAACAGAACATAAAATAATATATTAAACACGAAACATAAAATAATATATTATTAAAACACGAAACATAAAATAATATATTATTGTATCATTACGATCGCGGTTAGAAATTGAAACGTGGTTTGCCGCTAAGTTGGTTGTCTTGCTCGGAACAGAAAAAAAACACGAAACAGAACATCAAAACATGAAATAATATATTAAACACGAAACATAAAATAATATATTATTAAAACACGAAACATAAAATCATATATTATTAAAACACGAAACATAAAATAATATATTATTAAAACACGAAACATAAAATAATATATTATTGTATCATTACGATCGCGGTTAGAAATTGAAACATGGTTTGCCGCTAAGTTGGTTGTCTTGCTCGGAACAGAAAAAAAACACGAAACAGAACATAAAACATAAAATAATATATTAAACACGAAACATAAAATAATATATTATTAAAACACGAAACATAAAATAATATATTATTAAAACACGAAACATAAAATAATATATTATTGCATCATTACTATCGCGGTTAGAAATTGAAACGTGGTTTGCCGCTAAGTTGGTTGTCTTGCTCGGAACAGAAAAAAGAACGAAGGTTTTTTCACATTACAAGCGTGAAGTGCTGCCAGTATGATAATATTTTGTTTCTATTGTACTATTAAGCTACAATACAAAAATATTTTTGGCGTATTATATTGGGGACAGAAATTTTAAAGAGATTCCATACGAAATATATTATAAATTATTCATCTAAATCCATCGACATCCTTAATCGAGATCTCGCTTCAATTGGTCAGTGGGCTCATGTAATGGGTCTTTTGATTAACCCAAGTATGTCACAAGCTATCATTATCGGTAGTGAAAGACTGACTTCTAAAGTAAACCTACCTAGTTTACCGAAATTAGTGCTAAATAGTATAATAATACCATACACGTCAACTGTTAAAAACCTGGGCCTACTGATCGACCAAAATCTTAATTGGTGGCCTCAAGTAAATGATGTTAGTCGTCGTGTTTTCGACGGGATACACTCTTTTAAACGTCTTCAAAATTTTCTACCGAAAATCTACCTTTGTCAAACACTTTTATTACCATTAATTGATTATGGAGATGTGTGCTGCCCTGATGGTAATGAAGAATATTTGTGCAAGTTGGAAAGTCTTAAAAATTTATGCATCCAGTATATCTTCGGCCTCAGAAAATATGATCACATTTCTGAATACAGGTCACTTCTCAAATGGCTGAAGATTCGTGATCGACGCCAACTTCACATACTTACACTTTTTACTTAACATATTAAAAAATCCTCATAGCCCAAATTATCTTAGTGGCAAATTTAAAGATTTGTCTGCTCATTGCCTTGGGCTGCGATCTGAAAGTTCACTCACCCTAGTTATTCCTAAACATACCTCTACCATTTACGAAAATCCTTCACTGTCCAAGCAGCAAAAATTTGGAATTACCTGACATTAGGAAAATCACGTCTCTAAACATTTTCAAAGATCGAGTGAAAAAGTCCTGCCTCTCCTGAAACCTTTTCCTATGTGTCCTTACCCTTTCCTGTCTTCCCCATCCCAAATCATGTCAATATTTTGTTTTCTTTTTTAATTTACTTTTGTATTTTTTAAAATTTGTTTCTCTAATGTGCTATGAAGAATTTTTATTGTAAAATCTCTTACAGTCTACCAACTAAATTTCAATACAAATTGTTATGGTTGACTGGAAGAGATTGCTCATGTAGCAATAAGTCCGCCATATGTACTATAAATACAAGTTAATAAATAAGTATATAGGAGTATCGATTAACAGGTATCGGGTACAAAATTATTGATATGAAAATGTACTCGATTCTGAAAAATATTAATACTTTTCCCTTTCCCTATGTTTAATTCCAGAGCGTTTTACCGACATATGACGCCAACCTGACGCCATCTATCTTCATTTTATACAAGCCCTTCTATAAGGCAATTTGGTATATATTATTTGGTTTCTTTGGGATTCATAATACTTGGATCCGCGTATTCCAAAAATTATTGTAAATGATATAATAACAGTGAAGGAACTTTTTGCACTATAATCATAAATCAAGGTAATTTATACACTATAATTTAGCTTTGTCCATTGTTATAAAAAAAACTCCAAACGTAAAAAAACCGATGCATATAATTATCAGTTTCTTTATCAGAATATTATCATCTGCCATATTGAATTTTGAAAATTAAGTACTCAAATATTTAAAAAGTAGGTCATCGAAAAAAATTGAGTTTATAGACACTAGTATACAAAGTATACTCACGTATCATTAAAAAAAGAAATATTATATTTTTTGACACTTGAAGAATTAAGTTTTTGTGTAAAACATTATTTTTGTTAATTACATGTAAACAAAATCTGTCTCACATCACTTTATATTTATAGCTGATCAACTTCTTCATGGTTTTATACATAATTATTCCAAAAAATAGTTTCAAATAAAAAAAATACTAGAATGGATTGTTTTGCGTTCAGTTGAAGCGTGTCTTAACTACAATAAACAAAATTTCAGTAACATTCGATGACTAATTAAAAAAAATAATCGTATTTTAAAATGTCTAGGGTCATTATGACCCAACCTTCAATGCGCAGGGTTACAAGAATACTTCTTTGAATAATATTCCGACATAATATTAACTTTTGTATATCATGAGTAATCACGACAACGTGTAAGTGAAGTTTACATTACTTAATATTAATCATAACCATAATATTACATAGAGTTTACACGTGTAACTAAATTATTTATAAATATAATAATTTATTCAGGAATTTTCACGGACATTTATAAATTTAATATTACTGTAATTCAGTCAGAAGGTTATTTAACTAAAAATTATAATGTCAACGGGTATAATATTATTTTTATAATATATTAAATAATTGTTTACGTGATGGCAACATAATTAGTAATTTCATGAATCATAAAAATATTAAGGAGTTACATACCATTAAAATGTTAAAAAATTTATAATTTTTTTAATTGGATTCAGTAGTGAGGCAAATAAACCTTATAGTTTCATTATATTCGTTTAACTGCTGATCTGTCTATTACAGCTTGACAAATCCTATAGATTTAGATCTATAGGATTTGTCAAGCTGTAACAGATAGAACATACGGATATATGAATGAAAGGAGACAGGCGTAAATGGAGTTGGCGTTAAAAATATATATTGTTTTGAAAAAGCTGGTATTTCTTAGATTGCAAAAAAGCAAACAATTCAGCGATTGACCATAATATAAAGCAGAAAAAACTATCTCCATAAATGCGTATATTATTGTTTTTAATATATAGAGAATTATTAAGAATAAATGATATAACTTTTTCATAAAAAAATTTAACCAAGTTCAAGTACTTTTGCGGTGTAATTTAATTTTCGAACAAAAATAAATTTGCATAATATTGCTATTGTTAGAAATTTTTCGAATTGGTGTCAAGATGATGTTTCGTCCCTCTCTCACATACACACAGATGAGTGTTACATTTCGCTTGACACCGACTCCAAATATAAATAGCAGTAGCAGTATTTTCCAAATTTATTTTTCGGAAACGATATTGTACTGCAAAAGCGACTACTCGTATTTTCATTACTTTATAGGTTTTATCGTGATTCTTGTACGTTAGATAATTTATGTTGGTTGATTTTTTTTATAAAAAACTTTATTTTCTCGTTTTTATTTCTTACGACGAATTTAATAACAATAATTATAATTTATTTGTGGATATAAAATACAGGTAAAGTAATAGGTATGTACAGAAATTTTCTTAAGAGCTAATGAGAAAATCAAAATTAAAAATTTAGTTGCACGCTTTAATTTATTAAAATAAAAAAAATTTAAAATATTTGAAATGTTATCCACAAAAAGGTAACTAGCTCGGCTTGT
Organism: Druceiella hillmani; assembly: GCA_039881145.1. Lineage (NCBI taxonomy): Eukaryota > Metazoa > Arthropoda > Insecta > Lepidoptera > Hepialidae > Druceiella > Druceiella hillmani. Next base: position 6,603,869 of record JAYKKI010000051.1, on the reverse strand, counting down.
GCAGTTATGCTATAAGTATCACCGATGCGGCCGATTTACAGCTAGCACCTGTTGATATACACACCAACACATACATACACAAATATATACTCATACATACAAATATACACATATACAATAAATATATACATATACATATATATATACTCATATACACAAATGATAATAATATTAATAATTATTTTTAATACAGGTATTATATGCAGACATATAACTACATACACATTATTACCCATAGAGGAAACATAGCACACAGAAAAGAAGTAAAACCAAAATTCGAAAAATAAGAGAAAAAGAAGATACTAAAAATAAATATAATTTAAATCGAATAATTTCGAAGGTCAAAGCTAATTACGACTTGACCTTTTAAAGGTAGAAGTGTCAAAAGCTACTTAACGATTGACCTTTTAAAAGTAGAAGTGTCAAAAGCTACTTACGGATTGACCTTTTAAAAGTAGAAGTGTCAAAAGCTACTTACGGATTGACCTTTTAAAAGTAGAAGTGTCAAAAGCTACTTACGGATTGACCTTTTAAAAGTAGAAGTGTCAAAAGCGACTTACGGATTGACCTTTTAAAAGTAGAAGTGTCAAAAGCTACTTATGGATTGACCTTTTAAAAGTAGAAGTGTCAAAAGCTACTTACGGATTGACCTTTTAAAAGTAGAAGTGTCAAAAGCTACTTACGGATTGACCTTTTAAAAGTAGAAGTGTCAAAAGCTACTTACGGATTGACCTTTTAAAAGTAGAAGTGTCAAAAGCTACTTATGGATTGACCTTTTAAAAGTAGAAGTGTCAAAAGCTACTTACGGATTGACATTTTAAAAGTAGAAGTGTAAAAAGCTACTTACGGATTGACCTTTTAAAAGTAGAAGTGTCAAAAGCTACTTACGGATTGACCTTTTAAAAGTAGAAGTGTCAAAAGCTACTTACGGATTGACCTTTTAAAAGTAGAAGTGTCAAAAGCTACTTACGGATTGACCTTTTAAAAGTAGAAGTGTCAAAAGCTACTTACGGATTGACCTTTTAAAAGTAGAAGTGTCAAAAGCTACTTACGGATTGACCTTTTAAAAGTAGAAGTGTCAAAAGCTACTTATGGATTGACCTTTTAAAAGTAGAAGTGTCAAAAGCTACTTACGGATTGACCTTTTAAAAGTAGAAGTGTAAAAAGCTACTTACGGATTGACCTTTTAAAAGTAGAAGTGTCAAAAGCGACTTACGGATTGACCTTTTAAAAGTAGAAGTGTCAAAAGCTACTTACGGATTGACCTTTTAAAAGTAGAAGTGTCAAAAGCTACTTACGGATTGACCTTTTAAAAGTAGAAGTGTCAAAAGCTACTTATGGATTGACCTTTTAAAAGTAGAAGTGTCAAAAGCTACTTACGGATTGACCTTTTAAAAGTAGAAGTGTAAAAAGCTACTTACGGATTGACCTTTTAAAAGTAGAAGTATCAAAAGCTACTTACGGATTGACCTTTTAAGAGTAGTCATGGATCCAGCGGTCTTCAGGGGCGGACAGAGGTCATTTTAAATTTTAGTTGCAGCAAACTTGAAACTATCCCGATAACCGGTTGTGCGATGTTCCGGGACTAAGAGATATCGAAATAAACTTAATATCAATAAAACTTTTATAAAAAAAATTAAATCAACTTCAAATAATCATTGTTTAAAAAGAGCACTGAAAGGAACAAAATAATAAAAGTACTATTAGTTGCAAGTTTTGTGGTACAATATCGATTCTGAACAAAAATAAGTTTTTGAAGTTATACTTCTTTAGGCGCATTATGAAAAAATGATGAGAGTGAAATTTTAAGATTCGTCACACAAAAGTTACAGTATGAAGTTGCAGCGTTTGCAGTCTCGAAACAAAAGCTACCAACAAAATAGAAATAGAACCTCTATTAGTCGCGCAAGTTGGCACCATCGTCGCCTTTGTTCACTGTTTTCATATTCATAGTATTTATTTTCCACATGTTTCTAGTGTCTACATTCACACACGTGTTTTAGTTTCATATAAGTGTGATTTATATATGTGCTGATAAATTATATTGAGTAGTGATTTAAATTCATTAAAATATTAATGTTAAATATTTATTATTGGTTATTCAATATTTTAAAAGTAAATAAATAAATTTAATAATAAATTCAATTTGAATTCATTGAATTTAAGTTTATTCATTTTTTAAATATTGTTATAATTTTCTTATTTTCATATTCACTTTTCATTTTTATCAAAAAGTTTTCATTAAATTTGTTCATTTATTTTTATAAATATTTATTATTTTCATTTATTAAATTTAATAATAAATATTGAAAATTAATATTTTAATTTGATGTTTAATTTTAATTTTTATCACAAATTTTTTATTTAATTTTTCAAATTTAAACTGAACTTTATTGACTGTGTTGACTATCCTTTTCCAGTCCTTTTATTATTTTATTGAAATTTATTATTTGCATAGAATTAAAAACTATTTTTTAATGATGCCAAAGAAGTATAACTTCTCAAGCGCGTACATAAGTACACGCACCCTTTTTTAAGATATTATCACTTTTTTGGGATCAGTGCCAAGTTGATGCTTCTCTTCTTCCTCACGTATATGCACACTCATATACACAGATGAGTTCTACATTTCACTTGACACTCTATAGCGGTAGTAGTATTTTTCAAATTTACTTTTCGGAAACGATAGTGTACCGCAAAAGTCTCTACTACTCTATTTTATAGTTTTCAGTGTGTTTCTTATTCTGTAGGTAATTGGGTATTTGACTAATTTTTTTTTATTTCATTAATCATAATTTCAAGGTACGAGCTGAAGAAGAGTGAAAACATTTTTTAATAATCTTAAAAATTGACCAAGTTATAAAATTTTAAATTTAACCTTTAGAGAAGGATGGCAATACTGTGTTGTGAGGTCATTTTTAATATTGCACATTATATTCTACGAGAGGAAAAGAGGCAGAGATATATCCGACTCTATCCGTATCTTCAAATTTAGACGCCTACAACTGGCTTATTTTTCAATCAATTTTTGAATTTTTTTCAAGACTGGTTTTTAATTAACTTATACTTCACAATATTGTATGAAAAATATCAAAATTTAGAATGAGTCAACTACCGTATTGAAGTCGGTTAAATTTTCTTGTAAATAAGTTTTATTTTTCCATTTTTAGTTATTATAAAATCCCATATTATCTAAAATTACATGAATTTGTGACGAATTTAATATTAATAAAACTTTAATAAAAAAAGAGAAATTTAATCAACTTCAAATAAACACTGCATCTGCAAAAACAACTTCAAATAAACATAAAAAGTGCACTGGAAAGAATAAAACAATGAAAACACGAGTTGCAAGTTTTGCGGTACAATATCGTTTTTGTACAAAAATAAACTTTCAAAATTTTGAACCTGCTAAAAATGTTTATGAAATTGGTATCAAATCTTGGAGAAAATTGGCTCTGAGTATAGAGAAATGTAAATATATTTCCCAATGTTTATATCACAGACGTAAAAATAGGTGCTTATTTAAAAAAAAAATATGGAATCTGCGATCATCGACATAATTTTTCTAGAACAATTTGCATGGTCTTTTGAAAACTCATAGTTTTTTCATAATTTTCAGAGTGAGCAGTTTCGAAAATAAGAAGGGGGGTGCCTATTCCTTTTGCATAGATTTCAGTATACCTCTGAAAATATAATAACTAAAAATTATTTTCCCTCTGACTAGCTCTTTCCCACGTAATATTTGGAACCAAAAGTTTTTCAGTATTTAATTTGCCCCTCCCTAAAATTTCCAAATCGATATTTTTGAGTTTTGAAATATGTGTGTGTTAATACATTTTGTTACTAGGCCAAAAATCAAATTTCTACATAAGGCGGTTTCTGAGAAAAAAGCTGCGATGAACAGGTAGACAAACACTTGAGGAAAAATGGAACGCTCATACTTTTCCTTTTTCAGAACGGAACTCTGAAAATGAATAAGAAACGGAAAATTAAAAAAAAAATAAAACACAATCGACTAATGGAAGGTATGTAACAGCCTTAAAATGAATCATACTATTCAAAAAATACAACATTAATACACATCGTTGTTAATTCGCGTTAGTGTGAATAAATTTCTTAAAACAAAACTTAAATTTGCGAAAATGTTTTGCAAACAAGTCAAATTGATTGCACGGAGAGTTTTTAAGGAAACGTCACCAGCGAAAAATTGGCAAAGACGCCCGCTTTATGATTCATGTTTATTCTATAAACATGAATACGGCATTAGGGACAATGACCGGGAACATCTAAAAACAAATGCTAGTTGCAAACGTAACATCAATGCGTATCGTTGTTTATGAACAAACGTCTAAGTTTAGATGTCAGTTAATATACCTACATCTTGGGCACTTTTGCGTGTATTTGTATACAACTCTTTTACATTACCTTTCTGTGAGAAATTATATCCATAAACAAAGAGCATAGAATAAAAAAAATATGCAAATAACATGGTTCTATCTAGTATTAGTTTCAAACAAAATTTTTGGTGTTTGCTTCTTAAGAATCGATTTTTATATATAGCGCCCGGTATGAAGTTTTATAGAGGAGTAAAATCAGAGGTTCAGAGCAGTTAAAAAAGTGTAATATTTTGTAAGTTTGGATGAAGGGGGTAATCCCCGAAACTACTCATCCGATTTCAAAAATTCTTTCACCAAATTTAGAAATGACCTTCAGGACGGACATAGGTTATATATTATGCCGTTAAAAATGTTTTATATATTGTGAAAAAGTTAAATTTTGTAAGTTTTGATGTAGGAGGTAATCCCCGAAACTACTCATCCGATTTCAAAAATTCTTTCACCAAATTCAGAAAGGACCTTCAGGACGGACATAGGTTATATATTATGCCGTTAAAAATGTTTTATATATTGTGAAAAAGTTAAATTTTGTAAGTTTCGATGTAGGAGGTAATCCCCGAAACTACTCATCCGATTTCAAACATTCTTTCACCAAATTCAGAAAGGACCTTCAGGACGGACATAGGTTATATATTATGTCGTTCAAAATGTTTTAGATATTGTGAAAAAGTTAAATTTTGTAAGTTTCGATGTAGGAGGTAATCCTAGAAACTACTCATCCGATTTCAAAAATTCTTTCACCAATATTTAGAAAGGACCTTCAGGACGGACATAGGTTATATATTATGCCGTTAAAAATGTTTTATATATTGTGAAAAAGTTAAATTTTGTAAGTTTTGATGTAGGAGGTAATCCCCGAAACTACTCATCCGATTTCAAAAATTCTTTCACCAAATTCAGAAAGGACCTTCAGGACGGACATAGGTTATATATTATGCCGTTAAAAATGTTTTATATATTGTGAAAAAGTTAAATTTTGTAAGTTTCGATGTAGGAGGTAATCCCCGAAACTACTCATCCGATTTCAAACATTCTTTCACCAAATTCAGAAAGGACCTTCAGGACGGACATAGGTTATATATTATGCCGTTAAAAATGTTTTATATATTGTGAAAAAGTTAAATTTTGTAAGTTTCGATGTAGGAGGTAATCCCCGAAACTACTCATCCGATTTCAAACATTCTTTCACCAAATTCAGAAAGGACCTTCAGGACGGACATAGGTTATATATTATGCCGTTAAAAATGTTTTATATATTGTGAAAAAGTTAAATTTTGTAAGTTTCGATGTAGGAGGTAATCCCCGAAACTACTCATCCGATTTCAAACATTCTTTCACCAAATTCAGAAAGGACCTTCAGGACGGACATAGGTTATATATTATGTCGTTCAAAATGTTTTAGATATTGTGAAAAAGTTAAATTTTGTAAGTTTCGATGTAGGAGGTAATCCTAGAAACTACTCATCCGATTTCAAAAATTCTTTCACCAATATTTAGAAAGGACCTTCAGGACGGACATAGCTTGTATATTATCCCGTTAAAAATTCATGGAGACCAGTTTTGCAACGGAAGTCAACAAAAAACAGTAGAGCGAATGCGTTTCTTATGAACGTTGCTTTAACGGTAAGAGATATATTTATGGATGATATTTATAGTTATATTTATATACAGTGTTACCTATTTTATACATTCCAAGACAATTGTAATTAAGGACTATACTGCAGTGGTGTGTCGGAGCTGACACGCAAAATTTTTTGCGTCAACTTAAAGTAGGCAAACAATAAATACTGTTCCAAAAAAATTGCATATCCGCGAAAAAATTCGAAATGGAAAGAAGGACATCCGTCCGTCCACGAAGCGGTGCGGTTTTCAAAAATTAACATCTCGTTTTATTAATTCAAACAATTTTTAAACTATAGCATTTGAAAGTCAGAGATTTTCTAATTTTTATGACCTAAATACATTGGTCTAAATATATTGACATCTACAATGATGTGTTGATCATAACGCTTACGGCTCTCTTGAATCCGTCGCACGTGGGATCTCAGGCTCGATTCTTGGTCGTTCATCGAACAGGAATGGTGCTGTGTTTTTAGGCGCGTAGCTAAATGCTCTACGAGTAGATCGGTGATAAGCAGCACCTGTATGTTGTGTTGGTCACAAATTAGTGTTGACATCATTGTATGTTGTGTTGATAACAAGCAGCATCTGTATGTTGTGTTGATCACAAATTAGTGTTGATATCATTGTACGTTGTGTTGATTACAAGGTTTACGGCTCTTGTGGATGCGGTGCACGTGTGATTTCGGGATCGATTCTAGGTCCCTCGTCGGGACTGGAGTGGCGTTTTTAAGCACCTAGCTAAATGCTATACTAGTAGATCAGTGACGGCCAGCTGCGCTACTCGTGCAAGAAGCTATGCACTATGAATGCAAAGCCTCCTGTCTGGTACGTCGATTATAGGTATCATCTCCAATCATAGACGTATTGGAGAGGTCTATTTCCAGCAATTGACGGAGACAGCCTGTTCATGGTGAAATACATTTGTTATTAAAATGCACTATTGAATATATTTGGCGTTAATTTTGTAGAAATTCATTATTCTCAATTAAATGAAACTACGTGATGTAGTATTATTTCTACTTTCTTTAATTTCTTTACCACGACCTAGGTTTCGTTGTATTACAACATTTTCAGGTGGGATATTAGCAAAGATCTGTTTATTTATTATTAGCAAATATCTCAGAATTATTATATATTAGCAAAGATCTCAGAATCTTTGCTAATATCCCACCTGAAGATGTTGTAATACAACGAAACCTAGGTCGTGGTAAAGAAATTAAAGAAAGTAGAAATAATACTACATCACGTAGTTTCATTTAAGTGTGATTAAAATGCACCATAATCACTTACAATGTTAAATTCTTAAGTATATAAAATTAATTCATCAAAACTATTTCTACAAAATATGCTAATATTTTTAAAAATCGTATAAAAACTGATTGGAAATAGAGATTGAATACTGATGGTCGAAATTTTACTTTAATATACGAAGGTATTAAGCACTAAAAGTTCAAACTTCGAAAAAAGGACTTTACTTGAATTTTCCATTTGTTTTCACGACTTGAGAATTATGTGTATCACGTCTAGATTAATTCAATACGAGAAAATTTGCGTTCGAAGATTTTCTTATGACTTTTATTGCACAATCGTTGTAAAATCAATGACAAAGTATGATCGACTTCGTTTACCATTTTATGATGAAGCTTCATCCCCTGAACAACAATTTACAACCGGTTTAACGAGTTCATGCTCGTTTGTACCAATTTCAGTGATAATCTGCATGATGAACTGTCCACCGACAGCGATAATCTTAATGATGTACGGCTTTCGAGAAATACTGACAAGAGAGTGTAACTTATGAAAAGCTTACAAAAGCTTATCAACCCTTTTACCCTACAGGTGCTTACTGAAATATTTTCATCATCCAATTATTCAAGAACCTTATCAGTTCTTTGGATACTCCTCGAGTTTCAATCCGACTAATACAACTTTTAGGGGAATTTGAATTTTTATGACTTTTAGCATAGAGAGAAAATAATATTTTTAAACATCGAACGTACGGTGAAGGATCAGTCATAAAATTTCGTTCTATGTTGAGGGATTAGGAGGGTATACTTATTTTTGGATCGTAGTTCGAGGTCGTGGGATGACAAATATAGGAATTTAGATTTAAGCTATGAAGGTGTAACGGCATTATTGAGGATATTATATACAAATTATAGAAGATGAAGGTTGCGTCGATCACGAAACTTTAACCATTTAAGACGTGAACGATACTCGGATATATGGTCGAATTTTTTAACACCGAAAATGTATCGAATACACAGGTTTTGAATTCGTTCTAATTTATTGAGTAAATGTTCATTTTGATTAGAATAGCACACATCCCCATAATCAAGAATAGGCAAAAGTAAAGTTTGACAAATTTGTATTTTAGTTCGCAGTGGAAGAAAATTATGAAGCGGTTTGAGAGAGTGTATTTTGAAGAAAATCTTACGACTAACATCATTTACTTGAGAATACCATGTGAGATGTTGATCAATTAGTTGGCCAATATCTTTTACAGTTGAAGTAAAATGAATAACATAACCGTTAATCTGCTGTGTTATAATAGCTGTGTTAACTCAGATATAGATAATTTTGACAACAGTTCCTGACTACCGATGATAATAGCCTGCGATTTAATTGCTAACATACAATGTCAACAATTCATAGTTTGATATAGACTATTTATACTGGCTTTTCAAAAATATTGAAAAGCCAGTATAAATATTGAAAAGAGAGTGCTGATAGGTATTAGCAGATTCTATCAAAGGTAGGTATGGGTTAGGTACAGAAAGTTCTTCATGGACATGTAGATCTCAGAAAGCTTTGAGCTAGGATATTCCATGATTTGTTCGAAGTGCAAAAACATCATCACATTGATTGATATTGCGAACATTTAGAAAACTTTGACAGAATTTATTTAAAAGCTGTATTCGAGTTGCCCATAAAGGTGAAGAAAGGACGAATTGCTGGAAAAAAGATAGAAGAAAGACGGAATTATTATGAAATGATAGTACTGGAAAAAGAAGAACAAAGATAGATAACTTGGACCGGCATACTACTTTTGGTTGCCTGTCATTTTGGAAAAAGTTCGAGAGCAACATTCTCCCAGAAGAATCCTTCTTCATCGCGACAGCATTAATGTAGCTGAGTGTGTTCTCTGCACACTCGACAAGACGAATAACTGAATATTTTTTACGTCATATGTCCAAATTATGGGTCATCTGACGTACAGCCGCGACCTCGCATCATGATATTTCTAATTATTTCCAAGAACAAAAGATAAATTGCTGGAACCAATTCACGGATGATGAAGAAGCGGTGGCTATCTTCGGAAGGACCGTGGTAAAGAAGTCCGAGGAAGAGTGGGTTGACTGCTTCCCTTACGCCCGTATGCACGACACATGGTCAGGAATCTCAGTCGGAATTAGTAACAGTTAAAAACGTATTTTGAATGGTTCTTTAGGAATTGAACCGTGCAATATGGTATGGTCGGTAAATTTGACTCTTGTTCCATCTCGATTGGTAGTTAGTGAGAAACAGTCTTGACCGCGTGTGATTGACATGGACATTAATGTTTCCATCAAATGAAACGATACATGGAGTACCATGGAGACTATTTCGAAAAACGATACGCAAATTACAGACTTTTTTTAAGTTTTTAGAATAACAAAAATGTAATTAAAACTTAGTTTGTTCCATTTTTGTTATTCTAAAAACTTATTAATAAATAAATCTATTATTCAAGATTCTTATTGCATAATGCAAGGTTTTTTTTGCTCTTGTAGGATCCGAAATTTTTAGTCGAGTTATAGTCTAAATATTGTCTTATAATGATAAATAAATCTTTATAAATTTAAGTTGTGCATAGGAACGGTTTTTATAAACACAACTCATCAAATTGGTCGAGAATAACTTCTGCATCATGCAATTCTTAAAATGTTGACTTTGAAAGTGCGAGCCAAGATTACGAAATAAATGTAAAAAGATCTGGATATTTTTTTTATAAGCTTATTTCGTAATTTCATTTGATTATTATTATAAAATCAATTCCAAGTTCATATAAAGCAATATAATTAAAACTTATATTTACACTTTTAGGCGAGGGAAAAACTGATGATAGACATGCCAATTTTGGACAATCGTATTAGATCCACATTACTTTATTTCGAAAAATAATCAACATTTTGTAAAACATACTTCTTTAAAAAATATAGACATCAAGAATATTTGTACAGGAACTGTCCAAGACGCTAAGTGATTATATATAAATGAACTTATAGTTACATTACTGTCATTTGTTATTAGTACAAAAACAAAATTAAATTTTCTTTTAATTACATTACGGAAAACATGAATAACTTATATCACTAACCTGTTACTTTGTTCATTGTGCTAATTTAATGTGAATCACGATATAATTACCGCTGAATTTATATCATACTCGACTACGATTCTTGTTTGTGGGGCTACTTAACTGGTGAGTTTAATCTTTTTACAATATAAAAATTTCTAAACAAAATAAAGTTCAAGTTTTCTTTTAATTACATTAAGGAAAATAAGAATAACTTATTTCACTAACCTATTACTTTGTTCACTGTGCTTATTTAACGTAAATCACAATATAATTACCGCTAAATTTATATCATACTTGACTACGATTCTTGTTTGTGCGGCTACTTAACCGGTAAGTTTAATCTTTTTACAATAAAAAAATTTCTAAACAAAATAAAGTTTAAGTTTTCTTTTAATTACGTTAAGGAAAACAGGAATAACACACTTCACTAACCTGTTACTTTGTTCATTGTGCTAATTTAATGTGAATCACGATATAATTACCGCTAAATTTATATCATACTTGACTACGATTCTTGTTTGTGCGGCTACTTAACTGGTAAGTTTAATCTTTTTACATTAAAAAAATTTCTAAACAAAATAAAGTTTAAGTTTTCTTTTAATTACGTTAAGGAAAACAGGAATAACACACTCCACTAACCTGTTACTTTGTTCATTGTGCCAATTTAATGTGAATCACGATATAATTACCGCTAAATTTATATCATACTTGGCTACGATTCTTGTTTGTGCGGCTACTTGACTGGTAAGTTTAATCTTTTTACTATACAAAAATTACTATACAAACCAAAGTTTAAGTTTGCTTTTAATTACATTAGGGAAAACAGGAATAACTTACTTCACTAACCTGTTACTTTGTTCATTGTGCTTATATAATGTGAATCACGATATAATTACCGCTAAATTCATTTCATACTTGACGACGATTCTTGTTTGTGCGGCTACTTAACCGGCAAGTTTAATCTTTTTATAATATAAAAATTACTATTCAAATCAAAGTTTAAGTTTTCTTTTAATTACATCAAGGAAAACAAGTATAACTTACTTCACTAACCTGTTACTTTGTTCATTGTGCTTATATAATGTGAATCACGATATAATTACCGCTAAAGTTATATCATACTTGACTACTATTCTTGTTTGTGCGGCTACTTAACCGGTAAGTTTAATCGTTTTAAAATACAAAAATTACTATTCAAATCAAAGTTTAAGTTTTCTTTTAATTACATCAAGGAAAACAAGTATAACTTACTTCACTAACCTGTTCCTTTGTTCATTGTGCTTATATAATGTGAATCACGATATAATTACCGCTAAATTCATATCATACTTGACGACGATTCTTGTTTGTGCGGCTACTTGACTGGTAAGTTTAATCTTTTTACTATACAAAAATTACTATACAAACCAAAGTTTAAGTTTGCTTTTAATTACATTAGGGAAAACAGGAATAACTTACTTCACTAACCTGTTACTTTGTTCATTGTGCTAATTTAACGTGAATCACGATATAATTACCGCTAAATTTATATCATACTTGACTACGATTCTTGTTTGTGCGGCTACTTAACGGGTAAGTTTAATCTTTTTACTATACAAAAATTACTATACAAACCAAAGTTTAAGTTCGCTTTTAATTACATTAGGGGAAACAGGAATAACTTACTTCACTAACCTGTTACTTTGTTCATTGTGCTAATTTAATGTGAATCACGATATAATTACCGCTAAATTTATATCATACTTGACTACGATTCTTGTTTGTGCGGTAAGTTTAATCTTTTTACTATACAAAAATTACTATACAAACCAAAGTTTAAGTTTGCTTTTAATTACATTAGAGAAAACAGGAATAACTTAGTTCACTAACCTGTTACTTTTTTCATTGTGCTAATTTAATGTGAATCACGATATGATTAACGTTAAATTTATATCATACTTGACTACGATTCTTGTTTGTGTGGCTACTTAACCGGTAAGTTTAATCTTTTTACAAAATAAAATTTACTATACAAAACAAAAACTTAAGTTTTTTTAAAATTATATTAAGAAAAATAAGCTAACTTGTTACTTTGCTTATTGTGCTTGTTTAAGATACAACCACGAAATAATTACCGACAATTTTACATTGTACTTGACGGTGATTCTTGTTTCTACTACTTAACCGGTAAGTTTAATCTATATTTGAATATTAAATTCTATCAAATTTTTAACATGGCTTATTTTATATAATTTCGCCCTTTTGTTGTATTTTATTGTATTTTGTCGTCTGTCGTATTTTGTATTCTTTTGTTCTTTGTTGTCTGTAGTATTTCGTATTTTATCGTATTATGTCGTCTGTCGTATTTTGTATTCTGCTGTTCCTTGTTGTCTGTCGTATTTCGTATTTTATCGTATTTTGTCGTCTGTCTTATTTTGTATTCTGCTGTTCCTCGTTGTCTGTCGTATTTCGTATTTTATCGTATTTTGTCGTCTGTCTTATTTTGTATTCTGCTGTTCCTCGTTGTCTGTCGTATTTCGTATTTTATCGTTTTATGTTGTCTGTCGTATTTTGTATTCTGCTGTTCCTTGTTGTCTGTCGTATTTCGTATTTTATCGTATTTTGTCGTCTGTCGCATTTTGTATTCTGCTATTTTTGATGTCTGTCATATTTCGTATTTTATTGTATTTTGTCGTCTGTCGTATTTTGTATTTGTTTGACATATTTCGTTGTATTTTGTCATATTTTTTCGTTTATCCTATTTCGTATTTTGTCGTTTATCATATTTCGTATTTTGTCGTCTGTCATATTTAGTATTTTGTCGTCTGTCGTATTTCGTATTTTGTCGTATTATCTTGTATTTTATCGTATTCCGCCAATATTTATAGGTTGGAGGCCGTGTTTTATAATAGTATCAATTTTATGTAAGGACAAAAATAAACTGATATTAACACATAGGTAGCCATAAGTTCTTGTGATATGGAGCTGTAAACGTTTTTAAGCGACATCTTTGTTTCTTGCACATTACCAAGTAAAGATTTAATAGTCCACGTGCCATTTATGTACTTAGGTAATAATCTCAAATTCTTTGTCTTCTCATATCACTGAAACCATTGTTCTGCATAATTCGAATTTCTATTAAGATTAATATCTAATCATAAGGTAGCATTTAATCCAAAATTTAATCCACAATCTTTGATTACCCGAAAAAGTGACTTTTAAAATCACTTTTTGTAGCAGAATGCTATTTTATATGTTCCATGTAAAGTATTGCCAAAACTCTATGAGTTCTTGAGTACAAAATAAATCAAAAAAACATTTTGTGTTTTATTCCGTACTCGAGATGCACTATTTCAACGTTATTATAAGGATTAAGTATATCACGATTTAATCTTGGAATAAATTAATGTTATTCTGGAATGTTATGTATCTAACACTTTATGCGGTCTTGAATATAAAAGATACGATTTATTTTGCAGAAAGAAAAATAGACTGTACTGGTAATTCAGTATTTTCCTTAAAGTTTTTTTTACGTTAATTTTTATATGAGAAGTAATCAAGTTTTTTTTTAAATTCTGCTTACGATAACGATACTTTTGATTGTAATAATATTCTAGAGAATATTACAATCAAATGTATCATTAGCATACTTTATAAAATAAATTCTTTCTTAGTAATTAAAAAATGTTATAGAGTATTTTTGCCTTCATTTTTTTAAGAAGAATCTGAAGAATGACCAACATTTTGTTTACAGTTGACTGGTCAGGTTTTTTATACTTAATAATATAATTTTTTTACCTCAAAACTCACAAAAGATTCAACAGTAAATGTGAGGATGTCCATTTGTAAAGGTTTTGCAGATATATCTGTATTAATGTTAAGGAAGTTAGGTGGATTTTTTAGAAATGAAATAATTTTTTTTCTAATTATGGTTTTATTTCACAAAAATGATTATATCATATTCTTGAGAGTTCCTCCGGGTATTCTAAGTCTTCGTTAATTATTGTCTTGGAAACATTCTTCGAATATTCCCAGAAGATATTCAACAAAAGCTTGATAGAATTATAGAAGCAAATTTCTATAGACCACGAAACAAAACGCTACAATTGGAATTGGGTTATCCATATGCTCAGAAGGGAACTAGTCCATATCCCAAAAGGAGCTTTGGATTGGAACTCTCAAAGGAAGTGGAAATACGGCCGTTCGAAGCAGACCTGGCGGTGAACTCTGTTGGCAGAAGTGATGAATTTCAGCAATGCCTGCAGTCAAGTAATTCGTGTGCGTGGAGCCAATCAGCGCGGCAAAACCTCGTTGATAACCCTTGCCCCACCAAGTGTACATAGAATATTAAATGAGCACCTGAGAAATACTTTAATCGATTTATAAAAAAATTATTTAAAATTTGTGGGTTTCATAATGTGTGGAAATATTAGAAAGTAACAATTATTGTCAGACTCATGTCTGAATATTCACCAGTTTGAAGGATTTTTTTGCTTTGATCTATTTATAGGACTCAGCGTCAATCAAAAACATTTGCACGGATTTGAGAATGTCTTTTCTGTGAGCATATTATGACAGTTTTTGTGACAGTGAATTAGTAAAAATGAATATTTTATTTTGTTTTCAAAACTAAACAATCTGAAGGTTGTTGCACATTTATTTTAAGAATATTAGTAATTTCATTTTTGTTGACTTTGCGTACAGCAGGCGACGGTGTCAGAGATACTGTCGGTGCTGGGGACTGATCTGCAATTGTCTATTGTCTAACAGAATTTATATAGTGTCAATATTTCATTATCGGCACGTAAGTACGAATGAAACTGAGCCGTCACGCTCGGGTTGATGACGTTGAATCGGGTAAACTCGGCTCCCTTCGGCATCGGCCAAGCGAATTCACTGTCTAACACGGACTAATCCTTCCGTGGATTAAGTTTTATTTTCATTAATATTTTACTTAAGTATAATTATATATAATACTTATATATTATTTTATATAATCAACGTAATATTTCAAGTGTATACAGTTAGTGTTTAATATTTTATTTGAGAGTAGTTTAATTTAATATGCGTAGGTTATTGTATATAATCAGTGTAATCGTTCAAGTATTTACAGTTACATAAACACACACATATATATATATATATATATATATATATATATATATGTATATATATATATATATATATATATAAATATATGTATATACACATATATATAAAACTATGACGTCTCGAATCATATAGTTTTTCTATCGCTTTGCGTAAACCTATAATAACCCTGTTTTTTCAGAAAATAAGTTTAGTAGTTTTGAAAATAAAAGGTGGGGAGGGGGGGGGGTAATATTTTTTGCCTATTTTTGAGTACACCTCTGAAAATATAGTATCTAAAATTAAGAAAAAAACATTGTATGTGCATCAAAAACATTATATGTTCAACTTTATTATAAAATATAGAAAGTAATAAATAATTATCTTATATTAAAATTAAATAAAATTATTTTAAAAATTTAAATGAGTACTCAATATTCAATATAATATAAACACGTGTATATAATTAATAGTTAAATTTACTAAAACAATCTAAATAAAGTTTAATTAATAATGAAAAGAAATAAATATGCTGAAAATTTATTTTAATTTATTAATTTTAAGTATTTAATAAATTATATATATAATGCAAATAAATACATACGAAATCGGAAAGCCAACAGAAAAATAAAATGGTGACCTACTAATCTGTCAAATAAACTATGTAAATGTATTTTGAGTGAGCAACTTCAGGGTGTCGATTTTTTGTTGCATAGAATCAACTTCATTCTGTACTTTCAAAATTTCACTCTCATCATCATCATCATGAGGTAAGGAACCCTGATTGTTGTTGTTGTTGTTGTATCCACATGAGATAAAGAAGATCTCATATGGTTTTCCATATGAAATTTGGTTGCTAGAGCCTCGAAAGGTTGGACTTCTCCAATTCCGTTTGATGAGTGGCCCGCTCGGGTCCTCGGGGTGCGCCGAGCACTCAAGGGCCGTATATCTTGCAATCAATCCAATAAGGAACCCTGATGTTTAGATGATTCGTTTAGAATTACGATATTAAGACTTTTTTTATAAACACGTACGTTCGACGTCCAGAGTAAGTAAGAGCTGTCATTAGCGAAATTCGCAGCAATACGGAGTAATTGTATGATATAATTAATTATTTTTTAAATTATGATACAATTTGTTTTGTATAATTTTACCGCAGAATTATATAGAAGTATCGATTTTATAGGCCCACTGCAGATTCAACTATCTGAACAATGCGAGAGCACACAAATCCAAGTTCCTAAACAAATAATTTTCACAAATCAGTATAATAAACCACTGTCTATTAATAGTTGATCAACATGCCAAGACAAAGGGCACCTTCGAAAATAGACTCAATTTTGCAATCAAAGTGTACTGAATTTATTAGCACATCAAAAAATGCTCATTTCTTATTTTAAGAATAATATTTGTGGCATATCTAAAACCAAATGGACACTGAAACAAATTGCAAAAACAATTTCTTTGAAAAAGTGACATTTCATACAATAACTGCTTTGTAAATGCTTCTGCTATGTAATACTGCGCTAAAAAGCAGAAAAATGATCGAACCTGTATTCTCTGCCAAGTTTCATGATGATACAACAATTAGAAGCCTAAACACGATTCGGATACATTGTTCCGTTTTCGAGTTCAGGGTCTAACTTCTGGTTCTATTTCATCAGTCCAGTTTGCTGATACCATTTTATTGTTTTGCCATCAGAACTACACACAATTGCCAAGTCTCGTGATGACATAACAATTAGAAGCCTAACACGGTTCGGATACATTGTTCCGCTTTCGAGTTCAGGGTCTAACTTCTGGTTCTGTTTCATTGAATCAGTTCGCTGATACTATTTCATTATTTTGCCATCAGAACTACACACAATTGCCAGGTCTCATGATGATATAACAACTAGAAGCCTAAGCACGGTTCGGATACGTTGTTCGTTTTCGAGTTAAGGGTCTAACTTCTGGTTCTCTTTTATTGAATCAGTTTGCAAATATCATTTTATTGTTTTGCCATCAGAACTACTCACAATTGCCAAGTGTCATGATGATACAACAATTAGAAGTCCGTGAAATTTAGTTTCGTAGATTTCATTACTTAGTTAGTTAATTAGATACGGGCGATCTAAGAAAAGCATGTCAAAAATTCTCATTTGTTTATTTTATGAATAATATTTATGGCATGTCTGAAACTTATGAGACAATGAAAACATTTGTAAAAACAATTTCTTCAAAAAGTGATATTTCACGCAATAACTACTTTGTAAACACATGGAAACATTTCCTTTACATCGTAGAATTGCAATATGATAAATGTCATTTATCCTTAAATAGATTTTTAACCAGTAAACAAGTATTTGGTTTTTTATAGTCTTAGTATTTGCTTTTTACTCTTGTTGAAGTAACACTTCTTGCTTGACTTGGGGAGTAAGCTGATGAATGCGTAACGAGAGCGTTACGAAAAGTGTGATCGGGCGAGGCGAACGGAAATTTAGATATAAGTTAGCGAAAGCGAGAGAGTTACGTTTCGTGTATTACTGTAGAGACAAAAGAGAGAGGTGCGAGCACACATTTTTTTTCTCTCTTTCCCTCATAGCCAGTTATGTTTCGTATATCTAAGACACAGTGCAAGCCTCTTGTCTGTATCACACTGTAGGAGCAAGAGAGAGCAGTGCGCGCGCACATTTTCTTTCTCTCTCCCTCTCATATACATATAAATATAAATTATATATATATATATATATATATATATATATATATTTATATTTATATATATATTTATATTATATATATATATATATATATATATATATATATATATATATATATATATGCGAGTTTGCTTGCGTTACGCGAACGGTGATTTTTTGATTATTTTGTAATTTCAATTCGTTTTTGAACAATTTT
Organism: Druceiella hillmani; assembly: GCA_039881145.1. Lineage (NCBI taxonomy): Eukaryota > Metazoa > Arthropoda > Insecta > Lepidoptera > Hepialidae > Druceiella > Druceiella hillmani. The sequence continues at coordinate 6,585,542 of JAYKKI010000051.1, read as the reverse complement.
ATAAATTATTATTTTGTTCAATACATTAAATATTCTACGTTTAAAGTGAATAAAATTGTAAATTCATTTTAAAGTTCATATTTTGTGAATTAGAAGTTTTACTTCACACTCGTTTTTTATTGATATATGAGCTCTTTCATTTTTAAATTCTAGTATCATTTATCTGGTAAATGGTTATTTTCTTTGTGCATTGAAATAGTAATTGATCATAGATCAAAACCATGGTCAAAAACATCTGTTACAAAACATAAAAACGATATGTCAATACCATTGTTTCTTATCATTGTATTTTATTATACTTATTGTATTTTAATTGTTTAATATTATTGTTATTCCATACCCAATAAGATATTTAATGATTTCTTGGTTCAAAATGTGTTTTTATAGTCTTAATATCTACGTTTCCTATGTTGCCTGTTAGCATTTTTGAGTGGATCTGGTTTATTATGGCTATTCGCCGGGCTCTTTTAAATAAATTATGAATTTATACATTCTATAAAAACAAGTTCGAAAAAATCAATGCAACCTTCAATTATAAAAATAAAATGAAACAACAGATAAGTGCAAATGTGGGAGCAGTTTTAGTTTTGTTTTTGTTCCAATTTGTGAAGATATTTTTGAAACAATATTTTATTTTGCAAAGAAAAGATAAAAAAGACGAGTCTAAATTGCGAGTTTTACATGTCATCACGCAGTTTTTTTCGCATTTCATTCAACGAGGTCCATGTCATTATGTTTATACAACAATCTAAGAAAATAGAGGCATTATAAGAGTAAAATAAATAATTTAGAGAGAAAACAAAATGAAACAATAGCTAAGTGCAAATTCAGGAGGAGTTTTAGTTTAGCTTTTTATTTCAGTTTCTGGAGATATTTTCGAAACAATATTTTATTTTGCAAAAAAAAAGACGAGTCTAAATTGCGAGTTTTATAAGTCATCATGCAGTGTTTTTTTGCATTTCTCTCAACGAGTATGGAACTCGTTATGTTTATACAACAATAAATGAAAATAGAGGAATTAGAGAGCCAACTGTCTGACAATTTTGAAAACAATTACTAACCAAGATTAGTACACGAATAGACGTTATTGTGTGCTTACGAAATAAATGCGGTTTATAAATATAATCAAGGTTTGTATCTAATAATATGGTGTGTGTCCATATATATATATATATATATATATATATATATATATATATATATACATATATATATAAATACATAAATATACATGTGTGTGTGTGTGTGTATGTGGATGCATATTTGACCTGCTCCTGCTTAATCCAGGTAGGATGCAATTATATATTTGATTCAGATTTTATGATATGTATTATTTTCTTTTGTGAACGTTTTTCCTTTGAGCGTTTTACTTCAAATTACAAAAAATATTAAATGTAACGTGACATAATGCCCTTATATAAGTTCCCGTCTTCATGCGTGAGGACAACGCACCTTACGCCATTAAAACAGGCATTTCTACTTTAATTTAGGTTCAAAAATCTCTTTTTTCTTTTAAACTATCAGTCCAAGTTATAAATTATGGAAGATACATTTTTATCTATCAAAAACGCTTGAAATGGCTGATGTTTATTTTAGTAAGGATTAATAAATTGACCCAAACATAACCACACTCTTTTTCTAAAACAGTTACCATGGCTTATCAGTAAAATATAGATGAATACTTTGCAGGAGTTTTTTTTGGACTTTTTTATGATTTACAATTCACCCATACGTATCATTACAGTTTTTCCAGCGTTCATCAAGAAAGCACCAATATCAGCGACTTTTTATCCGATTGTTAACCATATTTCAAAAATTACACGCCGTATGTACATATTATGGAGCCTATGGTAATTTGGAACCGTAAGGTTTCATATTGTGTGAACTGTATTTCAATATGATCAGTATATTTTGGGTAATTTTTTGTCTTTTTATAACATTAGCAGGATTGTCATATTTCAGCATTAAACTCATTATTAATCAAAGTTAATTTTCAGGAAAAGACAAAATATTTCATTTTGTAGTGGGAATACTATTTTAAGCTATGTATCAATTTTTAAATAGGGTTACTAATTGTAATATTTTATGATCATTAATGTTTAATTAAAATATGACTGACAGTAATATTTTTGTCACTTTCATTTTTTGTCAGTTACTTTCAAAGTTATTTTGAATTCGATCGGTAGATACGAGGCTCCAATCTACTGTATTAAAATAACACAATTAATTGAAACAGAAATTTTGTAAAGTAAATTGTTTATTTAATATTGAACAATTTTTCACTTACGAGTTTCTTTCATAGTTATTCAGTTATTTTGAATGCAATCGGTAGATACGAGGCTCCAATCTACTGTATTAAAATAACACAATTAATTGAAACAGAAATTTTGTAAAGTAAATTGTTTATTTAATATTGAACAATTTTTCACTTACGAGTTTCTTTCATAGTTATTCAGTTATTTTGAATGCAATCGGTAGATACGAGGCTCCAATCTACTATATAAAAATAACACGGTTAATTGAAACAGAAGTTTTGTAAAGTAAATTGTTTATTTAATATTGAACAATTTTTCATTTACGAGTTTCTTTCATAGTTATTCAGTTATTTTGAATGCAATCGCTAGATACGAGGCTCTAATCTACTGTATTAAAATAACACAATTAATTGAAACAGAAATTTTGTAAAGTAAATTGTTTATTTAATATTGAACAATTTTTCACTTACGAGTTTCTTTCATAGTTATTCAGTTATTTTGAATGCAATCGGTAGATACGAGGCTCCAATCTACTTTATAAAAATAACACGGTTAATTGAAACAGAAGTTTTGTAAAGTAAATTGCTCATTTAATGTTTAAAATTATCACTTTTTTCATTGAACACACAGATTAACTAAAACTTTTTGTAATAAATCTCAGAAATAAAAACAGACTAACTTATTACCTGCATACATTATGCATTGCTTTCAACATATGATAAGATGCAATAAAATGATTTTAAGTAAAGTAGATTTTTTGTCTTTTAACGTTACTTATATCACAATTAAATGAAACTACGTGACGTAGTATTATTTCTACTTCCTTTAAGTTCTCTACCACGACCTAGGTTTCGTTGTGTTACAACATCTCCAGGTGGGATATTAGCAAAGAACTTTTATCTTTGCTAATATCCCACCTGAAGATGTTGTAATACAACGAAACCTAGGTTGTGGTAAAGAACTTAAAGAAAGTAGAAATAATACTACATCACGTAGTTTCATTTAATTATGAATAATGAATTTCTACAAAATTAACGCCAAATATATTCGATACTTATATCAATAAAGGGATCATGTTATTATTCTTCTACAACTTGGTAGAAAAAAGAAAATACTTTTACCATTTCTATTCATTTAAATCTACATTAAGGTTGTCATAAAAAATGTAATGATTTTGTGGTATCAGCCTTTTTGAACTTTGCAGGTCATTGAGTTTATAAAGCTATATGATCAAAGATTAAATGTATAAAGGCACAAAATTAGTATTACAAATGTCCATTTTTGACTTTCGTTGAGGCAACAACCTCCTTTCATCATAGTAATCTAACTTATACTATAAATCAGTGGAGTCATACTTTATATATTTAAGTTCTATCTAATGTGGGTCTTCTCCTTTATTGCCTGACAATCCTGATTGATTTGTAGAGCATTTTTGGCAAAGTCTTTAAAGATCGTGTGGTCTATGTAATCTGACTTTGTATGGCTATCCTTGCTTCAGAAATAACATGAAGTCAGCTAGTATATACATTTCTTTACTCATCTTTTTCTTTCAATTGTTAGATGAAGCGAATCACACTCCATATGAGTATTACCAACAGTTTGATATTTTTGATAAATTGTTGTATGGTGCTTTAAAGCAATCAATTGTATTGGAATTTTCCAAGACATTAATGTTACGATTCGCCAGACAGTACGACAGGGATAGTCGGGTTAGCATAATTTTCAAAAAATAAGAAACACAATAAGCAAATACATTAGAATCCACACCACCTTCCCCTTTATGCTACACATAGTAGTACATTTTTGATGTCTTCAGATTAAAGAAAGTGATTTGGTGCATGGCAAGTTTTCGCTTAAAGTAAACAGCTGATACAGCTATACAAGGCACCAATTAAACGTCTTGAACATTCAGAGTAAATGTGTTACCTTCATTACTTAAAGCTCTTACTTCATTCCTTTCTGACATAGCTTTTTTGTTTCTAATATGTTCATTATATGTCTCTAGATTAATATTTCAATTTCTGAATCTAAAAAAAGATCATGTTGATCTTTTTTTGGTTTGTGAAGACCAATATTAATTGAATGTGCTATATTTAAGAATGTAATATAAGATGATTTTTCGTGTAATACTATCTCATTATCATTCAAATACTGGATAAAGGTTTTACAAACATCCTTAAAAAAATTATAGTTAAAATCAACGTATGTCGTTTACAATACGCTTAGGCAACTTCCCTAATGAAAATCTGATATGCTTCTTTTTTATATTTATTGCTGAAACCTTCTTATAACTGTCAGAATTTGTGACGGGGTATATTCATCACATTTCTTGACCAAGTTACTTACTGGCAATTTATCCAGAGAAAGAGTGTTTAGAAGCATCTTTTTGCAGACAGGGACCAACTTATTGTCAATTTTAAGTGGATATTTCCATAATGCTATCTGTCTTGATTCACCACAACACTTAGTGCGTCGTGCTACAGATAGCTTTTGTAAAAGATTAGTAATCTTCACACTACGCTTTTCTAAATCAGGGTTTTCCAGAAAGAAGCAAACAACACTTTTCTTTGAAGGGCAGTAATTTTTTTACAAGGAAAATAGGTGCCGTTACTTTGTAGAATCACAAGTAGATTTGAGTATTCGTTTTCCTCTAAATTGTCTTGCTATTGGCGCATTTTTACTTTTGTTACACGTTAATATGATTTCCCTTATTTTCTTGCTCTCTTTCTCTTATTTCTTGGTCACTTTTCTGTTGGTTTCGACCTTTTTTCCTTTACTTGCTGTAATCAACCCAGAGTTTTGATCTAACCAAAATCTTCGATAATCTCATCCAATTCATCGCATGAGTCATCAGAGCACAATAATGAGGAGAAATGGTATGAGTTACAAGTATCAGTTCACATTCTAAGTTCACATTTTTATTGATGAACTTCCCTGTTTTGTCATCCAAAATTAAACTTGAAAAATCATCATTAGATGTTGTACCATTTTTATCGTCATCATATTTTTGAAATTGGGACTGTCCTGCTGTTTCATTTAGGACTAACATATGGCTGGTTGGGATGTGAGGTTTACTATACGCATTTGTAAAGTTTTCCAAGGTTATATTGGTTTTCTTTACAATGATAAGTAAAGTTAGTTAAGAACTCTTAAGGTGAAATCGTACAATGAATTTTCAATGATAAAATCTTTTTAAAATATGTCAGTCATACTTACAGCTTCTCACTGGATTTTATACCTAGTCACTAGTTTAACTAGTTTTCGCCCTCTGGATAACATTTTATAAAAACCACAAATTTTATTTTGTAAAAACGAACATTGGATACATACATTTTTAGATTATGTTTTCTAGGTGTAAATGAATACGTGTATGTATCTAAAAATGTATTTTTCAAAATTTATATCTTACGTTATTAACAAAATGATTATATTTCCATTATATTCGCATTAATATATAACGAGAAAATTATCAAAAACGCTCTAATTTGGTAATATTTTCTCTTTTTAACCAGAAACTCGCTTATTTACGACTTGTTATTTCAGATCCTAATTGCAAATTAACTGATAGTTTGTTGCTGTGTAAGGATATAATATTCGACAAAATATAGTTACAAGTATAAGGCAGATACAATGATATATATATATATATATATATATATATATATATATATATACATACATATATGTATATATATACTCACACATACATACATACATGTGTGTGCATGTGTGTGTGTGTGTGTGTGTGTGTGATAATGAGAAAATATATATATATATATCTATATACATTTCCTTATTTTCCCATTAAATAGGCAGGAAGTAATGACATCTAGATATATAGCAATGTCATCTAGATATATAGCATCTGTTTCCTTCATAATATTTGACCCTTTCGTAATATTCATCACAAAAATGGCGTTGGGTCGACTACGTGAGCTGTAGAATGTATGGTAGATTGAGCAGGAAGATTTTGGAGGGAAGAGTATAGACTGGAAACAGGAGCGTTGAGCGTCAACCAGCAAGATGATCTGACGACATTTCGAAGCGATAAGAAAGAACTGGCTACACAAAGTGCTACATCGGCATTGCTTAATAGGAGGCAGTGGATGGAAAATTAATGGATTAAAAGACCAACGTTACAAAAGGTTTGATTTTCTCCTGTCGAAAAAAGAAAGTTAAATTGAAAAATTGGAATAATGGGAAATTAAAGTTTTCCATCTTGGACTGGGAAACACTTTTCATAGAAATTAAATTAGTGCATTTACTTCTGGAAGAGGTTCGACTATTTTAACTTTTCATGGATTGCCATACATTTAAGTTCGCTCACGGATGACAATTTATTTAAATTAGATCAAAGATATTCACACATTTAAGTTTGTTTACGGGTGTTTGTTTATTTAAACTTGGTTACGGATGCCCATAGAGTTATATTCGGTCACGGCTGTCCTGGCTGCTGATACCTTTCATTTTGAACACGGATCTCCATACATCATAAATGACGGTTACTACTGCATACTAGCTACTGCATACATTTTTTCTTTCTAAAAAACTAGTAAAGAAAGTATTTTTAACTTAAAATTGAGACCGGCAAGATTTTTTTTTAAATATTCGTAGTAACTGGTTGTGGAGATTTTACTTTCGAGAATTATATGCTACTTGGTTAAATCGGTAAAATAACCTCAAAATTTACCCCAAATTAGTTCGTGACACCAGATTCTAACAAGTGGCCATGTCATCAGTATGATTAGATAAGATGGCCATTTTTTAAATTAAGGAGATATAAACTTATGTATTCCAGTATTCTATGCGTGTTTTTATAAAAAAATAATAAAATAATGTAACCCACTTCATGGTAAAAAAAGTAGCTGTCCATCACCTGTTCCTCATTACAGGTATATGATATGGAGAAACTATACAGAAGAGCTTAGTTCAGCTATATAAAGAGCCAAACAAACGACTGCGCTACTGACAACTTATTAAAAATAAGTGGTTGAGTGGTTATCATATTGATGAGTGATATTGAGTGGTCATCTTATCTGTATATTTCCGATAAGATGGCCAATGTTAACTATTTTATTAACTATTATTTTGATGCGAAAGACTTATTAAATATAGTAATTATTAAATATAGGTTTAATAAGAAATTAAAGTATAAATGTATATTTTTGTTTTAAGCTCAAGCTTTAAGCCACTTTCGAAGTGGATTATTAAAAACATGTCAATATTCTGAATTACTTTAATGTAAAGAAAAATGTTTATTACAATGTATGCAGGGCTAAATTAACTCTGCCCAATGATATATCTATATTTATCTAAACGTTTTCCATATACGATTTTTTTATGAAACATACTTATTTTTTACGAATCATATCGTATTATTTCTATATTCTGTCAGAAAACGTGCAAAGTGCTGGTATTTATCATGAGAAATTCACACCATTTCCATGATATAAAGAGTACCGAGAATTTATTCGATACTCTAGTTCGCAGTATTCTAGTAACGAATGATATTATTGAAGGAAATATTAAAAAGGCTAATAGTTTGTATATTAATCTGTCGGAATATATACTAGACAAAGTTTAAATCAAAATTTTTATATTTTAATGTGTTTTTATCTAATACGAAACTCAAATTTTAAACAACGTAACTATAGTAACGATTATATGACACGACGGCCATCTTTTTACTGCACAATCAAAATCAATAAAAAAAAAGATTTTGGTGTCAGAATCTAATATGCGAATATCTATAATATATTATGATGGAGTCAAAAATAATTTTTTTCGATCATCTTGATGTAAAGATGTTGTTATAAGTTTTTTGTTTTTTTTTCCGATCCATTTAATGTTTTGTTCCTAATCACTTAATATGAAGATAAGAACACAAATTGTCATGAAAAAGTGGTATAATTAAAAAACCATAAAAAAGTTAAATAAAACTGAACAAAACGATATTTGGCTGACGTTTTTCAATAGTAAAATTACTTTTCAATTCGATCTTTGTACTAAATTGATCGATGTTATAGTAGTTAAATAGGTAGTTTTTTATGGGCTTTTTTATGTAAATAACAAAAAAACAGTAAAAAATTAGTTTTTGCTGAAACGAACAAGCAACTAAACAGATATTGTCATATGAAGACGTGAGCTGAGAAGGCGTGTAATACAAATATGAACAAAGTATGAAGCTACACATGGTTTTTATTTCTTTTTTTTTCCAATATAGATAAACTTAATTTCCTGGAGAAATTAATTAATTTTTTATTGATATTATATAAAAAATGAATTAATTTATTTCTACATACATCTCTGTGATAATTACAATACAATTATAATTAAAAAAAAAACTAAAAACACGCTTTTGTAATGATTTTCGTCAAGAGAGAAAAGACGTGTTACAACTAGGTGTAACTTGTTTTTTTTTAATGAAATTTAAAAGAAGAATAAAGAGATTGAAAAAAAAAATTTAACGTGAAATAAGCATGGAATCCTTGTTTTGGAACTTTAAATCGAAAGTACCCCACGTTTTTTCCCATTAAAGTAATTTTTTTTGGTAATCACTTCATTCTTATTTTCAGTTTCCTAAAAAAAAATTAAGCGAGACATCCTTTCGCACTTGAAAAAATTCTTTATATTTAACAATTATTTTTGATTTTTAGTTGACAATGAAACAAAAGCGTGTTTTATTTTTATTTTTTTAGACTATAATTTTATTTTCAAAACTTTTAAGTATGAAAATTTTGTACTGTCATCGGTTCTAGATACGTGTGCAAAATTTCGAATAATTCGGACGTCTGGAAGTGGATGAAAGTTTAATTGAAAGATTCCACTACATTATTACATAAATACATACAAGTGAAGCTAATATATAGCATGTTAAAAAAGTCACTTTATAGACTCATTTAATAACAGAAAACAATTTTTTGATATAACTTAATATTTTGAGGTGCTCTTGATGCGATGTAGCTTAAAAATATAATTCACCAGTTTTTTGCTCGCGGCGTAATCCGCTTTTCCGATTAAGATAGCAGAATTTCCGTTTAATCTAATGACATCATCTCAATATATATCTATAAGTAATTTTATATAGTTGATATATGATGCATGTGACGTCATTTATTGATAATGTTTCAGAACTAATATTTTATTATTGAATAAAAACACTGCATTTCATTCTACAGGAATAATGTTATTTTTTCTAATTAAAAGTGATTAATATATTAGTTTCAATCATGGACTATATCTGTGCCAAGTTTAGGCGCAATTGAGTAATAAACATCCAAACATAATTTTCGGGGTATTAATATTCTATATGTGCTAAGCAGCGGATAATAAATAGTCTATATGTTATTCCAGTACACGAAATATAGGGATGTCACGCTTGGTAGTGATTCGTTGCTTAATTCCAAAGTTATTGGGTAACAAATTTTTAACTTTGGTAATTATAATATTAGTTGCATACCACTAATATTATAATACACAAGGGGCATATCTAAGTATAAAATTCCGTCAATGTCGTCGCTGTGGTGTGTTGGGTTGATCACAAGGCATATGACCTTTGACGATGCGGCGCACCGCAGGGACCCGGGATCGATTCCCAGCCGTTCGTAGAACTGGGTTAGACTGGTGTTATGGTTGTCTGTAAGAGATTGCTCTCGTAGCAATACGTCCGCCATATGTATCAATTAGGTACATTAAAGTATATAAATAAATAAAGTAAAAATAAATAAAATTATATTTTTTTGTTTACGAGACCCCATGTAGACTTTTGTTAGTGTTATAGGCATTATGGTAACCGAAAAAAAAATTTTCACTCTGCTGTAGTGTGTATGTATCTAGTGTATGAAGATAATATTTATGGATTCGGAAAACCATACTATGCTATTCAATTCTTTAAAACTTAATGACATATTCTACGATAACTCATGTTGTAGAAAATTATTTATGGGTTTCACGCTCAATAAAATCAGGTTATTGAAATAAAACCTCTTTACGCACGCTTGACTTGGGGAGTAAGCTGGTGAATGCGGGACGAGAGCGTTACGAAAAGTGTGATCGGACGAGGCTTGAGAGGACGGAAGTTGAGAGGGAGATATATGTTAGTGAAGACAGAAAGAGAGAGAGTTACGTTTCGTATATTACTGTAGGGACAAGAAAGAGAGGTGCGAGCACATTTTCTTTCTCTCTTCCTCTCATAGCCAGTGCATGAAATATATATATATATATATATATGCAAGTTTGCTAGCGTTACGCGAACGGTGACTTTTTTGATTATATTGTAATTTCATTTCGTTCTTGAACAATTTTATAAATTATTATTTTGTTCAATACATTAAATATTCTACGTTTAAAGTGAATAAAATTGTAAATTCATTTTAAAGTTAATATTTTGTGAATTTGAAGTTTTACTTCAGTCGTGTGGTCTAAAGCACACTCGTTTTTTGTTTTTGTGGATAGACGGAGCCAATGTGTTTTTGCTAAATTGGAAAAGCAAGAAATTTATTAGTTCCAATAGTATGACGACGGTTGTCAGATTATTGTCGTTGCCATGGTTACCATAGCTGACAGTTCAAAATTCGTATTGAAAAAATTCGTTCAGTAGAAGTCTTGTTTTGTTTAGCAGGTTTTGCGCCAGACCGCTGCTTATTTTATTTTGAGATTAATAATTTGAATATTGATTTAGGATAGAGACAATTTACGAAAATAGTAAGGCCAATGACGTTACGTTATGTAAACATCCCATTAGCGTTATATGTAGTTACGACTAGTCCTCAAAAGACTAGGTAATTATTTGTCTTCAATACATCTATCGCTCTTCTGTAAGTACGTGCTTTCTTTGATTTTTCATCTCTTTCATAATAGGTCGCGCTTGCTTTGTTCATTTTATATGGGTATAAAGCAGAAGGGTATCGTAATGTGTCTACTGATTGTAGAGTTATTAGCCAAGGTATTAAACTAAGAATAACTTCTTCGAAACGCTGTCAAAATTATAAATATACGGTGTATTCTATCATCTAATATTCAGATACGTAATAACATTCTTCAAAAGCTCAGGAACGTATTTCTATATAAATTTTTATTCATTTATTTAACAAAAATAAGTCCCATAAGCCCTTCCACCTTCAGTGGCACGTCGATATAATTAGCGACGATAAGTCTCTTAGCTCCGCCCGCAAGTCGTCCGCGGCGGGGGGAGGGAGTGAGGCTCCGCCCACTTTCGATATTTGGCTCGCGCGATGCCAATAAAAAGATGAGCAATTTATCAGATATGTCATTGCGTCGCGCGTGGTTTAGTGATACGCACCTTTTTTGTTGCTAAAAGTATCGATAATTATTAATTTATAGTAGTGTGTTAAAGATACTTTCGAATTATGGGTACGTGGTACTTCTAAGTATAATCTACTAGACTTACAGAATTGACGAAATGTAATGTATATATATATATATATATATATATATATATATATATATATATATATATATATATATATGCACCCTAAGGGAATCATTAGTTTTCTCTATTAGGTTCTACTAGGTTACATGCAACAACAAAATACAATATTCAATTTCAGAAGCCATGCAGAAGCCTTAAGCTTCATGAGAAATAGAATTAATAAGCTTGGGTATCGCACATAAGCTATAGATATAGATAGCCAGATACTTCAGACACAAACCAACGATATAATAAGGTATACATGCAATAAGCTACAGACATCAAAAACCATTGATATTATAAACCATAGATTCCATAACCATACAAACTATAGGTCGTAAACTTCATAAGCTCTAAAAGTAAAAAGACATATACATAATAAGCCATAGATATAGTTAGCCAGACACTTCTTAAGCTATTGATGTAATAAGGCATAGACTTCACAAGCCATTGATATTATAAACTATAGGTTCGCAACCATACAAACTATAAGCCATAAACTTCATAAGCTCTAAAAGGGAAAAGCCATATAGGTAATAAGTCGTAGATATTATAAACCATAAAAATAATAACCCATAGATACAGTTAGCTAGGCACATCGTAAGCCAACGAAATAATAAGGCATAGACGTAATAAGCTACAGACATCACAAGCCATTGATATCATAAACTATAGATATCATAACCATGCAAACTAAAAGCCATAAACTTCATAAGCTTTAAAAATGAAAAACCATATACGTAATGTGTCATAGATATTATAGCCTTAAAAATAATAAGCTATAGATACAGACACTTCATAAGCCAACTATATAATAAGGCATATACGCAATAAGTTACAGACGTCACAAGCCATCGATATTATAAACCATAGATATAATAACCATACAAACTATAAGTCATAAACTTCATAAGCTCTAAAGTCTTTTATTTTAAGTAAATTTATGTGCCAAATATTAAAAAAAACGTGTGATTAGGCAAATGTATAATTTATAATGTCAACTAAATAAAACCACATTAAATTTTTTTTTGTAAGGCATCGTACGTCATAGATAACACAAGTCCTAGAAATAATAAGCCATAGATATAGTTAACCAGACACTTGGTAAGAAAACGACATAATAAGGCATAGACGCAATAAGTTTCAGACATCACAAGCCATTGATATTATAAACCATAGATATCATAACCATATATACTATAAGACATACACTTCATAAGCTCGAAAGTCTCTGGTTTTAAGGAAATGCATGTCCCAAATAAAAAAAAAGTGTGATTAGGTAAAGATATAATTTATAATGTCAAAAAAATAAAAACACATTAAACATTTCTTCGTAAGGCATTAACTTATAAAAACATATAGCCAATAGTTAAATTCGCCGTCAATCAATATTTTTGAATAGCACTACTACAAAACAACTTTTATTAAAAATTTAAAATATTAATATTATATAATTTTAAACAAACTTGAGAATTGTGCCAAAAGACAAATGCCCGTAAACTATCTAATTGCAATATTGTTGACCGAATATTGTTTTTACCAAATAATATCACATTAATGACGAATTTTTGAAGTTATACTTCTTTAGGCGCGTTATAAAAAAATGATGAGAGGGAAATTTTAAGATTCGTCACACAAAAGTTACAGTATGATGTTGCAGCGGTTGCAGTCTCGAAACAAAAGCTTTCAACAAAATAGAAATAGAACCTCTATTAGTCGCGCAAGTTGGCACCATCGTCGCCTCTGTTCACTGTTTTCATATTCATAGTATTTATTTTCCATATGTTTCTAGTGTGTACATTCACACACGTGTTTTAGTTCCATATAAGTGCGATTTATAAGTGTGCTGATAAATTATATTCAGTAGTGATTTAAATTCAAGATTTTGATTAATATATTTACTATTCGTAAATATTAGTGAAAAAATTGTGTTTATAGACTTTTTCAAGTGATCCAATATAATTGAGGTTATCTATCCGTATGTATTATTTATTGATATAAATTAAAATATTATTATTTAACATAATTAATACTAAATATTATTAAATCATTAATGTTAAATATTTATTATTGGTTATTCAATATTTTAAAAGTAAATAAATAAATTTAACAATTAAATACTATTTTTTAATGATGCCAAAGAAGTATAACTTCTCACGCGCGTACATAAGTACACGCACCCTTTTTTTATTTTCTTGCTTAGATATTTCAAATCGGTAACTAGGAAGAACTAAAATAAATTAAACAAAAAGCCAGAAATGCAAAATAAATTAAACAAAAAAACAAGATAGCCTTAATTTGGTTGCAACCACAATACACACGTTGTTGTTAAAAAACATTTTAAAATGATACGTAACACTTTTATATTTCACTGAACAATTTTGCACTATATATAAAATCGATTGAGAAAGCCTTAAATTCTTCAAAAGACTTTTCTATAAAACGATGATAATTCGGTACTTTCAATACTTTAAACTAAGTTTTTTAAGTAATATTTTGATAAATACTTTTAAAATGATACGTAACACTTTTATATTTCACTGAACAATTTTGCACTATATATAAAATCGATTGAAAAAGCCTTAAATTCTTCAAAAGACTTTTCTATAAAACGATGATAATTCGGTACTTTCAATACTTTAAACTAAGTTTTTTAAGTAATATTTTGATAAATACTTTTAAAATGATACGTAACACTTTTATATTTCACTGAACAATTTTGCACTATATATAAAATCGATTGAGAAAGCCTTAAATTATTCAAAAGACTTTTCTATAAATCGATGATAATTCGGTACTTTCAATACTATAAACTAATTTTTTTAAGTAATATTTTGATAAATACTTTTAAAATGATACGTAACACTTTTATATTTCACTGAACAATATTGCACTATATATAAAATCGATTGAGAAAGCCTTAAATTATTCAAAAGACTTTTCTATAAAACGATGATAATTCGGTACTTTCAATACTTTAAACTAATTTTTTTAAGTAATATTTTGATAAATCGCAACAGTACGTTTAGGTACATATATGTTTTGACACAATAATAACTATTAACTATATAACGAGCGTGCGTGCAAGTCGTGTTGGAGAAAGCGAGACAGATTGCATACTTTGTCTTTTGCACACCGTGTCGCGCAGACTGTTTGGAAATTGTCATCTCTTTGTAACGTATGCTCGTAACAGATCCATAATTCTTCATTTAGCGTCGATCACATTTAATTTAATTAATTTTAAAAATACAGTTTTGCGTAAGATAATTTCAACAGAAAATATTTAGTAATGTAAATAAATGTTGATTTTATAATAATAATTTTTAGATGAAGGAAAAAAATGCTCGTAAAAATATATCTTTTACGAACACTTCTTTTATTTCATTTTGTATTGAAATGTACTCAGGGCTCTGCCCCATCGCGGCATAAAAATCACCGATTTAGCTGTTCATAAATGATACTATTTTTTAAATATTTTGTATAGTCTGGGTAAGCTTTTATGTAGCCCACAAGCTTTTATGTACAGTATAGATAATGATATATGTATGTACGAAACCATCTACATACATTGTACGCTGTTCGTTTCGTAAATTGTTATAATTTACAATGTTTACATTCGTTTTAAATACACATTTTTGGTTAGTTTAATTTAATCGGATCGACTTTAAATTTAGAATTTAAAAAATTAAATTTGTTCTTACATTTACGTATGGCTGAATAAAAAATAAAAGTATGTAGTTTCTTTTTATATTTTATAAGCCATAAAAATAATAAGCCATAGATATCATAAACTGTAGAAATTATAAGCCATAAACATTATAGGCTAAAGCTGTCATAGACCTTAGAAAGCATATGATTTTGACCTTATATCTTATAATTTCATGGTGTCTATGACCTATCTATTTAACAAAAGATCTTTGAATATTCTGTCACTGCATTGGCGACTTGCAACACGAATGATAGGCGATGGTTGCATTACGTCACAGCACATATGAGCTGCGGCGTTCTGTTACGTAAGGGTCGCAGTTCGTAAGCGTTTTTGAGTCTAGTCAAATAAGGATGTAATCACGGAATAGAAGATAATAAGCTATAAACTTGTATATATATATATATATATATATATATATATATATATATATATATGTATATATATATATATATATATATATATTGGCATTTTGTACGTTGGCCCAAAATGCTTATATAATCTTACGTCCACGTCACAAATTATCAGAGGTCAAAGATCACGAAAATCGTTTTTTTTCGCAAATATCTCGTTTCCTTTGCTCTAAATGACATTTAAGGTTATAATGAAAGCTGTAGAGCATACAATTTTCTGCAAATTTGGTCTTGGACAATATTTCATGAAGTCAATAGTTCGCAAATATCTCTTTCTTTCGCAAATATCTCGTTTGCTTTGCTTTAAATGACATTTAAGGTTGTCATGAAAGCTGTACATCATAAAATTTCCTACAAATTTGGTCTTGGACAATATTTCATGAAGTCAATAGTTCGCAAATATCCCTTTCTTTCGCAAATATCACGTCCCCTTGCCATAAATGGCATTTAAGGTTGTCATGAAAGCTGTGGAGCATGAAAATCTCTGCAAATTTGGTCTTGAACAATATTTCATGAAGTCAATAGTTCGCAAATATCTCTTACTTTCGCAAATATCTCGTTTGCTTTGCTCTAAATGATGTATAAGGTTGTCATGAAAGCTGTATGGCACAAACTTTTCTGCAAATTTGGTCTTGAACAATATTTCATAAAGTCAATAGTTCGCAAATATCTCGTTTCTTTCGCAAATATCTAATTTCCTTTGCTCTAAATGACATTTAAGGTTGGCATGAAAGCTGTAGAGCATGTCATTTTCTGCAAATTTGGTCTTGGACAATATTTCATGACGTCAACAGTTTTTGAGAGAGAGCGCGGATAGGGTAGGTGTTTAGCCGTATGTATAGCTATGTTAACTGTGTAATTCAGTCCATAGTACTTTTTATAAAGTTATTTATTTACTAAAAATATTATGATAATTAAGAAATCTTAGTGATTAATTAATTAATAAGTAATATTTGTAGATATTATTCGTAAATAAAATATGGAAATAAAATAATTTAAATCCTAATTAGGGGCCTTCTAATTAGAGGCTTCCTAATAAGGGGCCTCCTAATTAGAGGCTTCAAATGTCATTTAGAACAGAGGAAACGAGATATTTGGAGAAAAAAAGATTTTCGTGACATTCAACCTACTACGCGGATACGAGATTATATGAGCTCTATACTTTTGAGCCAACATATAAAATAATAAAACAATATATGATATAAAATAATAAAATAATATATGAGTTTATCCTATAGGATGAGTTTATCGTATTTTATATATAGGGCTATTTGTATATTTACAAGAATGATCAATCATGGAAATTAAAATTTATAATTTGTTGTTTGGAATTATATATTCTAATTAATCAATGTTATATTTTGAATGTATTGATATCCTTATGATGAAGGTTGTTTTAATTATCGAATGATTTCTCCATTTTGTCTTTACTTTATGAGAACTGATTAACTTTTCTGCAACAATTAAATTTTTTAGGTTTACAATTTTGGTTCAAGCGGTATTTAATGTTTTATTTAATGTTTTGGCATCTTCCGAAAAGCTATTGGAATTTTTTTAGTGGTTAGCCCAAAAAAATATTATTAGTCAGGTTCTTTTAATTTAAATAAAATTCTCAGGGTTGTGAACTAAGTATGCTATTGTAATCACGTCCTTTGGTAGCTTCCGAAATGGTGTTGGAAAATTTCTTAGTGGTTAGTCCAAAAAATATCATCAGTTAGGTTCTGTTAATTTTAAATTAAATTTTCCGTGTTGTAAACTAAGTATGCTATTGAAATCACGATTTTTTTAAAACATAGTTACCATTGTAGTTTTAAGTCCTATATAAATTATAGGTATAAATATATATATATATATATATATATATATATATATATATATATATATATATGTGTGTGTGTGTGTGTGGGTGTATATATATATATATATATATATATATATCCCTGCGGATGCGGAATACATGAAGATGACCTTAGCTACACGGTGGTTTCGCTAGAATATTTATTGTAAACATGTTTATGCATAAAGACTTATGTATCATATCACATATGCATCGCCCCATGCTGGGTACTGTATGTGTCTGCATTCTTAATAATGAAAGTTTATTTGGCGCACTACGAAAAGTTTGTACTAAAACCAGCGCAGTGACAATACTTCATTGAAATGTTACATTTTTTTGCTTTAGCGTGCGTTTGTCAGAGGACGCAATTTTATTTTTTAGATGTCAAGGGGGAGTTAGTGCACAATTAAATCTAAGTTTGTGGAATCGCAAGCCTTGTCCCGCGGCCGCCATCTTGAAAAAAGTGGCGCAGATGCTATTTATGGTTTATCTGGAAAACTAATGGTCGCATAGAAAATTTGTGAAAACATTTTTCTTTGAAAATTAAATTTTCTACAACTTTGATCCTGTAACTTTTAGTCATAAAACCAAAAATAACAAAGTTATGAACAAAAATCGATAAAAATTTTGGAACGAATTTTCTTTTGCTCGTTGTAAATTTTTTTTTGGTTATTTTACAAAAAAAATCTATTAGAGAATTTTTAATAGAGGGGTTTTCAAGGAATAATTTTCATTATAAACTGTTTAAATCAATATGAATGATTAAGCATAGTTTTCAATAAATTTTTCATTATTTTCATAAAAATCACATTAATTACTGACATTGCATTGTTGTTATTTATTATAATAGTTGTTATTATTATCTGAATATTATTATTATTATTATAAATTAATTATTTTTGGGTTACGGTCAAGACAGACAGCCGATATAAATTGTTCCGACGATAATCTGAGAAAGTAGAACGTATGATATTTAATACTTTAACGCCACAAAATCGGAGCGAATCGGCCGAGTCTTGCCGATGTTAAGAGTTATAAAGCGTTAACAACGAAAAGGACAGAATATACAATTGATAACCACCAATTAACGGATCCGGTGGAAATTTAATCGGCCGTGCGCGCATTTTGACTTTTGTAGCAAGGCGACCTTCTCCTACTTTACTCTCTACTTTCTCCTTCTGCTCTAAAATCGGTATTCTTCCATAGCATCTCATTTTTATTCACTTTGTTTCGTGTATTCTGGGAACTTGAAATTTTTGTTTCATAGCATATATTATTTTTGTCTTCTCGTTTATCTTTATATTGTCGACTATTGTTTCGTGTATCCTAAGAACTTGAAATTTTTGTTTCATAGCATCTATTACTTTTGTCTTCTCGTTTAGTTTTGCATTGTCAATTATTGTTTCGTGTATTCTGGGAACTTGAAATTTTTGTTTCATAGCATCTATTACTTTTGTCTTCTCGTTTAGTTTTGCATTGTCAATTATTGTTTCGTGTATTCTGGGAACTTGAAATTTTTGTTTCATAGCATCTATTACTTTTGTCTTCTCGTTTAGTTTTGCATTGTCAATTATTGTTTCGTGTATTCTGGGAACTTGAAATTTTTGTTTCATAGCATCTATTACTTTTGTCTTCTCGTTTAGTTTTGTATTGTCGATTATTGTTTCGTGTATCCTAAGAACTTGAAATTTTTGTTTCATAGCATCTATTACTTTTGTCTTCTCGTTTAGTTTTGCATTGTCAATTATTGTTTCGTGTATTCTGGGAACTTGAAATTTTTGTTTCATAGCATCTATTACTTTTGTCTTCTCGTTTAGTTTTGTATTGTCGATTATTGTTTCGTGTATCCTAAGAACTTGAAATTTTTGTTTCATAGCATCTATTACTTTTGTCTTTTCGTTTATCTTTGTATTATCGACTATTGTTTCGTGTATCCTAAGAACTTGACATTTTTCTTTCATTGCATCTATTACTTTTGTCTTCTCGTTTATCTTTGTATTGTCGACTATGTATCTTATCACGGTGATCTCGGTTTTAGAAAACCTGTTACGTATTTTGACTACCAGAAAGCTTTTGATAATGTGGGTAATGACATACTATGAAATCGTATTGTCAAAGCTGATTTCTCCTTCAACTCTTACGTTAGTTCTCTTCGTATCTTGGGGACAGAAAGCAATGACGAAGTATGACAAAAAGCAATGGACGAGTATGTAATTTTATATCTGTCTTCTATTCCATGTAACCAAGTGTCGGCCAAGGTTCGAATCTTGGGCCTATGTTCAATAATCTGGTAAATAATGTCAGTAATGTGGTTAAAATAGTATACTGTCAGCTATTCGCGGATAAAAATTTTCTAGGCATAAATATTTCTCAAAGTATAAAGATCTTCTCAGCTAGTACAAGTGTAGCAGATGGCAAGTTACTGCAGGATAACATTGAAGCTGTTCTCAAAGTGGAGTGTTGCATGCGGTCTGCGCTTCAATTCACTGAAATACTTTGTGATGAGTCAGGGTCGAGGGCATGCGTTTTATTCGACCACCGACATTTCATGTACTTATCTACTTACATATGTTCGGAGTAAATCACTACTAAATGCGAAAATCTAGAAGTAGAGTTTGAATTCGAATGAAATGCTTGCCCAATCACGAACAATACATCTCCCAGTTTTAAATTAAGCTAGTATATACTACATTTGGAAATTTGAGTAAGGAATATGGTGATAGTTGGATATGATGTAGAGATCATATGCTGTGGCCAGGTATTAAATTATTAGACTTTTATTTGCAATAATTTTGGTATAAAAATTATGTTCTCGTCATGTAAAAGTATGTAGTTCCTAACCAAATAAGTTAATCTTTGGAGTAATGGTGTATAGCGGAAAAGTTAAATATAATATTTAATATTACTATATATATATATATATATATATATATATATATATATATATATATATACATCTGTTACTGAATTTTGATAGTTCTGAGCCCGTTAAGTATTTTGGGGATTCAGTACGTTTATAACGCAAAAATTTGCGACCAGATAGTATACAGGTGGGGTGCCTATTGTTAGTAACTGTTAGCAGGTATTGTTAGTAACCTATTGTTAGTAACTGTTAGTTAGTTTGAATTTTTATCGTAAGTTTAAGTTCATTCCTTTTTGTTTAAAGTTAAAAAGTTTGTAGCAGACGAAACCCGAAAAGTTGCACACTCCTATTTTGTTTTCTTCGTGCGTGATCATCGAACTGTTTCTCTTTTATCCAGTTTCCTGTATATTCCTGTTTCTTTTTTCTCCATTCTCTCATCCTTCCCTCGCTTCCTCTCTTTATTCTTCATAACTAGCTTTCTTTTGTGCTGGTTTCCTACTACCATTTTACCTCCTTAGCTTCCTTCCCCCCACCATTCACCTCTATTTATCTCTTTGCAACATATACATTTAATTTTTAGAATTCGATATTTTAAAAGGTAGAATGGAACTCTTATTAGATCGCTCCCTTGTTCATCAGTTGATCCATCACAGCCATTTTTCCCAGAAAGTGTTTGATGTAGAAACTTGAAATGTAAAATATAATAAAATTTATTAACCCGTACATATCTCAATAGCTGACACATAAAAATAATTGTATGGAAATTTAAGGGCGAGTTTACGTAATGGATTTTTTTTTAAATCAATTGATAGTGCGGAGTAAGGGATAATTAGTTAGGAATGTCCTCGAAAATGTTTACAATATTAGGTAGTATAACTTCGGAGATATACTGTAAAAGAGCAGGTTTAGTAAATTAAGTAATAGATTTTTTTAAACCCATAGATAGTGCGGCGTATGATTTGAAAGGATAATTAGTCAGGAATTGCCTCGAAAATGTTTATAATGTTAGGTAGTTTATCTTCGGAAATATACTGTAAAAGAGCAGGTTTAGTAAATTAAGTAATAGATTTTTTTAAACCCATAGATAGTGCGGCGTATGATTTGAAAGGATAATTAGTCAGGAATTGCCTCGAAAATGTTTGTAATATTAGGTAGTTTAACTTCGGAGATATGCTGAAAAAGAGCGGGTTTGGTAAATTAAGTAATATATTTTTTTTAAACCCATAGATAGTGCAGAGTATGATTTGAAAGGGTTGATTAGTTAGGAATGACCTCCAAAATGTTTATAATATTAAGTAGTTTATCTACGGAAATATAGAGAAAAATAGAAAAAAAAACAGTTTTTTTCGAAGCTAAGTTATATGTGTTTATTATTGTTTACGCAATGTACAGGTCCTCACATGAACTTGTATTAATAAATGAATGAATGAATCAATGATGCGTGAGCTACACTCACACTTGGTCTGTTTTTTGTTATAATCTCATTTATAAACATACGTACTTATTTTGCTGTAATAGAAGAATTTTTCACTTAAAAAATGTGTTTATCGATTCGATACCGCTGTTCGATTCCCATCCCTATCGCGTCGAGTCCGGCGCTTTCCGCGGTCCACGTCCCATGATCGATGCGAACGACAGCCGCTCGGAGCGCCCGCTCCGTATTTACACAGCGCCGCCTCTGTCGGCCAATTTCTGTATCTCATTTCTCAGCGTCGCCGCAGACATGAAAGCGGCCTCTCTATATCGGGAAATGGCCGATTATCTCTTACATATATCTGCGTGTCTGTCTGCTTATTTTGCTTTTTTTTTTGTTTTAAATATGACATCTAAAAATAATATTAGATTATTTCTATTATTTTCGCGTTCACAAATTCGAAATTAAACACGCGAGTGAGAGAGCGTTACTGGCGATGACGAGTGTAGTTAGGTATTAGCTAGTTTATCTTCGGATATATACTGGAAAAGAGGGGGTATGGCAAATTAAGTAATAGATTTTTTTTAAATATAGTTACGGGCACAATTGGATCAGGTGAATGGTTGAAAAGTTTAAATAAAAGTTAGGTATGACACTCGTTTTTCGTCATTAAAAAGTCTACTTTTATTTATGTTATTGCATTATTTTTCAACACAGATCACGTTGCAAATGGTAGAAGATCTACGACCGATGCACATGCTGACGTTTCTATTTGATATATTAAAAAGTCCTTATAGTCCAAATTATCTCATTGGCAGATTATTACGAAATTTTCTTAAATTTTCATGTCATTTAATAAATACCAGCACACTTTTCCTAAATCTTTATACTCTTCATATTTACACTTTCAAAAAATTTATAATCAAATAATGTCGGCCTCATTTTATCAAGTTAGATTTAATTACATCGATCGTAGTCAGATGTCATAGAGGCCATAATGGTGTCGGCATTTACAATCGACACGCCATCACGCACTTGCACACAACGCTTTTCACATTTGTTTATTACTCGAATTAAA
This sequence comes from Druceiella hillmani, assembly GCA_039881145.1. Lineage (NCBI taxonomy): Eukaryota > Metazoa > Arthropoda > Insecta > Lepidoptera > Hepialidae > Druceiella > Druceiella hillmani. The sequence goes on along the minus strand of JAYKKI010000051.1, from coordinate 6,562,546 downwards.
TTGAAACAAATGAAAAATTAATACAAAATTCGATTCAAACTTTCTAAATCCTGAAAGAAAAATTTTGAATCACAATAGTCGAATTGGAGGAAACAATAGCAAAAAAAAACAAATTATAAGGTTACATTTAAAACTTCACGATAAATAAATAGCTTAATCAAACCGTAAAAAGGTTAAAGCAATATTGTAGTTAAAGTAACCACTCGACAAATCTAGGGTATCATTACCTTATCTCTCCTTTTCAATTTTCCCTTTTTAGACTAAGCTGTCTGCTCACACCCTTTGATTACGCTCCAAAGAAGCTCGTTCACTCTGTTTATACTCTAACTACATTTATCTTTAACCAAAAATCTTTCACAGCCGAGCAGTAAAACCTTGTAATCAAATGGATCGTTAACCAAAACAATATCAAAAAATTCTCGATAAATGTCTTAAAGATCGATTGAAATGATCCTAGCCCGCATAAACCTTGGGATTTGTCTTGTTCGTATTTCTTCCATTCTACGAGTATCTCATTTCAATATTTGTATTCTAATTTCTTTCTTTGTTTTAAGTGCACCTGCTGGTGTTATTTTGCTTTCTAACGTTATTTTATTTTGTAGTTACGTCTAGGATCCCGTTCGGGTAAAGACCTCTTCCAGCTTCTTCTAGAGCTTGGAGTCTGTTGTGAGAGTCGTCAAGTTTATTGTTCCTGTTTTTTTCTGTTTCATCCTTCCAGCGCGTGAATGGTTTGCTTGTTTCCATGTGCCTATTGGTCCCTTCCATATTGCCATAATTTTATCCACTTTGTTTCGTGTATATAGTAACGTGACCTAGCCATTGCAATTTTTACTCCATAGAGTGTCTCATCTTATTTCTTCTCGCTTATTTTTGTATTTTCGACTATGTCTTCTATCATGTTGATATCGATTTTTAAGTCGATATTGCATATTTTGACTACCAGAAAGCTTTTGATTGCAAGCATAATGGCACACAATTAAACCGCGTAGGCAAATCTGGTTTCTCTCTTCAACTCATACGTATCTTCTCATCGTAATTTGCGGACAGAAAGCAATACGTACGAGAAGGTAATTTTACATCTGATTCCTTTTAAGATTAGCAGTCAGCCAGGGTTCAGATATGGGGATTTTGCTGTTCATTATCCTGATAAATAATATCGGTGATTTTGCCAAAATAATATGATGCTTTCTATTTGCAGATGATTTGAAGATTTTATCAGCTATTAGAAGCATAGCATGTTGCAAATTGCTGCAGAGTGATACCGATTCTGTTCTGGAATGGAGTATTGGAAGGGGTCTGCGGCTCAATTCAAGCAAATGTTCTGTAATGAGTTACAGTCGAGTGCGCAGCTCTCTGGTGTATGAATACACCATTTGCCCTTTGTCGACGTATTGAAGTGGTTGATTTAGGAGTTCTATTCAATTTGCCCTTGACTTTTCACGGGGCATTTGGCCAAAGTAGCGAAAAAGTATTGGTAAAGTAGTGGATTTTTGTTGCGTAATGCTAGGGACTTCCGATGCTTTTCTCTTTATTTTATATGACTTTAGTAAGAAGGAAGTCAGAAGTCAGATCCATTATTTGGGGCCCACATGAAACTAAAAACACACTGATGATTGAATGAAAGGGTATGGTTAATTCTCTTTTATGTTTCCTACCGATTTTCTCTTCTGTATGTTGGGCTGCCACACGTTGGAAGAAATGTTTCTTTAATCAAATTTATTTTACTATTGGTTAATGGAAAGATTTTATGTCCTAATAATTGGAAAAAATCTAGTAATTATATAATAACTATCTGCGCTCTAGTAGTCATCATCTTTTTGCTATACTGTCATCTATAATTGAATTATATGGGCATTTTCTAATTTCTCACCGTATATGATTGCTCAACCACCTAATTGCGGTTGAACCAGAGTGTGGCGCGTTTGTAATAAGTGACAACTTGTTTAAGTATGTCAACGTCATGTGTTACGTCTGATCGATATACATGAGAAGAATATTCAAAGAAGGTCGTAGAAGTAGGTCGTGATCGTAGAAGATACTGCAACCGTTTCTCTCAATTGCTTCTTCTTTAATCGGGCATCTTCCAACAAAAGTTTATCACGAAGGTCCGAGGAGGTGGACTGGATAGGCCATCCTAAGTGCGGGTCGTTTTTGATCTCTTAGAAGATTCTTGTCGAATTATTTTATTTAATTAGATATTTATTTATTTATTTTAATTAATTAACTAACAAATCAGAATCTGGTAAATATCGTCGGATCAGAGGCGCGTGATAAACAGTGGAAGTGACCAGTGGAAGACTGTGGGAAGGAAGCCAGCTAACCGCTAATCTTGTTATCGAGAATTATATTTCACTGGTCAAGCACTAGTGTGCAGATACTGAGAATAGGAGCTTGGGAACTGTTTGAAATGCTAACTTGGTGAAGCCCAGTTGTTGTTGGCCAGAGGTGTAACGTAAGACAAACGTAAGGCAAATCCCATACATATAGAATATATAACAGATCGAATCTCTGCCTGTAGATTAGGCCGCTTGTAAATCATGATTTTATTACAACAAGAGTAACTGATCCCCGTAAACTGATGATATTTTATCCAATATTACTTGTAGTATTTTTCTCTGCTTTATCAGGAACTTGATGAGAGGTCGACATTCGATATTCTCATCTTATGTCATTCTCGATCATTTAAATACTATTTATTCGAGAGTGAGTTGCTTGATCAATGATAGTTCAGAAGATAGTGATAATATTACACAGAAACTTGGTATTTATACTCGTAATGGGTCGCTTATATAATTATGTGGGAAGCAACCCCTACATCTCACCATCCATTCCATTATACGAACCTTTTGACCCAGTTGCACATAGTTAGAGCTTTTCAGACAGATTCATGTATACCGTCATATACTGTGCATGATAGCCCTCAAATAGATAAATAATTCATTACTTAAATGATGCTTAAGTAAACGGTTGTGTTTAAATTGAATATGTGTATTTAATTTGTCCGCACAACGTGAAAATTTATTCGGCAGACGTGAAACTTCTAATTTGGTTTAATTTTGTTTCATTACGTTTAATGAAACAAAATTAAATCAAATATTCGGAATAAGAGCACAAAACAAAATTAAACCAAGTTAGAAGTTTCACGTCTGCCGACTTAAATTTCACGTTGTGGGGACAAATTAAGTACACATGCTCAATTTAAAATGAAATTTTAAATTAAGTATGTGTATACTCAATGAAAAACGATAAACATATATAACATAATTAGCGCAGTGATATTGGTCATGTTATATGTGATCATTATTGCTCTATCACTGCTGTTTTTTGCAACGTCCAGTATATAATTAATTAACTTAATAATTGTTCTGTGAATACAATACACCATAATATTATTTAGTATGGATAATTATTTTAACCTTTCGACTGACATTTTATTTATTATTGTGGATAAAATAAAACATTTTATTTGTAATTGTCGAATAATTATAACTTCATTCTGTTCCAAAATAGAATGTTTGTAAAGAAATTAATTTGAAATTTCAGGTATTGTAAACCTTTTTCTTGTGAATGCAAGTTAGTAATATAATATCTATTTAATTTGGTATTTATGATGAATAATTATAACTATTTTATTGGTATCGGTTTTTATTTTTTTATTATAATTGTAATAGACTATTCATAACTAGATAAATAATATATGAACTCTTGGTTCTTGGTGTTTCTCGGTAACTCGATTGGTCTAAGCGAATTATGGGATCGTAGACCTTAGTAATTGATACATTTAGCCGTTTGTGTCAAAAACGATCATGATGTACGACAGAAAGGCTGAAAAAAAGAGATGTAAAAAGAATACAATGTATCAGTTTATTCAAAAGTTTATCCGAATATGTTCCATTTGGATAATAAGTAAGCCCAGCCTGTTTTAACCAAAAAAAATATTTTATAGTCCAAATGTTAAGAAGAAAGTAAAGTTTACCAAGTTTATTTATGACTTCCAACTTTATCCGCTCACTAGATTTGTATTTTCCGGTGATTAAGATATAATTTTTGGAGTTCCGTACCTCAAAAGAAAAAAAACGGAACTCTAATAAACCACGCACGTGTCTGAAATTTTGCCATAGTAATAAAATGTATTAACCCTCACATATCTCAATAAATCTAATGAAAAATCTAACCCTCACATATTAACCCGTATATATCTCAAAAACATATTAACTCGCATATATCTCAATAAAACAAATTAACCCGGATATATCTCAATATAACATATTAAGTAGCACATGCCTCAATAAAACATATTAACCCGCACATATCTCAGTAAAACATATTAACCCGCACATGCCTCAATAAAACATATTAACCCGCACATATCTCAATAAAACATATTAACCCGCATATATCTTAATAAAATATATTAACCCGCACATATCTCAATAGCTAAAACTGAAAAATATTCATATGGAAATTTCAAGGGCGGCATTATTTTAAAAATTCTTTATTTAATACGGAGTTACCGCTTGAAAGGGTTAGTTATAAGAATGTCAAAATTATTCTTTTTATAATTTTAGGTGTCATACATATTTCCAGATATTTACGAAAAAAAATAAAACATTATGCGTGTCAGCTCCGACGAGCGACTGGAGTTTTCATCTTAAGTATGATTGGCTTGGAATGTATAGAATAGGTAACACTGTATATAAATATCAATATAATTAAATGTAAATGTAAAATTATTTAATAAAAAAATGATGACAATATAATTATTTTCAAGTAAAACACAAATGAACAAGATCAAATTAAAAAAAAACATTTAGTAACATTTTAAAAAAATATTTAGTAACGGCAGATTGACAAGTTAAAATTAAAAGAGAATTTTTAATTTTGTAGGATCGAAGAGACCAAATATTCACAAATAATGACATTTATTGATCACATCTTGATATAAGCGAACGATAGTAAACTATGTGTGTCACACTCCGTCATTGCTATTACGCCATAAGAAAATGCCAAATAAACATATTGATATCTCACTCTAAAGATGAGCAGAAATATTGCGCGGAGAGGACATTTGACGGTTACACTTTTTTTAACGCTATTAACTTCGTACGCACTGAACTTCTGATTTTACTTCTCGTAAAACTTCATACCGGGCGCTAAATAAGACAATCGATTTTTAAGAAGTAAACTCCAAAAAACAAAAGAAATATATGTTCCCCTCCCCTCGTTTCCGAAATTACCAACCTAAAATTATGAAAAAATATGGTTTTTTTTCAAGCCCACGCAAAGGTTGCAGGAAAAATATAGTTACGATTCTAGGTAATCATAATATTTTAAACATGTACAATGTTTTTACATCCATGAAAAGCATGGTAGGTACGTATATACGTTTGTCATATTTTCAGTCGATTTTCTCAGAAACTGTGCCATGTTGAAACTCCAAATTTGGCATAATAATATTTATTATTAACCCACACATTTCGCACTAGCTAACTTTTCAAAAATATTCACATAAAAATTAAACGCAGGGTAAATAAAAGTTTTAATTTATTTTTAAATACCATGTGCGATATTATTTCCAAAGTCTTTTTATTAAAAATACAAAAACTTTTTTTTTCACAATTTCAATTGCATCGACAAAAAATAAAGCATAACCTTTAGTGTCAAAACTACTAATCCAAAAATCATAAAAAAATAGGTTTGGTAAAATATGTCTAGAAAATTACAGGAAAACCATAGTGATTATCTCAGACCTTAATTTTTTTTAAATACGCACGATGTTTTATTCTTGTGAAAGACGTAGTGGGATCAAAATTAATATTATTAAATAGTTTAATAGAAATATTATTTTTCTTTAAATGTTTATTAGTGCTCAAATGTGTACAGAACCTTCACAGCACTAGTTCTACTCCGATTTGATATAATTTTTTAACACACTGTGAATTTATTATTACGTATTTTTGATTTGGGTCATCAATTAGCGTTTATGAAAGTCTATGAAAGTACCAGTTTTCTTCTCTTAATCCATTGTGTTTGGTTTGCTCTGACATGATATGCTACTTTAAGTTTAGAGAACTAAGTTTAAAGCTTGAAGATCCAAAAAAGCTCTCAAGCGCCCACCGCTCATAACTACTTTCTCACCGAGAGAGATCACGTTTGATTCCCGCGGGGATACCGGGTATAAAGGACTGTGCTCGGGTAACGCTTAGATTTCTTTGGTAAATTGTTAAGATATGTCAATTGCGAGTATGTTGTTGTGAGAATAGTGGTACAGGTGTGAATTTATAATATGAATATCTTTTTCATCTATTTACCTAAAACGTAACTGGTGGTTGGTAAGTAAAATAACCACCTATTTAGTACGTGTGCCGTAATTGTCAACGTATCGTTATAAATCAAAAAAAGGTTTAGAACCCATATAGTGAGTTATTAATAGTTGGATGAGGGTTAGTTATTAAGATTGTATCAGATTTAGTAGCAAGTTTGTTTTTGTTTTATCTATATAGATGAGTTATTAAGATTGTATTAGATTTAGCAGCAAGTTTGGTTTTGTTTTATCTATATAGGTGAGTTATTAAGATTGTATCAGATTTAGTAGCAAGTTTGTTTTTGTTTTATCCTTATAGGTGAGTTATTAAGATTATATCAGATTTAGCAGCAAGCTTGTTTTTGTTTTATCTATATAGGTGAGTTATTAAGATTGTATCAGATTTAGTAGCACGTTTGTTTTTGTTTTATCTATATAGGTGAGTTATTAAGATTGTATTAGATTTAGCACCAAGTTTGGTTTTGTTTTATCTATATAGGTGAGTTATTAAGAATGTATCAGATTTAGTAGCAAGTTTGTTTTTGTTTTATCCTTATAGGTGAGTTATTAAGATTATATCAGATTTAGCAGCAAGCTTGTTTTTGTTTTATCTATATAGGTGAGTTATTAAGATTGTATCAGATTTAGTAGCACGTTTGTTTTTGTTTTATCTATATAGGTGAGTTATTAAGAATGTATCAGATTTAGTAGCAAGTTTGTTTATTAGATTTATTTTTGTTACATTTTATAGCAAGTTTGTTTTATCTATACAGGTGTGTTATTAAGATGTTGCAGCAAGTTTGTTTTTATTTTATCTAATTTATTATGCTCTCTTTTTGTAGTGATTACATTGAGTTGGCAATTAATAAAATACCACTTAAATACAAAGTTATTTTATTTTTTATCTGACATGTTGTCTGAGATGATTTCTGTAATCTTAGTTCTTAAGACTAAAGTGTAATGAATAAATAAATTGTAAAGAACACCATTACTTAATTTGCTGTAAGAGCTGTTTCTTATATGTGACATTGTTCAAAATGATGTCACAAATGCGAAGACGGATGTGATGTTTTTCAACAAGAGTTACGTTTCAGAACTTTTGGTAGATGATTTTAGGATTAGGATAAAATAAAACCAAATCAAATTATTTAAAATAAAACTATTTATTTCGCCCATTGGTTCATTTGGTTGTCTCGCGGCCGGTCCTCGGGCACGCTGAGGTTTGATTCTGGCACCGCCTGCGTACTCAACGCCTGCACGATGCAGCGCAAGCGAGCCAAACTGCTGCTACCGCTTGTGGATTCGCCTGGAATTAGGTATATTATTATACAAAACGTATATCGATAGAGAATATCAGAAATATACAGTTTTAATAAAGTAAATAAAACAAAGTTATAAATTGGTAAATGCAGTTCGGTAATTTTTTGATTCGATAATGCGATCAGATAGATACAATTTTAATAAAGTAATACAACAAATTTTTAATAAGAAAATGTAGTCGCCTAATTTTTTCATTCGATAATATCATCAGAAAGATAACGTTTTAATAAAGTAATGCAACAAAGTTTTAAATAAGTAAGTGCTATCGCGTAATTTGTTGATTCAATAATATGATCAGAAAGTTACTGTTTTAATAAAATAATGCAACAAAGTTTTAAATAAGTAAGTGCTATCGCGTAATTTGTTGATTCAATAATATGATCAGAAAGTTACTGTTCTAATAAAGTAATGCAATAAAGTTTTAAATAAGTAAGTGCTATCGCGTAATTTGTTGATTCAATAATATGATCAGAAAGTTACTGTTTTAATAAAGTAATGCAACAAAGTTTTAAATAAGTAAATGGTATCGCGTAATTTTTGATCCGATAATATGATCGGAAAGACGCAGTTTTAATTAAGTATTGCATAAAAGTTTTAAATAAGTAAATGTTCTCACGTAATTTCTTGATTCAATAATATGATCAGAAAGATAGTGTTTAAATAAAATAATGCAAAAAAATTATGAAAAAGTAGGAATGTAATAATGTAGTCGCGTAATTTGATAATATTTAATTTGATAATATTATTTTCAGAAAACTCCAGGTTTAGAAAAATAATGCAATAAAGTTTTAAATAAGAAAATGCAATCGCCTAATTTTTTCATTCGATAACGTGATCAGAAAGGTAACGTTTTAATAAAGTAATGCAACAAAGTTTTAAATAAGTCTCGTAATTCTTTGATTCAATAATATGAACAGAAATATACAGTTCTAATCAAATATTGCAACAAAAGTTTTAAATAAGTAAATGTAGTCTCGTAATTTTTTGATTCAAGCACATGAACAGAAATATACAGTTCTAATCTAATATTGCAACTAAAGTTTTATATAAGTAAATGTAGTCTCGTAATTTTTTGATTCAATCACATGAACAGAAAGATACAGTTTTAATCAAATATTGCAACAAAAGTTTTAAATAAATAAATGTAGTCGCGTAATTTTTTGATTCAATCACATGAACAGAAAGATACAGTTTTGGTCAAATATTGCAACAGAAGTTTTAAATAAGTAGGTAAATGTAGACGCGTAATTTTTTGATTCAATCGCATGAACAGAAAGATACAGTTTTAATCAAATATTGCAACAAAAGTTTTAAATAAATAAATGTAGTCGCGTAATTTTTTGATTCAATCACATGAACAGAAAGATACAGTTTTAATCAAATATTGCAACAAAAGTTTTAAATAAGTAACTGTAGTCTCGTAATTTTTTGATTCAATCACATGAACAGAAAGATACAGTTCTAATCAAATATTGCAACAAAAGTTTTAAATAAGTAAACGTAGTCGCGTAATTTTTTGATTCAATCACATGAACAGAAAGATACAGTTTTAATCAAATATTGCAACAAAAGTTTTAAATAAGTAAATGTAGTCGCGTAATTTTTTGATTCAATCACATGAACAGAAAGATACAGTTCTAATCAAATATTGCAACAAAAGTAAATACTATCGTGTAATTTTTTCATTCCGTTATATGATCAGAGAGATACAGATTTTAGAAAAAAATTGCACAGTAATAAAGCCTATTAAAGTGCACGTATTTCAACAGATAGCACGCAAAAATATTCATATCGAGTAGGGACTCTGTATGGAGAAGATAAATTAAGAACTGAAAACTTTTTTAAATCCGTATTTATTGTGCATCGTTAAACGGGTTACCAATGAGGGTCTCTATGATATTTGTTTCGCAGTTTTTGGTAGTATATCTTCAGAGATACGGTGAAATATATAATTAAAATATGTCTTCCCCTTAGGCCTGAAACTACCCTAAAATTATGAAAAATCTAAGGAATATTAAAAGCACATGCAAAAGTTATACAAAAAATATAACGATGATTGTAGACCCCATAATTGTTGAATTGTGCGCCATATTTTTATTTTTATAGGATACAGTAGGGTTTTAGAGGTAGGGTTTTAGCAGGGTAGAGTTTTATAACGTTATGAAAAATTCATATTTATAAATAATTGAATAGAAATAATATGTATAGTCTTAAATATTTTTTATTTTAAAAATGTATTTTTTAACGGTTGCCTATGTCATTCGAATAACAAATGAGCATAATTTTAATATTCGATCTAAGTCGTTCGGAGCCGTGCGTTGATACATAATGAGATAAGTGAGTCGTTAAGTCAGGGTACCGTTTTACAGGTATGCTAATTTTTGTCCGTGGCTTCGCTCCCATGTTTATTTTTACAAACTTTAAATCTGCGGTGCCATCTAAAACGAATGTTTAAGGAAAATTCAATCGTAAGTCCTTATTTTCGTGACTTTGATACAAATAAAAGAGAAAACAAAAAAATTCCCTATAAATTAGGGATTAAAGAAAGTTCTTCTTTCGCTACTTTAAATAGTGTATGTAGCATTTAAAAAATCACGTCGATCCGTTTTCCCGTTGCAATGTTGCTTTGGTATTCCGTTTTCAGTTTCAAAAAAGGATTTTCACGAATAAATTATATTTCCCGAGATAATCAGCTATTTACTACATTTCCCGACTCTGTGTAAAAAATCAAGTCTTTCTGTTCTTCCGTTTCGATGTGAAAGAAGGACAAATAAACACACTTCCGCATTTCTAATATTAATCAGGATGGTATAGATTTACATTTTTATGCAGAAAAACAATGGTTGACTACATGTGCCGAAAGTGTGAGTTACATGTCTACAACAGTACTAACGAAGCAGAAAAAACGAACTCACTATGAGGGTAATCCTTGTGACACGAGGATTGTTTGTGGGTGCAGTATTCGTGCCTGTGAGAGCGCCCCGCCTCTGGTCCGGGGCAACCTCCGTCGTCTGCGGAGAGGACCGGAGATGAGCGGTACCGCGACATGCTCTCAGCCTCGACCTGTTTAGAGATCAGAAAGAAGTGGGGTGATTAATTTTAATTCATTGTATTATACAGGTGGTTTACTATTCTTATATACGTGCTTAAAGTAAAGCTTAACAAGCAAGTTGGTAGCTTGGCAAGTTCCATAGGTTTTTGAGTATAAAATAAGAGGATTGTAATCGATAAAATTTTTCTATATCTTATTCTGATATTGATATACACTACATCGATATTAATGTAAGGGTGAGATGTCGTCCAGTAGAGCGCACACGATGCGCGACGCGGCATCATCACGGTGATACGACGCGACGCGGTGAACCCTTTAACAGGATCAGAGATACCAAGTATTATTTCACAGAAAGAAATATCGATTATGCTGGTACTTCAATGTTTAGTTTTAGATTTTTTATGATAACGAAATGTTTAAATGTAAGTATGGTTACAAAAAAAACTGAAATTAAAAAGAAATGTTATTAAAAAATTAATAATTTTTACGTAATGAAGTAAATTAAAAAGGGTTATAACTTATTTTCGTCTTATACTAAATAAAGAGTTTCTGTATTTAATGAGATGTTTTTTTTAGCTCAAAAGATACAAAAATACAATAGTAAATGTAAGGATTTCTATATATTTAGTAGACATTTCTATATCATTTTATTTTCCTTAGAAGTTAGATAGATTTGTCAATAATTCAATGTAACCTTCAAATGTAATCATGATTAAAAACATTTTGAAAATAAATAATACTTTTTTATTCAAAATTAAATCGATTCTCCAATAAAAAAAATCAAAAAAACATTCTAGAACTATTTTCGTCTCGTAATTGTGAGAAGAACCGGAATAAAATTTTTGCTAAACACACAGTAACTATTTTGTTAATATATATTATTATTATTAATTTTTTACTAATAAATATGGAAAATAACTTATATTATATTTTATATAAACGTAAATCTAATTTGACCCAATATAGACATTTCCGTATTAATTAATTTACTGCTTAATACGCATTAAGCATGTTAGTGAGAAATAAAAACAATATTTAGAGCTACAGATAAATAAACAGAAGCGACGATTAAAAAAATCGGGCGTGAGCAGCAGCGGGTCGGGGGAACCCTGCTCTTTATACATGAGGCAATTTCATGACACAATTTTACTTTATGACATGAAATAACTGCCGCACTGCATTCATGGACACATTAGCAGTGTGAGCTGTGGCCCCGTCCTGCTGGAACCATGTGTTTTGGTTGAAGGATGGACTATTCTGTAGTTCTACTCTGAAAAAGTCATTTAACATCTGGGCATATCTCTCCGAATTCACAGTTACAGTTTGGCTACGTTGATTTTCAAAGGAATAAGGCCCTATGATTGCAGATGCAGACATGGCACTCCAGACTGTTACTTTAGGCTTATGTAAAGGCTCTTGATGCATTTATCTTGGGTTGTGGACATCCCAGTAACGAAAGTTCTGCTTATTCACATATCCTCCAATGTGAAACTGAGCTTCGTCACTAAAGAATATGTTGCCCATCCGGGTAGCAGTACGAAATCTCAACAACATCACCTCCGCGTAAGTTTTTCTTAATTCAAAGTCAGAATCGTGTAAATCTTGAACAATTTGAATTTTATGTGGATGGAACTTGAGCTTTTTTCGCATTATTACCTGTAAACTTGATTTCGGAATTCCCAATATCGATGAACGTGTACGCAGTGATAAACCGGGATTTTCAACGACAGAAACCATAACACGGTCGACATTTTCATCCGTGGCTACCAATGGTGTAGGTCCTGGCCTGGGCATATTTAATGTTGATCCTGTAGCTCTGAACCTCGCTACCCATGACTGAATGAGGTTGATCGATGGTCCATCACATAATCGACGAATACCGTAACGATTATTAAATCGACAGCTTGCTACAGACAGCGAAAATCCACTCGAAATGTACGCCTCGACGGCAAAAGCGCTGTGCTCTCCACTCCACTGTTCCATGGCTACTAGAACATCCGCACCGCTTGCGCTTCTAACGACTCGCCCCTCTTATGTGAGGTTAGGTTAGGACGAGGAGGGATAGATAGGACGACGCGCCCCTCTTACGTGTAGCGTTCAGAAACTATGTTTGTTCAAACTTTGAAATCTGCCACTGGACATCCTGTGTGTATTTCTAATTTCTTTCTGTATACATCCTTAAGTTATGAACTATCGGTCTATGGTAACTAAAGTAACTAGCATATGCCATTATTGCGGGATTCATATTGCGCACAAAGGTAAGATCTGTTGTGGATCTTTCGTGAAGCGTTGTCCGTCTGCATAGAAATAGCGGTAAGTTGTAATCCGCTCCCAATTGAGAAACGTTCAAAATGAAATTATTCGTTGACTATTCACTATTGTTATACGAGTCGAAGATGACGTCAGTCCACTTGTACTGGGGTGTGGCTCTACATTTTCATCGTGGACACCAATTTTGGAGGCCAAATTGGCTGGGTTCATGGAGATTTTTAGTTTAATCGAATCCACTTAACCTCCTCTTTGTGTTTAACTGTGTTTAATTAAATTGTGGAAGCATCCCGCTTTACATTCTTTGATCTTGTGCGCGTCATTGCTGCTTATCAAAATTTCAGCGACTCGTAATTTCCAAAGGTAACGAACTGTTTCTATCATTATATATTTATTATTTCAGACACTATCTAACGACACCTCACTTAGAAATGTATCATAATTTGTTGCAAAGTTAGAAGCGTTTAAATTTTTTTTCACAAGACATTTTTGTCCAAAAAGCACTCATACGCGGTGACTCATGACTAATGACATCACCACCGGATATAATTTCAATTTTGCTTTAGGTAATTGTACATCTGTTCTCTGTCGACAGACACATGCGGCGTGGTGTTCAGCTTAAGAGAGATTGAATGGCAAGCGATCGCCGGTACTCACACTTTCGGGGTCGCTCGTGGTCAGAGCGTTCCGGTCGCATACCGACCATGTAAGACAGGGTTCACTTACAAAAGTCTACAAAATGAATAATAAAAGTAATAGAAACTGAAAATATTGAGTCAATCGTGAATCGTTTAAATAATTAACAAAGACATTCCCTAATCGAACAGGAGTACAAACCGAAACAGGCAATGTGTCCAATATTGAGATATGTTACAAATGGATATTGATACGTGCACATGGAATATGACATAGTGGGTGTATTCCTATTCACCCGGTACGCAAAACTGACGTTAATCACAACACAGAGGGCTTGTCAAAGTAACCAATTAACTTGTGAATGAACGCTGGACAAGGTATGTTTGTATTCTCACTTGCAGGAGGTTACATGTTCGTGAGGAGAGTATCCGTAAATTTTAAAGCAAGAGAAGAAAGCTGTATTTACTCCAAAACCAGGCTTAAAGTTTCAAAGTTACGTCAAAAAATTGTCTGACATATAATAATACATACACACTGTCATTATAGGTTTCAAATATTAAAAATATACATTTCATTTTATTAAAAATACTGCCATAATAGTTGTTTCTAAATCACTGTGGTCATAATATTTTTATCAAATATGCAGTCATAACGTTTGTATCAAACATTCTGTCATAATGGATGTATCAAACATACTGTCATAATGTTTGTATCAAATATACTCTCATAATGTTTGTATCAAACATACTGTCATAATGCTTGTATCAAATGTACTTTCATAATGTTTGTATCAAATTGCTGTCATAATGTTTTTATTAAATATGATGTCGTAATGTTTGTATCAAACATACTGTCATAATGCTTGTATCAAGCATGTTGTCATAATGTTTGTATCAAACATACTGTCATAATGCTTGTATCAAGCATGTTGTCATAATGTTTGTATCAAACATACTGTCATAATGGATGTATCAATAATACTCTCATAATGTTTGTATCAAACATTCTGTCATAATGTTTGTATCAAACTTTCTGTCATATGTTTGTATCAAACATACTCTTATAATGTTTGTATCAAACATACTGTCATAATGCTTGTATCAAACATACTCTCATAATGTTTGTATCAAATTGCTGTCATAATGTTTTTATTAAATATGCTGTTATAATGTTTATATCAAACATACTGTCATAATGCTTATATCAAACATATTGTCATAATGCTTGTATCAAACTTACTAACATAATGGATGTATCATACTGTCATAACGTTTGTATCAAACATACTCTCATAATGTTTGTACCAAACATACTGTCATAATGCTTGTATCAAACATACTCTTATAATATTTTTATCAAATTGTTGTCGTAATGTTTTTTATTAAACATGTTGTTATAATATTTAAATAAAACATACTGTCATAATGTTTGTATAAAATTGCTGTCATAATGTTTTTATTAAACATGCTGTCATACTGTTTGCATCAAACATACTGTCATAATGTTTGTATCAAACACTGTCATAATGCTTGTATGAAAGATATTCTCATAATGTTTATATCAAATTGCTGTCATAATGTTTGTATCAAACGTACTGTTTGATACAAACATAATGCTTTTATTAAACACGCCGTCATAATGTTTGTATCAAATATACTGTCATATTGTTTGTATCAAACATGCTGTCATAATATTTGTATAAAACATACTGTCATAACGTTTGTATAAAATATACTACCATAACGTATGTGAAATTCAAGCTTTTAAGTGTTTCATGATAAAATTATCTTATAACTATCGTACCAAGAGAAACTGGCATAAAACTTAAATTTTAATAAAACGATTATTTTTAAAACGAACACGAAGCCATAAAAAATTGTGTGATATCAAAACGCCAATCAGTTTATTATAAAGACGCGCCATATCATATCAAAACGCCAGTCAGCTTACCATAACGACACGTCACGTGATGTCAAAATGCCAGTCAGCTTATTATAATGATACGTCGCGTGATGTCAAAATGCCAACCAGTTTACTATAACGACACGCCATTCAAGTTGTTTGATGGAGTCTATGAATGTTTAATATGCATTTTGTACTTTCGCGATTTACTGCATTAAAATCGTAACGTGCCAGGCATTACCATTAAATATTATGTAAAACATTTTAAAGAATTTATTTGGAAATATTTCACGGCAACACAAATTATAGATAATGAAATTTGACATCATTGTTGATATAATTGGAGCTGCCACGAAGCCAAGTCCAGAGTATGGATTTCTAAATATTTAGTAGACATTTCTATATTATGTTATTTTCCATATAAGTTGGATGGATTTGTGAAAAATTCAATGAAACATTCAAATGTAATCAATAATAAGAAAATTTTGAAATAATTTTTTTTTTTAAAAATTAAATTGTACTGTACCTATGACAGCGTGCACAAAAAACGTTTCTCCGATATGTGTTTTTGAGACAGTAAGGTTACTTATTCTTTCTATTTCCTGCCGATTTCCTTTTGGGTATGCTAGGTTTCCATTCCTTGTAACTCAGAAGAGATGTTGCACTAATGAAATTTATTTTCCAGCTGTTAAAAGGAAAATCCAATGCCCTGACTATTTAGTAAACTTTCGTTTTTCCTACCTGGCAATTTCTTGTGACCCCGCTATCATCACCTTTTTGTTATACCACGTTCTAGAACTGAATTATATCGGAAATCTTCAGTTTCTCGCGCTACTCATTTGCTCAACCACGTGATAATGATTGCACTAGATTAGAGGTGATTTGTTTATGATGAGTGAAAGTAAATTTGTCGAAAGTTGTTGTCGTTATTTTTTGTAGTTCTTGTGTATGTATATAATACGTAAGTTAAAACATTGTCAAACCATTAATTTTGTTTAAAAACCATAAATAAAGAGATAAATAAAAAAAATGACTTTGGTCGGTGACCTTTTTATGGTTTTCTTATTGGTTTAGGTTATTATAAGATAGGATAGCTTACTTCAGATATCACGTAAAAAGATAAAGCTTGTGACGCACAAATAGACAGAAAAGGAAGTTTTATCTTAAGGGTTCTGTTTTGGTTTTGGTTTTAGTTTAGAACTCTAAAAAACGCAAAGCACTGGAGGTAGAAAAGAAAATTAATAAAAAAATATTGGTTCTCGATAAATGAAAGTTTGTTAGTGGTCATTTTGCGACCATTTTTGACAGCTTTTCACCTGAGAACGTCACATCGTAATCTTTACGGCGAGAATTCATTATTTCTCTGTATGCTAGTTTTTCAGTGACTCTGTTTTAATATTAAAATTAACTCTAAAAATATAGGGTTTCCACAAATGATTTGTGAAAACCGACATGGTACACAGCGGTATTTAACTTAGCAATATAAGGAAAAAAATGAGATAAAAAAGTTTTTAAAAAAATAAATAAGTGAAAAAAATTAAGAAATGCCGTTTTTTATCTCTTTCTAGAATAAAAAAAATTATATTTTAGGACATCATAGTTACTATATAAAGTTATCAGATAGGTGTAGAAAATAAAGGAAAAATTAAAAACGATAATGTTTTACAAAAAAAAAACATATAAAACCAGATTGAAAAAAATATTAAAAGAACAGATTTTCTGGTTTCATAATTTATCAAGAGAAGACCCTAATGAGACTTGTGTCTAAAGTAAAATGCTTTGAGCCCAACGCAGAGGTCAGAGTTTTGTAGATGGTGAATCGGCAGCCTACAACTGCCGACTTTTATCGGAGAAAGTCCGTGGCCGATTTCCAATCGACTACGTTAAGAAGTGCACCTTGGTCACTAAATGTCTACAATCTCTATTATCAGATGGATTATATGACTGAACACGTATGCTCTATCCTTTTCTTTGCTATCGCTTATATGTTCTTACTTCTCCCGTTATTATTGGACTGATTACAAATTATTATCGGTCGTATGCGTTGCGCGTTATTCTTCTGGGCACCGCTGTATTGTATTTTTAGATTTAACTGTATTTTTAGATTTAATTAACTGTATTTTTAATTTAACTGTATTTTTAGATTTAATTTTAATCGTATCAATTCCTAATGTGTATAGAACATTAACTTCCAAATGACAGCATATTTCAGTGTACGAAATAATAAAAACTGTCAGCTACACTGAAAAAACTGTGCTATATTTTGTTCCATTGAAACGTAATCGAAAAGGTTAAATGAAACAGTTACCTAAATCAGCCGTTAGATGGTATTACGTTAGCGTTATTTGGCAATAAAATACTATGGAATCATCCCTTAATGTCTCATTTTTCAAAACAAAAGAAGGTTTATATTTAAAACTTTAGGCTGGCTATTAATAAACTCACTATCTCATCGTACTGGTATTAGAAATTAGCACTTCTTCCCCAAAGCATAAAGTATGATGTTATTAAGATATTATTAGGTAGATAGATAATTAAGTAAGAATGTATAAATATGTAAAAAGATACATATCTTTTTACATATTAGTAACTAGAATATTAGTAACTATTTAGTAACTAGAATATTAGTAGAAAGGTAGTTAAATACTTACGAGTATATACAAAGGCATGAAGCAACCAGGATATTAATAGGCAAATAGACAAATATGTACAGATATATACAAAGGCATGAAGCAATTAGAATTTGCGTATGCAGGTAGATAAATATATACAGGTATATACAAAAGCATGAAGTAACCAAAATATTAAAAGGTAAGTTTAATAAGACATTTTAATTTTACTAAATTTAAGGTAGGAATCAATGCTTGACTATGTCTTGGACTGTGTAGCTTCTCATTCAGACTGAATTTCAGTTTTTGGCGAAACTCATTTTCCGACTGAACATACGATCGAATGTCGCACTCTCCTTTGAATCCCTTTGCCAGTAAGTTTAAGTTTAAAGAGAAATAGTCGCTTCTTCATAGAATACTTACAGTTGGTTAATTTATAAAATGATATGCAGATGACATATAGGTTTGAGAAAAAAAAATCACTAGAGTGTAGTGAGAGCGTAGACTATGAGCGTGCTATAAATAGCGCGCTACTCGGAGATGCGACTTAGTCGCGATGTTTTGATATGTTGCTCTCGGCGGCTTTCATATCGCGATATATCTGGTCACGTGTTTTGCTAGTGATGGGTTACAGAAATTTTATTTTTAGAATTTTGTTAGTTTCGATAAGAATCTCACGTAATTTAGGCGTCTGCTTGAAAGTTTTTAAAATAAAGAAGGTATCCTGTGAGAAATATACCATTCAATTATATTTGGTCTAGTTATCAAAGAGCTTCGAAGAAACCGGTTTTCAAGGTTAATTCCTGCGTTTTGAGGAGCGCTTATTTCTTCTTTCGTATCTTGGATAGCATTCTTCGTATTTAGTCCAGTGTTTGAAGTCGACAGTCTTCAGCCAGTGCATGTTGCCGGTGATGACATAGAAAGTGAGACGTGCCCCCTTGCTAATGATCTTGTAAAAATACTCCAAGTTACACAGCATAAACAAGTTACACAGAAAGGGTTATGTTCGTGGTTTTCTGCCAAATGTGGAAACCTGTAGCGTATGATTATTAGGCTTAAGTGGAAATGGGAAAGCGGTATATTACGCAACGGCGAAGACCGTTAGAGATAAAGGCGATCAAGTATTGGAAGACATGGTGGACCCCACAGAAAAGACATAAGGTGAAGGTTGTGGGAAACCATTGGATGCAAATGGCACGGGGTTGATCTTTGTGAGAATCTATGAGGGAGGTCTATATCCAGCAATGGACATCCTCCTGCTGGTGACGATTTTAGACAAATGTGAGCTATCAGAAATGTATAATAATATTATTGGAGTTATGTCAATATATTTTATGTCCTTTCCATTGCTGGGTAAAGCTATGTGACTGATGTACCTAACAACACTTTTCATTTATATAAGTTTCATGTATACTTTTGAAATAGGTATAAAATAATATTTATTCTAAGATATTAAATTTTATCTTTAAGGCTATATGGATTAATTAAAGTGAAAAACTCTCACATTGCGAAGTGGCTATAAAATGTTCTCCACAATATGGAGATTCCAGTTTTTATCGAGTAAATATTAAATAACAATAGATAAAATCATAACAAACCATTCAAAAATAAATTGGATTAGTTTAAACCACTCGTTTAAATTCGAGGTAGAACCATTTAAATAGACAAAATTTTACTACTGTAGTTAATAAATAGCATAATAAGTGACAAGTAAAAGCGGTTTTAATTAATAAGTCAAAGGATTCCCCGCTTATATTATTTTCATTTCATTCGTTAATAAGTCGAAGGTTTCTCGCTTATATTATTTTCATTTCATTCATTAATAAGTCGAAAGTTCCTCGCTTATATTATTTTCATTTCATTCATTAATATGTCGAAAGTTCCCCGCTTATATTATTTTCATTTCATTCATTAATAAGTCGAAAGTTCCCCTCTTATATTATTTTCATTTCATTCACTAACAAGTCGAAGGTTCCCCGCTTATATTATTTTCATTTCATTCGTCCTGATTATTTTTTTCATTATGATATTGTAATATTTGCGAAATTTTACTTATGTTAATACTCGCTGCTACCGGCAGTTTGTTCCGTGTAAACATTTTTGTAATTAAAATATTTGAGTAGTGAACAATTGGGAGATTATTTACATTATATCATTGGGTTACTAACATTATTTAATAGCATTATTTAATGGTGTGTACTTTTACATGTGTAGTTGTGTGTTTGGTCGTAGCTTGTGATACGCACTTCCTTCCTCCTCGCTTCATCGCGTGCCGTTTATATAACCTGCGTGTACATGACATCGTAAGTGTGACCTACAAGACCCATTGTGCTGTTAGCTTTTTATTGAAATGTGGAAGTTAGTAGAACATTATTTATTTGTAGCTTCTATGTTTATGGTGAAATATGTATAACACGTGATGGGCGTATCATATTTAATCAATATAAAACGTGTAAGGGCGTATTAGATTTAAAACAGAGTGATATTTTGTACTGATACTTCAGATACTTCAAATTTGTTTTCTGTAATTGGGTAAATTATCGATGTTTGTATTTTATTCGCCAATCTCAATTTGATATCGATGTCAAACGGGGTCTGAATATGGAAATTATCCCCTATCTTGGAGCATACGCATTATTTTGCATCATTTCTTATTTCTGGGCCAAATTTAAACGTATTTTCTTGAAATTAGTCATAGATTTGGTTGTTTAGCCACGAAAACGAAACAACTCTCATTTTTGAATTTATAATGTCAGAGTGGATATGTAACTTTAAACCTTTCTTAATAAAATTACAAAAAAAAATGAAGAAAACTATATAATTTAAATTATTAGATAACATTCAAGTTTTTTTAATGCAATTTTTATTTCGGTAAATTTTTGTCGTCATAGCAATTTGTTGTTAGACGATTATATCGAATTTGTGATCGGCTCGAATTAATAAATTATTTTTTACATTAAATGTTTTGATTACATTTTTAACACACATTTTAATACGTAACTTTTATTACTTTTCTTTTTTATATTTTTAGATGTTCGTTACGGTAATAATATACGTTATACGTTTTAATTTACGTAATCAACATTATACTTCACAAAATAAATATTTATCGATAATCGAAATCCTATCGACATTTTCCCCTCACTTCTGGCCGCATGTGACAGTCCTGTATCTATTTCGATGAGAGAGAGCGCTTTAATATTTTTGTATTGCCTCTTGTAGCGGCCGCGCGGCTGCCGGCCACCGCACGGATGCGATAAAAATGGATGGAAGTGACAATTTTTATCTGAACTTGTTTTGTTGTCTATTTATTTTTTCGATTCGCTACTTGATAAGTATTTTTTAATTTATATTGTTGATGTTCTCGCGTTGATTCAATTTATTTTACTTTGTTTCATCACGAAACCTACCTATCTTTTTGCGTTTTTTAAAAACTTTTATTTTTAAGTTTGCACATTAAGAATTAATTTACTTTAAACCATTGTCAATAATTTCTCAAAATTATTTATTTTTTTTCTATTATTTCCGGGGAAAACAGACAGAAATCGTACTGAGATCATATGACTAAAATTGAGACTTAATACCTAAGTATTGGTAGACTCGTATTCCAACATTCCATCAAAGTAACATATTACGCGTACATAAATATCTGATTTTGTATAAACATTACCAAAAGTACATTAATTAGAAAAAAATCCAAACAATGCATCTGAAATGGAACGAAACGTCAGTCATATGAAGTTGGCATGTGTATTATGTTTGACGTTCTTCGGTGACAACTGTCAGTTAGGTTATGTCAACCAATTACGTTACCTAACCAATTTTAAACAAAATAATTAATATAATTTAGAATTCTGTGTTTATTGTGGTAATTACTCAGTCTATAAATATTATGTATTATATAAAACATTACAACACCCAATGTAAATTAAGTTAAGTTATGGAATATATAATATTATTATAAATAATAAATAAAAAAAATATAATACTCAATCATTCAACCAAAAGTTATAATAGTTATATTTAATAACAGAAGAAAAAGAATAATTACAACAATTATATTAATTACGATTAAATAACAACAAATATAACCAAAAATGAAATAAACCTACAAGATTTGATTTACGAATTTCAGAAAACAAAAAATGGAAAGAAAATGAAATTTAATTTTGATTTTAAAAATGATAAAACGTCAGAATTTTTTAACTTTTTCAAAGGACTAATATTCGCATTATATATATATATATATATATATATATATATATATATATATATATATATATATATATATAATCGACTGCTTGTATTGGGTCGTTAAGTGGATTTAAGCTCTTTTATACTTTCTTTTTCTTGACTTTCTCTTTATTATGAACATATTTATTCAGACATTTAACTGAGAGAAGGAAAAACAAATTAGAACAATACGTAAAATTGGTTGACGTATTCTCTTTTAAAGTATGACTAGGCGAAATGCGAAAAATATTTTCTAAATATACACGGTGTCCGGGAATAAGTGTCGGATAAAGAAGACGTTATACCCTGACAGAAATATAGTATGATTGTCATTATATATTGTTATGATTGTCATATATTCATTGTTATGATTGTCATTATAATAAAATTTAAAAGATCACTTTATCAGAAAATTGAAAATAATATTCACAATTATTTGTCACCTTTTTCGTACACACGATACTTGCGAAAATTGTTCGGCCCCGCTCTGGGGAATAACCTACGGACAGCTGCGAAGACTTTGCCACTGTAGGTAAACACCGTACTCCGAGATAGTATTGGGTGTGTTAAAAATACTACTATTTTTTTGCACTCAATTAGAAAAAGGGTGTGTTTCACGTTTTATTTCAACAACGATTTATTCCTTTATAGCCAACGAATTGCGTCTATTTTATCCGACATCTATTCCCGGACACCGTGTATAATGAAGTCAACCTGCAAGGAAAAATGTAGACATCCTTCTAATTCATCACGTTACCCTATAAAATAAAAGTAGAATGTTGTCTGTTTATTTGTTTCTTTGTCTTTCTTTCACGCTTAAAATACCTAACGGTTTCAAATAAAATGTCACACACAATTAATATATACTCTAACTTAAGAGATAAGTTATATATAATTAACCTAAGAGATAAGTTATATATTAATCATTTATAGGAGCATATCAGTGAACAAAAATGCTTAAAAATTATGCCTGTGCACGAGAAACTACAAATGCTCTGTCGGAACTATAGAAAAACTTTCCATGACAATTATTAATAGGCAACATATACTTATTTGTTAATAGATAACATAACGTTGCCGCGTTTTAATGATAAATAAATATATCATTCCTGAACATAGTTTCCAAAGACGTTTATTGTTGAAACTTATGAATTCTCGTGTAAATAAATTTTACTGTTGGCAAGTAAACACATTTATCTACAGAATCTGCTTCCACACTATATACTTACCATTTATAATTTAGTAACTATAAAGATAAATATTTATCCTTGCGTATATTTAGGTAGCACTTACGTACTTCGACCAGGCGGAGAATTTTGGCAGATTGAGCGTTTGTACATAAGGTGTAGAGAAAAGGAAAGAGATCTGCTTAAATACCATGCGAGTGAAGCCGTGAGCAAAAGCTAATTTATTATAATCTACTTTAAAATTTTAATCGAAGTTACGGTTAAAATGCATGAGGTAATGAAAAGAAATGAAATATATAAATTCACAATAGTTATATATATATAAATATATATATATATATATATATATATATATATATATATATATATATATATATATATATATGAAAAAGATAACAAACATTTTTATTTCACATGTTCTTTAATTATCAAAATATTAATATCGTACTCCTTAGTACGACTCTATGGATGCATATGTATCACACGCAACTGCCCCGCAATTCACGCGTACATAAAAGATCGCTTGTGAAAGTTCAATAGCACGAAACTATGTTTAGTGATGTCAAAAATCTATAACTTCATAACTTAATGCGGAAAACTCATACTAGTTTTAATTCATACTTGTTTCACGAACCGATAAAAAAACAAGGATCCTGGTTGTATTTTGTTTTAATAGATTTTCGTACAATAATTATTTACAATTAATTTGTTTACTGTATTGTCAACTGTTTCGTCATTTATTCTATACTTCAGTGGTGTACAAAACTATGCAATCTAATCTTATAACGTAAAAACGGTTATAGTAAATAATATATAAGTAGCTATTAGGTGCATATAAAAAAGTTTCATGCCAAATAATAAGCTATATATAAAAGTTCCGTTTCAAATAACGAGCTATACATAAAAATGTTCCATTCCAAATAATGAGCTGTATATAAAAGTTCCGTTTCAAATAATGAGTTATACATAAAAATGTTCCATTCCAGATAATGAGCTATATATAAAAGTTCCATTCCAAATAATTAACTGTATATAAAAAGTTTAAGGATGTAAATTCTTTTTTTTTTTTATTTCATTGCCCTGTACAATTATTTGAAACTTTATTTTAACGTAGTTATAACCGTTTAATTATAAGTAGTCTAAAACTGTTTACTTATAACTAAGTAAGTGAAAAATATTTGTATGCTCAGATTCTGAAACAAAAAATACTTTATAATAATATGTAATAATAAATCTTTAAATATGTATTGTCTACAATATTTCGCACATTATCTATCTTCATTTAAATCATTACGTTCAAAAAGTTTTTAAATACATCCTTTATCCTTTTGGGCACTATAAGTTATAGATTTGTTTAAGTTTTATGTCAATTAGATTGTCTACAATATTTTCATATATTATATACCTATGTTTAAATCATTACGTTCAAAAAGTTTGAAATACATCCCTTATCCTTTTGGGCACTATAAGATATAGAATGGTTTAAATTTTATGTCAATTAGATTATCTACAATATTTTCATACATTATATACCTATGTTTAAATCATTACGTTCAAAAAAGCTTTTTAATACATCATTAGTCATAGTTTAAGTTTTATGTCAATTGGATAAAACGTTTCTTTTCAAATAACCAATGCTTTATCCAGGTAACTTTAATGTATCCGTCGTTAGCGCGCGCTGTGCCAGATGAGCCGTTCTCTTATTTGATTCATAGCGTTGATTACATTTATATCGGTGGAGTGTGCATGCGTCGCATTCTGTGAAATATTGTCTATGTACCATTTTACGTTTGTACGTAGATGTATCACAAGTGTTCGTCTAGTATAAATGACAAACAGTGCTGTGTTACTACTATTTTAAGGGTTATTTTTATCTTTATATCTTATTGAAGTGAAACTTCTTTTCACACGATGAGAGTAAAATGTCAAGGTCAAATTTCATGCAATGTTTTAATATAACACTTAGTTGTAACGTCTGAATGTAATGAACATATCGCAAGTAGGACGAAAAACGAGTACATAGCTAACCAATGAGAGAGATAGCTAAACATGATAGAATAAAGCAAGAAAGGTACGCATGCATGCAAAAATAGAGATCACTGCTGTTGTCAGTTGTTTTGTACGTTTTGTGAGTCAAAAGAAAACTTTATTTATATATTTATGATAGATTTATTACTAATTTTGCGTTGACTTCATCTATTACAAGACTAACAATATATGTATTTATTTTATTTATACATACGCAATGCAACTTCACATATAGTTGTCGTAAATATAATGTAAGACTGACGTCCTTTAACCAGATTTAGCTGTGTTCTTGTGCTGGTACCACGGTTATTTTGTTATTTGACCATTGTCTATTTAAATTTATATAATGATTTTATTTTGAGACGTTTATGTGGATTTTAATGATATTTCATTAATTTTTCAGAATGTACTATACTTTAAAATCTTTTTCCACGAATTTAGTACAATCTGTGGACTTATATTAAGTATATTTCCCTATCTTTCTCTCTGCTGTTTTATTCTTTACTTATATTTAAAAATTGAGGTTTAGATCGCTAAAGAAGTTTCACTTCTGTTACCCTATTGAGTTGCATGCACCCAAATTTAAATTTAGTACAATCTATGGACTTACACTTAGTATATTTGTCTCTCTATCTCATTGTTGTTTTATTCTTTATTATATATTTAAAAATCGAGGTTTAGATCGACAAAGAAGTTTCACTTCTGTCACATGAGTTACATGCTAACAAATTTGAATTTAGTACGATCTATGGACTTACATTTAGTATATTTCTCTCTCTTTCTCTCTGCTGTTTTATTCTTTACTTATATTTAAAAATTGAGGTTTAGATCGCTAAAGAAGTTTCACTTCTGTCACATGTGCCTATTGAGTTGCATGCTCCCAAATTTAAATTTATTACGATCTATGGACTTACATTTAGTATATTTGTCTCTCTTTCTCCTTGCTGTTTTATCCTTTATTAAATATTTAAAAATTGAGGTTTAGATCGCCAAAGAAATTTCACTTCTGTCCCATGTACCTACTGAGTTGCATGCGCTCAAATTTGAATTTGGTACGAACTATGGACTTACACTTAGTATATTTCTCTCTTTTTCTCTTTGCTGTTTTATCCTTTACTACATACTTAAAATTGAGGTTTAGATCGCCAAAGAAGTTTCACTTCTCTCACGTGTACTTACTGAGTTGCATGCGCTCAAATTTTTTCGAATGTTTTCAATTTTCTGTGTTCGTATAATTCAAATGCATTCAGAAATGGTACATTTATGGGCAGTCATTTGTTACTTTTCAAAAATTCTGTAAACCTGACTTGAAATAACTTAGTAACTGATAGATTTAATCTATATTTCATGTACAGGCTGGACCAAATAGAAAATTTTTTATCTGACTTTGGTTTTTATTCAATTTTGTTATTTGTTTTCTATTTCTTTGTGTTTCGTTTGCTTTTTTGCAATTGCTGTTTAGCGTTTTGTTATAGAAAATAATTGGTCAATTACACACGTTATACGTTAACGATTTTCTTATATAAAATGGAAAAATTATGTGTGGGAAGAGTGGTTGTAGTAGTTTAATAGTTTCGAAGAATTTTTGAAAAAGAAAATTTCGAAAAATTACTGAAAACTTTCTTTAAAAGTAGGAAAACAGGAATTACGAAAAATCCACAAATAAGGATAATTCGAGTAGGTTTTGATATCAGGCTTCTAGATTTAGGATCTGGATGTCACTATTTGGACCACTTGGATTACATGAAATTGATATTTTTTAGAACATTTAATGGTTAAAACTAATAAAGGTACTTTAGATTATTAGAAAACAAAATAATTAGATTACATAATTAATATTATAACTGTCTCTGGTTGAAAACAATCTTAGAATCCAACGGGTCGGTTTCAGTTACACTTCATGCAATCAAATTCTTGAATTCAATCATCAAATTCTCAAGAGGATTTGTAAATAATTGTCATACTAGCTGTCCTACGACTTCGTTCGAGTGTAATTAGGAAAACATTTTTTTTCTGTCCTATTTTTAAGTACTACCAGCTCAAGTTAACACACAGACAGACTATATATATATATATATATATATATATATATATATGTATATATATATATATATATATATATATACTTTTTTTTTTTAGATAAGAACTGATTAAAAGAAGCTGGGCCTTATTTCAGTCACATTTCTATAAAACAGCCGTGTTAAGTATTCCCATTTCTATAAAGTAGTCATACGCACTTAGGTTATGTGCAGCGCAGCCATCCTCTTTGGATTCTGATTTTCATTTTTGCTGGGATCGAATTTGAGGGCATCCTCACGCCTAGTCGATGTATATTGCTATTGATAACACGTGAGAGTGGGCTGATGACACAAAACTCTAATTGTTCAAGTATAGAGCTTGCACATGTAAGTGATTTGATTTCATTTATTCCGCTATAACAATTGTCAACTTTAGCAATTATTCGATATTTTTTTGCAGTCAGATCATACTTATTCTACCTAAGTTCGATGCTATGACAAAAAAGACTTTGATTAACTTCATCAAATTCTTCAGGAACATTTTTGCTTTAGATTCAAGAAACGAAGATTTTCATAAGTAAACTTATGGATTTATGAAGATTTGGGTACCTTTGTGATCATTGCAGAGAAGTAGTTTTATAACTAGAAGAGCGATGGTTATGTATAAACCAAAATCTCTCATCTCGCAAACTTGTACCACCTTAAAGTGGCGGTGAACGGTATAGGCAGGAGCTGTCGTGTCTCGAAACAAAATGCAGCAATGAATCTGATTCATCATACTGCAACCATCATGATATGATTGTAGATCACCCTTATACAATATCAATAAGTCAGCAATAGTTACTTGTTAAATTGTTAATTTAAGAAAGTCATATTCTTCAAAATAATCTTAAATAATCAGCACAATCCAATTTATTCCAGCAATAAATTCGAGGATTTGTTGTCGACACCGACACAATTTGAAAACCCACTCTTTTTGAAGAGAAATTTCTTCAAAGACGTCCAAGTCAGAAAAATGTTACGTTAAAATTGTGTAACGCCATTCCGTGCACGTGTAAAGGTTTGCCTGATATCTAATCTTTGAGCATGTGCATTATATTAATGAATTTATATTAAACATTGATGTATAATTTTATCGTTGAACGAACTGGCGGGTAATTTTTTTGATAAAAAATCTTATTTGCGCGTATTTTGAAAAAGAAACACAAAAAATGACGTCTCTCAGGCTGCTGGGCACTCGCGGACATTTAGTCTATTTAATAAGAGAATATAGAGATTACTTTAATCTAAAGATAAGTTTTAG
This sequence comes from Druceiella hillmani, assembly GCA_039881145.1. Classification (NCBI taxonomy): domain Eukaryota; kingdom Metazoa; phylum Arthropoda; class Insecta; order Lepidoptera; family Hepialidae; genus Druceiella; species Druceiella hillmani. The sequence goes on along the minus strand of JAYKKI010000051.1, from coordinate 6,533,686 downwards.
TCTACAAATAATAACTAACATGGACCATCAAAGAAGTTTTTAAACCTCTAAAAAATAACGAACTTGAACCATGAAAGAAATTCGCTTTTTCAGTGAGCTTGGGGATGAGGCTCATAACTTTTTTTTTAATTTAAATTTAATAATTTCGACTTTTTTTTTCTAGACTTAAAAATAACCTTCATGAACTTTGTTTCATTTTATTTAGTTTGCAATAGATTTTTTTAACTCTTAGTAACAATGCAATATTTAATCCAAAATATGTGTGTCCCTATTTTGGACTAAGTATTTAATTTTGGAATAAACTTGAATCATTTAATTTTGGAATAAGTTTAAATCATTTAATTTTGGAATAAGCTTGAATAATTTAATTCACATAGATGCCTTTTTTAAATTGAGAAAAATATAGTATCACTGAAAATTAAGCCTGGAATAATTAAAAAAAATTTTTGAATAAATTTCAAATGTCCAGAATACTGTGATCGTTATGTAAGTGAATAGGACTGATTATCCCGCAGTTATTTATCATATTCATGCGAAAAAATTCCATTAAACCATAGCAGTAAATCTACAAGATTTTGTGTTAGCACAGTGCTACGAATTTTTATGAATTCAGGGAATTTTTGAAGTGAAAACTTCTTTAGGTGCATTGGGAATTTTTTAGTAAGAAAAGGTTTTATGAATTCGCGTCACCGACATGCTGCTAACAACATATCTGAAGCTATGAGTATAATGTGTTGTTCTTGACCACCAGTGAATTCATATATATATATATATATATATATATATATATATATATATATCATTATTATAAATATGTATGTGATTATACAATAAAATAATTATTGACCACAGTAAATATGTATGCTTCAAAAAAATATTAATATTATGCAATTGGCAAAATTATGAACCATCAATAGAAATGTTATTAATTTGCTAATACTTTAGGACATAATTCAGAATCGGTTTGTAAGTTATTATGGATTATTAAATCTGTTAATTGTAAAAAATAACAAATATGGAATCTTATTCCAATATAAAATTAAGTTAACCCTCAATGTTATGAATGTATTCACGGAAAATTGAACCGATTTCACCTGAACAATATTGGAACAAACTTGTTTATTTGTTTGTATTTGTGTCACTTAAAAATTAAGAAAATGTAAGGCACATATATATTGTTGCAATACGGAAAATTAAACCGTTTTCACCTGAAAAACATTGGAACAAACTTGTTTATTTGTTTATATTTGCGTCACTTAAAAACTAAGAAAATGTAAGTCAAATATATATTGTTGCACTTCTTGGTAATAAATTAAAATCATGGATAAAACCAAAAATGCACAAACAACGTTTTGTTAATTTTCGTTAAATAAGTATTTAGAAGAAGAAACAAAAGTAAGAAAACAGCGGACAATAGAGAGAAGCGGCAAGAATATCCGTACGGAATGGAGACTGAGAACAGTCGTCCAGCACGAAAAAGAGGAACTTTTTCTGGAATCGTTGTGAAAATTAATGAGCTTCTGTTCTGACAAGTAGCCAGTTGATAGAAAAAAAATCATCGAAATCGGTCTAGACTAGTGGACAGAGGCGCATATAGATTTTAAAAGCAAATTTAGATCACAACAAATATTTAAAAAAAAAATCAGTTTTTAAAGAAAGGCCTTTCCAAAAAGTTATATAAAAAATTGTTGTCAAAAAAGTCGAGGAGTGAAAATAAAAGGGTCAATCTATTTACGATCATAATATTATTAACTATTCCGATGCCACAACTAAATAACATATCACATATTCCAATATCACAACTAAATAATACACTATGTATGCCAATGTCAAAATTAAATAACAGATTATTTATTCCAATGTTTCAACTAAATAACGCACTGAAGGTTCCACTGCAATAACTAAATAACGTATCAGGTATTCCAATGTCACAACTAAATAACAGACTACTTACTTCAATGCCACAGCTAAATAACATGCTGCGTATGCGTCACAAGTACATAACAGACTAATTATTCCAATCACACAACTAAGTAACAGACTACGTATGCCAATATCGCAATTAAATAACAGACTATCTATTCCGATGTTACAACTAAATAACAAACTAAGTATTCGAATACCACAACTAAATAACTTATTGCGTATTTCAACGTCACATTTAAATAATAGATTACGTATTCAAATGTCACAATTAAATAACAGGCTACTCATTCTAATGTTATAACTGAATAACAGACGAAGTATTCCAATGGCACAACTAAATAATATAATGTATTCCAATGTCACAATTAAATGACATACTACGTATACCAATGCCACAACTGAATAATAGACTATGTATTCCATTGCCACAACTAAATGAACCAAGTAATCTAAGCCTTACAAGCATGAATTATTTGGTTTAGGTCACGAAAAAATTTTGCTAAATGAAATAAAATTATTACAATAGCAAAAACCATAAAATAGTACAATAGTAATAGAACGTGTCTCATTTTTTGTATTTCTATGGTCATTTTAATCAAAATGGCGGCTGTTTAGTTAATTTAAAAAAAAGGTTAAATTAAAAAAAACAATGTGACAAGTTTTTTTTCATATAATCGTTCAAATAAAAATAATCACCAAGTTCTAAGTGATTTTTTATTGTGAAATTAAAATGCGTGGAATAAAAAGTAACTTTCACGTTCAAATTCAGCAAATTATCAAAACAAAGTAAAATTTGCAGCAATAAAAACAATTTTCAAGTTTGAACCTGGCACTTGAAATAAGTCTTGAGTGTCAAAAACTGCTCGAAATATTTGGCGTAAATAATATGATGCGCGTACCGGCTGCTGAGCATTAGGTCCTCGGTAATTGATATCTCTTATTGATAATTAATTAATTTTAAAAGTTTTCAATTAAACTTAGTATTCTTAAGGACACGAATTTTCCTAATTACATAAAATCTGAGAAGAAATAATTACTTGTTTTTCTTATTTTTTTACTCACGTTTCTGATGAAAAATCAATAATCAGAATAAAAGACAGAAAGCAAAAACAAAATACGATATCTTTTACGAAGGTCGACCCGCATTAAAGCAAAGGCTTTTGAAAATATTCCAGAGATAAAGTTTTAGTCTATTAATAATAAGTAGCTTATGGGAAGTTATTATTAATAGATAAAAACATTATCTTAAAGCGCTTATGGGGGTAAATGTTAATAGATTAATACTTCATTAGATTAAAATATTATCTTAAAGAATTATTATCTTAAGAGCTACTAAAACATTATCTTAATTATTAATAGATTAAACCATTATCTTAAAGAGCTCATAGGGATAAATAAATGTTCACCTCAGAATTAATGGTTTAATTTGGATAATCCAGATAACAATTTAACATTTTCAGATCAATAAGACTGAAGAAAATTAAATATGATTTCTAAGTGCTCATTTTATTCACATAAAAAGCAAACTCGACTTCAAAAGATCGTAAATTTTTGTACGTAACCTATATAATATATATTTATATATATATATATATATATATATATATATATATATATATTTTTAAATATATATAAATATGTATATATTATATGGTCGAAAGAAGAATAAAACAGGTTCACAATTAAATGAAACTACGTGATGTAGTATTATTTCTACTTTCTTTAAGTTCTTTACCACGACCTAGGTTTCGTTGTATTACATCTTCAGGTAGCCTATCAGCACAGATCTTCAAGAATATTTTCTAATAGCCCATCTGAAGATATTGTAATACTATTGTCTTTGTAATATATATATATATATATATATATATATATATATATATATATATATATACATATATATATATATATATATATACATATATATATATATATGTATATTTATATATAAATGCTGTTAGATGTTCCTAAGAGTTAATCTTTGCTAATAACCCACCTAAAGATGTTGTAGTACAACGAAACCTAGATCGTGGTAAAGAACTTAAAGAAAGTAGAAATAATATTACATCACGTAGTTTCATTTAATTGTGAAAAATGAATTTCTACAAAATGAACTTCAAATATATTCAAATAAAATATGTATCAAAAGAAACAAAATATCGCATCACTTCCGTTTGTCACCCTTCGTTTTTCTATCTTCTAACTTAAAAGCTTCCGAATTTTCCATGCGAATTTTATGCCCTTGGTTACCATATTAGAAAAAAGGCCAAACGGAAAAGTTTTACTTTCAGTTTGCGCCGATTTCCGTATCGAAATCGACCGAAACAAGTTTCTATTGTTGTCGAGTTACATAAGTAACAAACTTATGGGAACTGATAGTATTAAAACTTAGCCGGAACTTCGTGCTTAATGTAGGTTGTTACCGAAACTTGTTATACATGATTTTTGTCAGTATTATATCATTCAATTCGTATGTATTTTTGGTATTTGAAGCAAAATTGGGAAAACAGTACACTTACAGAATCGATTTGATGTCTGTCATACAGCCCGTCTACTTTTCAATCTATGAAATGTTTTCCTCAGCTATTATTTGATCTAAGAAGTTTAGAACTGTTTCATAATTACTGGTGATTTACAGTTTGATCCAAGCCATTGTATTCGAGTGTCAAAAAAACGAATGGACGTAAGGTAAGTCCAAAAACCGAACGCAAGTGTAAAAAAAACGAATGAACTAAAAATATAATTAGAATCTGAATTGATGTCAGATTAATTAATGGTCGAGTGTAATATAATAATATTCCTGAAGAGATCAATGTAGCCGAAAATAATGTCAAAGGGTTGGCGAGTTTCGCAATATCACGTTGATCAATGTACGTGCACGAAAAGCAGGTGAACGCTGAAAGGTTTTTGTACTTTCTTTAAATATATGAAGTGTATCTAAACAGATAAAGTACATCTGAACAGATAAAATATCTATATAAAATGTCTTAAGACAGATGAAATATATTTAGGCAGACGAAGTGTCTCTAGATAGGTGAAGTATCTCAGGGTAGGTGTAATATTTATAGACAGATGAAGTATCTCTAGACAGATAAAGTATCACTAGAAAGACGAATCATTTCTAGAGGGGTGAAATATCTCTAGACAAATGAAGTATTTTTAACAGAGATGAAGTATCCTTTGACAGATGAAGTATTTCTATTAAAATGAAGTATTCTTAGACAAATTAAGTATATTTAGGCAGATAAAGTATCACTAGACAGATGAATTATTTCTAGGTAGATGAAATATCTCTAGATAGACGAAGTATTTTGGGACGAATGAAGTATAGCTAGATAAATGAAGTATCTCTAGACTGATAAAGTATCTCTAGACAGATAAGGTATCACTAGATAGGTGAAGTATGTCTAGACAGATAAATTATTACTAGAAAGTTGAAGTATCTCTAGACAGATAAGATATAACTTGGAGTATAAAGATAAGGCATCAAGGATGAAGTATCTTTATACAGATAAGATATCACTAGATAGCTGAAGAATATTTAGACGGATAAGGTATCACTAGATAAGTAAAGTGCCTCTAGGCAGGTAAGGTATCACTAGATATGTGAAATATCTCTAAACAGATAATGTATCACTTAATACATGAATTATTTCTATACAGATAAAGTATCACTAGATATGTGAAGTATTTCTAGATAGATAAGATATCACGAGATATGTAAAGTATATCTCAAAAGATAAGGTATCACTAGATAGGTGAAGTATCTCTTGACAGATAAGGTATCACTAAATAGGTAAAGTGTCTCTAGAGAGATAAAGTATCACTAGCTATGTGAAGTATTTCAAAGACAGTTGGTATCACTAGATATGTAAAGCATCTCTCAACAGATAAGCTCCCACTAAATAGGTGAAGTGTCTCTAGAGAGATACAGTTTCACTAGATATGTGAAGTATCTCTAGACAGATAAGGTATCACTAGATATGTAAGGCATCTTTCAACAGATAAGGTGTCACGAAATAGGTGAAGTATCTCTATACAGATAAATTATCACTAGATAGGTGAAATATCTCTATACAGATAAATTATCACTAGATAGGTGAAGTATCTCTAGATAGATAAGGTATCACTAGATATGTAAAGTATCTTTCAACAGATAAGGTATCACTAGATATGTAAAGTATCTTTCAACAGATAAGGTATCACTAGATAGGTAAAGTATCTCTATACAGATAAATTATCTCTAGACAGTTAAAATATATCTAGATAAAACCGTGATATTTTTCTTTCATATGATAGTCAGACCCATTAAACGGTACAAATTCCAAAATTTAAGGGTTATCAGCATAATTATTTCATTATTTATATAAACCGGTTAAATTATTTATTAACACTGCAGAATATATAGCATTTCTATTAAACTATTTACAAATATTAATATTAATTTTCATCTTGTAGGCATCTTGGAGGTGTTGTGTATTTCATAGACGTAAAATATGGTGAACATATTGAGAACTATAAAATTTCCGATTAGAGCCATGGTTTTGTGATAAAAATTTGACTTAACTCTGCTTTTTTCATAATTTTGACTCTAGAGGTTACGGAGATTAAGAATAAATGGAGTAGGATATATTTTGTAGACACTTTAAACAATGTCTATAGTAGTAAAATCAAATTCTGAAAAAAAAAATTGTGCGTGTCTGCTTCTACGCGCGACTGGAGTTGTATAAAGTGTCTTGGAATGTATAAAATAAGTAACACTGTATATAAATATAAATATCATTAATTGTAAATGGAAAATTCTTTAATAAAGAAATGCCGAAAATATAATTATTTTCAAGTAATACACAAATGAACAAGAAGAAATTTATTAAAAAAAAATGAAAACATCTAGTAACCTCAGACTAAGGACTTAAAATTAAAAGAGACTTTTTAATTTTGTAGGCTAGAAGACACCAAACATTAATACATAATGACATTTCATGATTAGATCTTGATATAAGTGAACGAATCCGTCATTGCAATTACGCCATAAGAAAATGCTAATATGTATATCACACTCCATCATTGCGATTATACCATAAGAAAATGCCAAATAAACGTATTGATATCTCATTCTAAGGATGCACAGAACTGTTGCGCGGAGAGGCCGCCTAACGGTTACATTTTTTTAACACTCTTAACTTCTCATAAAATTTCATACCGGGCGCTATATATGAAAATCGATTCTTAAGAAGTAAACAACAAAAATTACCATAAATTTCTTGTAACTTGCTGTTTCAATTGATATTCCACACTATACATGAGATTAAAAAAGAATGTCGACCTATTTTATCCATTGTCAAATCGTTACGTGCATATTTTTTGGGTGTATTGAAATCTATGCGGGTTAATATGACTTAATATTGTACCAAATTTTAAGCTACTGAGTCAAAAGACTTCTCAGAAAATCCTCTTGAATATTTTTAGCAATATCTGTAGAAATGTCTTTCAAAAAATTCTAAAATATATAGGTTTGGAGTCCTTATAACGTTTTTTTTTAATTAATAAATCACGTAGTATACATCAGTGAAATAAAAAAAATGGATTATTTTATTTACACGTTTTAAAATTTTTGTATAAATCTTTTTAAGGGTTAATTATTGAAGTATATGCGGATCAATCATCTTATAAATCATATAGATATTTATAGGTTAGATAGATAGATAGATTTTATATAGATTAGATAGATAGATAGATTTTATATCGATTATATAGATTTTATAGATATTTATCAATCATCTTAATCCTTAAGCTAAGTTCATGAGTGGATCATGACGAAAGGATAGACAGATGTTTACGTGAACGATTTTTAAGGGTTCCGTTTTTCTTCTTCACAAGCAGTTTCCGTCAGTGTTGAATGTAATCTTTAACAACAATTAAGGTTGGTAACCGTACACTCTTTGATATAAAAATTCATTATAATTTTTTATTATTTTCTCCAGTGCGAAGATATAAGACGTTTCATATAACTAGAGAGACCATTAAAGTAACAATACACTAAAAGTCATGGAAATTGTTCGAATCACAATGTGATTGATTGAAAATGTTCAAAAGTCTTTTCTTCGAAATTTGTATAGATGATACGGTTATTTCTCTTGGCCATTTTTCCATGAACATTTTAGCTTTACCTCTTAACATGAAAACGTCTTTGAAGTCGATGCCGGGTGTGGGTAGGTAATCGCACCCAAATATCTATTCCAAATGACCGACAGTTTGAGTCGAATTAATTTCGAGTTTCAGCAAAGTCGAATTTAAGAGAATATTTCAAAGACGGAGAAAGATACGAGAATGGGAATTTGAAAAAGTTTGAAAATTTCTCGGCTTTCGTAAAGTGTCGCGATATATAAGGGCGAAGTACAACTAGATTTACAAAAATCATAGAACATAAAATTCCAAATATAAGGATACTGAAAACGCCGGAATCGTAATAAAAAAATATTTAATTTAAATTTCAGTATGCTATACATGATTAACGTTTTCACGAAATAACTGTGGCAGTGTCCCACAGTGCCATAACTTTTTTGTGTAAATGATCTATTTGATTTATTAACTCAAGTTATTAATTAAATATCCATCATTATTCTTTTAATGCAATTTGTATTCTTTTATAAGGTGCTGGTGTTGGAGAAGGATGCTCCGCATACCATGGACCTCTAAAAGAACGAACAAGTCTATCCTCGAACAGCTAAACATCAAAATTATATTTTCATTGATCTGTTGTTACTAAACGATTCTCAATTACCGTCAGTATTGTCCGTCAAAACCTAGATAAACTTGTCAAGTTCTTTGTGGAAGCAAAGTGGAAGGAAAGATACCCAGAGACTGATCAATCAGCCGTTGGTTTGATCAAGTAACTACTATCACTTGTCTTCCTGTAACAACAACCATGAGGAAAGCTGAAAACCGGACAAAGTGGAGGAAGCTTGTACATAAAGACACAAATGCCTTTCAAAGACACGACCTTCAGAAATGAAGAGGATGACCCAAGAAGAATATTCTTTTAGGGAAGTTCATGTCATTAAATTTATCAGCAGTAAACTTATGAACATATGAAGATTTGGTTATCTATTTGGAAATATCAAATACTATATATGTAACGAAACTTCTCATCAATAAACTTGTCCTTTTCAGTCACCGCGATATCTAAAGTGGTAGTATAGTGAGCAGGAAGAATGGAGTCTAATGACGATGAGCACGACAACCGTAAGCCATTCGTATGTGATCAGCATATACTCATCCGGAACCGTAGGTACAGCTAGTTAATAATAAATATTGTTGTTTAGTTTCTTATTCATTGTAAACATGAATAATAAACAAAATAAATGATTTCTAAACTTTTTACATAAAGTGGAATTTTTTAATACAAAGCTACCTCATGCAATGTTTCGATATGGTTATCCATCTTAACAATGAAGGTGTTTGACGTGGCTTAGCTTTGGTGATCAGGTATTAATTGGATGACAGAAATTAATGGCTGAGATTTTTTCCCGGTATTTCATTTTATAATCTTATTCACAGGGTTTAGAGAAATTTCACCCGAAAATTAAAGTTATTTATTATTTTAAAAGGTAATAAATATTTGTTTTCTTCTAGACGGTTTTGTTATTTGTGGAAGCAAACGCATTATTTATGTTTGATATTAAATAACGAGAGATGGCGCTAGGGAGGTGTGACGTGTCACTTAGTTACGAAATAATTTCATTATCCACTTTTGTAGTGTTAATTCGGTGTTAAGAAATTACAATCTAATTAAAATTGTAAAAGCATACTAAGATGTTCGGAAAATTGAATTGTATCCACCAATAAATATTATGTGCGGCAGTATTGTAAATTGTATTGAAAAATTGTATTGTGTCCACCAATAAATATTACGTGCGGGAGTATTGTAAATTGCATTGAAAAATTGTATTGTGTCCACCAATAAATATTACGTGCGGGAGTATTGTAAATTGTATTGAAAAATTGTATTGTGTCCACCAATAAATATTACGTGCGGGAGTATTGTAAATTGTATTGACAAATTGTATTGTGTCCACCAATAAATATTACGTGCGGCAGTATTGTAAATTGTATTGAAAAATTGTACTGTGTCTACCAATAAATATTACGTGCGGGAGTATTGTAAATTGTATTGAAAAATTGTATTGTGTCCACCAATAAATATTACGTGCGGGAGTATTGTAAATTGTATTGACAAATTGTATTGTGTCCACCAATAAATATTACGTGCGGGAGTATTGTAAATTGTATTGAAAAATTGTATTGTGTCCACCAATAAATATTACGTGCGGCAATATTGTAAATTGTATTGAAAAATTGTATTGTATCCACCAATAAATATTACGTGCGGGAGTATTGTAAATTGTACTGAAAAATCGTATTGTACCCACCAATAAATATTACGTGCGGGAGATTTGGACAATATGGCATAAAGTCGTTTTGCCTATTTCGATGCCAGGGTAAATAACGGAGTAAAGGCGTTTAGGTTTATTGATACATAATTTAACTATGGGAAATCAGAATCCGATTATGATATGGTTATAAATCTAGGGCCTCGTAAATAGGTTTTAGCCATGTGACTGTGAGACATGTGTATTTTCTATAACATAGGGCAGATATTTTTTTTTCAATATTACAGTAAAATATATTGTTTGTATATTCTTTTTTTTTGTTTTAATTTTGAAAGTTTTACAAATGTGATACAATTAAAACACATGTTTAAAGGTTAAACCTTTAAACTTGTATCAAGTTTATACCACTCGTCTATTTGACTGTTTAGAACAAATTTACGTACTTGTTTATTTAGTCTTCAGGTCATCATTCATTTTCTGGTTTACAGCGTTTCATAGCAAAGAGGTACTCCTATTGTGAAACTTCTTCATCTTTCTGTGTATTACAGCTATTTTTTTAAAAAATACTAAAGCCATTAGCCTAAAAAAAGCACCAAGGCCTTAATCTATGAGAAACTTTAACAATTTTTTTTTAAAGATTACGATGATACTTTTTAAATATTTTAAGGGTGAGTATTACTGCCATATGGAAACACCCCTGGTGTTTTCCATATAGCAGTAATATAGTTCGAAAAAACGATGTACTCTGGGGCTCTTAGCTTTTAAGTTTTCGGCAAATTTTAAACCTACACCTATTGATAGAACATGGGAGTAAACATCACAGGAAAATTAAAACAATTCAGTCTATTGTAATGAGTAAATTGAGTGACCTGTTACAGAGAAAGTTAACTCAATATTATTACTAATCCGTGTTATTTTTATAATATAATTATAAAAAATATTTTATTGTCTAATATTAATTAGAACTAGATTTTACGTACGTATTAAAGGTACTAAACTCAATATGTGGGGGTTATACCTGCCCTTAATCTATTTTTGTCTATCAGTTCCTTTGCCTATTTGGAACGAGTTGGCATACAAATCTATTCCTTATTTTAGAGTTTTATTGACAACTTACAAATGATATTTCTAAGAATAAACTCAGTTTTGTGTCACCTCAATCTGTTAAACAAAAGTCGAAGAACAATTTTTTTATAGATTTTCTTATTATTTCTGGCTGTCGCTCGGCTTGCTTGTCGGCCGAACTAATGTCCTAATTTATTTAATTTATTAATTTATGTATTTACATACAGTTATGGATATATTACAATTATAGCATCTATGCGTTTTAAAAACGATAACCAGACAACTAATAAATTCTTTAACACTACAACACATAACGATGACATACTTCAAGGAGTATATTCTCAATTTAACCAACTGTAAGCTGGAGCAACAGTGATCATATGGTTGAGCATTCGTATACCATGGAAAAGTGGAGAATTATGATATAAATCGGTTCTAGATGTCAGTATAATAAAAAAATTATGACTACGCGAGCGCAGGTAGTTATCAGATGAGAAGAGCGAGAGTTTTTCCCATAAATTAGGACATGCAATTTTTCCATTTAACAAGCGGAAAATGAATTTCACTAATAAAACTTCTTTTCTGTGTTGCAACGTAGAGTAACCCAGCATACCCATGAGCCCAAGCTAATCTAAATACATAGATTCCAAATAGGTTCAGTTGTTGCTGAGATTAGCGTGCACAATGAAGGTGCGCACAGACAAATAGACAAGCAGACAAACTGGCAAAGAGACAAGCAGAAAAACAATCTAAAAACTGTTGTTTTAGGCTTAATAGCGTGTCAGTGGGTTGTAAGTAGCACTTAGTTTTGCTAAAAAAAATTTAGTATACGTACTGAGTTTTTTTACAATTTTATTATATACTTAGATTTTCCTGACACAAAATAGGCATAGAATATATTTTATAAGAAAAAAGTAGTTTGGAGACAAATACAGATCATTTAATTTATTAAACCTTATTCTCCAGATATCATCATGAAAAATGCCTGTTTTATAAAAAGCAAGGGATGAAGGAAAATTTAAATTTATGCAAGTATTTTCGTGATAACAGAGTAAAGAAAAATCTTTCTGAGTACACTGAAATGAAAAGCTTTCCGGTTAGGAGCGGGAAAATGCTCGTAAATAAGGAAAATGTTGGGGTGAATATTTTCAAGAGAGATTTTGAAGCACGGGTGAGCAGATGAACGACAAAAGGCTGGATAAATGTTAAGTGGTAATGGACAGTTAATTTTTATCTATGTAATGATTACTGGCGGCGTATATTATGTCAAAATATGAGAACTGCACGAGATTTATAGCAATTTGTTTATAGAGTATGGCGCGTAATATGTTGGGGAGGCCTTAATTTATCGAGTACTTTTTAATTTAGCCCGAGTATTTTTATCGTGTACCTTTTACTTAAATTAATAATATTCTCATACTGTTTGTATTTTATAAATTGTCATGATGTTCGTACAGGTACTCATAAAGTGTATGGCAGCTGATTATGGATTTTAATACATTGAAAGTTGGACTTGGCTATTGCGATTCGTCTTCTCTATTTTAGGGTATTGTTTTCCAAAATGAAAAACAACGGAAAATTTATAGGATCACTTTGTTGTCCGTCGGTCCGTCCGTCTGTCTGTCAAAGACCTTCTTTTCAGAAACAGTTTGAGATATTAAGTTGTAATTAATATCATACACTTGAAACCTATATATGGTTTTAGAGTAAAAATTTACAACAAACTTATGAGTGTCTGGAAATTTTGTCTATCCTGTTTGTCTATGAAATCCTCAAAACTCATTTGCTTTATATTGTTTTCAAATTTCACAAAATCTAGCACTGTTAGTAAAGAAATTTATAGTAAAAATAAACCAGATTATTTGTAATTCTTTTTCATTCCAATGGTTAGTAAGGTGTTTGGCAACCCTTTAGTTTATAGAGTGCGTTTTTTACAAGTTCTTTTTTGATATAGTTTTCGAAAGAAGATAAAATCTATGATTATACTTTAATGCTATGTGACCTGGTTTCGTCTGTTCAAATAAAAAAAAATTACACGTGAAAACTTCTCGGTTCGAAGTGAAAACTTTAAAAAAATTAAATTACAAATAATATTTAAAGTAAATTTTATTCATATGGTATTAGAGTTAAAAGAAAACCAGTCAAGTTCGAGTTTCGCTTGTGCGTCTAGGTTTCCCTACTTCGTTTAAAGTGAAAGTCCTTTATCATAGGTCGTCGCTCATATGGAAATCCGCAGCACAATATATATTTAATAATATCTGATGTAATTAAGTTGGGGAGACATATATGTTAACGTAAATGTATTTAAAACTATGGTATCTGGAATTATCGTTAAGTTTTCCTACATTTGTGTATGCTTCCAAAAACTTTGGTTTTGTCATAATTTTTAGTTCAGGAGTTTCCGAATTAAGGATGAGGTGAGAGGGCTTCTTATCTTTCTCGCAAATTTTTTTAGTATCTTTCTGTACATGAAATCGGGAGAAAAATATTTGTAAATCCCTTAAAAGTGGACTTTCCAAACGATATCACTATGTCAAATTCCAAGTACTTAGTTTAAGGATTTCTGATAAAAAAAACACCTGTAATGGATAGATGAGCGGTAAATGATTTTGTAGGATTTCCGTTTGATGAGGTACGGATATCTAGAAATGAGAACGACTGTGTAAACGTGGATGTCCTAAACTTCCAAAAGGAAGCTTATGGAATATGTTTCACGGAAACCACACCTGGCTATTGAAGAAGAAAATTAATATCACCAATAAGGAGGTCAGTAACAAATAGGTACTATTAGAACTAGCAATAAATGCCCGGCAAAACACAGTCGTAATATTCATTTTTACGAGCAGCTAACGCCCGAAGCCGGCCCGGTGCAATATGTCATATTAACGTGGGAACGTGGCCGGAATACTGCATCGACATAAGTTTTATTAGAACTGGAGTGGCAGTTAAACTAGGTAACCTGATACAGCGTGATTCTTTTTAGATCGTGCGACTGGTGAGTTGATGTAAAGATTATAATCAGTTGTCATTTTTAAACGAGTTTTGAAAGACCTATTCAAATGCGGTGTAAAATGCGTGGGATGGATTCGGGATAGTTTATTTATTTTGTGGTGGTATTTCAATATGATATTTTATTATCATATGTTTACTATTGAAATGTATTGTAGCATTTACAAAGCTACAAAAATTTTTTTATTTATGTTCGTGGGGGTATTTTAATATGATATTTCAATACCATAAGTTTGCCACTGATGGTAAAGAAATGTATTGCAACATTTACGAAATTTTCTAACAGATGGACGGATGTAACGGATTTCAATGGAACGTTGATATAAAAATTATAAAGTAGTTTTATTTTTAAATCAAGGTTTAAAAAATCTATTCAAATGCCACATAAAATGGAAGAGATGGATGTGTTATAGTTTTTATTAATATTTGTGGTGGAATGTGATATTCCATTACCTAAGTTTATCACTTATGGTAATGAAATGTATCACAGCATTTACAAAACTTTCTGCAAGATGGACGGGTTTGAAGATAATTACAAAGATTGTAATGGAACGTTAAAATAAAAAAATTCTAGCTGCCATTTTTTAATTAAGTTTTGAAAGACCTTTTCAAATGCGGTATAAATTGGATGGGGTGGATGCGCGATATTTTTCATTTGTATTTGGTATTTCATTACAATAAGTTTACAATTTATGGTAATGAAATATATTGAAGCATATATACAATTTTCAGACAGAAGGACGGCTTTGGAGATAAGTATAAGGATTGTCACGGAACGTTGATGTAAAAATTACCAGTTGCCATTTTTAAACTAAGTTTTGAAAGACTTTTTCAAATGAGGTTTGAAATGGATGGAATGTACGATATTTTTTATTCATGTTTGTGATGGTAATTCATTACCCTAAGTGGTGAATAACAGCAATCACAAAACTATATGAGAGACGTAACAGTAATTACAAGGATCACAATTGACTTCTAAGGAAAACAATGAGCATCGTGCGCATTGTTTCCTTTGTGAAGAGGGAGAAACTTGTTTAAATATGAATATCCTAGTTTTCAAGATTCTATTCCACTTTCAAGTATTTTGTCCACAAGTACTTTAAGTGTCCTGTTAGAAAAAGACGCTTAATATTCCTAGGCTTAACATAAAAACAACGTTTTGATTCAAAAACTTGGAATTAAAATAATGAACGCTGGAGAATTCTTGAATGCTATGGACACATTGCGCGGGATCCTGCCGACAGCATTGAAAAGCTCATTACCAAAACTCATACCGGCATGGTTGAAGAATGGGGACCAAGGGGATGCTGTCTTAAAGCCTATCAGACCAGAATCGAGGAACGCTTTGCACTACGTTACATGATGCAAAACATATTTCTGAGAATAAGAACGTATTGCGAAAGATAATTAGAGAGAGGGTATCTTCAACTTTGTTTTTCTTCTGAAATTTGAAGAAATTAAAAAAATATTTTTACAGGTTTAAATAAATCTAAATATGAAAAAGGTAACCGTATAAAGCGAATGGATTTAGCTGGTTTCCTTTCTTTACTTCTGATTTTTTTTACTTTAAAGAAGACGACATTTTGATAAGTTTTCATTAAAATGTCTGATCGTTGTTCATAAAAACCTCAATATCGCATGGACCTAACATAGAACTAACATAATGCTATTGTCCCGGAACCAATATATAATGATAATAAATTTTTAAAAAGGAGCATTGTGTTTTTGGTATTTGATATTTTTAATTATTTGTGTCATCGAAAATACGTTAATGTATTCCAAAGGATATTGTGTTTTAAGGATAAATTTTAAAAATATTGTTTTATAGGATTTTTGATAATTTAATAAAAATTTTTTAAATGAAAAAAAATAGAAAATGAACCTTTTTTTTAATTTTAATGTATCTTATAGTTAGGGATAATATACAATTTTTTTCATATACAAGACGCAAGCGTAATCAGTTAACGTAATCATTAATTTTTGCTTTGAAATATTTACAATAGAAAAAAATATTGTATAGTCCAAAAGTATCAAAATATGACTCGCACAACATAAACATACGTAGAATAATATAAATTATTAAAAAGTAAACGCGAGGTATTAATATTAAATTAATAAAACATTTTTGACATTTCTTAACCGTGTCGTAACTCAAATGTTATTTGTAACGGAGATATCCGTTGACAGATAACTTGTGTATTTACCAGAGTTAAAACTTTTATCATGTCATATAAAAAAAGAATATAACAGGGATTAAATATAGCATTTAAGTCTAGTCTACGATTAAAACTTCTAAGTAGAGTCTACGATTTAAACATTGTACTGATAGTATTAAATATAAATTAAGTTTTTTTCTGCTAAGCTTAGCCATAAATATATCACAAACATAAGAAGCATTTATTAACATTAATATCAGACGGCAATATTTAATAAAACATCATACTTTTATTCTTAATAAAACAAAATTACAATTTTTAATATGACTTATAAATGACGAAAGTATAGCCCTCGAGATTATAAGCAGATGTTGTATTGCGTAGGAAGGCGGGAATATTTTGCTATTCCGGCTACCTGTTTTATCGACGTTTTCTATGTCATTCGTTATCAAGAATCTAGTTTTATTACGAAAATGACGTTCACAGGGCCGTTTTAGTTCCAATATCCATCTTCTGTGTTTAGAATATTAATTACTACACAATTCTAGTATAATTTTACGTGAACAAAATCGAGGATAACAACTAGTAATTTATAAGCCTAAATATGAATTAAAACAACATAATTTAAGTACAATATTATAAAAAAAATTAAGTTCTTCACGAGAAAGTATGTTTAACGTGACTGTGTCTCTCATTTATCAATCATGGAACTGTCTTTATAAGACCACCGGTATTTAGGAAATTAAAAACAGTGGCACCGACAGAAACACAGTGGAGCAGTGGTCGTTACGAGCCTAGTGACGCTCATTAATATGTATCATGAGAGTTTTGTAGCTGAGTGTCGTAAAAATACACAGAATTGCGTTTTGCGAGAAAGTAATGAGAAAGAATGGTACAGTTTCGCTGTGCCTTTAAAAGGGATAATGATTATTTTTGGGAAAGTGTTTAAAATCATGCATAAGTATCTAATATGGCTCAAAATATTTAATATGGTTTTTAATACAATTAATACTTTGAAAATAATGTATTTTAAATTCTGTTTCAAATTTAGCTCCAAAACGTTAATACTTGTTACGTGCCTGCTGTGATTTGAAATGCACTACTGGTAAACTGATAAGGTAATGATAAACTGATAAGTTAAAAAAAAGTTTTTTCATAATTTTTGTAATTAAAGATGAGTTTAAAACTCACCTTTTCTAAGTCATTATTTTATAAGTATTGTGGAGTACCTCAGTGTGCAAGTACTACAATTAAAACATCTGAAAAGTTATTTGTTTACGTTCCACGTTCGGAAAACAATAGAAAAATATGGCTTCAGCTAGCTCGCAGGGATCCGATACTTGTGTCTACACATTATACAAGATCATTTCAATTTTAAAAGTTTTGATTTACTTTATTTAAATTCATTACCATGACCTAGGTTTCGTTGTATTACAACATCTTCATCTTAAATCTTAGGAACTTCGAACAGCATTTATATATTATACAAAACAATAGCGGAAGCCGGGTTTGTCAGGGTTTTCCCACTGCTTACGGTAGTGAGTTTATTGTAGGGGAGCAGTGTAGTTTTTATTATATTTTCAGAAGTTATACGATATACAAGTATTTTAGTGATGGTAATAAATTAAATTGATGTTATTATATGAGGTTATACAATGCGAATGTTCCGGTGTATGTAGTAAAATTAAATGGATATTATTCTCAGTAATATATTTATACAATAGCAAGGGTATCTGATGGTTAGAACAAGGTTATATAATTAATTATACATATCTCCTATTTTATTTTTATTTTTTAAATTTTTATTTAGATGTGTAGCCTAGCTGAAACAATTTGAAGTGTACTGTAGTATCAATGTTGTCTAACTATATTACGTCTAGAACACAAGTGATGATATTATATTTAGTTGTTCATTCAATATATTAACGTTGGTATCTTTTTTATGTCAGTTTATTTCTAATGTTTCTAGGATATTGAGTTTATTGCCTTATATATTTTAATTTTTATTGTATTAAAAGTTATTATTTTTCAAGTTTTCAAAAATGAAAATAATTTGTTTAATAAAAGATGAAACATAACCTCAAAATCAAACAATTTTTCGTATTATCCGGTTAAATTTTTAGGCTTATAAATACCCATGACTATTATAAATACTGTAAGCAAAGTTCGAAGAAATTAAACGGCAATTGTTTTTAAAGGGAATAAACTTCAAAGAAGTTAAACGAAAATCCCTATAAAACAATTTAACCAAACAACGTCGTCTTTAACAGAGATGATGTTTGCGAAGAAGTGACGTCATAAATTTTGAGAGTGACTTAATTACATTTTGATTTTCAAATAAAAATTAAATTCCTTAAAAATAAAGTAAAATATTCTATTTTATAGTATTGTTATTATGGAAACTACCGTTTCGTGGAAAAATTATATTTTTATTAGAATACAACAAACATCTCTATTGATCAATCTTGGAACAACCTGTATAAGGCGGCCGGTGTTTAGCGAACAAGATACGGTGGCGCCGACAGAAATACAGCGGAGCAGTGGTCGTTACGCGCCTAGTGACGCTCATTAATATGTTTTATGATAGTTTTGTAGCCGAGTGTCGTCAAATTTATTACAGATACCGATTTGTAGCCAGTCGGGGCGTTAATATATTATGTTTATGAGCTTACCGCAGTTCGGAGGCAGGTTTTCATTGGAATTTATTACGATTTCGAAGATGGAAAAGTGCGGAGCGTTATAAAGTAGGGTTAGATGGACACGTTTCGTAACGCATTTACTGGTAAAATTCGATAAAATAGTAGAGATATGTCGATGAATTCTGAAATACCTGTATCAGACTTAGAGAGAGTGGAATCACGAAATTTTTCGGATATGATCTTTTTGTTTACAGTGACTTTGTTAAGAGTAAATTGATCCTTGAGTCGTTTAGAGTGTTCACAAAATGGTTTCTAGTAAGTATGGTGGTACTAAATGGCTCATACGGAAGAGAAAAATTTAACTCTGGTGGATGAGGACGTGTTTGTAAACATAGGACACTATTACGGATGGAATTGAAAGTTACGGAAATACGCACAAAGAGAGATGATTACGGAATCTTGTAGGGGTTTTGGGTAACCTCAGTTCATGTGAGAATACGTCAAATGTGTTTGGCTGCGTATGATAAGAATATTTCAAATGTATTTTAAGTCAGATTTATCTTTGTAAGTTATAAAAATATTGCTAAACACATTTTGAAGAATGAAAGTGTGTTTGCAAGTTATCCCCAGGCTTTGGTGATGGAGCCAGAAGGAGCGATAAGAACTCCTCAATAACATTTACCGAGTTTGGGTTTGTTTGACTTACCCGGCGCATCCTTTGGTCAACGTAGTGGCTAGAGTCTGATAATATTGTTGTAAGTAGTGGTGATAGAAAATTCTCAATAGTGAGCATGAGTAGGCTCACCGACTTTTGTTTGGATTGTCTAACGAGTCCTTTTGTCAAAGGTGCTGGTCGTGGTCTGGTGTTATAATCAGAAGTTGGTGATTGGTGATAGAAACACTTCACAGGTGATGAAAAAAATTATTGAGTACGGATTCGTTTGACTGGTCTTGACGTAAGCAAGAAACTAACAAAATAATTCGATAGGTATAAAGAATAGGTACATACAAAGGCATAAAGCAACTAAGATGTTGGTAGGTAGGTAAAATATGTCATCTGACTTTGTGGTAAATTTTCACTCAAACTTCTTGATATTTGGTAGACGAAACGCTAAGAGGTAATTCCACAGGGTTTCGGTGGCATATGACGTTAACCTAACGGTTGTCTGCTGACCGATTTATACTATATGGACCAAGATATTTACAAAAACAAAATACTATAGAGTGCGATCAAATGTCGACATTATCGTTTTAAATCTGTACGATAATTTGTGGTGTTATAGATAATAAACGCTTATTCTCTGTCACTTAAGTCCTTATGGAATCTCTAAAGATTTTTAACCATGCTTCTCTGCTTGTTTTTTATCTCCAATTATGAATTTCCGATTTTCCACGACCTCATTTTTATCTGGTTTTTCCATCTAGGCCTAAGTTTTTCTCCAGACTGTGAGCTTTCAGGGCTTCTTTCCGTGTTCCCTAGCCAGTGGATTCTTTTTTTTTCTTATTTATGGAACTACATCCATTTCCAGGCATCCGTAAAACATTTTTTTTATCTTCATATTGTTCATGCTCCCAATAAATCTAATACAAAACATAGATATAGCTTTTATTTAAAGCTAAAGATATATAGCAAAAAAAACATTCAATGTGTAGAATAAATAAATAGATACCTTCAAATAAATCGTTACCTTTCCACCACATCTGCAACCACTTATATATCGATGGAGTTTATAAGAAATGAATGCATAAATGACAAACAAATAATCAACTTTTGATTAGATGGAACTATTTATATTCTATTGTTTATTTAAAGACCGACGTTCGACGGTCGGTTCGTCTGTCCCTCTGTTATATTCTTACCGTATTTACAATTTTAGAAATATCTGTGTGAAGTATTGTAGATCGATGTTTTAAGTGGAAATCTGAATTTGCAATGAACAGCGTAGTCTTAGTAACAATAAAATTAAGAAAACTTCTAATCTTAATATGACTTTGAATTGAACTCAGTCATTTGCGCATTTCATCGAGTGGAATTTCATCTATCGACTATAATTCAGCGTTCCATCGAGTGGAATGTCATCTGTGGAATATCATTATGTATTCCATCGAGTGGAATATTATTCTGTGAAATCCAGTGGAATGTCATCCTGTGGAATATCATTCTGTATTCCATCAAGTGGAATGTCATCCTGTGGAATATCGTTCTATATTCCATAGAGTGAAATGTCATGCTATGGAATATCAATCTATATTCCATCGAGTGAAATGTCGTCCTGTGAAATGTTGTTCCATATTCCATCGAGTGGAATGTCATCCTATGGAATATCATTGTGTGTTTCACCGAGTGAAATGTCAATCTGTGGAATATCATTCTGTGTTCCATTAAGTGGAATGTTATCCCATGGAATATCATTCTGTGTTCCATCGAGTGGAATGCCATCCCGTGGAATATCATTCTGTCTTCCATCGAGTGGAATGTCATCTTTTAAAATATCATTCTATATTTTGTCGAGTGTAATATTGCGCAATATATTTAGTGGAATATTATACTGATTTCCTGCAAAATGGCAAGTCTATTGAAAAGATATTGAGGTTTCTAAGATTTTTTTATTTTGAAGATTTCTTTGCACAATATTAAGCATTAGCAGTAAAGTAAGGTTCATTCCATTCACGTCAATTTTGAACAGATAAAATATTATACTCTGACTTTTTATTGTCTATTAAATATACAAATATAAGAAAAAGTTAGAAATAAAAATAATTTACCAGGGTGGAAAGGGTAGGGCCAAAACATACGTATAAATTGGAGGCCGGAAACAGTCGCTAAGCACGGAAAAGGTTTCGTGGAAAATTGTTTATGAAAATTAGACTATTTGACAAATCATTATTTTTGTATTGATAGTTAGGAAATCGATAGAAAAAAATCTACAAAATTGGTCAAGAATTGCGATTTGTAACTTATCCTTATACGCACATACGTAGAGACCAACAGACGGAGAGGCATGTCATTTTCAAAGACAAATTTAGATCATGATAAATATTTAAAAAAATTTAATTTTATAGATATATCTCCTCTTTTCAAAAAGTTACATTAAATGTTGATTACTTTTAAAATTAAAGTTACATTAAATGTTGATTACTATTAAAATAAAAGAGTTATAATTATTTCTACCGACAAAAATCTTGGAAATTGCGCGTAACGAAGACCTATATTTAAATTATTTTGAGCATTTTGCAACTTAGTTTTGCGGAATTATTATGAGAACCTTTTTATTGTGTTGATATGTAATTGATCTCATTTCCAAATGTCTGTATATAACTAAAACCAGTACCATTTTAATTATTATTTTTTAACTTTTTGAGATACCAGACATCCCGATACAAAATGAGCCAGGATCAGGATCCAAATATAAAATAAGAAAGGTATACCAACCTGCGTGGCTGCGTGTAGGGCCGCCTGCAGCCTTTCGATGTGGTGGATTGCAGCTCGTAGGATTTCCAGCTTGGGCAGACGACCTGAACCGGCACGAGCCCGAACCCGCAACTCATCGAATGCGGCGTTAACCTGTCGACAAGCCATTATAAAACTATTTATTGGGAAAATGATTTCATTTAAACTCAGTTCTAGATTGTTTATGTCGTTGCTAGTTTGTGATATATTGGATGAATTCTAGCTATGTAAAAATAAACTTATTAAGTACGAGTCAAAGTTGCACTATAAAGGTTCCGGACACACTTATATACAAAGAAAAGTTTTTACGCGAGTCCTGAGGTATGAACTTGCCTTAAGAAAATACGATTCAGAAGTTGAGATAACTGAATGAAGGATTCGGTACTTCGACACAAACTTTTGTTCAAAATCAACACGACGTAAAGACAGAGACGGCGGTAAACGAAAGCTATACTATGAGATTTAGAATCACTGCTTTAGTTTCCAGTAAATTTCAAGGAAACTTGTTTTTTCAGAGTATTAATTGTAGTAGTTTTGGAGATGAAGGAGGGGGAATGGAATATGTTTTTTGGATCTTTTATTTCAAATTTTGAATTTTTTTTTAAATCCCCAAAAATCACCATGGACTCCACGTGACTCAAAATTAAAACTCTTTTTTATACCAAACTTGCTTCCTCCAAGTTTTAAAACATAAGGAGTTATAAAAATCTTCTACTTCAGTTTCCAAAACCTTCCTTCCTAAATCCCTTTCTCCTCCCAAGACAGCTTATACCCTAATCGTGTAAAACGATTATTAAACCAGTAGCTTTATGTGCTGCTGAAACTTAATCAAAAAACTTGAAAGGTTTATTGACCCTATTTGGCGTTGGATATCTTAGGAAACATTTATGCCGCAACTTATGAAACTGGATTTTGTAGGATAAGAACTAATACTGAACCTTATAACTGCTATAATAATCCTTTGTGGACATAAGGTTCTAGAAATTCAGATGACTGATCCATACATAATAAAACGAATGGAAGAAAAATGAGTATCAAAGAAGGTGCTCAACTGCAAACTGGAAGGCAATCATCAATCGGGTCTGTGAAGAATGGATTATTTAGACCACCTAGAGCACCAGCTTCGACATCTGAAACTGGGAGACCGAAGACTTGTAGTATCGAGACATGAAGGTGACCAAAAATAATTGAAAGGACTCTTTATTTTAACGCTGGATAAGAAAGCTTATACACAAAATATCTTTACTTATTTGATATTTGTACATTTATTTCTTCTAAACCAATTAAAATATAAGTGGTTGCCGATGTCGTGAAAAGTTAACGACTTGTTTGAAGGTATTTTAAGGACTTGTTTGAAGGTATTTTAACAACTTGTTTGAATATATTCTAACGACTTGTTTGAATATATTCTAACGACTTGTTCGAAGGTACTTTAACGACTTGTTTCAAGGTATTTTAACGACTTGTTTGAAGGTATTTTAACGACTAGTTTGAAGGTATTTTAACGACTTGTTTGAAGGTATTTTAACTACTTGTTTGAAGGTATTTTAACGACTTGTTTGAAGGTATTTTAACGACTTGTTAGAAGGTATTTTAATGACTTGTTTGAAGGTCATTTAAAGTTTTGTTTGAAGGTATTTATTTATTTGGCGAATGTTTGTTCTTTTTGCTTTAAATCTTTAACTTTAAAACGTTGCAGTCAATTGGTCTTTGTGCACCTTTTATAAATGCTGTTTTTATTTTTGAATTACAATGTAGTCAAATAACCAGGCTATATTATATAGCAAAATAGTAAAATAGTCAGGCTGCATATTATCGAAATAAATACAGTTTTTATAAAAGGTGCCCAAAGACCAAATGACTGCGCTATTTTAACGATATTGACGCAGTATAAGGAGCAAATATTCGCTAAATAAATAAATAATTACCTACAAACAAGTCGTTAACTTTCCTACAATATCTGCAATCACTTATTGATATTGACTCTCAGTTTAAATGTTCTTAACTTAATGATATTAATAAACAATAAAAACTATTCTAGATCAAAGTAAACTATGTCATTTCGTACGGAGGGGACTAAAGACAGATGAACGTTGTAGGATATTTGTACGCGTTCTAGAAGGTGAAATAAACTATGATTCTCGTGTAATAATCAGGAGCATAAGGATTAACACCTTATGGTGTTAGTGTGATAATTAACCCGATTCACGTAACATCGATTTTTATGTCCATTGAAATAATTATTTTGTTTTCTTTCAATGTTGTACGGTGATGAACATGCAACGACTAAAGTCCATAATAATTTCAGTAATTTTACACTGATTTTCATCCAGAGGTTCAGTAGAAATAAACAGGTTTAATAAAAAATAGAGTGACTGTATTTACTAATGGTTTATTATCTTAACTTCTCCAATTTATAGATTTACCCTAAGTATTGGACATTTGTATAAACCATACATACAAATAGTTCCAACACAAAAGTAAAATACAAACATACGAGGAAGAGAGAAAAGAGTAATTTAAATTGATATTATTCTGACTAATGTTCAATCGTGAATTACTAGGCATTTCTATAATGGCATTACTGTCCCAATACAAAAGTACAATACAAACAATATACGAGGAAGAGGCAAAAGAGTAGTTTAAATTGATATTATTCTGACTAATGTTCAATCGTGAATTACTACGCATTTCTATAATGGCATTACTGTCCCAATACAAAAGTACAATACAAACAATATACGAGAAAGAGGCAAAAGAGTAATTTAAATTGATATTATTCTGACTAATGTTCAATCGTGAATTACTACGCATTTCTATAATGGCATTACCGTCCCAACACAAAAGTACAATACAAACATACGAGGAAGAGAGAAAAGAGTAATTTAAATTGATATTATTCTGACTAATGTTCAATCGTGAATTACTACGCATTTCTATAATGGCATTATTATCCCAATACGAAAGTACAATACAAACAATATACGAGGAAGAGACAAAAGAGTAATTTAAATTGATATTATTCTGACTAATGTTCAATCGTGAATTACTAGGCATTTCTATAATGGCATTACTGTCCCAATACAAAAGTACAATACAAACAATATACGAGGAAGAGGCAAAAGAGTAGTTTAAATTGATATTATTCTGACTAATGTTCAATCGTGAATTACTACGCATTTCTATAATGGCATTACTGTCCCAATACAAAAGTACAATACAAACAATATACGAGAAAGAGGCAAAAGAGTAATTTAAATTGATATTATTCTGACTAATGTTCAATCGTGAATTACTACGCATTTCTATAATGGCATTACTGTCCCAAGACAAAAGTAAAATACAAACAATATACGATGAAGAGAGAAAAGAGTAATTTAAATTGATATTATTCTGACTAATGTTCAATCGTGAATTACTAAGCATTTCTATAATGGCATTACTGTCCCAATACAAAAGTACAATACAAACAATATACGAGGAAGAGGCAAAAGAGTAATTTAAATTGATATTATTCTGACTAATGTTCAATCGTGAATTACTACGCATTTCTATAATGGCATTACTGTCCCAAGACAAAAGTAAAATACAAACAATATACGATGAAGAGAGAAAAGAGTAATTTAAATTGATATTATTCTGACTAATGTTCAATCGTGAATTACTAAGCATTTCTATAATGGCATTACTGTCCCAATACAAAAGTACAATACAAACAATATACGAGGAAGAGGCAAAAGAGTAATTTAAATCGATATTATTCTGACTAATGTTCAATCGTGAATTACTACGCATTTCTATAATGGCATTATTATCCCAATACAAAAGTGCAATACAAACAATATACGATGAAGAGAGAAAAGAGTAATTTAAATTGATATTATTCTGACTAATGTTCAATCGTGAATTACTACGCATTTCTATAATGGCATTATTATCCCAATACGAAAGTACAATACAAACAATATACGAGGAAGAGACAAAAGAGTAATTTATATTGATATTATTCTGACTAATGTTCAATCGTGAATTAATAGGCATTTCTATAATGGCATTACTGTCCCAATACAAAAGTACAATACAAACAATATACGATGAAGAGAGAAAAGAGTAATTTAAATTGATATTATTCTGACTAATGTTCAATCGTGAATTACTACGCATTTCTATAATGGCATTATTATCCCAATACGAAAGTACAATACAAACAATATACGAGGAAGAGACAAAAGAGTAATTTATATTGATATTATTCTGACTAATGTTCAATCGTGAATTACTAGGCATTTCTATAATGGCATTACTGTCCCAATACAAAAGTACAATACAAACAATATACGAGGAAGAGGCAAAAGAGTAATTTAAATTGATATTATTCTGACTAATGTTCAATCGTGAATTACTACGCATTTCTATAATGACATTACTGTCCCAAGACAAAAGTAAAATACAAACAATATACGACGAAGAGAGAAAAAAGTAATTTTAAATCGATATTATACTGACCAATATTCAATCGTGAACTATTAAGAATTTCTATACAGCGTTCCTGAAGCGGTCAAGTGAGCAGAAAAAGACGGTAAAGTGCCAGTAAACTCGCGTCCTGAGGGTTCCGCATCGTTATATCATATTGTCGTAAAGCTTAGTATGTAGGAATTTTACAAATATAAAAGAAAAAATGAAAATCGAAAAAAAAACAATTAGTGTGTCACATAATAATCCCCATAGAAATATGAATATATTACTTTTTTTGCTTTGCTTCGTAATAAATATTAAGATTCTATGATAACGGTGAGTATCCTTAGAAAAATACTGATGAGAAGACAGTATTGAAGTGTTTAATTTGTTATATTGTTTTTTTATATTATTCAATTTTACAGGTATTTTATGTTAATTTTTGTGTCTCTAGCCGTTTCTTAGAAAAAAAGTCGCAACAGACAGACTGCTAACATAGTGATCCTATATTGGTTCCATATTTTCATTCTGAGGTACGGAACCATAAAAATATCTAGATTGGTTCGTCTCGCAATACTACATTGATCAATGTGAGCTCGCGAAAGATGGGTGAATACTGCACGATATTCGTATTTGCTCTACACAGGTGAAATAAAATATGACTTCGTCCTCTTACGTAACAGTCAGAAGTATAAAACGTTAAACTCAACATCGGGGGATCATCAACGTAATGATGTAATAATTAAAAAAAACTAATTACAAGCACTTATATTCTAATAACTACAAGGTATTCAAAATATCGAATAACTGATACCCCTCTAGTACTTTTAATCAATTCGGTGTCGAGTTATAGCCATGTTTGTTTGCGACAGAACACTATTATGAGAAATTAAAACAACAGATATGTTATGTACCGTAACAATAATTTATTTATGGGGTGAATAAAGGAATGAGTTCAGCTTAACGAAAATGTGAATTCTATATTTTTTTTAAATAAAAGAATATGGGTAAAAACCAAAAGCAGGGCACACCCGCAATTATTTTATTAAAAAAAGCGAAAAAACCGTTCACATAAAAGTGTATCTTTTCAAGGAATGATGGAAGAAAAGTTATAAGTTTTTCGACTTAATTGCCATTCTTAGTAATATTGAACACTGAATTTGTAAATACAAACAGAAATTAACCTAAAAAAAACAATCCCAAAATAATAAAACAAGCAAAATGGATCGCATAAAAAGAGGTTATTAAATTTATTTTTGTCAGCCAATTGATAGCCGTTTCTTCGCAGCAAGAACATTACATTTTTTCATGAAAATAAAAAAAAACAGATAATTTGCATTTATTTAACAAAAAAACATGGGAATTTCTGAATGTGAATACGGAGAATTATGAAATTATGCTTTAAAAAACAACGATATATGTGTATTATTAAACACATTAAACTCGACGCTAACGTTGTATTGTAGAGAGTTTGTTTTTCCTGACATCTTGGATTGTGCTTATTCTTTAGACTGTTAAGTAAGTTGTCACGTTTTTATACAATAACGACTACAATTTTCAATCACGAGTTAAAAAGAATTGGTTGAACTAAATTAAAATACAATTCTAAAGAAACATAATTACAAAAAAACAATATTCATAACGCGAACTGTCAAAACAGTTCAACTGTCAAATGACACTTCGGCCATCTTGTGTTGTGCTTTTTATTTACCGCGTGTTAGTGACCCATTTTAGCACACCAGCTACCTAATCCAGCACAACGAAGGAACTGAATACAAATAGTGTCATGGAAGCATTAGACTAAATAGCTTAAGAGAAAACACTTTCATCTTTCCTATAAAAAGGAGTTCTGCCAAAGGACCTGCACATTCGTTCTGCATTTGTTTTAAGTTTAACCCTTGTCAGCAACATTGTACTGAGCAAGATGCTCAATATTAAAATTGTATAAGTTATATTTTCAAATTAATAAATAAATAATCTTTTTATTATATCATTGGTATAAATAGTAAAACACTTCAATAGAAAGTTTGCAATTCTCAGATGAAATAAATTTATTACGCTTATAAATGTTTTTTAAAACATTAACCCTCGGGCCACAGGCGTAATTCGTGCGAATTAGGCGACTTTATTTTTTTCTTATTAAATTTATCCACGAAGTTCAATGTACATTATGTTGGGTGAGTTTATATATGGCTTGAGATGTCAAATTGAAATTAATAATATCGTATACTGAGGCTTATATCCTTACGTTTTATAGCACACGCAACAAAAAGATAAGGTCCATTAACCCTCGGACCACAGGCGTAATTCGCACTAATTTGTTTATCCATTTGGCGACTTTATATTTTTATTATTAAATTTATTCACGGAGTTCAATTTACATAATGTTGGTTAAGTTTATATACGACTTGAGATATCAAATTGAAATGAATACCGTATACTGAGGCTTATAGCGTTACGTTTTTTGGTTCACGCAACAAAAAGATAAGGTCCATTAACCCTCGGACCATCGGCGTAATTTACCCGAATTTGTTTATCCATTTGACGACTTTATTTTTTACTTATTAAATTTATCCACGGAGTTCAATTTACATAATGTTGGTTAAGTTTATATACGGCTTGAGATATCAAATTGAAATTAATATCGTATACTGAGGCTTATAGCCTTACGTTTTTTGGCTCACGCAACAAAAAGATAAGGTCCATTAACCCTCGGGCTATCTGCGTAATTCGTGCATTTTTTTTTATCCATTTGGCGACTTTATATTTTTATTATTAAATTTATACACGGAGTTCAGTCTACATAATGTTGGTTAAGTTTATACACGGCTTGAGATATCAAATTGAAATTAATATCGTATACTGAGGCTTATAGCCTTACATTTTTTGACTCGCCCAACAAAAAGATAAGGTCTATTAACCCTCGGACCACCGGCATAATTCGCGCTAATTTATTTATCCATTTGGCGACTTTATATTTTATTATTGAATTTATCGACGGAGTTCAATCTATATAATGCTGGGTAAGTTTATATATGGCCTAAGATATAAAATTGAAATTAATACCGTATATTGTGGCTTATAGCCTTACGTTTTTTGGTTCACGCAAAATAAAGATAAGGTCCATTATCCCTCCGACTACCGACGTAATTCGCACGAATTTGTTTATCCAATTGGCGACATTATACTTTTATTATTAAATTTATCCACGGAATTCAATCTATATAATGTTGGGTGAGTTTATAAAAGGCTTGAGATATCAAATTGAAATTAATATCGTATACTGAGGCCTAATAGCCTATTTTTTTGGCTCACGTAACAAAAAGATAAGGTCCTTTAAAGTGTTTTTTTTTTGTAATTTATGACATCATAAAAATTTGTAGGACACTTGTAGTTAATCTACAATCTTGATTACGGCATAATGCGACGTCTTATAGTACAAGTGAAGAGAAAAATAAAAAAAATCCATTATTACTGATTCCATTTGGAATCATACACTTTTTTTAAATTATGCACCTGTGAAAGATATGGGAGGCAATACACGTTCTAAGAGAAATAAGATTTTGTATATAGTTTAATAGAAATATTATGTACGATTAAATGTTTATAAATGTCTAAAAATAGGTTCTTTTTTGTTACATTTTATTTATTAATAAACCGTTTATTTGAATGTTTTAGGTCCTTTGGTTTCATTGATATCACACGCAACTGGCACCTATGCATTATATATGCATAAACAATTTCTGACGAAAGTTGAACATCAGTAATTCTAAAAAAATGTGTAGATTTTTACAGAGTATATTCATTACACGAGGTTGGGCAGATATTTGATCGATTTACTTGTATACTCAATGTCCATGGTAACTTAAAATTCTAAGTAAATTAACATCTATTTCTTTCCACTTCTACATAAATACCACATTAGTTTTATCGGTAAGTGGCTATTCGCGTCACCCAAAAAGGATGAATGTCCCGGGTGAATCCTTGTCGCATCCTTAAAACTACATGCGCGACGAGGGAGCGCCGTAAGTGCACGCGTCGCGGCACGCGGCAGGATGTCGCTGTCAAAACATACCTATTTACAATCCGCCATTCTAAACTTGTTTTGACATTCTCCTTTAATGTTTGGAGTTTATTTTGTATATTTAGCTACTCCACGGCACTGGTATTGTGAATCCTTTATATGTGTATGCCAGTGGTGGCCGGTGTTCGATAAGATTATTTTGATTTAAATTATTATTATATGTACTGGCTATGTCCGTAATTTGGTCCATGTAGACCTTTGGAAAATATCATTAAGTTAACTCTTAATGTTCAAATACACGTAAAATTAATTTAAAAAAATTATAAAATGAAACTTTTTTTAGGCGAGTCGATTTGCAACGAAATAAATCCTATGTTACGTAAAGTAATATGTTATATAAAGTATCATACAAAATCAAACAGTGCAACATTATCAGAATACTCTCAATGCTTCTTCTATGTTAAGCGAAGAAATAAATAGAAAAATTCACAAAAATTCCAAGAAAAATATTTTTGCGTTGTACTACTTTCATTATGTCCGTCATATCATCTTTTTTTCACAGATATCTTCAACATACAGACGCGCCGTTTCTATAATTTTAATATATATGTAGAAAAACGCGTTGTTGACTACTCCTAGTTACGAGTTTATAAATTTTATGATAAGAGTGGAGATGTCCCTATCTCTTTCATTTTCGTAGGATGCAATAAAATTACTAACAATGACGTCACTACTCAGTATTGCCGTCCTTGTCTAAACGTTAAGTTGAAACCTTTATAAAATGATCAATTTTGAAGATTTGCCAAAATCTTAACACTATGATTTAAGAAATAAAAAAATCATGAAATATTCTTAAACTACTACTAATAAACTTGGAACAGAAAGTTATGCTTTGCATAAATAGAGAATAGATAAAAACGCTACTAATACACTCAGTATACGATAAGCCCGTTATAACTTCATCTGTCAATCACATTTCCACCTTGACCTAAGTTTAACTCTGGTATAACCTAAAAAAGTTGACATTTTGGCAAGTCCATATAACAGCACGTTAGTTTTTACAATTTGTTTATATTTATTTTAAAGAAAATTATAATTCGATTCGTTCAATCGAAACTATTGAGGAGAAATAATATTTAATTTATAGCTGTAGCAAAAGCAATAATGATTGATGACAATTAATAAATAAAACAAAATTATGAACTACCCTTTCAAGTAATATTTTTATTTAATGTTAGAATATTTCCACGGGAATAATGATATTTTTCCAAAATTTTCTTAGGAAATTTTAGAGAAATCAATACTTGTTCATGCTGTTCTAATAACGTTCCATACGCACCTGCTGCACTTTTTCGGCATCTTATGCTCTTTAATAACAAGAAAAAAAGCGGAAAAAAATTCAAGAACGTACACAAGTAAAAAATAATATTTTTAACAATACTCTAAAAACGTCATCTAATGTGACAGATGTAATTTGAATTCACAATCATAGACAACACCTCATATTTTATTTGTTTGTCTATGAAACGCGACGTTGCCACGTTGGATTTTTGAAATAACTTCGGAATAGTAATTCTATCGTTTTACTGAGTTGATTAGTAGTAATTAATTATTTTGTTATACCAACCTTATGAACGATATAAGTATTCTCAGAATTAATAGTATGAATTAAGTTTAAGCATTTTTATTAGTAACACTATAGCTGTATATGGGGTCTGCGTGTAACTTTGATATATACACGGTTATAATTCAAATGGTCTATAGCTGCCAGATTTGAGACAGGGAATGAATAGGGTTAATTTTTTTTATTATGGTGCCATTGGGAACAGAATAAATGACCTAATATCATTTTTACACATAAGTATTTGGTCGATTTCCATTATGCACTTAGTCAAATACCCTAAGTGTGTATGGAGTATCCGTTTAGCTTTAATAGTGTATCACAGTTATAGTTGTAGTGGCATATACCTATAGGAATTGAGAAAAAGAACGAGGAGGGTTAATTTTTTTGTAACATGCCGCGAGTGGAAATTAGACAAATGACTCAATATCGTATTCATATAAAAGCATTTGTTTGGCCGATTTACATCATGCGCTTAGTCAAATACCCTAAGTGTGTATGGGGTATCCGTTTAGCTTTAATAGTTTATCACAGTTACAGTTGAAGTGGTATATACCTATAGCAATTGAGAAAGGGAACGAGGAGGGTTAAGTTCTTTATAACATACTGCGATTGGAAATTAGACAGATGACTCAATATCATATTTATATAAAAGAATTTGTTTAGCCGATTTCCGTCATGCGCTTAGTCAAATATCCAAAGTGTGTATGGGGTATCCGTGTCACTTTGATAGTGTATCACAGTTACAGTTGAAGTGGCATATACCTATAGCAATTGATAAAGGGAACGCGGGGGGCGAAGTTTTTTGTAACATACTGCGAGTAGAAATTAGACAAATAACTTAACAACATTTTCACACAAAATATTTGTTTGGCCGATTTCCACTATGCGCTTAGTCAAATATTCTAAGTGTGTATGGAGTATCCGTTTAGCTTTAATAGTGTATCACAGTTATAGTTGTAGTGGCATATACCTATAGGAATTGAGAAAGGAAACGAGGAGGGTTAAGTTCTTTGTAACATACTGCGATTGGAAATTAGACAAATGACTCAATATTATATTTATATAAAAGCATTTGTTGGGGCCGATTTCCATTATACACTTAGTCAAATACCCTAAGTGTGTATGGGGTATCCGTTTAGCTTTGATAGTGTATCACAGTTACAGTTGAAGTATCACAGCTACAGTTGTTATACGTACAGGAATTGAGAAAGGGAACGAGGAGGGTTAAATTTTTTGTAATATACTGCGAGTAGAAATTAGACAAATAACTTAACAACATTTTCACACAAAATATTTGTTTGGCCGATTTCCATTATGCGCTTAGTCAAATACGCTAAGTGTGTATGGAGTATCCGTTTAGCTTTAATAGTTTATCACAGTTACAGTTGAACTAGCATATGCCTATAGCAATTGAGAAAGAGAACGAGGGGGGGGGGGAGGCGAAGTTTTATTCTAACATACTGCGAGTGGAAATTAGACAAATGACTTAATATCATTTTTTTACAAAATATTTGTTTGGCCGATTTCCATCATGCGCTTAGTCAAATGCCCTAAATGTTTATATGGTATCCGTGTAACTTTGAAAGTGTATCATAGTTACAGTTGAAGTGCCATATACTTGTAGGAATTGAGAAAGGGAACGAGGGGTGTGTAGTTTTTTGTAGCATACTGCGATTGGAAATTAGACAGATGACTCAATATCATATTCATATAAAAACATTTGTTTGGTCGATTTACATTACGTGCTTACAGATATTGAAACATACAATAAAAAAAATTTCATGTGGGCGTGAAAACCTATGTGCGTTTTCAGTGAAATTTCTTTATTGTGTGATTTATTTATAATTGATATAATTATATAAATACTTACATATAAATATGTATATATATATACATATATAAATATATATATATATATATATATATATATATATATATATATATATATATATAAATTTAAATACGACAATTACTTGTGATAAGTATACAATAACTAATATTAAGGCATTAGTAAAAAAAATTAGTTATGTTAGAATTACAAGTTATAATTACATAGAAAATAACATGATTATTTTCTTTTTGTCTTCCCTACTTCTTTTATCCATGCTATGGTACATTCCTAATCTCTTGAATTTTCTCTTAGAGATTTACCGTTACTCATGTTCATTTTCAATCTGTAGCGTGGAAACTTTTTTGGCACATATTTTTATATGAGACATCATTTTTTGCTAAAGGGGAACTCCCAAGAACAAGCTATTCGCCATATCTCCGTATTGAACTGATCTATATCATAGCACTTCACTGTATAGTAAACTGCCTCCTCGCGAACGTACCTAACTTTGTATATTCATAATGAATGAGACTGTGTTTAAGTTTTGTTGAATAGTGAATGAATAATATAAGATAAAACAAATATAATGAACAACGCCACCTGTTATCGGTAATTATACGCACTGACATACTCCGGAAACTGCGATACATTTCCGATGACAATGAGTTTGCCGCATCAGCGTCGCGACGCCAACACTCCTCCCCGCAAGAAGCGTCGTTATAGATGATAAATTGGCATTAATTTAGCCTGTACATAACATCAAGAAGAGAGCGAACTGCGTAAAATAATATTAATTGTATTTATTTTTAAAACAAATTTACAACAAAATTTTTAAAACAATATAATTTGATAATTATTAAACGTTTATTTGATCTAATATTAAAAAATTACCGACAGATGGCGTAAGAATTGCGTCACAAGATGCTGAAACGCTGTGGTATTATCTTTCAGTGTTTCATCTATCGGAAGAAAGGAAATTACAAAGTAAAAATACGGTCGAGTAAGAAATTAATTTTTGCTTTGAGAACGCCATATGTTTTAGGATTCCTTGGTCAAACCTTATAGTTTCTGCTTGTGTGTCCGTCTGTCTGTTAAACCTTCGCAGTTTATATAGTTTAAAATTTATGTGCAAGAAATGTTGGAAGTATATGCTTCAGATAGATCTCATTTAATACGTGGCACTCTATATTTTTTATTTTTTTAAGATTGTTCTCAATATCTATACTTACAATAAAATTGCAAGATATTAGCGCCATTTTCTTAAGAATTCCCGTGCGTGTACATTTTCAACTTTAATTGTGGGCAGAGGAATTTTCAAATGTGTTACTTGGCAATGGAAATATTTTGAAAGAGAAGTTAAAAATAAATATTCCGAGTAACTTTTGCTATATTGTGGAAAATCTGATCTGCCTGACTGATAGAATATATTCGAACATCCATCAAACTAAAGCGTTTCATGGATAAAGAAAATAAATTTTCCCATTCCTAGAAATCACTTAGTCAAATCCGTCAACAACGTAATTTAGGAGAAGCTGAGGACTAAGCTTTTAAAGCATTGTAATTAGAAATTGTAAGTAAAGGAATTCGTGTACTCGGTAGTAGAGGTCGAAGGTATTATTAATTATCCTGTAAAGTTCTTGCATTCTCTTGATCCGCCAAGAATTCCACCATATGATCTCTACTTTACGTAATCTAAAACCTCCGAAACTCTGCAATGATACCAGGTTTCAGTTGAAACTAAGTTTTTCACAGGCATAAATCAAGCGGAAACCGTGTCATACCCCGCATTTTTCTGATCTTCTCCAAATCAGATGATTGCTAGACTTCATTTGGCGACCTTCTGTTTAAAGGGAATGTTTAAAATATGTCAACAATTTTTGCTATTTGAAATAAAAATAAACGTATTTAGTATTTGGATTGATCTTTATCTTTCAGTGATCAAACAGCTTGCGTAAGATATGCATCTATGTCAATTGTGAACTACTTTTTAATCACAGAAAAAGTTTAAAGACTAAAATATATTGCTGGCAGTTTTTTTTTATAATTGTGATTGGATAATCGGATAATGACATTTTTTTCTTTTTTTTTATAAATGTATATTTTGGCATCCAATACATTTTCTTAATGTTCTTGTAACTTATCTATATTTACTGTTAGAAAATGTTGAAGTTACAGAAGAAACGAAGTGTTCTCTCGATTAACAATCCAAGCTATATAGCTATAACAAATTTTATACGTAATACAAATAACAAAATTTAACATGAGAATAAATATTATATTAAAATCAAGCAGCAACTTTCTAAAGTCCATTAAAAATAACACTAAACACTTCAATGTGATCGATCAATTCCAAAGTCCATTAAAAAACACTAAATATTTCATAGCGATCGATAAATTCCAAAATTAAAAAAACACTAAACACTTCATTGTAATCGATAAAGTTCAAAGTCTATTTAAAAAATACTAAACACTTCATTGTGACCGATAAATTCCAAAGTCCATTAAAAATACACTAAACACTTCATTGTGATCGATAAATTCCAAAGTTCATTAAAAATACACTAAACACTTCATTGTGATCGATAAATTGCAAAGTCCATTAAAAAACACTAAACACTTCATTGTGATCGATAAATTCCAAAGCCCATTAAAAATAACACTAAACAGTTCATTGTGATCGATAAATTCCAAAGTCCATTAAAAAAAACACTAAACACTTCATTGTAATCGATAAATTCCAAAGTCCATTAAAAACACTAAGCACTTCATTGTAATCAATAAATTCCAAAGTCCATTAAAAAAATACTAAACACTTCATTGTGATCGATAAATTCCAAAGTCCATTAAAAAAAACACTAAACACTTCATTGTGATCGATAAATTCCAAAGTCCATTAAAAAAAACTAAACACTTCATTGTGATCGATAAAATTCAAAGTCCATTAAAAAACACTAAACACTTCATTGTGATCGATAAATTCCAAAGTCCATTAACAACACTAAACACTTCATTGTGATCGATAAATTCTAAAGTCCATTGAAAATAACACTAAACACTTCATTGTGATCGATAAATTCCGAAGTCCATTAAAAAACACTAAACACTTCATTGTGAAATACAATGTGTAAATATTACAAGCTAAATTAATTATATGAATGTGATTATTCCAATAAGTGGATTACTGTAACCTAATTATATATTGAGCAATAGTTTTTGTATATAGACGGATAATAGCGACCATGCGTAGTGTGTACATGTGATTCACGCGAAGCTATCGATTACGGATATCGATCAAACAATCGTGAATGAAATCATCAAACCAATCGTGAATGAGATCGCGCGATTAGTATTGAGGAAAAAGACCGAATCGTTCACAATTTCGCGTTTCGATTATTCGTTCATTTCAAAAGATACGGTCACAATGATTCTTTCATTCCTGATTGATACATTTCTACTATGACGGACTGATACGTAAGTGATATTATAATTTGTTTAGGTAATAATGACAATACGTGTACTTAGTTCAAACTTTTGCGGTATAATATCATTTCCGAACATAAATAAATTTGCAAAAAACTGGCACTATCAGATATTTTTGGAATAGGTAACAATTCGACGTACGTATATGCACGTGAGAGAGAAAGAGAAGTGTCTGTGATTATTAAATTTCATTTGGCGACCTTCTATTTTTTGGAGTCGGTTAATAAAAGTTTTACTATATTTGATTAAGTTTAGAGACCTTAAATTTATTAATAATCAATCTTAACTTCCACCTGGCTATGATGATAACCACAACCTCGAGTTGTTTTTTACTGTATTCAGACATTAACCTCTTTGTCGCGCATTGTGATTCCAAACCTTGCTCTTTTCGTAGCCCTTTGAGCGATATAGTGCTTCTGTATTTGCATCTGGGTCATAGTTCCAGTCCCAAAAGCAAAAATTGGCAGAACAAATACTCTGGCTTTACCGCTATGGACAACTTGCTCTACAATTTTTTTCTGTAGGCACCAAAAGCTGATTATGTCCGGGAATACGTTCTTTGATCACCAGGGTATCACAGAGCACCTAAAGCTTTGGCTATTACATAATTATATAGCAAAGAATTATAGTTTTTAATAACTCTGATCAATCCAGCAATCGTAGTAAAAGTTATAATTATCAATGTAAAGTATTATTAATATGTTGTGTAAAGGCGATCAGTTACTTGTTAGGTTGTAGTTTGGTGTTTTATGGAAATATAATATAAAGAGTTTCTTAAGGGTTTCGTGATCACAAAAGTCTAGGAACCACTTGTCTACATATTGTCAGTTTAGACTGGATACATCCATTTTACTTTTATAGAAAAAATATCATTTTTTAAAGTTCTCGTAACAGTTACTAAAAATTGTCTGCAAACGATTTTGAAACTGTCTAGGGATCTTTCCTGAATCTGAATTTCAAGGGTTACTTTTCTAGGTCTATCTGCTTAGATGTATATATTCCATTATCTCGTCTCAAAGGAGTACCCTTGTATTAACCCCTAAATAGACGGTGAGTCGTAAGGTGGTCGCTACTGCCAAGGGGTTGCCGTTGTATACTCCAACAGAGATTATAGGACCCCATTTGTCTTTTCATAACCAATGGGGTCCTATAATCTTTGCTGGCGTATAGTAAAATATTGTTATGACCATGTTCTTATGCATTACCAAAGTAATATGTTTCGTGGAACGTGGAATTGTTTCAATTGGACCTTTTTAAATATCCTTTTATTAACTTCACTAGTGTGTTTGTATAAATGTAATGGAATTTTTCAATTAAAGTTTTATCCACTTCTAGACCTTCGAATTGTTTAAAATTTGGCACAATTATCTAGAATAGATGACAATACAATAATTCCATAGTTATGATCTGGTATTCTCACTAAGATGAATTCATAAAAAAATCTTTAATTTTCATTACTGGTTTGACATATTTTCTACATTTGATTCCCGTCAGACAATGTAAGTGACGCGATGGTCTTCAAATAGAAGAACTTGATTACTCCAAGCTAACCGGGAGAATACCACGTAATGGTGACTCTTTAAATTAAATGGCTAGTTTACGCGAACATGAATAAAATCGTTTGAAATTCATTGTAATAAAAATTAAAATCATATTTTGAATATATTTGACGTTACTTTTGTAGAAATTCATTATTCACAATTAAATGAAACTACGTGATATAGTATTATTTCTACTTTCTTTAAGTTCTTTACGACGACCTAGGTTTCATTGTATTACAACATCTTCAGGTGGGCTATTAACAAAGATCTCTTGACTATATTAGCGAAGCTCTATTAGCAAATATCTATCGACTATATTAGCGAAGCTCTATTAGCAAATATCTATAGACTATATTAGCGAAGCTCTATTAGCAAATATCTATCGACTATATAAGCGAAGCTCTATTAGCAAATATCTATCGACTATATTAGCGAAGCTCTATTAGCAAATATCTATAGACTATATTAGCGAAGCTCTATTAGCAAATATCTATCGACTATATTAGCGAAGCTCTATTAGCAAATATCTATCGACTATATTAGCGAAGCTCTATTAGCAAATATCTATCGACTATATTAGCGAAGCTCTATTAGCAAATATCTATAGACTATATTAGCGAAGCTCTATTAGCAAATATCTATCGACTATATTAGCGAAGCTCTATTAGCAAATATCTATCGACTATATTAGCGAAGCTCTATTAGCAAATATCTATCGACTATATTAGCGAAGCTCTATTAGCAAATATCTATCGACTATATTAGCGAAGCTCTATTAGCAAATATCTATCGACTATATTAGCGAAGCTCTATTAGCAAATATCTATCGACTATATTAGCGAAGCTCTATTAGCAAATATCTATCGACTATATTAGCGAAGCTCTATTAGCAAATATCTTTCGACTATATTAGCGAAGCTCTATTAGCAAATATCTATCGACTATATTAGCGAAGCTCTATTAGCAAATATCTATCGACTATATTAGCGAAGCTCTATTAGCAAATATCTATCGACTATATTAGCGAAGCTCTATTAGCAAAGATCTGTCGACTATATTAGCGAAACTCTATCGACTATATTAGCGAAGTTGTATTAGCAAAGATCTATCGACTATATTAGTGAAGCTCTATTAGCAAAGATCTATCGACTATATTAGCAAAGCTCTATTAGCAAACTTCCATCGACTATATTAGCGAAGCTCTATTAGCAAACATCTACGGACTATATTAGCGAAGCTCTATTAGCAAAGATCTATCGACTATATTAGCGAAGCTCTATTAGCAAAGATCTATCGACTATATTAGCGATGCTCTATTAGCAAAGATCTATCGACTATATTAGCAAAGCTCTATTAGCAAAGATCTATCGACTATATTAGCGAAGCTCTATTAGCAAAGATCTATCGACTATATTAGTGAAGCTCTATTAGCAAAGATCTATCGACTATATTAGCAAAGCTCTATTAGCAAACTTCCATTGACTATATTAGCGAAGCTCTATTAGCAAACATCTACGGACTATATTAGCGAAGCTCTATTAGCAAAGATCTATCGACTATATTAGCAAAGCTCTATTAGCAAAGATCTATCGACTATTTTAGCGAAGCTCTATTAGCAAAGATCTATCGACTATATTAGCGATGCTCTATTAGCAAAGATCTATCGACTATATTAGCAAAGCTCTATTAGCAAACTTCCATCGACTATATTAGCGAAGCTCTATTAGCAAACATCTACGGACTATATTAGCGAAGCTCTATTAGCAAAGATCTATCGACTATATTAGCGAAGCTCTATTAGCAAAGATCTATCGACTATATTAGCAAAGCTCTATTAGCAAAGATCTATCGACTATATTAGCGAAGCTCTATTAGCAAAGATCTATCGACTATATTAGCGATGCTCTATTAGCAAAGATCTATCGACTATATTAGCAAAGCTCTATTAGCAAAGATCTGTCGACTATATTAGCGAAGCTCTATTAGCAAAGGTCTATCGACTATATTAGTGAAGCTCTATTAGCAAAGATCTATCGACTATATTAGCGATGCTCTATTAGCAAAGATCTATCGACTATATTAGCAAAGCTCTATTAGCAAAGATCTGTCGACTATATTAGCGAAGCTCTATTAGCAAAGATCTGTCGACTATATTAGCGAAGCTCTATTAGCAAAGGTCTATCGACTATATTAGTGAAGCTCTATTAGCAAAGATCTATCGACTATATTAGTGAAGCTCTATTAGCAAGATTTATCAAATATATTAACCAACCTCTATTAGCTAAGATCAATCGATTATATTAGCAAAGCTCCATTAGCAAAGATCTCTCGACTATATTAGCGAAGCTCTATTAGCAAAGATCTCTCGACTATATTAGCGAAGCTCTATTAGCAAAGATCTATCGACTATATTAGCGAAGCTCTATTAGCAAAGATCTATCGACTATATTAGCGAAGCTCTATTAGCAAAGATCTATCGACTATATTAGCGATGCTCTATTAGCAAAGATCTATCGACTATATTAGCAAAGCTCTATTAGCAAAGATCTGTCGACTATATTAGCGAAGCTCTATTAGCAAAGGTCTATCGACTATATTAGTGAAGCTCTATTAGCAAAGATCTATCGACTATATTAGCGATGCTCTATTAGCAAAGATCTATCGACTATATTAGCAAAGCTCTATTAGCAAAGATCTGTCGACTATATTAGCGAAGCTCTATTAGCAAAGATCTGTCGACTATATTAGCGAAGCTCTATTAGCAAAGGTCTATCGACTATATTAGTGAAGCTCTATTAGCAAAGATCTATCGACTATATTAGTGAAGCTCTATTAGCAAGATTTATCAAATATATTAACCAACCTCTATTAGCTAAGATCAATCGATTATATTAGCAAAGCTCCATTAGCAAAGATCTCTCGACTATATTAGCGAAGCTCTATTAGCAAAGATCTCTCGACTATATTAGCGAAGCTCTATTAGCAAAGATCTATCGACTATATTAGCGAAGCTCTATTAGCAAATATCTATCGACTATATTAGCGAAGCTCTATTAGCAAATATCTATCGACTATATTAGCGAAGCTCTATTAGCAAAGATCTGTCGACTATATTAGCGAAGCTCTATTAGCAAAGATCTGTCGACTATATTAGCGAAGCTCTATTAGCAAAGATCTGTCGACTATATTAGCGAAACTCTATCGACTATATTAGCGAAGTTGTATTAGCAAAGATCTATCGACTATATTAGTGAAGCTCTATTAGCAAAGATCTATCGACTATATTAGCAAAGCTCTATTAGCAAACTTCCATCGACTATATTAGCGAAGCTCTATTAGCAAACATCTACGGACTATATTAGCGAAGCTCTATTAGCAAAGATCTATCGACTATATTAGCGAAGCTCTATTAGCAAAGATCTATCGACTATATTAGCGATGCTCTATTAGCAAAGATCTATCGACTATATTAGCAAAGCTCTATTAGCAAAGATCTATCGACTATATTAGCGAAGCTCTATTAGCAAAGATCTATCGACTATATTAGTGAAGCTCTATTAGCAAAGATCTATCGACTATATTAGCAAAGCTCTATTAGCAAACTTCCATCGACTATATTAGCGAAGCTCTATTAGCAAACATCTACGGACTATATTAGCGAAGCTCTATTAGCAAAGATCTATCGACTATATTAGCAAAGCTCTATTAGCAAAGATCTATCGACTATTTTAGCGAAGCTCTATTAGCAAAGATCTATCGACTATATTAGCGATGCTCTATTAGCAAAGATCTATCGACTATATTAGCAAAGCTCTATTAGCAAAGATCTATCGACTATATTAGCGAAGCTCTATTAGCAAAGATCTATCGACTATATTAGTGAAGCTCTATTAGCAAAGATCTATCGACTATATTAGCAAAGCTCTATTAGCAAACTTCCATCGACTATATTAGCGAAGCTCTATTAGCAAACATCTACGGACTATATTAGCGAAGCTCTATTAGCAAAGATCTATCGACTATATTAGCGAAGCTCTATTAGCAAAGATCTATCGACTATATTAGCAAAGCTCTATTAGCAAAGATCTATCGACTATATTAGCGAAGCTCTATTAGCAAAGATCTATCGACTATATTAGCGATGCTCTATTAGCAAAGATCTATCGACTATATTAGCAAAGCTCTATTAGCAAAGATCTGTCGACTATATTAGCGAAGCTCTATTAGCAAAGGTCTATCGACTATATTAGTGAAGCTCTATTAGCAAAGATCTATCGACTATATTAGCGATGCTCTATTAGCAAAGATCTATCGACTATATTAGCAAAGCTCTATTAGCAAAGATCTGTCGACTATATTAGCGAAGCTCTATTAGCAAAGATCTGTCGACTATATTAGCGAAGCTCTATTAGCAAAGGTCTATCGACTATATTAGTGAAGCTCTATTAGCAAAGATCTATCGACTATATTAGTGAAGCTCTATTAGCAAGATTTATCAAATATATTAACCAACCTCTATTAGCTAAGATCAATCGATTATATTAGCAAAGCTCCATTAGCAAAGATCTCTCGACTATATTAGCGAAGCTCTATTAGCAAAGATCTCTCGACTATATTAGCGAAGCTCTATTAGCAAAGATCTATCGACTATATTAGCGAAGCTCTATTAGCAAAGATCTATCGACTATATTAGCGAAGCTCTATTAGCA
Organism: Druceiella hillmani; assembly: GCA_039881145.1. NCBI lineage: Eukaryota > Metazoa > Arthropoda > Insecta > Lepidoptera > Hepialidae > Druceiella > Druceiella hillmani. The sequence goes on along the minus strand of JAYKKI010000051.1, from coordinate 6,489,383 downwards.
AATATCTATCGACTATATTAGCGAAGCTCTATTGGCAAAGGTCTATCGACTATATTAGCGAAGCTCTATTAGCAAACATCTATCGACTATATTAGCGAAGCTCTATTAGCAAATATCTATCGACTATTTTAGCGAAGCTCTATTAGCAAACATCTATCGACTATATTAGCGAAGCTCTATTAGCAAATATCTATCGAATATTTTAGCGAAGCTCTATCAACTATATTAGCGAAGTTCTATTAGCAAAGATCTATCGACTATATTAGCGAAGCTCTATTAGCATAGATCTATTGATTATATTAGCGAAGCTCTATTAGCAAATATCTATCGACTATATTAGCAAAGCTCTATTAGCAAACATCCATCGACTATATTAGCGAAGCTCTATTAGCAAACATCTACGGACTATATTAGCGAAGCTCTATTAGCAAACATCCATCGACTATATTAGCGAAGCTCTATTAGCAAACATCTATCGACTATATTAGCGAAGCTCTATTAGCAAATATCTATCGACTATTTTAGCGAAGCTCTATTAGCAAACATCTATCGACTATATTAGCGAAGGTCTATTAGCAAAGATCTGTCGACTATATTAGCGAAGCTCTATTAGCAAATATCTATCGACTATTTTAGCGAAGCTATATTAGCAAAGATCTATCGACTATGTTAGCGAAGAATCTTTGCTAACAGCCCACGTGAAGATGTAATACAGCGAAACCTAAGTCGTGGTAAAGAACTTAAGAAAGTAGAAATAATACTACATCACGTTGTTTCATTTAATTGTGAATTAACTTCATAGAAAAATGACACGTGGGATGCCTTCGACTTACGCTGTCATAATGACTACGTTTACAAATAGCCAGCGATAAAAAAATTCTGTCAACTGATATCAAGTACACCACGGTTTTTTACATTGAATTTATTTCTTTGGCTTCATAGACATCCTTTCATTCTTGACTAAAATCTTCATAGTCATATTATTTTTTAGTTCATATTATTAATTTTTTAGTTCATAGTATTAGTTTTTTAGTTCATATTAATTTTTTAGTTCATATTTAGTTCGTATTGCTACAAAATCGTGTTTTTTTGGTTTTATTTGAACAATAATTTTTTTAATTTGTTTTTCTAAAATTTGCTGAGTTGCGGTTTAGAAGGAAGCATTTTAATGAAGAAATGCATTTGTTTGACTTTGGTTTCCGGTTTTCAATACTTTGCACTATCTGCATTTGAATAATAAGTAATTTTTTGTAATACTATAATCTAAAACCGAATTATATAGAAATTCTTTATTTCCCTACGGTGTTTAATTGATCAATCACCTGACGTGACCATATGAAAGTTTAATTGGTTTATGAGAAGTGAAAATAATTTTGTTGTAGTGTATCGTGGTTATGTATAGATATATCACAAATATATTAATTGTTGTATTTATTATAACTATAGTCCAGTTACTGTTGTGCATGTATACATTTGTATGGATGCACAATTGTAACATTTTTGTATTTCAGTAAATCGATTTAATCATCGCGAACTGTAGAAATCTAAATGTATCACCGTCATGTATGTAGTGCTTTAAAATATTTATATTGTCGCATTTATACATAAACATTTACCGGGGCAAACTGTATAAACATAAATGTATAATCGTTATGTATGTAGTGCGTTTAAATATTTATATTGTTACATTTATCATAAACATAACCCAGCTACTGAAATATATGAGTGCACAACTACAATGTTTCTGTATTTCCGTGAGTTTATGTGTACAAATGACTAAGTTAATTTTGGCAGTTACAGAGGCTAAATGTGATGTATAAACCATTATTGTGTAGTAGAAAACTTTGCGTGTTGTTGTTGAAATTCAGTTCATTGGTTTCATGCGCCTAGGTTCTAAGTTGAGTTTAATATCTAGCCATATTTAATATATGGATCGGAAAAACACGACAAAGAGTTACAAATGAAAAAAAACGATTGACAATAGAAGATTTGGAAAACATAGGAATGTGTCAAAACTGAGTAGCATGTTCGAAATAGAGTTTTATTTAAAAACACGTTGATGGCAAAAAATGTAAAACGTATTTTTTATTCCCAAACAAGTTTCGCAATTTAAGTTGACTGTATGTTTCACTGTATTCATCATATCGAGTAGATAAAATTCATACAAAACCGAAAGTTTAAATTTTATTTCAAAATTGTTTATAGCTAAACAAGACGAGTTTTTAGAAATGACAACGTAATCAAACCAAAAGTCCCAGGATTATTACATCTATTTATTAGAAATTGTTTCTTATAAGCATTTCCATGTAACACGATTAGGTGTATATTTCTCTTACTCGACTAAAGCACACAAGAAATAATAAAAAGTTTTAGAACATAGGTAAATAAATTAGCCGTCTATACACCGTAATTATACAAAGACGCAAACAAAATGAAATACAGTCATGATCTTTTTCTATTCGGCAAAACTGAAATACTTATGAAATATTTTCAAAAGCCATGATTTATCACCTATTAGAAGTTTTGTCATGTAAATATTTTTATCGCGTCTCCTTTTATAGCGTAATTATATAAAGAAGGATTAAAACAAAATAGCCATGGTCCGTTTACTGATAGGGCAAAGCTGGAAGAGTTATCAAATATTTTCAAAAGCCATGATTTATAACTTATTAGACGTTTTTCATTTAAATATTTTTTGTCGGCTCTCCTTTTGCAGAGTAAGTACATAAAGACGGTTCAAAACAAAATAAAGTAATGGTCCCTTTTATGACCCGGCAAAGTTGGAAGTGTTATGAAATGTTTTCAAAAGCCATGATTTATCACTTATTATATGTTTATCAATTATATATATTTTATTGTCTCTCTTTTTACAGAGTAAGAACATAAAGAAAGATCAAAACAAAATATAGTTATTGTCCCTTTTCTGATCGGGCAAAGCTGGAAGAGTTATGAAGTATTTTCAAAAGCCATGATTTATCACTTACTATACGTTTTGTCATTTAAATATTTTTTATCGTCTCTCCATTTACAGAGTAAGTACATAAAGAAGGATCAAAACTATGGTAACATGCATAGAACAAAGAGTACAACAAAGCAAACATCTTTGCAAAAAGAAGAACAACGCAAAGATCTTTGCTAACAGCCCACCTGATGATGTCGTAATACAACGAAACCTAAGTCGTGGTAAAGAACTTAAATAAAGTAGAAATAATACTACATCACGTAGTTTCATTTAGTTGTGAATTTGGACATGTATTAAGGTATGGTCCCTTTTATGACCGGGCAAAGCTGGAAGTATTATGAAATATTTTCAATAGCCATGATTTATCACTTATTAGACGTTTTTTATTTAAGAATTTTTTATCGCCTCTCCTCTTTGCAGAGTAAGGATTCTAATAAACAGAAGTCGTGGTTCCTTTTATGACCGGGCAAAGCTAGAAGTGTTATGAAATATTTTCATAAGTCCTTATTTATAACCTATTAGATGTTTTTTATTTAAATATTTTTTTCTTGTCTCCTTATATAGCGTAAGAACATAAAAAAGAATCAACACAAAAAAAAACAGTCATTGTCCCTTTTCTGACCGTCAAAGTTGGCATATTTACAAGTCTTGAACTGTCACTTATTAGATATCTTTCATCCAAATATTCAATAATTTATCGCTTGGCCTCTTATTGTGTAATTATATGAAGAAGCAGCCAAAACAAAACATAGTCATGGTCCTTTTTCTAATCGTATTTATTGCGTCACTTTTTGTGTAGAAGGATAAGTTCCTATTTATTTAGAACGAAGTTGTTGAAAGAAAGTTATGAAATATTTTAACAAGCTGTAAATTGTCACTTATTAGCCGTTTTTCATTTAAATCGTATTTATTGCATAACTTTTTTGTGTAGAAGGATAAGTTCCTATTTATTTAGAACGAAGTTGTTGAAAGAAAGTTGTGAAATATTTTAACAAGCTGTAAATTGTCACTTATTAGCCATTTTTCATTTAAATCGTATTTATTGCATAACTTTTTTGTGTAGAAGGATAAGTTCCTATTTATTTAGAACGAAGTTGTTGAAAGAAAGTTATGAAATATTTTAACAGCTCTTAATTGTCACTTATTAGCCGTTTTTCATATGAATCTTTTTTATTGCACCACTTTTTTATGCGGAAGGATAAGTTCGTATATATTACGAATGAAATCGTTGAAAGACACCCAAATAAAATGATTTATTAATGTCTAAATAATGATTGCGTTAGAACGCGCGACACATAATACGTCTGGTATGAACCGACGGAAGCGCAGAAATAAAATGTCTGGGTGTCTGATATCAAAATAAAGTATTAACGTTATATACGAGTGATAGTTTCTTTGTGGCGGGCACTATAAAGGGGAGACATTAATAATGAACTACGGAAATAGACGCAGTGGCTCCGCGTGGACGCGCGCGTGCACTGATTAGGCGCATCGCTTGCTAGAATTTGATATAAACAATATAGTAACTCGATAAATATTTAAAAGAAATGTTGAAAGTATGAAGTGAGACTTCGTTCACGATTTATGTCACTTTTTAAATTTTTAATAATCACTAGTCATCCAGAAGTATATTCTTTTTTTGGAGTTTACTCCTTAAGAATCGATTTTCATTTATAGCGCCCGGTATGAAGTTTTATGAGGAGTAAAATCAGAGGTTCAAAGCGTACGAAGTTCAGAGCGTTAAAAAAAGTATAACCGTTAGGTGGCCTCTCCGCGCATCTTTAGAGAGAGATACCAATATGTTTATTAGGCATTTTTTTATGGCGTGAACGCAGTGTTGGAGTGTGATATATGTATATTCGCATTTTCTTATGGCGTAATCGCAATGACAGAGTATGACACACATAGTTTACTATCGTTCGCTTATATCAAGATGTAATCAATAAATGTCATTATGTGTGAATAAATGTCTTCTGTCCTACAAATTTAAAAAGAATAATTGATAATATTACCTGCATTTTTTGTAAATATAAATTCTATAAAAAGTTAAATGCATGACTAAAGGTGCGAAAATTGGGGGCGACATATAGAATCATTGATAGATTGATGTTTGAACTTTTTGACATTCTCGACCGCCATGTTGTTATCGCTCGGCTAGTTCCGTCTCCAGTCGGATGCCTTCGGCATTTGTTTTCTCAAGAGTTACACAATTTTAATGTGACAGGATCGTTCAGACTCGCTAAAGAGGTTTGACTTTAAAAATTATTTTATTTCATTTATTTATTATGGGGAAAAATATATACAAGTCACAGTGAGATACAAAAAGCGAGTTTTTCAAGAATTAGACAAACTTTTATCCTAACATTCCCACATTAAAATAATATTCTACGTACATATATATATATATATATATATATATATATATACATATATATATATATATATATATATATATATACATTTGTATAATACATTAGATATTCATAAATTATATAGTACATTAAATTAAATTATAAAACATTTGATATTGGTAAACAAACAATAGATTTTGGATTATTGAAATAAACTTTTTTTTTCAAGTCATTAAAATAGTTATCAATAATAGAATTAATAGTAATAATAATCCTGTTTATAATAATACGTATTTGAGAAAGAAAAAAGCAGAAAGAAACAAAAATGTAGTGTCAATACTTTCAAAGGACTAATGGTTGTATAGTATCCGTTTAATTGACTGCCTGTATTGAAGTAAAGAGCTAGTGAATACGAGTATGTCCAGAGAATTAAATATTCTGTCGTGATCATCACAAAGCCTGTGTAGTGGTACGCGAGCACCAGCATTAGTGCGAGCGGTAGGTAGGTAGAAAAGCGCAGAGCTACGGGTCGCTCTCCCTGGCACACGAAACTGCAACTGATTCACTATATCGGCGAAATCGTAACGACTATGGTAGATATTATAAAGTACAACTGCTCCGAGTTCGATGCGCCTTTCGTGAAGAGTTCGGTATTTGAATGAGTACAGTGCATCACCATAATCTATTTTGGGCGTATTGAAATCGTTTCTTCACTCCTTTGATCATGTCAGAGTATGTAAGATAGTATGGATTCCGGATTGCAACAGCATATTCAAGTTGAAATCGCACAAGAGTTGTGTGGAGGATTCGATACGTACTCGTTTGCTTAAAGGGTTTGGTAGTTCGTAAGACAAAGCCCAGCAAAGCATAAGCTCGCGAGGTGATCTGCTTAATGTGAATATCAAAATGCAAGTTTTGATCAAACATCACGCCAAGATCTGATCAACAGGCTCCAAAGAATGTCACCGAAGGCCACCTATGTCATAGGTGTGAAAATAGATTGTCTTGTTTTTAGAAAAAGTGACCGATTTACACTTACTGTGACTTAATTGTATTTTGTTTATTCTGCAATATGTGTCTAGTCTATTAAGTTCCACTTGCAGCTTTGCATGATCAGAAGAATCTCGTATTTTGGAGAAAATATTTAGGTCATCAGCATATAACAGGAACTTGCTGTGTCTAAAGCAATTGCTGATGTCATTTTTAAACATGATAAACAAAAAAGATCCAATATGGAACATTAAGGTACCCCTGAAGTAACGAGAACATGCGGTGATTTAAAACCGTTAATTTTTATTGTTTGTTGCCTGTTGCCGAGATAGGAGACGAACAAACGAAGTAAATTACCCTTTATAAGGTTAAAAGAGAGTTTTTTTCAGCTAGATGAGATGATCTACCTTGTCGAAAGTTTTTTTGAAATCTGTGTAGATGGAGTCAATCTGTGTCCTGCAATCCATATATTTGAAGAGATATTGCGTATACAACAACCAGTTGGTCAATGTTGACCGGTTCCGTACGAATCCATACTGCTCCTCATCAATATGCTGATTCAATGTTGGATAAATTCTATTGTGGACCATTTTTTCAATTACCTTAGATATTGCTGATAAAATGGATATTGGTCGAAAATCTTCGATTCATTGTGGTGCTAGAAAGTTGCATACATAATACCAGTATAGTTATATACTGGTATTATGTGTGCAACTTTCCAGCACCTGGGGAACGTAGTCTGCGCGATACATATGTTAAATATTATAGTGAGTGGAACAGAAATTGTATCATGTGTGTTTTTAAGAAATACACGTTCGATGCTGTGTGGACTTTCTCCGTTATTGGCATTAATTTTCTTGAGAGAATTAGTTATTTCACCCCTTTGGAAGCATACGGAGGTAATATTATTATCTGTCTTAAGTGCCAAATTGTGGTGAGGAGCGAGGTTTTGTTCGATGGATTCACAAATATCATGTGGATTGGGAGGTGGATTCCGTTCAAATAGACTGAAGAAATTAGAAACCATTTAGCATATCGTTTCAATGTCATTCCATTCATAACCTACGAAAGTCATCGACAATGGGTATCCCTCCTATTTCTTTAGGGATGACACGTATGACCGGAAACATTTTATGTTGTTATTAATAAGTTTCTCTTGACTTCATAATTTAGAGAACTTCAAGTAATCAGGGAAGTTTCTATATAATTTCCATTTTACCCAGAATTTTTCTTTACGTTTTTTTTACCTTTATCAATTTAGGAGTATACCAAGTTGGATATTTCCTGACTTTTTGTGGTTTCATTGCTATTAATTTATTGATAACGTCAAATATAATTATATAAATTCTGTCCACAGCGCAGGTAGATGAAAGCTGATGGAACTCCTTTTCCAGTTTATAGATGCCAGCGTTTTATTTCTTGCACTATAGTCGCATTTGCGGAATTTGTCAGCCTGTTTCATCGCAACCTCTGGACAGCAATCTGTTGTGAGGAGGAAGGTAGGATGATGGTGGTTCTCACGAAGTAGTGGATCTACAGAAGAGAGTTTGCATTGCTCAGTGCGAGATCGAGAGTCCTGTTATTACAATTTTTAAGATAATTAAACTATTGCAGTTTTATGAAAGAGGTGACGCTGGTGACGAGTATAGCTAATGGGTCAGAGCTATCATTTATAATGCCATAGGGCCAATTTTCCATAAATTTATAATGTAGTGATGGAATATTGTAATCATCAATAATTATTATGTGGTTACTCAAATTATCAGTGGTACATACAATTTGGAAGTTATAAAAATATTTTTATGGATATTTTGCGAAATTTTCAATGGAATATGAACAGCGCATAATGTGGAAAGGGAAAAATTCGCACAGAAATTAATAATTCCTCCAAATGATTGTTTTTCCATTGAGGGCAACGTTTTGCAATAAACTTTGTCATAACCAAGACAACAATTCCACCTCTATACGATTTAGTGCTACTGGATAGGATTCGGTGACGTCGAAACACCGTGTAACGGTCATCTATGAACTCGGCGTCAAATATGTTTTGGTGGAGTCAAGTTTCGAGAAGTACAGTTACATCATTGTTGCACTTGTCGGTATCCATTTTATCAGTTTGTTTGAACATTCATGCGCTGTTTACTAGTCTTGGTTTTAAATCCGCCACAATTGTGATAATAAACTGATAAATTTACTAGTTCGATCATGTTTTACAAATGAGTAGTTAATTTCACTTAGAATATAAGTAATAAAATACAACGAAATACAAAATATTTGTAACCTATCCAACATATAATTACAATACAAACATAACACTAATAAATCGACAAAATATACTATGCAGTAGTGGTACTACAATGATGTTTAAATTTTTGAGTTGGTTTGACTGAATAAAAATAATTCAAATTATTTTCAATTATGAATAACAGAATAATGGTCAATATCAACAATGGAGCTCAAATGGTTACATTTTACACATATCACACAGGTAATTTTGAGAATAAATATATTATGAAAGAATAGTCACATTTTCTTGATGTCGTTTTCGCACTTGATTACGAAAAACTTGTCGACGGAATTTTTCCGAAAGTAAATTTTACCATTTTGTATTCAGACATACTCGTAGCCTTTTTGTTTTTTTCACGGCATATACGTATTAGTCTAAAGACCCATCAGGAATGAGAATTCTGTACTTATGGTTCGTTGGTTTCCGTCTCATCACAAAAACGAGGCACAAGGCGCATACATTCACCAAGCTACTTGCTACAAAGTTATCTTACTACGATTTGGTCCTGTAAGCTATATATGGCTACTTTTTGCTTACTAGTTACAAGAATTTTACCGTTAGTAAAGTTTTTGCTTCCAAATAAACTATCGCCTAGTGAATATTACTATCTTCGTTTATTATCTAAGAATTCCGCTGAAACAATTATCCATCAACGGGGGCAACGCAAGGAGTTGACTTTTAGTGGTGTTTTCATAAAACTTAGATATCTGTCAACGTTATACTTAGTTATAAAATACGCTATCAGTCGATTGCGTCAAATTAACATTTATCTACATTTTAATTATAGTTACAGATTCCGTTATATTTGTGCAAATTACGTTTGCCACTGAGTTCCAGCAAAAGTTATATGAAGTTTTAAATAAATAATGCTATACTTATTTATAAATTACGCTATCACTCGATTTGGTTAGATAAACATTTATTAACATTTAAACTACAGTTACAAATTCCATTACATTTGTGCAAATTACGTATGACACTGAGTTCCAGCAAAAGTCATGTGAAGTTTTAAATAATTAATGCTATATTTATTTATAAAATACGCTATCATTCGATTGGGTCAGATTAACATTTATCTATATTTTAACTATAGTTACAAATTCCATTATATTTGTACAAATTACGTTTGACACTGAGTTCCAGCAAAAGTTTTATGAAGTTTTAAATTTAATGGTATAATTATTTATAAAATACGCTATCATTCGATTGCGTCAGATTAACATTTATCTACAGTTACAAATTCCATTACATTTGTGCAAATTACGTATGACACTGAGTTCCAGCAAAAGTTATATGAAGTTTTAAATAATTAATGTTATACTTATTTATAAAATACGCTATCATTCGATTTGGCTAGATTAACATCAATCTACATTTTATCTACAGTTAGTGACTAGTTCCATTATATTTGTGCAAATTACGTATGACATTGAGTTCCAGCAAAAGTTATATGAAGTTTTAAATAATTAATGCTATATTTATTTATAAAATACGCTATCATTCGATTGGGTCACATTAACATTTATCTACATTTTAACTACAGTTACAAATTCCATTACATTTGTACAAATTACGTATAACACTGAGTTCCAGCTAAAGTTATATGAAGTTTTAAATAATTAATGTTATACTTATTTATAAAATACGCTATCATTCGATTTGGTTAGATTAACATTTATCTACATTTTAACTACAGTTACAAATTCCATTATATTTGTGCAAATTACGTATGACACTGGGTTCCAGCAAAAGTTATATGAAATTTTAAATAATTAATGCTATACTTATTTATAAAATACGCTATCATTCGATTTGGTTAGATTAACATTTATCTACATTTTAACTACAGTTACAAATTCCATTATATTTGTGCAAATTACGTATGACACTGAGTTCCAGCAAAAGTTATACGATGTTTTAAATAATTATATTAACAAATTTGAAATATTTCTGAAGAAGGAACAATCATATTCGAAAGAACAGTCAATATTTCTGAAGAAGGAACATAGAAAGAGAATAAGTTATACACTTTACCATTGGAGCGACCGTATCGCGATTCGGCGAAGATTCGCGTTAACGCGATAGGTATAGCTGAAGGTCTTTTTAATTTCATGCCATGAATATTCGTTGAGTTTGGATGACAACGAACGTTCAGGCGACAATGAATGCCGATAATTTGGCTGTCGCTTTTTACCTTGTCAAAGGATTTTGTCGCGACACAGTACACTGATAGTTCAAGCGTATTGCACGTTCCAATAAATTTGTCGCGACAACACGCTCTACTATAATGAGTTCATATGATAGTGTGGCCGTATTATGGTGGGTTAAGGTGAAATTTTTATCGCGATAACACTTTACGAATAATCGTTGGATTGTATGACCTCAACATAACAATATTTTGAATTGATAAGACAGCAGTCGAACTTTTAACGCATGAAGTATAACTCCTTAAAGGCTAAATTCATATATATAATTAAAACGCATCAGCTCCGACGCGCAACTGGAGTTTATTCCTTAAGTACGATTGTTTTTGAATATATAAAATAGGTAACACTGTATACAAATATAAATGTTAGTATTATTAAATGTATATGGAAAGTTCTTTAATAAAAAATGCTAACTTTATAATTATTTCCAAGTAATACACAAATGAACAAGATCAAATTTATACAACAAAATTAAAAACATTTAGTAACGTCAGACTAAGAAGTTAAAATTAAAAGAGGCTTTTTAATTTTGTAGGATAGAAGACGCCAAATATAATGACATTTAATAATTACATCTTAATATAAGCGAACGATAGTAAACTATGTGTGTCACACTCCATCATTGCGATTACGCCATAAGAAAATGTCAAATAAACAAATTGATATCTCATTCTAAAGATGCGCAGAAATATTGCGTGGATAGGCCACCTAATGTTTACAATTTGTTTAACGCTCTGTACTTCGATCAGAATCTAACAGTTACTTTTTTTTAACGCTATGAACTTCGTACGTTCTAAACTTCTGATTTTACTTCTTATAAAACTTCATACCGGGTGCTATGTATGAAAATCGATACTCATTGAGTAAACTCCAAAAATTTAATCGCGTTTTAAATTACGTACACAGGGGGGCAAACGAAGTTTAGCATATATGAAAATTTCACCGTTTATTGGTTATTTAGTGAAAGAATATACTTTAGAAATGACGTATTTAAGAAAAGAATTCTATGTAGACGCATACTATATATATATATATATATATATATATATATATATATATATATATATATATATATATATATATATATATATATATATACATATATATATGTGTGTGTGTATATATATATATATACACAGAACTGAATTCTATGTAGAATCTTTTACTACGTCCTTACATAGTATAAAACAAAGTCGCTTTTCGTGTCTGTCTGCCCTTCTGTACGCTTAGATCTTTTAAACTACGCAAAGGATTTTGATGCGATTTTCACTATAATTCAGATAATTTCTTCCGAAAGGTATAATACATGCATGTTAAATTTACAGAAAATATTAAAAAATCAATGTTTTGTAAAAAAATTAATTTTGGTCGCTTCCATTGGTAACGTTGGCTAATCTTTACGAGATGTATCAAAATGTTGTACAATGGAATTGTGTATTTTAAAAATATCTACAAAAAAGTCTGCTATGCCATACATCTATATCCTACGGATAATCCACAGTAATCATTTTTATGCGATTGATATTTATTTTTTTGTTGGTTATACTTAAATAAATTGGATACGTTGGACATTTAATGTAGATAAAATTTGCGCTTTACAACAAATCATTTATATTTTAGAAGATATCACACATTTAAAATGACCAAAGATCAGCATTCGCGATGCCGATACCGTGCACGGACGGCGGTTGTGGCGCGTGCCTATAAATAGCGCGTCACAGGACGCGCTCACCCTATGGCACTGTATGATTTGCAGCGATCGCACGTGTTTATTGGAATTCCAAAGCAAGTAAAATAAAAAAAATAAAAACGTGCTTTTCAGCGCGACAATATAAACCGCAAAAACAGCTGTAAACATTGTATATAAAGGCATCTGTAGTATATTCTAATAATGACAGTAATATTATTAGTCGCTCCACAATTACACCACATTAATACCTATATAGCACCGCTGCGAAGCCTGGGAGGGGGGGGGTGTCGCTAGTATTATTTACTTATGAAACTTTACTTCTACCTTATAAAACTAAGCATAGAGTGGCCGACCTATTGTTACAAGATCAATCTCTTACATCCGACCACAATGAATTAAATGAAACCAATAAGTCCTATGGTAGACCTAATTTATACTGTAAGTGCAAATAATTTTTTAACACTAATTAATAATATTTACAGCACAATTAAATGAAACTACGTGATGTAGTATTATTTCTACTTTCTTTAATTTCTTTACCACGACCTAGGTTTCGTTGTATTACAACATCTTCAGGTGGGATATTAGCAAAGATAGCAAAGATCTTTGCTAATATCCCACCTGAAGATGTTGTAATACAACGAAACCTAGGTCGTGGTAAAGAAATTAAAGAAAGTAGAAATAATACTACATCACGTAGTTTCATTTAATTGTGAGTAATGAATTTCTACAAAATTAACGCCAAATATATTCAATATATTTACAGCATTAATTAGGTAATAATGTATGTTAATAAGATGGTAATAAAATAAGAACAATTAAAAACCAAAGCAAAATGACCCTTTAGGGATAAGGTGGTTATAGGGATGGATTATAATAGAAGGGATTAAGGTCTGCCGATTATGATAAATAATGTAATTTCAGACGACTTTTGAACGAAGGCGACCAGGACGCGCTTTGTATATTTATTGGTGGTCAGTTCACAATCGATTAGTATATCCGTTGAAAGATTCGCCATAAAATTCAGTTCTTTGAGGAATTTGGAGGGTGTAATTGTTTTTTGATCGCAGTTCGAGGTCGTGGGATGCCAGATATTAGAATCTAGATCTGAAGTAAGAATGTGTAATGGGTTTATATGCTGTTAGGTTTTGAAATGAACTGAACACAAATATCTTTATATTCCCCTGCCCTTAACGTGTCGCTGTTTAAGTTTGTTTTGTTGAACGGTTTTATTTAGCTACAAGTTCCCTATGTTATTGATCTAATCGATTTTCGATTGATAATTATCGATTTTTAACCACTTCTACTTAATCGATTCTCATGAAGCTTTGCACACGTATTCAGTCGCCATAATGCAATATTATGGACACTATGCCTCGACTTCAGTAAAAAATAAATGTTTGTAAGCTTACTCCGGTATCTATCTGTCTGTTTCACAATTTTAGAATCCGAGTCGTTTAATTTAGAAACTTGAAATTTTGACCTGTCGTAATATGTTGGTCCTAAAACTGTATTACACTATCTGATATGTTTGATTTGTCAAATAAAAATAAATAAATAAAAAAAAACGAGTGTGCTTTAGAAGTAAAACTTCAAATTCACAAAATATGAACTTTAAAATGAATTTACAATTTTATTCATTTTAAACGTAGAATATTTATTGTAATGAACAAAATAATAATTTATAAAATTGTTCAAGAACGAAATGAAATTACAAAATAATAAAAAAATCACCGTTCGCGTAACGCTAGCAAACTCGCATATATATATATATATATATATATATATATATATATATATTGCATGCACTGGCTATGAGAGGAAGAGAGAAAAAAATGTGCGGTCGCACTGCTCTCTCTTGCTTCTACAGTGTGATACAGACAATAGGCTTGCACTGTGTCTTAGATATACGAAACATAACTGGCTATGAGAGAAAGAGAGAAAGAAAATGTGTGCTCGCACCTCTCTCTCTTGTCCCTACAGTAATATACGAAACGTAACTCTCTCTCTTTCTGTCTTCACTAACATATATCTGCCTCTCAACTTCCGTTCGCCTTGCCCGATCACATTTTTCGTAACGCTCTCGTCACGCAGTCATCAGCTTAATCCCCAAATCAAGCGTGCGTAAAGAAGTTTTACTTCAAAAATATAATTTAATTCATTTCTGTCGTTAACGTGGATGAAATAATGTGAAAAACTCTTTTATAACGTATTTATCTCCAAAACTAATAATAATCGGAAATAAAAACCTGTTAAATACAAGTATAATCCCACTATCACCGGTACGTAGACCTTTAGGTGCATATATACATTTGCGTGTAATACAGACGAACAACTTTCGTAGGTGTTCGGTGGCCGACTTTCCACCGATTTACCACACAAGTCAAGATGTTCGCACCGCCGATTAAATGTCTACCCACTCCAGTAGTACGTGTTTAGTTATATGTTTGTCTTTTTATCTGTAAAGCGTTTTAATTTGTAACGGTCGGATCGGCAATAGTCGACCAAAAGGCACCGACTTTTTTAGGATCGATTTTTGTGGGACATGTGCGTTAATATATTTAATATCATATGTCCAAGCCATGGTCATAGCTTTATTCGATGTTGATAAATAAAATACATTCAACAAGGGACATACATTCAGTCATATCAATTTGTACATAATAAATGCGAAACTTTATTTTTTTTAAACTTTTAGTATAAGTTAAAAAAAAATAACGATGTAAATAATTAGGTGCACCATCGACGTATGAGTCAGCAACAAGCCAGATGAATTAGAAAAAAAGTTAGATCAACACATTTCTAAAAGTTATTCTAAATCATAATTATATCATAATTATATGTACTAAATTAAACAAGCGTCAATGCAACGTAACTGTCATTGTCAAACTAATTTAAGATATCCACAATAGTGTCTTCAAACGTAAACTGCATGGACAGTCAAACAGAACAAACGATAATGACTTTTAAAATATTAAATTTCAACCGATAAAAACATATTATCATAAAATAACAATAATACAAAATGTTGAATATGTTTAGCGTTAATTTTGTAGAAATTCATTATTCACAGTTAAATGAAACTACGTGATGTAGTATTATTTCTACTTTATTTAAATTCTTTACCAGGACCTAAGTTTCTTTGTATTACAACATCTCCAGGTGGGCTATTAGCAAAGATTCACAATTAAATGAAACTACGCGATGTGGTATTATTTCCACTTTCTTTAAGTTTTTTACCACGACCTAGGTTTCCTTGTATTACAACATCTTCAGGTGGGCTATTAGCAAAGATTCACAATTAAATGAAACTAAGCGATGTGGTATTATTTTCAGTTTCTTTAAGTTCTTTACCGCGACCTAGGTTTCGTTGTATTACAACATCTTCAGGTGGGCTATTAGCGAAGATTCACAATTAAATGAAACTACGCGATGTAGTATTATTTCTAATTTCTTTAAGTTAATATAAATAAATAGTTCTTTAAGTTAATACTTAAAACTAGTATTATTTCTACTTTCTTTAAGTTAATACTTAAGCTAGTTCGAAAACGACCTAGGTTTCGTTGTATTACAACATCTTCAGGTGGGTTATTAGCAAAGATATAATACTACATCACGTAGTTTTATTTAATTGTGAATAATACAAAATGTCAAATTTGAAAAGGCCCAGTAATAATACTAATGATAAAGGCAATTAACAATAATAGCAATCGTAAAACATTTAGTTATCAGCTAACATTTCGTGCATAGTTATAATAAGCTTCTTCTATTTTTCAAGGGCGTAAGTATATCCTAACTTTCTATAAATCGATGAGTTTTAGAGTTAAAATTTACAATTAAATGAAATGACGTTATGTAGTATTATTTCTACTTTTTTAAGTTCTTTACCACGACCTAGGTTTCGTCGTATTATATCTTCAGGTGGGCTATTAGCAAAGATTAACTCTTATGAACTTCCAACAGCATTTATATATTACACAAAACAATAGTGGAAGCCGGGCTTGTGAGGGTTTTCCCACTGCTTACGTTAGTGAGTTTATTGTAGGGGAGCGGTGTAGTTTTTATTATATTTTCGAAAGTTATACAATATACAATTATCTTAGTGACGGTAATAAATTAAATTGATGTTATTTTATGAGATTATGCATTGCAAATGGTCCAGTGTATGTAATAAAATGAAATGGATATTATTTTCAATAATATATTTTTATATAATAGTAAGGGTATCTGATGGTTGCAACAAGGTTACACGACTATTTATACATATCTCCCATTTTTTGTTTTCTTTTGTGATGTGTCTCCTTAGCTATATGATCGGGCTGAAACAATTTGAAGTGACATGCACATATCTTAAATTAATTTAGGCCATAGGCATGACCTAAAGTGATTATATTAATTGAATTCAAGTAACGCCGTTTTGAAGTTATACTTCCTTAGGCGCGTTATGACATAAATTATGAGGATGGAATTTTACGAGTCGCGCATACCAACGCACAATGCAACAAAAATCGATAGGATGAAGTTGTTCACTATACATGCGTGTAGTGATTGATACTATATTCATGATAGTTATTGAGATATTTGCAAACACACAACACGTGTCTATATTCATACAAATCTTTAGTTATATCTGTGCTTTTACATAATATTTTTTAGATATTGAAAATTAATAGCTGTCCTGCTTTTTCAAACTTATTTTAAGTGTATTTCCCTAAGTTAGGTTAAGTTTCGATACGTTTTTATTTGCATTGTATAATATACATTATTACTTTGTAATTTTTATTAATTATTTGCGTGCTAAATAAAGTTATTCTTGTATTATACCAAAGAAGTATAACTTCTAACATGAATACATAAGTACTAGGACAAAGTTTTTTTCTAAAATTTAGTATCTGAAAAGAGTGATATGGATATATAGAAGGAGTGAAAGGTGCGGTGTTTGGGGATGACGGAGTATAATTAAAGTATATTAAGGTGTATAATAAGCGGTACAGTACAATTAAGTTGATTTAAAGTAAGTCATACATTACATTTAAGGTCATTTTATGTAAGTGATACAGCATAATTAAGGTGATTTTAGGTAAGTGATACAATGCATTTGAAGTGATTTTAAATAAGTGATATAGTATAATTACGGTGATTTTAAGTAAGTGGTACAGTGTTATTAAGGTGATTTTAAGTAAGTGATACAATCTAATTAAGGTGATTTTATGTAAGTTATACAGTATAATTAAGGTGATTTTAAGTAAGTGCAAATGAGCCGATTTTAAGTAAGTGATACACTGCGATTGAGCCGATTATAAGTAAGTGATACAGTAAAATTAAGGTGAATTTAAGCAAATGAGACCGCGCGTCAGAGCGAGTTACAATACATGACGAAACTATAAAATATGCAATAGTGGAAAAAAACTTTAATTCGTTACGTTTAAAATGTTGGGGAACATTTGTCTGTTTAAGAAAGAGGTGTTTTATTAAATTTAAAAAGTAATCTGTCAAGTAATAGAATTCGTGTTACTAAGGTTCCGTACATTTTTAGAAATTCATAACCATTGAAAGGTACATTATATTTCTATTAAACTATTTAGAAAATTTTAATTTTTAAGAACGTAAATATATTTTATACTATATTTTTCACGGATGCATTTTAAAAAAAATGTGTAATCCCACATAGAATTGGAAAACATAGATTTTAATTTTTCCCTTTACATGTAGTATAAGACTTTCCATTATGCCGATTTTCAAGATTGTAGGTCGAGCGGAAGTACCCACCCTATTGGTTTTGATAACAGTATAAAACCAAAAAGAATGCTATAAAGCGTCATATATTTTAGTTCCATGAACAAACAAACTTGAATTTTGTACAGCAATGTAAGATCGCAGATTTTAATATTTAATATTAATTTAAATATCCTGTCAAAAAGACTTTACCAGATAGATGGACAGATAAAAGAGTTATACTAGATGGGTTCCACCTTTTTAATTTTGAGGAATGGAACCCTAAAATATGTGAGTTTGGTCCACGCCACCCCTTAAGATTTTATACTAGGGACAGAGAGGAAAGCCCGGCTCACATCACACTTCTCAGTATATAATATTAATTTAAACATCCTGTCAAAAGGACTTTAACACATAGACGGACAGACAAGAAAGTAATACTAGATGGGTTCCGCCTTCTTCATTTTGAGGAATGGAACCATAAAACATGTGAGCTTGGTCCAGCCACCCCTTAAGATTTAATACTCGGCTTACATCATACTTGTTTACTTGTTACTGGATTGCTTACGAGGCGATGTGATGGCTACTGTGCGGGCTGTCATAATGGAAATGACGTCACTACAAGATCCGTTACCAGAATGTGTACTGGAATTCCACAATAGATCAAGTCCTATTTTTCATACTTATTTCTCTGCTACATTTAAATATTATCCAATGGAAAAGTCGCATTTTGTCACTTACAACTGTCGTTAGTCGATCGACTTGATACAGAAGGCTGTTATATGTCAACGAAAAGGATCGTTATTTGTAATTTTATTGTTTTATATTGTTCATTTTGTAACGTTGGCATGTGTTTACTACAACTGCCGATAGTCGATCAACTTGATACAGAAGGCTCTTATACGTCAACGAATACAAGCGATATTTGTACTTTTATATTGTTCATTTTGTCACGTTGGCATGTGTTTACTACAACTGCCGATAGTCGATCGACTTGATACAGAAGGCTGTTATACGTCAACGAAAAGGAGCGGTATTTGTAATTTTATCGTTTTATATTATTCATTTTGTCACGCTGGCATGTGTTTACTACAACTGCCGATAGTCGATCGACTTGATACAGACGGCTGTTATACGTCAACGAAAAGGAGCGTTATTTGTAATTTTATTGTTTTATATTGTTCATTTTGTCAAGTTGGCGTGTTTTTACTACAACTGCCGTCAGTCGATCGACTTGATACAGAAGGCTGTTATATGTCAACGAAAAGGATCGTTATTTATAATTTTATTGTTTTATATTGTTCATTTTGTCACATTGGCATATGTTTACTGCAACTGCTGCTAATCGATCGACTTGATACAGAAGGCTGTTATAAGTCAGCGAAAAGGAGCGGTATTTGTAATTTTATTGTTTTATATTATTCATTTTGTCACATTGGCGTGTTTTTACTACAAATGCCGTTAGTCGATCGACTTGATTACAGAAGGCCGTTATACGTCAACAAACGAACGTAATTTTATTGTCTTGTACTTGCACTGATTTTCCTAATCTGAATATATTATAATAACATTGTTAAATTTGGTGCGTATTTTGTTATAAAAGATATTTTAAAAATAAGATCAAAAATTGGTGTTGAATTTTCAATAAAAGAGATATATAAATAACTTTTATATCAAATGAATTTATTAACATATACATACATTACAAAGAAATTAATAATTTATATTTTACACGTGAGTTTAATGACCAGTATTAATCAAATTAAATAATTTAGACATTCAGAGCAATTTACGAATCCAGCTCAGCCCTGTACATTGTGTGCAGTCTGTATCACGAAGCAGCCATTATAACGTCCAACGTAATTGTTCGTTTAGAACTCAGCAGTGACATCTAGTAAGAAATCCAGTCGGGAAACAAGTGTCGTGTGAGCAAGGTTTAATTGCAGAAGATTTGTGGAAAATTAACTATGAAACCTATGACAGGTTCATAAGAAGACTGAAGAATGTATATATATATATATATATATATATATATATATACACACACATATATATATATATATATATACAAAGATGTTATGATTTAATATAATAAAAACTACATAATTCAAATCTCAAACTGCGATCAAAAGCACGTATCGTATTTAGCATCAATATTTTACGAACCTTGTATACAGTTCAGTATTTGAATATACTTGGCGTTAATTTTGTAGAAATTCATTATTCACAATTAAATGAAACTACGTGATATAATATTATTTTTACTTTCTTTAAGTTCTTTACTTAAGGTCGTGACCTTGGTTTCGTTGTATTAGAACATCTTCAGGTGGGCTATTAGCAAACAGATTTGCTACAATTTTATACAATGTTTGCTAATAGCCCACCTGAAGATGTTGTAATACAACGAAACCTATGTCGTGGTAAAGAACTTAAAGAAAGTAGGAATAATACTACATCACGTAGTTTCATTTAATTGTGAGTTCAGTGTTTGTTGCAAAATATTTCGTAAAGAGAACAAACATTTATATAGACAGATGATTTAGCGAGTATTTCGAAACTTTATGAAGTATTAAGAAGATTGACTTGTATTTCTCTTTTTGGAAAAATTTGACAAGCTTTTATACTTAATTAGCATAATAGTATTTATTTTTGGATACCACTACATTCTATGTACATTTATTGTTGATACACTGACATAGTTCTTCATTTATCTAGGTTATATCAGGCGATAAAACGTTGAGAGGGCTGCAAGAGAATTTGTATAACTTTACTTAAATGAGCGACCATTTTTCACTTAATCTAGTTAAAAGTCCAGGGGACTTTTAACTAGATTAAGTGAAATACTCACGACAGTCAGACACGACTACCAACTATTAAGCTTAGCGAAAGCCCACGTACGAGTGAAATACGATAGAGAACTTGTTTATATACAGATTGTATCATCTATTTAAGTACTGTATATCCTAATATATATATTACCCTTTCGCACTCCCGCACTTTTCCGTAATCCTAAAAGAGATAGACATAAAATAATAATTTCGCATGCCGCTGACAGACGGTTGTCAAGCAGTTGCTAGGTAACCACATAAACAACGTGCTTTATTGATGGGCCAATCAGCCGTCTCCCTCGCTAAGTGTCGGGCAATTTGAAAATGGAATCATTTTAATGACGCCTGTCAGTGGCGTCTCGTATAAATCGTCTTTATTATTTTTGTTTTATTAATATCTGCCTCAGGATACCGCTTTGTTTATTTGTTGAAATTTTTGAGAAATATGCGGAAAGAATTTGAAGAACGAAAAATGAAAATAATAAGCGAAAACAAGTGTGCGTTCAGAATTTACCATGAAATATTTTAGAAACTAAAAAAATATTGTCGTATGTTTTCGTTATTTCAAATGTTTTTACGAGAAAATAAAAACCATAGAAAGAAGGTACTTAATTATGACCTTAGTAAGATCGCTGTGTAAGTGTTTGCAACTAGTATTCTATTCAATTGATTACATGCAAAATACTAAAGTTATTTGAAATAATTTTCATCGAAATAGTTTAGTTTTTGTAGTGTACATCGCATAAATAATGTGAATTGATTTTTGTCGGCGTCCGGGGAGGAAGTATAAGATATGGAAGCAGTTAAATTAAAATTACTCGCTACAATTCTACATTAATATGATTATTTAAATGATTTTAATGCGTTTGCAGATTTTTTTTCAGACGTTTGATTTTTACGCGTTTCTAGGTTTTTTGTGGTAATTTATATTACCATTTCTTAGATTTATTTATACCCGAAAATAATTTTTTTTTCAGTTTTCTTCTACGTTTTTACCACATAAAAATTCTTGCGAACTCCTAAACGTTAGTAAAGTAGTACAATATAATTAAAAATTACCAATAATTTATGTTTATTAAATTATTTACTGTAGTCATAATGCTTTGGTGATTTGATATTAGTTACTGTCGTAACGTACTACGTTTCATTATGAGGTGAAGCTATATTTGTATATTTATTTATAAAATTTATATACTTTGTTAATATTTCAGAGTTAAAATTTATATAGCTACAGAGTAATATTGTTTATATTTAGAATAAAGTTCTCCAGGTTAAATAGCAATGCTAAAGGCAAATAGCCGAATCAGCGTTTGTGAAGAACGTGGCAGCTGTTATTTTTTACTGCCAGGTACTAAATTAAAAAAAAAATAAAATAGATCCAAGTTGGATAAGAATGTAGACTAAGCCATAAGGTACATTTAATTGGTCTAAAGTTAACATATTACATTACTGTTTTTCTTCGTAAAAAAGCGTTATTGTATTATAAATAAATATTTTTATGTACAATTAAATGAAAATACGTGGTATTGTATTATTTCTACTTTCTTTAAGTTCTTTACCTCGAACCAGGTTTCGTTGTATTACAACATCTTTAGGGGGGCTATTAGCAAAGATTTTTTTTCACTTTCGCATACACAGTTTTTTTATTGAATATATTTGGCGTTAATTTTGTAGAAATTCGGCAAAGATAGCTTTGCTAAGAGTCCACCTGAAGATATTGTAATACAATGAAACCAAAGTCGTGGTAAAGATCTTAAAGAAAGTAGAAATAATACTACATCACGTAGTTTCATTTAATTGTGAATAATGAATTTCTACAAAATTAACGCCAAATATATTTAATATTTTTATGTATTTACACTATTTCATTGTAACAAGTCAATTCCATAATGGAATATCGATTTTATACTGAAATATCAATAATGCAGAGGTAATTATATGATATTTCAGCATAAAATCGATATTGAGGTGATATTTCAGTATAAAATCGATATTCCATAATGGAATATCGATTTGATACTGAAATATCAATAATGCAGAGGTAATTATGTGATATTTCAGTATAAAATCGATATTCCATAATGGAATATCGATTTTATACTGAAATATCAATAATGCAAGGTTTGCTAACGGTATTGCGATATTAATATAAACAGTTTTTAACAATTGGACACTTTGTTTACACTTTATATATTTCGTCGTGTAAGCAAAAATATTACTCCGATTTTGTAATTCTACCGAAATGATATGAAAATTTGACACAATGTTGACAATACCAGTGAAATTATCTTTTATTGTAATCTTCCCCAGTTTTCATTTTATTTCCAACTATTATTGAACGTCAGTAATGTTTAGAAAGAGTAAGTGAGTTTAAAAATGATAAAAATAAATTATGAGACAGTCAATCTTCATCTAAGAAATTTATTCTTTAACTAAGAATTTATTCTTCTTCAAATAAGCTGTATTAGTTCTGGCGTTTTTATAGAAAAAAAAAAAAAAAAAAATTATATATATATATATATTTAATTAAAACCTTAGAAGTTTCACTTCTTTCCCTTATTCCACGGAGTACATGCTGTTAATTTCGAGGATTCCGAACGTACCTCAAAAAAAAACGTAAATTTTATAAGACGACTCACGTGTCTGTCTATCCGTCTGTCTGTTCTTCTCAGAAAACGCTTGACATAGAAACGTGAAATTTAGCATAGTAATAAAGTACATTAACCCGCACAACGCTATAAAAATATATGGAATTTTTAGGAGGCACAAATTAGGTACTCCCAAAATGTTTTTTAAATTCCAGGCGTAATATCAGATATTGTTTGAAAGAGTTAGCTATAAGCATTATTTAATTTAATTAACTTCAGATATATGTTAAAAAATATGCAAAAAAATTGTGCGTGTTAGCTCCGACGCGTGACTGGAGTTTACTCCTTAATTACGATTATCTTGAAATGTATTAAATAGGTAACACTATATATAATACTGTGTTATCTATTTCATGCACTGTATATAATTATTTAATAAAAATACTATCAATGTAGTTATTTTCAAGTAAAACACAAATGAACAAGATCGAATTTATGCAACAAAATTAAAAACATTTAGTAACGTCAGACTAAGGATTTAAAATTAAAAGAGACTTTTTAATTTTATAGGATAGAAGACACCAAATATTCACACATAATTCACATTTCATGATTACATCTCGATATAAACGAACGATAGTAAATTATATGTGTCACACTCCGTCATTGCGATTACAACATAAGAAAATGCTAAATAAACAAATTGATATCTCACTCTAAAGATGCGCAGAAATGTTGGGTGGCTACCTAACGGTTATACTTTCTTTAACGCTCAGAACTTCTGATTTGACTCCTTATAAAAGTTCATAGCGGACGCTATGAATAAAAAGCGGATTATCAAGGAGAAACTCCAAAAAATATGTACACCTCCGCTCTCTTCTATCTGAAGTTACTGTATCTAGAATTAGGAACAAAAACGGGATTTCTAGAAGTGTATGAAAAGGTTGTATTAAAACTATGATGATGATTCCAGATGTCATAATTTTGGAGATAATTCCTAGCGCAATAATACTTAATAACCTCATTATATATAAACGTTGGTGCGTCTGTTAGTAATAGTGTAACTTTTGAACGACTTGACTAACTGAGATCATATTCACACAATATACAGAATGATCCATTTACAGTGATTTTCTAGCAGTCATTTTATCTGAACACGTTTTGTGTTTGTCAAGGCAAACAAACATTGATTTGTGAATAATTTAGGTAAATCTGAACCAATTAATGCTTTTTAAAAGTAACGCACTAAGTTTTTTCTAAAATTGCGATTATGGTCCAAATCTCATTTTTTGTAATTTAGCGAGGTTTTGTTAATTTCTGAAGATGTTGAAATAGTTACATTACTAATTTTTTGACTAGACTATCGCCTTATTCTAAGGTAGTTTTTAGATCATAAGCAAATCTCTAGTTGTAAGGTAGTTTTTAGATCATAAATAATTTTTAAAATTTTTCTTAATAATTTTGTAATTTTTCTTTTGAAATGAGCATGAAGTTTCAAATAATAGCTAAGAATAAACACAAATATTGCTCATTGCACGCTTGCTATATGACTACTCTACTTTCATATAAAATTTTATGTCAGTTACCGGAATAGTTTTTGAGCAAAAGTGAGTGCAGTAGAGACTTTTTAAAAAAGCACAAAACAATCATAAGTTCTAAACTATTCATTTTCGCGAATTTGGATTTTTTAAATAAGTTATCGCAATGTTATTTACGTGAAAAAATTTTAGGGCCACTCTAAATGGGCCATCCTTTATATGTTTTGTCAAGACGATGGTTCACAGAGAAGAAAAAACAGAAAGCGCAATCGTCTGCCGGTTCAGCTATTGACTAACATAATTAGGTGGGTAGGGGTGATACGACCTCCCCAATATGGATTTAATTACATTATTAATTATTAAATATTTATTGCGTAAGGATTGATCTTTAGTGTCCCGTGCCTCAAAAGGAAAAGAGAACCCTTATGAGATCACTTTCTTGTTCGTCTGTTTGTCTGTCAAGATATTTTTTTTCAGGGACACGTCGTGGTATCAAGTTGAAATTAATATCAAATACTTAGATTTACGGTCCCTTGGAGTGGTAAAAAATCAAGCTTTTATGTAAACGCAATAAAAAAAACCCTAAAAATACCGTAATTTATATTCCATTTTTTAACACAAATTAATCAAAACCTATAGGGTACTTTACGTTCACCTAGAATCATTAAATTTGGCAACACAAGCAAGGGAAAAAATCAGTAATTTGCAGTTATATCATATAAAAAATATTTTTTTGTATGCGCCTGTGAAAGATATGGTAGGCAATACATTTTCGTTCTAAAAATTAAAATTCTGTAAATAGTTTAATAGGAATATTATGTATCATTGAATGCTTATAAATGCATAAAGGAGTACGAAACATGCGAGTTCTATTTGTGCTTGACAAGCTTTTCTGGTAACATAAACTTTTGTCGACATCAAACTTTAGTGCAAACCACTAGGAATACCAATTAGGAATATGGAATAATACCAATTGAAAATTCATGTTATTCCATATTGGACTGGGTTGTACTGGGTTGTACTGGGTACGGTTACCGAAAAGAGAACATAATATTGACAAAAAACAGTTTTATTCCGGAATTCTGTTACTTTTATTTATTGACCTACCTAATTAATGGCACAAACAAACTTCGGCGTTCCAGCACAAACGATGTCTAATTTATATTTCAGTATCATTATTATGTTCTAACGGCCCCATTTATAAAGCGGTATTCGGATTATTTTTTCTTCGAATGGCGAGTAGCGTTAGAAGAAAAAAAGTTGATTTTTTTAAGAGCTAACACGAGCCGCCTCTGCCTTGAAAGTGTCGACGGGCCGTAGCTCGCTCGTTCCGCTTAATAATTGATGCGATAAATCAAATTTTGTTTTTATTATTTCACGCGCCGCCCGTGCCCCGACCGTTTTACTTCTTCGCTCTGGTTTGAATTGCTTTTTTTTTAATTGCTGTTGACGATTTTTTTTCAAGTTTCATTTTATTTCCATCGCGCCAATTAGGCGAATTTTTCAGTTTTATTTATAGTGGAATTTGCTTTTTAAAAAAAAGAACGATTTTCACATTCATTTTTTGTACGGAAAACAGGGTTATATGTGATTCAAAAAATACTAAGTGGAATGTCCACTATATTTGAAAATATTCGTCGAAAAAATGAATTATGAAATGTAAGAATTTTTATGTGTTTGTTAAAAAAGCGAAATAAATAGAATATGTAAAACGACACACGAAAGTAGGTGATAGAATATATAGAAAGTATGAACAAAAATAAATAAAATAATATAAACACGTCCAGTGCGAGTCTGATTCGCGCACCGAAAGTTCCATACCTGATTTAAAATGAAATTACTTTATTTACCCAAGTTATTACTAATATAGATGTAGTTTCCATACAATCTATGCATAGGCTTCACAAAACTACGTTTTTTCATAATTTTACGTCCGGTGGCTTCGAAAATAAGGTGGAGGTGACTTATTTTTGCATATTATTCAGTATATATCTAAAGCTACCCCATACACTACATATGGAATTAAATAAAAAAAATAGTGTGCTTAAGAACATAATGTAGATGTAAAAACATTGGCCACCAATATAACCGTACTGTGTATGTTGGAAATTTTCAATACGAAAATGAAAAAAAAAACGAAAATAACATACACGTTTTATATTAAATTATAATCAAATAAATTATTATTTTAAAATAGAACATAATTCTTGAGACAATGCACTCACCTCGTGTTGGACAGTGCCCTCGATCGATCGATGCCGAAGGAGCTGAGTTTACACGAACAATACAGTGCACATTCAAATGAATGTGTACTGTACACACTTCATCATTTTTGAATTTGGAATTCGCTCGACAGATACCGAAGGGAACCGAGTTTACACGAACAATACGGTGCACATTCAGTTGGTTACGTTTCATAATTTTTGAATTTGGAATTCGCTTGACCGATGCCGAAGGAGCCGAGTTTACACGAACAATGCAGTGCACGTTCAGTTAGTCACATTTCATCATTTCTGAATTTGGAAATCGCTTGACCGATGCCGAAGGGAGCCGAGTTTACACGAACAATGCAGTGCACATTCAGTTAGTCACATTTCATCATTTCTGAATTTGGAAATCGCTTGACCGATGCCGAAGGAGCCGAGTTTACACGAACAATGCAGTGCACGTTCAGTTAGTCACATTTCATCATTTCTGAATTTGGAAATCGCTTGACCGATGCCGAAGGAGCCGAGTTTACACGAACAATGCAGTGCACGTTCAGTTAGTCACATTTCATCATTTCTGAATTTGGAAATCGTTTGACCGATGCCGAAGGGAGCCGAGTTTACACGAACAATGCAGTGCACGTTCAGTTAGTCACATTTCATCATTTTTGAATTTGGAACTAGCTCCACAGATGCCGAAGAGAGCCGAGTTTACACGAACAATGCAGTGCACGTTCAATTAGTCACATTTCATAATTTTTGAAT
This sequence comes from Druceiella hillmani, assembly GCA_039881145.1. Classification (NCBI taxonomy): domain Eukaryota; kingdom Metazoa; phylum Arthropoda; class Insecta; order Lepidoptera; family Hepialidae; genus Druceiella; species Druceiella hillmani. The sequence continues at coordinate 6,461,255 of JAYKKI010000051.1, read as the reverse complement.
TTGGAAATCGTTTCACCGATGCCGAGGGAGCCGAGTTTACACGAACAATGCAGTGCACGTTCAGTTAGTCACATTTCATCATTTCTGAATTTGGAAATCGTTTGACCGATGCCGAAGGGAGCCGAGTTTACACGAACAATGCAGTGCACGTTCAGTTAGTCACATTTCATCATTTTTGAATTTGGAACTAGCTCCACAGATGCCGAAGAGAGCCGAGTTTACACGAACAATGCAGTGCACGTTCAGTTAGTGACATTTCATCATTTTTGAATTTGGAACTAGCTCCACAGATGCCGAAGAGAGCCGAGTTTACACGAACAATGCAGTGCACGTTCAATTAGTCACATTTCATAATTTTTGAATTTGGAAATCGTTTCACCGATGCCGAGGGAAGTCGAGTTTACTCTCACAATGCAGTGCATATTCAATTCACCGCATTTTATAATTTTTGAATTTCGAACTCGCTTGGCCGATGCCGAAAGGAGCCGAGTTTACTCGCACAATGCATTGTACATTCAATTTATCACATTTCATCAGTTTTGAATTTGGAACTCGCCTGGTCGGTGCCGAAGGGAGCCGAGTTTACTCGCACAATGCAGTGCACGTTCAATTGATCACATTTTATAATTTTTTAATTTTGAACTCGCTTGGCCGATGCCGAAGGGAGCCCAGTAAAATACAGAAAAATACAGTGTACAGTTAAACTGAACACATTTCACGATTGGAACTTGCTCGATTGATGCCTAAGGGAGCTGAGTTTGCTCGATTCAGCGTCGACGAGCACCAGCGTGACGGCTCGCTTTCGTTCACTGGCCAGGAAAACTGCGTAAGTGTGTATGTGAAAATCGATTCCTACTTAATTTACCTCATCACCCTGTTCTTTATAATTCAATAAACGGTTGTTTTTGTTTAACTCTAATTTATATTTCAATACCGTTCCTTTGTTTACATGTCACAAGCGTGCGCCTCCTGAAGGCAGCCTTTGCTTCCATGTGTGGGTAAACAATTGAAACCTTTGTTCTTCCCAAATTATTTACACATAATATCCTCTTATAGTTTAGACATAATTAATACGACAAAATATTGCTACAATTATAATAAAATAAAATATTAATAACGAAACTAATCTACTAGTGATGTATCTAAGAGTGTTTGCACAATCAGTTTGTTAAACTTTTAATATATTGATTTAATGATGTATTTATTCTAAGATTTTATTTCAAAACGTCGATGTTATGTGAATGATTTGAAACTTAGGGTTACCAAAAAGTAAATTAAATTTGTAATTAATAACTAATAAATCTTTTACGTAACACAATTTACCATCTAATTTTTGGGCTTGAATACACACTCCCTTCGTCACGTAGAAAATTGGGTATCTTCTTCTTAAATAATTCACAAATAACATCTCTAAAATTTGCATATAAACATTTTTGAAGCTTGATGCATGTGCACATTAATATGATTCACAGCTATTACGAATCTCAAATTTCTGCCTAAGATTCTGTGAAAAATGGCTAAATGCGAGACGACCTCGCACACGAAGCATTCCGTTCCATTTTAATTTTTTGGTAAAAGACTAGATAGATGCCATAGCAACGCGTGATTCGTAAAAATTTGTATAATAATTGTTTCATTACATCTGCCACATACCTTTGTGACGAGATACTGGTAAAATATTTTAACTTATTTCACATTCAATATTATCATACTTTTTATAATTTGCTCTCCTATCTGTAAAAAATATATTAGGTTAAATATTCAAGTTGTGAACTATTAATATTCGTAAATAGTTTAATTAAAAATAGTTTGAGCAGAAATATTATATATAAGTGTCGGAATATGTACTTGACAGGTTTTATAACGAAGCAAGTGTTGCTATGGCATCTATCCTGTTATTTACCAAAGAATTAATATTAATGTGGTGTGGTGATACGGAACCCTTCGTGTGCGAGACCGAGTCGCTCTTAGCCGTTTTCACAGAAACTGTTTTATGCAGAAACTTAAGATTCGGAATAGCTGGGGATCATATCAATACCCGCGTGCATCAATAGCTAAAACTCAAAAATGTTTATATGCAAATTTTAGGGATGTTATATATGAATTATTTAAGAAGAAAAGATCGAATTTTTTGCAGTGACCAAGTCCGACTCGCACTTAGTCACATTTTAGTTGTGATAGAGGCCGGAGTAACAAGTATTCTGTGAAAATTTCAAGTGTCTATCTACTACGGTTCAAAAGATACAGCCCTGTGACAGATATACAGAGGAACGGACAGACGGACGGCGGGGGTTTATTAAAAGGGTTTCGTTGGCACCCCTTGGGTACGGAACTGTAAAAAATGCTATGAGAGACGGATATATGAGTGAACTTACAAGGGTTCCGTTTGACATATAAGTGATCTTACAAGGGTTCCATTTGACATATGAGTGATCTTACAAGGGTTCCGTTTGACATATGAGTGATCTTACAAGAGATCCATTGTGTTACGGAGCTCGAAAAATTAGCAGCATGTGTTCCGTAGACCGTGGGGGAGAAGTTAAATTTCTACGACAGTTTAGTTTTGTCTCATTAAACGTAAATAAAAATATTATAATTAAGTAAAAGCTATTGCAGTAATCGTAACGTAGAAACTTAACAATTACCACTGCATGCGTAACTTACTTGTAAAAAGTAAGTTACGCATGCTGTGTAAAAACCTAACAATTATCACTGCACGCGTACCTTACTTGTAAAAAAGTAAGTTACACATGCTATGTAAAAATCTAACAATTATCACTGCACGCGTAACTTACTTGTAAAAAAGTAAGTTACGCATGCCGTGTAAAAACCTAACAATTATCAATGCATGCGTAACTTACTTGTAAAAAGTAAGTTACGCATGCTGTGTAAAAACCTAACAATTATCACTCCATGCGTAACTTACTTGTAAAAAGTAAGTTACACATGCAGTGTAAAACCTAACAATTATCACTACACGCGTAACTTACTTGTAAAAAAGTAAGTTACACATGCTATGTAAAAATCTAACAATTATCACTGCACGCGTAACTTACTTGAAAAAAAGTAAGTTACGCATGCCGTGTAAAAACCTAACAATTATCACTGCATGCGTACCTTACTCGTAAAAAGTAAGTTACGCATGCTGTGTAAAAACCTAACAATTATCACTGCATGCGTACCTTACTCGTAAAAAGTAAGTTACGCATGCTGTGTAAAAACCTAACAATTATCACTGCATGCGTACCTTACTCGTAAAAAGTAAGTTACGCATGCTGTGTAAAAACCTAACAATTATCACTGCACGCGTAACTTACTTGTAAAAAGTAAGTTACGCATGCTGTGTAAAAACCTAACAATTATCACTGCATGCGTAACTTACTTGTAAAAAGTAAGTTACGTATGCTGTCTAAAAACCTAACAATTATCACTGCATGCGTAACTTACTTGTAAAAAGTAAGTTATGCATGCTGTGTAAAAACTTAGCAATTATAGGTTTTACGTTACGATTACTGCTATACCATTTTTGTTTTTCATTCACTTAAATAATAATATATTATACCTAGGGTAACGTAAATATATTATACCTAGGGTAACGTAAATATATTATACTTAGGGTAACGATCATAGGATTGCAAACTTTACGATTTACGCATTAGAGACCCCGCTGTTTTGCACGGGTAGTCAGAGATTTTTTTCACAAAGTGCTACTTTCCTCATATTTTATTATTGACTAAATTTATTTTCTCGTTTTTTATTTTTCACGAAATCGAAACGGAGTGCAGACGATTTACTGAAGCTTGTGAAACATGATGACGATCTTCGTGCCCTTGCTGACAGCTTGCTTGGCCAGCTCGCCTGGCAACAGCTGACGAACAGAAGTCTCAACCTCCCGGTTGGTTATGGTGGAGAGGTGATAATGTGCCAACCACAATGCTTCGGGCGGCGATGCATTCGAAGATGTCATCCACGAAGCTGTTCACGATGTACGTGGTCTTGCTCGAGATAACAGTGTTGGGATGGATCTGTTTCAGTTGATGTAGATGGCGTAGTTCTTCTTGATCTTATGCTTCACTTTTCTTCTTGTTGCTTTTGGTTATGTTCTTTTGAGCCTTGCCGGACTTCTTGGCAGCTAGTTTCGGGAGCCATAACTTATTGATTTAGCAGTTATGTTAACAAAATGAAAATCTTAATGTCGGTGAAAAAAATATACCAATCAATATATTTATATCCTGAAAAATATTATTAATATTTATAAATATAGGATTAGGATAATATATTTGGCGTTAATTTGGTAGAAATTTATTATCACTTAAATTTAATTCACAATTAAATAAGATTACCTGATCTAGTCTTATATCTACGTTATTTCAATTATTAACCATAACCTAGGTTTCGTTGTATGACAACATCTTCAGGACATCTTCAGGTTCTTTTGAAGAGATCTCTTCAAATAGCTTACCTGAAGATGTTGTCACACAACGAAACTGAGGTCATGGTTAATAATTTAAATAAAGTAGATATAATAGTACATCACGTAGTTTCATTTACTAGTTAATAAAAAATAAGTGAAATAAAGGGTTAATAGAATTACTATGTACCTTTAAATGTTTATACAAAGTCATAGTCTTAGTCAAAATTTGTATTTAATACTGGTATATAAAGCACAGCCAAATATGTACTTTATATACCAATATTATATGTGCATAATAAATGCAAAATATTGTGAAAAACCAAACAATAATAAAGATTCAAAAAAGCAGACAAATGTGAGATACAAAAAAAAATTAATAATTAGTTGTACCACCAACGTATGTATCAGGAACAAATAAATGATCTCAAAAACAAAGATGGATACAATACGTATTTGAAAGCAATTCTATTAATACTTAATTACAAGAAATATTTGCTAAGTTATATAATTATCAATATGACGTAAATGGTATTATTAACTTAAAATATCTACAAACGTGTCTAAGGTAATCTATATTATAAGTCGGAACAGACCACACAATAATAATAATGACGTCAATAGCACTTTAAATATTAAATATCAACTAACAAACGTACACTATGGTAAAGCAATAATAACAAAAAAATGTCAGTCATAAAATGTCACAATAATAATACCAATGTAAAGTGCATTGACAATAGTAATGATCATAAAATATTTACAGCTAATGTTTCGTTCACTGTACATTAAGTTTTGCTATAAGTATATTCTTCAGGAAAGATATTCACAAAAATGTCGTCAAAGTTAAACTATATTGTCATTAGGAATAGACCATACATTAATAATAATGTCAACAGCATTTTAAATATTAAATGTCAACTAACAAACGTACACTATGGTAAAGCAATAATAACAAAAAACGTCAGTCATAAAATGTCACAATAATAATACCAATGATATGGGTATTGACAATAATAATGATTATAAAATATTTATCAGCTAACGTTTCGTTCATCGTACATTACGTTTTTCTATAAGTATGTTCTCCAGATAAGATATTCACAAAAATGTCGTCAAAGTTAAACTATATTGTCACTTGGAATAGACCACACATTAATAATAATGTCAATATCATTTTAAATATTAAATGTTAACTAACATTGTGTGTACATTATTATTGCTTTACCATAATGTACGTTACATTATGGTAAAGCAATAATAATAAAAAAACATTGTGTGTGCGTGCAAATCACACACGGTAGAAGTGAAACTTCAGAAAAATAACCTACGAGGAAATGAGATAAATATAGAGTATCAGGAGTAGGATAATTGTAAGGTTTATTTTTTTATAATATTTTCACCACGTTTAAAAGTTATTTTACGTTTTATTTAACATATATTACATTACATATTAGTCTGTCTCCATGTTTTCACTTTGAACAAATGACACGAGAGGCTTATAGTAAACAAATGTTTTAGTTTTAATTTCATCTATATATTTTTTAAATACTGCTTTAATTACTGTTTTAACAAGTATTAGACAGTGTGCAATATAGATACACACCGACGTTTATTCTCTCGCTCTAGCTCGGCAATATACAGGCGCATATATATGTACAATTCTTAGTAGACGAGATGGCAATACTACGAAGCATGACACAAAAAGGAGACCTAAAATTCAAATCACAACGATTCTAAAGAAGCTTCACTTGTTTCTTTGTCGTGACGCATTTTCGTTTCATCGAGTTTTGAAATCATAACGATTCTAAAGAAGCTTCATTTGTTTCTTTGTCGTGACGCATTTTCGTTTCATAGAGTTTTGAAATCACAACGATTCTAAAGAAGCTTCACTTCTTTCTTTGTCGTGACGCATTTTCGTTTCATAGAGTTTCAAATCACGACTATTCGAAAGAAGCTTCACTTGTTTCTTTGTCGTGACGCATTTTCGTTTCATCGAGTTTTGAAATCATAACGATTCTAAAGAAGCTTCACTTGTTTCTTTGTCGTGACGCATTTTAGTTTCATAGAATTTTGAAATCACAACGATTCTGAAGAAGCTTCACTTGTTTCTTTCTCGTGACGCATTTTCGTTTCATCGAATTTAAAATCATAACGATTTTAAAGAAGGTTCACTTCAAAAATTACAGGCATGAAATGTCATAATAATAATACCAATGATATGGGTATTGAAAATAATAACGACTACAAAATATTTATCAGCTAACGTTTCGCTCACAGTATAATAAGTTTTCCTATAAGTATGTTTTTCACTCTGCTCTGGATGCGTATGACTTCAAAAATTTAATAGTATATTTTTATATACATCAGTGTACGCGAACCCTTATATTGTTAACTCTATTAATAATTTTCACGTTTTATTTCAGTAGGAAAAACTGGAAATTGGGCCAATTTAAATAGAGTTCCTGTTGTTGTATTATATAGAGTCTAAAAAAGGAACTAATGTATATTTTATTTATTAAATATTAATATAGAATTATAAAGATAAACATTAACCATTGTGTCACTAAGAGATTGGATAAAGAAAAAAGATTGCGGACAAATGTAACAAACGAACGACAAAGGCCATAAATATTTAGATAATGTGACTTATATTTAATTTCACTTCCCGACATTCATGTCTAAACACTTTTAGACTTTCCCCAAACCGGCGAGCACATTAAAATAGGTCGTTAGGGCGACATTCCGATGCCTAATTCTTTTAAAGACTCACATTATTGTACGCGAGCAAATCCTCGGTAATGCCTTGCGCGTGCCGTACCCGGAATGCCTCGGAAGACGCTGGGATTACGCCTCGTGCGAGGGGATTTGGGATTCTGTTCGTGAGGACGTGCCGTGAATCGGTTGATGGGAAGCGTCGCGTCAGATGGTCGAATGGTGAATTAAGATCTAGTAATTGGACTAGATGGAGGATTCTGTACATCTTCAGATTTAACATTGTGTGAACATCTCGCACGTGGAGTAGAGGAAAAGAGACCTTGAAATTGATAGAGAAAAAATATGATTCTTATTCTAAAATGACTAATAAATTAAGTAAATACGTACATGTGACTAATTATTTTATATAATTCTAAGTCTTAATTATAATCTCTGTCTTAATTATAATTCTAAGTCTTCAAAGTGTTTACTCAGGGCTGTACCTAAGACGGTGTCCTCATGTTTAATAGACAGTGGTAAGTAGTAATTTTGTTATCAATATTTAAACATAAATATGTCATTAAATGAAAAAAAATATGTGTAAAAAACAATAAATAACGCCATCTATTGAGGAATTGTAAAACTATACATTTACGATGACTTTAAAAAAAACATAGATGTCACTGTTAATTAATTAAGAAGTTAGCGAAATCTTTAACTTTTAACGAGATCGGCGAAAATGGGTTTCGTAATACAGAAGTAGAATACAAATTTTAAAAAAGTTGGTATTTTTTTGAGACCAAAAAAAAAACAAATACAAAAAGACAATAGGGAAAAAGCAAAAAATATAACAAGAAACTAAAAAGAGCTATCTTCATAAATGCATAAATATTATATTATTAATATATTAAGCTTAAAAAAACAATAAAAATCTATTTTAAAAATAATTTTATAAGATAATTAATACTTACTGTTTTTTGTTTATTTCTAGTCATTGCCTACTAATTAAAAGTAAACTGTTACATTGGCATTCGCTGTGCCGTGAAAACAATTTATATTTTCGAGCTTTTCGAATTTTACTTGTTTTTTTGGATTCCTGGTTTTTTTTTTAAAACATCCTTTATTGGATATTCATGATACAATCTTAATATACAATTAATTCATTATCATTAATTAAATGTACTCGATTTTATTTTTAAGTAAATCGTGTGCGGGTTTACTGTACCAATGTTCAGCTCTCAGATACATTAAGTTTATTTATTAAGTTAATTCATGAGGTTTAACACGTTTTCTCAGTTCATGGGTAATATCCAAAAGTGGAATAGCTTCTACGTTGGTATGGTTGAGGGTCGTTTTTCATGTTTAATAGCATATTCTTGGATAATTTCATTAATCCATTAGGTCTAAGTCGTTGTGAATTTCTTGATCGGTAATATAGCAATATGCGTTGGTAATTATACGCAAGAATTGTTTTGGCTTCGTTGCTTGTTAAAAACTTGTTAAAAATATGAGATGAAAATGAATTATAATAACATTTTCCGACTTGGGCCTTTATTACGACGAAATAATTAATTTTTCCACAACAAAAAACGTATTGTATTCAACATTTTGTCGATAAACTTATACATTTTCTTACCATAAATAGAATCTACATGCAAAAAATCTGTCAAGTACGACTCACACCACGTGGATTCCGAATATATTTAGGTGGTTACAAACATTTAACGATCCATGTTATTATTTTTAAATACAAATATTAATTTTCACAACGTACACGTATTGTCTACTATTTCTTTCACAGGGGTGGAACATTGTAACAATATTTAAAAAAAATATGAGATCTAGCTGCAACTTTTGCATGATTTTCCCACAACCTTTTGTATGCGTTTCTAAAACTCCACTTTTTCCTAATTTTATGTTGGAAGCACGGGGTGAAGAAGGATGGAGAAGAAAAAATAAAGTTTTCAAGGAAATGTAAACTAATCAAAGTTCGTAAAGATGATGGACAGTTTTTAGGCAACTTTAAAAATGCATGGACTGTACTTGTAAACAATATTTCATTGCTCGCTATATCCGCTGCTATAGATATTAAATACCAAACAGACGTCGGGCAGTTTTTTGAAAGCTACTTATTTTTAAATGGGATAAAACAAAGACTACATTAATTCTAAGGGTTTGTATTGAAATATAATTTTTTTTGTTACAAAATGATCACTTGTTTTGACGGCACCTCGTCCTAAACAGAAAGACCGAAAAACAAAATTTATCAACCAATAATATTGCATATATATATATATATATATATATATATATATATATATATATATATATACACATATATACACCGGGGTTGGACAAAATAATATGAGCACCATGCGATGGAGTACAGTTAGGTGCATGTTGGCACCACTGCTTCCGTGTAAATTCTGCGACGCAAATGTCACGCGCAATTGACGTGACAGGTCTTGTAGAATATATTTCAGTATAGTAGACGCTGTGTTCTGCGACGGTTATGACACGCGAGCGGTGGAATATGTAATCTCTCCGATTTCGAAAAAAGGAGAACTGGTGTCGCTTGGTTAGCGGGAGAGTCTGTGATGAAAACAGAGCTTACTGTGTAACGTCTCACGAGCGACGGTATGCACGGTAATGACAGTTTACACAAAAGAAGAGAAAAGATTATGGGCGAAGAGGAATAGTGGACGCGACAGCCAAAGTTAACGGACAGAGACCGACGAACATTAAAAAGGATTGTGGTCAGACAGCACGGAACTACCGCGGCAAAAGTGACAGCAGAATTCAACACCCATCTGAGTACTATTTTGTCGACAAAAACTGTACATATATATATATATATATATATATATATATATATATATATATATATATATAATTTTACAACTGGTAAACTGAGGTTTCCGTATCTTGGAAAAGTGTATTTATAATTTTAGGTACTATAAATACCTGTTCAAAAATCGTATAAGAAAATTGTTGTCTTAATATAATATTGTAAACTTAATCATTATACCGGGAAATTAAACTAATGACTTTTAAACTTAATCTAGAATCATTGCACAGTTTCCCGGTAAAATTTAAATTGACATCTAATAGTCTAGTTTCCTTTACAATTATAACTTTGTTAACTTCGAAGATATATGGGGAAGGAACCCGGTATGTTTTATGTATACATTTTCAAAAATGTTTCTAAAGCTGTTTTAGATAACATTTTTGAAAACTATGGTTTTGGAATTCTTCCAAATAGTCATTTTAATTTATACCCTATGGGAGCAGAAACAATTTTTTTTTATTCAAACTTGTCTGCTTTAAAATTCTCAAACAATTTATATTCTTTCTAATTTTGCTAATATAATATATGTTCTCACTAATATAATTTATATTCTTACTAACCTCAATAAAATAATTTATGTTCTTATTAATATTATTTATATAATATATGTCCTTACTAATATTATTAATATAACTTATGTTCTCACTAACATTAATAATAAAATTTATGTTCTTACTAACATTACTAATATAATTTATGTTCTACTAATCTCAATAATGTAATTTACGTTCTCACTATTGTGAAAGCCTATAAGCTGTATTGCTACGCCAAACTTTAGATTTCTGCATCAAACGGTTTATAAAAGTGTCACATAGTAATAGATACAAACACAAATGTTACAGTGAAACACGAATTTTTACCCCGACAAACAAATACCAGGTGGAACCTACCAAACATGAATTCCTTAAAACGTTGACCAATAGTAACATCAACTATATTATTGATTTTGGCCAGGCAATTTTCATAATTTTGTATATAATCACCTGAAAGTGATTCTCATTTTTAGTGCTGCACTTGTTACACTATCACGAAAATAATATATCACTTCCCCATTGATGGGTGACCAAAGGATTTTAATTATTTTATTTCTTGCCAAGAGAAATGAATTCACATTTTCAATACGCTGTTTTTAAAGTAAAACTTCTTTACGCACGCTTGATCACGGAGTAAGCTGGTGAATGCGTGGCGAACGTTACGAAAAGTGTGATTGGGCGAGGCGAATGGAAGTTGAGAGGGAGATGTAAGTTAGTGAAGATAGAAAGAGAGAGAGAGTTTCGTATATTACTGTAGGGGCAAGAGAGAGAGGTGCGAGCACACATTTTCTTTCTCTCTTTCTCTCATAACCAATTATGTTTCGTATATTTAAGACACAGTGCAAGCCTATTGTCTGTATCACACTGTAGGAGCAAGAGAGAGCAGTGCGCACGCACGTTTTCTTTCTCTCTTCCTCTCATAGCCAGTGCATGTAATATATATATGCAAGTTTGCTAGCGTTACGCGAACGGTGATTATTTTGTAATTTTATTTCGTTCTTGAACAATTTAATAAATTATTATTTTGTTCAATACATTAAATATTCTACGTTTAAAGTGAATAAAATTGTAAATTCATTTTAAAGTTCATATTTTGTGAATTTGAAGTTTTACTTCAGTCGTGTGGTCTACAGCGCAGTCGTTTTTTTTTAAATTATTTGCTATATACTTAAATTAAATCGATAGTGCACGAAATTTCTGTTAATTTACTTATCATAACGAGAAAAATAATGTTATTATTGAATTTCTTTAAAATTATGCTCTGAATACATAAATCGAATAATTTGTATATGAACAAACTGTTTTAATTACATTACTTTTTGGCTGTTAAACCAAATTGACATTGGCAGTCCCACTGCCAATATGAATTTGGATTGTTGAATTAATGTTGAATTACTCATAGACCGTAACAAATGGATATGGGAAAAAGGGGGTGATCTGGTAATATTTCTTTTCTTTATTTATTTATAGCTTTAATGTACACATTTATAAGTATATTTGTGGTACTCATTGCTACGTGGAAAATCTTTTCCAGCCAATCACTATGGTTGAATTCGAACAAAATTGTGTCAAAACATATACTCTTTAAAAAGAAAAAAAAGACTGCAACGAAAATAATTAAATAACAAGATAATATACATTTAAAAAAAATTAATTGCAAATATCGACATGGAATGGTGAGGACAGGGAATCAAAGTGCAATTAAAGATGGGTACAAGAGATTGTGAAAAGAAGGACTTTTTAAGGTGGTCCTTGTACGCATTTATAAAGGACGAGCTCTTGGTGTCAGGGTCCAGTTGATTCCAAGTTTTGCAGCTTAGATTGAGAAGAACTCTCGTAAAAATGTTTGGGAAGACGATGGCTGGTCTAGTTTTCACGGAGTGGGTCTCGACCGTGTGCAGATAAATGGTCGGCTTATGGTCGTTTGCAGACAAAACAAAAATTTAATTTGCTTACAAGGTATGTTGGACAATCTGAATTGTTCAAAAGATTAGAAGAAAGATTAAGAATATATAAATTGTTTCGATCATGGAGACTTTCACATACGTTTAAGTTGCGCTCTAAATTGTGAAATATATTCGTATCTTCTAAGACCAGATCTTAGCATATATCTCTGTAGTTAAGCAAAGGCACAAGTGAGCATTGGGTTTAAGGTACAGAACACTAAAATTACTTATTTTATTGTAATTAGTAAGGAAAAACGAGTATTTAGTAAGAAACCTGGCTCACCTGGATGTTACATGAAAAAAAAATGATTTTTTTCATGGTGAATATACTTTTTTACTACATATATGAAAGGAGAACATTTGGTATTTTGTAACATTTGGTTCATAAATGATTTCGATTCAATAGCATAAGGATAAAATAACAGCTTTTAATGGAAATATGTGTCTATCAGGTAAACTCATCTTCATTCCAATTAATACTCGAATAGCTATTTTTTTGTGTTTGGAATATAAAAAATTGTATCAATAAGCAAGTTTTTAGTCAAATTTTTGTTTTTAAAATTAATTTCCATGCCTCTATCCTCATTCTATAATCTCATATCTAGTTTCTTTCGATGGATCCACCGAGAGAAGCCGTTGACTCTCTGTACCTTAAACGTCTTTTTCCAGGACCTTTTGGAAGGCGTCACCGTTTTGGGAATCGCATGGTGTGAAATCGGAGCTATACGGTGGGTAACCTACAATTTCTGTACACAACATAGTCAAATATTCGGCTGTTCACCTGGCCAAGTGTGCAGACACTTGATGAAGTATTTTACTGCGAGAGTATTGCCGTTGAACTTTTTCCAAAATTAGAGACAAACAATTGCTGGTACCGGTTTGCAGTAAATGTTCTTTTAATCTCTGGAACAACCATTGCATAATAATTCGCTCTTGCAAAAAACGAAGCAACCAATTTTTTCTGGGACTAGTATTCCCTTTATTTTGTGGGTAACTCTTCGGAAGGAAATATCCACTGTGCAAACTGGCTCTTATTTTCAGATCACCACTGCTTTCATCGGCCGTGACGATATCGAATACAGCATTTGAGTGACTTCTGTCGAAATTTTCGAACATTTAGTGACACCAATTAATACGATGGCATTTTTGAGCTTACTGAAGTCTAAAAGCTCATGTACAATTTTCTGTATTTGACTCGTGTCAATGCCTAAATTTGCTCAAATCTTCTGATAGGTTGCTACCTTGTTAATCTTTGTCATAAGCCGCACAGCATTCATGTCGTCTTTTCTTGTCTTCTTCTTCTTGCTTCTTATTCTTCTTGCCTTTAAGGAACGCCCCTCATGCAAATCATCACTGATATTGGTACAACCATGTTGAAATTTGTTGAATGAGCTGTAAACATCAGAACGAGATGGGGCTCTTTAAGTGTCAATCAAAATTGATCATAATTTTGTTGTTGATTGAGATCACAATGAACGTTTTCTCGTATTAAATTTATCTTGACCTGATTGACACAATTTAAAAATTGCAGCCAATTTGCAAAAACAAACAACAAATTCAAGCATACTTTGAATTTGTCATTTGTTTTAAAGAGTTCTATTGCCAGAGAGTTTGATTTCCAAAATATGAATTTATTTTATATTACCATTAATATGAATGGTAAGGTCAGCTCTAAGGAATTTTAGTGCTACCCACGTATAATATATATATGTATATATATATATATATATATATATGTATATATATATATATATATATATATGTATATATATATATATATATATATATATATTTATATATATATATAGTTAAAAACAAATGAAATTGATAGCCTCAATAAACTTACATAATGTTTCTTTTTAATTTCTTGTAAGGAAAACGAGGATAAATCCAGTCTAACGGCTAGGGGATTGCTAACACGGTTCTTATACTAAATGCTCTGCAAACACTAATCTCATAAATTCAGTGGATTACGTTGGGTCTTACGTTTGTGTTGCAAACACAGCGGGCAAATAATTTACATAATCCAAACAGATGTATGTCCCCCGATTTGGTCCATTTTCCCGCCAACTACTTACGTTTTCCGATTTGTTCCATTTTCCACCAACTACTTACAATTTTAAGAGCAGTGTGGAAATCTTTAGTCTACTTATTTTATTGTAAGTTTTCATAAGAAAAGCCACTGTTATCTTTTCATTTTCTTCACACACCGTTAAATTAAAACTATTGTTTTTTGCGATATATAAAGATAATAGACAAAAGTGAAATATAAAGTTTATATGCAAATTTTCACAAACTTGTTGCGTTCGCGGCTCTGTTAGCGTGAAAGTTGGACTTGCTGGAAGTCAAGTTATTTGACGTGAATTTAAAGTTGAATATCCCGTAACTAAGAAAGATTCATAGTCAACTAAGTGCGTTATAAAGAAACCTGTCAAGTACGAGTATAACTCCCAATACGAGGTTTACGTAGATATTTAGGTACTTACAATATTGGGTTGGCTAATAAGTAATGAGAGGTCATTACTGTTATATTTTTTTATTATATTTTCTATTAAAAATGAATTAATCCTCCATATAATAATCACCATCATTTTGTACTACATGTCTCCCTACGCACTGGCAGGGAATGGATTGTATGTGCGTAAAATTAAGGTGAATTGAAAGTCTCTAGAATGTTCCCATATTTTGTAGATAATTTTCGAAAAAAACGCTCATTACTTTTTAGCCAACCCAATAGTTTAAATATTTAAGGTTATTAAGTGTTTCAATTAAACTGTTTATAAATGTCAATCTTATTTTTAATCTGATAACATACTGTTTAGCGTATCTTTCACAGCCGTAAAAGTATGGTGAATTTCTTAAAAACTTAAGATCTTAGGACAATTGATTTACTTGTATAATATACTTCTAATCAGATTTTATTAGACCTGCTTTTTCTGGATTTTATTTCAGTATAGTAACAGAACAGAAATAACAAATTCGTACATTTTGACTCATGTTTATGAAGGTATGCCACTTCATATTTTGAAAGAAAAAATACATAAGTTTTAGTTATTTTTTTGTACCTAGCTCTTTCGAAAATACAGCCTAAATTCTTCATAATGACACTTTTTATAATGTAAAACTCTGTATAACCTAAACACTGCTTGATATTGGTTGGTTTGACTTCTAACCCATATACTGATTCACTCTTTATAATGAACCCGCCATTCTCTATTACGAACGAGAATATATTGTTTAGGCGGCAAAAGTTGTTTGTTGTTTATTATCACTAAGAATATATTTATTATCAATAGGTTCACATAGACACTGAAATTATCTTTACGGATGCCGACAATTCAAAAAATGAATAGACACAGTTTTATTGCTATTATTGTGTACAGTCATAATTGCTCTTTTCGTTAGGTACATGTGTTACTGGGTAAACTTGACCCTTAACACATTACCGCATTTTGGAATATAAGATAATCCAAACAGCTATTGGAGTTGTAAACAAATTCAATCAAAATTGACGATTATTTTAAATAATTATTTCAAAATATAATAAATAAATGCAAGCTACAAGGATAAGGGAAGTGATTAAATATCTTTGTAAATAAAACCGAATAAACAATTTGGAACCTTAAAAAAATATGTATTTTATTTACACACTCCATAAAGCGAAAACTCTCTATAACGAAAGAGAATACTCGGTTCTTTGAGTTTTATTATAGAGTTTACACTGCATATAAAAAAGAAAAGATTATTAGAGTATTGATATTGCTCCCTCTAAAATAACGTAAATGCCACAAAATATGCTGTTCAATATTATTTATAACTATGCAGAACTTCAAGTTTCTACTTTAAATGATTTCTGAAAAAACGGCTGTGACAGCAAACAGACAGACGCGTGATTGATTTTATAAGAGTTCCATTTTTCTTTTTGACGTGTAATAAATATTGCTTCGCATTTCTTATTGTTTGCATAGAAAAAAACATTCACACGCAACAAACAAGTCACGATAAACATAACTTAGTTACACTTTTATCTTCTTAAACAGAACAACCATAATAAATATCGCACAGCAGGTTGGTTATTCAATCGTTCCATATGTCACTTCACTTATAACTTTTGCATTTTACAGTGCATAAAACTAAATCTAGGACTAAAGACGCGAAGATCGGTGACAATCTGCCGATTTGTTGACAAATTATCGTTTGAATGAACTATTTGATGCTCTCGGCCGCCATTTTGTCGACGCTCGGTCAATCCGTCATCGATCGAATGCGTTCGTTTTTTGTTTTCAAGCGTTACAGAACTTTAACGTTACAGAACTAAAAACGTCTTTAAAAACGTTCCCCGTACGTAAATAGGTATGGACGATTTTTTTCTTTTTTACAAGTCGTCAACTATTATAAGAAAGGTCTTTGAAAATGTAACTGAAGTTCCATTTGTCACTTTTCATTTTAAATACCGTTTGCGAAAACTTAAGCTTTTTAACGTGACAGAATGATCAAGTGTTGTTAAAAACGTTCCGCGTACATAAATAAGTATGGACGAATTTTTCTTTTTATACACGTCGTCAACTATTATAAAAAAGGTCTTTGAAAATATAATTGGAGTTACATTTGTCATTTTTCATTTTAAATACCGTTTGCAAAAACTTAAACTTTTTAACGTGACAGATCGACACAAGCGTTGCTAAAAACGTTCTTAGTACATAAATAAGTATGGACGAATTTTTCTTTTTTACACGTCGTCAACTATTATAAAAAAGGTCTTTGAAAATGTAATTGAAGTTACATTTGTCATTTTTCATTTTTAAGCACCGTTTGGGATACTAACTAAAAATTATATGCAGTAACGTATCTTTCAACTTATTAAAAAAAAATGTTAACAAACTCTGGGTATTACGATTAACGTTAACAAGTCAACAATTTCAAGGAGTATAAGAAACCCCGCTTTACGTGTCTAATATGTACTTGCTTGTTTTTTTTTCGTGTCAAGGGAAATATTATCAAGTTTAATAACAAAGTTTATTCCGTGGTCACGGAAATATAATGTATTTAAAAAAATTATTGTTATAGTTTATCCATTATAATATAATTTTTTTTTGATCAAAGATATCTATCATATACGTAATATGTAATAGCTGCTTCATAAAATGTTTGTATGATAATTTAACATAAAAATCATCGGACCTGATTAAAGAAAAACCTATTTTTGCGATAGAACTGAGTCTAATAACTATTTCTTTTATTCGTTTAGGGTATGGACAAAGGATGGAGAAGAGGTTAACAGCGTCAAGAAAGACTGGTAAAAAAGGGCTGCCGTTACAAAAATAGAAAATAATAAAAAAAAATATTCAGATACTGACAATTAGGAAAGTGCAAAAAATAATATACAGTTTGTGGCCATATTATAAAACTAAAAGTTATCTTCATATTTCTGCCCGTATTATATTTTCAAAGTATCAAGTGTTATTAATAAGAATTGAAAATAGCAGTAAAAATCTAATGAAGTATATGATACCTTTTTAGAAACGATTACAAAAAATTATCTCTACCGATTGTTTCTTTAACTTGTAGCCATTGCCTAAATTATTTAAAAATAAACTATTAACTGACACTGACGTTTATTCTGTTGCTGTCAAATTGAAAGTCTTTGTCTCATTTTTTAATTTTACGTGGCTTTTTTCAAGGACGCTGTTTGGTCTGCCAGTTTCATCGTTTAGTATATTTCATCAATGTACGGAGGATACAACGAGACCCACTCTGCACTTCGTTTCAACTTGCTGATTCAATGAGTTCTTTAGAAATACCTTTTGAAAATTATTATGAAAATTAACCTGACTTTTCATAAAAAAATACAAGATTTCTGTTATTCACGATTTAAATAAAACTTTTAGGAGCATGTTTTTTAATGTTTCTAATTAAGAGTATTATTTTTTTCTTGCAACACCCCTTGGTGTTACCTAATACTAAAAGGAATTTTGACAACTATATTAAACAGTTAAACAAAACAAACGAAATAAAATACGTTTCAAAATAAATTAATTTTTTTTGTAAAACAAATGGAATATCTAGCAAATGTTTTTATTCCGCTACTGGTCGTTAAAACAACAAAAGACGGTTAATTTTGTCGTTCCAATAAATTATGTGTTTTGTTTTGAAGTCTACGCCTGTGACGGGCGATTAGTAATTGTCTCTCACACTCTTATTAATGCTATCTCTGTCTTAAGCACTCATTAAGCCGGCTCTCTGATCGGTTTATATTTCTATACTTCCCGGAGATTTAAAATAAATGTTTAGGTATGTTGGAATACAACAGGGCAAACTTAGATTTTACGGGTTGTTAGTGGAACAAACATTAAAGTGACAGTGATAATTAAAAATAAAGTTTATAAGATGAAAAAGTTAAATCACATATGTAGTAACATTAAAAAAATATTTAATTCGGATCAATGTTTAGGTATGTTGGAATACAACAGGACAAACTTACAATTTACGGGTTGTTAGTGGAACAAACATTAAAGTGACAGTGATAATTGAAAATAAAGTTTATAAGATGGAAAAGTTAAATCAAGTATAGTAACAATACAAAATTTTAGAAAACTGGAATTGATAAGATATAAACAGGACAATACGGTAGTTGACTCATTCTAAATTTTGATATTTTTCGTACAATATTGTGAAATATAAGTTAATTAAAAACCAGTCTTGAAAAAAATTCAAAAATTGATTGAAAAATAAGTCATTTGTAGGCTTCTAAATTTAAAGATACGGATAGAGTTGGGTATATCCCTGTCACTTTTCCTCTCGAAGAATATAATGTGCAATATTAAAAATGACCTAACAACACAGTATTGCCGTCCTTCTCTAAAGGTTAAATTTAAACTTTTATAACTCGGTCAATTTTTAAGATTATTAAAAAAAATTTTTGCTTTTACCTTGAAATTATGATTAATGAAATAAAAAAAAATTAGTCAAATACCCAATTATTCGTAAATTGGACATTTGAATTATTAAATTAAAAATTCCTTTTTGATTAAATTGAAATAGTAAGGGTCAATTTAAATTTTTCATATAAAATAAATCAAAATGATTTTTGTCTTATTAACTTTATTAATCGAATCTTATTTACTTTAATAATTACAAACAATAAATAAAGAAACCCATCAATAAAAAGAACAAAAAAATACTTAATTCCGATCAATCCTCGATTTAAACTATAAAATTTAAATAAACAGGTTAGTTTTTTGTAATTATCTATGAAAATAATATCCACAGTAAGAATATATTTTGGGGTGTTCTGAGTCTAGACGCCAAATTTAGCCCGGGAGTTTAAGGGGTTAACATATTTTAAAATATTATAACTATGTAACAATTTGTATATTTTGGTCATTGTATTTATATTTAAATTTTATTTATAACTCTTTAAGACAATGTTAAAATTCCTGGTAGATAAAAATTATGCAAATCTTAACAATTAAAAACGTAGTTCTTTTACTTAATTGAATATGGTAGTAATGGAAAATGTTTGGTTGTTTTTAAAACCGCGGGCATAAAAAAAACCCGGTGGGCCTTTAATGACATGAATTTTAATGAGAGAGTATGGATGTTGTTATCACGCGGTTTGACAAATTAGTTTATTTTTTGACCTTGAAAGACTAAACCCTGTCCTGAAAGACTATTACTTTTTGCCAAATTATAAGATAAAATGACGAGATATTAATATCAGAAAATTCAAAGCGAACAGAATGAATAACTTTAGAGATTAGACCAATCAAATTAATCCTTAATGTACTACTTTGATAAGTTAAATTTATCCAGATTATAACTCATGTACATCAATTTCATTTGGTTTTTATAATTAAATTGTAGTCTAAATTCAGCTTATGGTAATGAGATAAAAATGTGAGATATTAATTGTAAAAAAATTCAATTAAGCAGATGAGTAGTTTCAGAGATATAACCAGACCAAATAATGCTTCCTAATCTCTTACTTTTTAAGATTAATATCATTACCACAAGGTAACATTTAGACTACAATATAATTATAAAACCACACACACACATATATATATATATATATATATATATATATACATATATATATATATATATATATATATATATATATACATATATATATGTATGTATGTATATATATATATATATTTGTGTGGTTTTATAATTAAATTGTACTCTAAATATTACCTTGTCGTAATGAGATATTAATCTTAAAAAAAATCCAATTGAGCAGACGAACAGTTTCAGAGTCATGACCAGCCGAAGCAGTCCTTTTCAATTTACAAGTTTGGTTGGTCTAACTAATCCAGATCATAACTCATGTACGCCAATTACAGTTTTTATATAAGTATTATATTTCTAAGGATTATTAATAAGAAATAAAAATAGCGGTAGAAATCTAATGAAGCACATAACTATTTTAGAAATTATTATAAATAATAATTATATAGATTATTATTTATAACAATTTCGACATTATTTAATGACGTAATTAAAAATAAAACGCCTAATTAAAAATAAACTGAAGGATCGATTTTCTTTAACGATGTAGCCATTGCCTAAATTAATTAAAAATAAACTGTTAGCCGACATTGACATTCGCTCTCTGTTGTCAAAATGAAAGTTTTTTCGCGCTTTCGTGTTTTACAGGATCTTCTGTAATCCGACAGGTGTTTGCGAGGGTTACGAATTAGTATATTACATCCGTGCATAGAGGATCCAACGAGAAACAATTTGGACATCGTTTCATGGTGATGGTTCAAGAGATTCTGTAATAGCATTTACAAACTATTGTGAAAAATAAACTGATGGAAAAAAAGAAACAAGAGATTTTTAATTGACTCATTGTCGATTTAAATAAAACTTTAAGGCGATTAATTCTATTATTTTTCCCTAACGCGCGTATGCACGACACACGGTCAGGACTGTCAGTCGGACTTACTGACAGTTAAAAACGTATTTCTGTCTCTCATTAACTGCCAGTCGAGTCGAAACAAGAGTCTACTTTATTGACTATACCTCATTGCACGATACAATCCCTAAAATATGCATACGAAATACGTTTTTAACTGTTAGTAAATCCGACTGACTGTCCTGACTATGTGTGGTGCATATGAGTATAAGTGTGTCATTTTCAAACTTGTAACACCTGAGACCAATACTACAGGTATTTGGACTTAATCTATCTAATTTCACAGAAATTAGTCGATAGCTACCCCGTGAATAAATAAACAAAGAAAAACAATATATTTTCGCATTTATAATGTTAGTTAAGATTACATCTGCATAACTTTACTGTATTACTATTAGAGTTCATACTTATTAATTTTGCCAAATAAATAATCGGTACCAAGTCTAAGGTTTAGCGTTAGAGTAAATTGATTAAATACTTTGGCACCTTACGTGAACTTTATCCGAATGGAGATCAAGTTTGAAAAGCTGGTCAATATATATGAGTTTCCTTGGTACCCGATTTTCTTAGTTTTCCGCGAGATTATGCGAAAAATACTGTCCATCACGTCCAGCCCTGACCTATTTTCCCTTAGCTCTGTTTGACGTGAATATTTTATGAAAAGTTGTGCAAAAATTTTCATATCGCCACAGTTGGCGGTTTCTGTTAGTTTCATCTGTTTATTCCGCGAAAATGCGGGTAAAACTGAAGTGATTGAAACTTTGTTTATTGTCTGTTTTTAGCTCGTTCTGTTTGAATATTTTGTGTAACTATACATTGTTTTTAGCGTCAAAATTTACCACTTTGCTATAAAGTATTATGCTTGTAAATTTGTTTGCTTACGTTATATTTCAGATAATATTTGATTAGCAATTAATAAACTCACAATTTTTTACTGTCATAATTTCTGGGTAGGGTCTGACATATGGGATATCTGGCGCTGGGTATATATATAGGTCTGCCATATAGACGAATTGTTTTATTTGGTAATTGATCGCCAAGAGCTCTGAACAAACATTAATTAGATGACTCAATTTTTGGTGGATAAGGTGGACACAGTCCAACTGCAAAAAATGCCCCGAAATATACACATCAACCAATTTTTGATGAGTATATTTTGGGACATTTTGCAAATAAATTCGGTTCTATTAATTAGGTACTAAATTTGTTAACCAGTTGGTTTAAGTGCTAATAATCGCAAATTTTCCCATTTATAGCAAAATATCTCCGAAAGCAGATGCCAATGAATAATGACTGATACTCCACTTTCAGGTTTATCTCTCTGGTATTTACTCTCAGTTCGGGTACTGAGTCAATAATTGTTGATAAAAGTTGAGCTCTGTACTGAAACTGCTGTGGTGACAAAGATAAACTGTTATGGCGACAGATCTCAGTAATCGATTTTTTATCGTATTTTGGATTAGCAGTTACGTATTTTTTATTTTAAGTTAGCAATTTGGTTTTGGCGAGTAAGTAGGAAATTTTACCAAGAGTGCAGAGTGCTCTTGAAGTATAGATGTCGTTTAGGACTAAAAATTTACAAAGAAGCGTACTATGTATGGTAAAACGATGAATAAGGATATCCTATGACAAAAGTAAGTATTGATTCTGAAGGTCAGAAGAATGAAATTTTGATCTCTTCGATAATTCTCATTTAGGTGATCTCTGTTCTCATTTTCATAATATTGAAAAATTAAGAAGACTATTAACTATAGAAACATACTCCAGGTTAAATTAATGTTATCTGGAAGAGCTACTTGTATGCCCTGGTACTGCAATAGGAAAACAATTTCCTGCTTCGAGGAACAAGTGGAAATACTATGAGATAACACTGATGAACTGAAACGGCGGGTTTATTAGCTGCCAACCCATTGTTTTAATGGATATACCTTTTCAATTAATATGTAGAAGATTAACTTATGGTTTATCAAAACTTGTGACCCATCTCGTCCATCCGTCTATAACACCTTGGCTTTTTACCATTTTCTAACTATCGACGTATCTATGATTATATTTATAATTACATTTTAATGGCTCGGTAATATATATGAACCTTAACAGTATCCATCCGTCTATAACAGCCTCGGTTTGTAAAATTTTTGACCTATCGATGTATTTATGAATTTATTTCTAATTAAATTTTGATTATCCAGAAATCAAACCACGAATCCTTGTTGTTTCATTGAGACCATTCATCCGTTTGTTCATCCGCCGATTATTACCTCGCTTGCTATAATTTGAGACCTATTAGCTTATCTAGAATTACATTTATAATAAGTTTTTATAGTTTCGTAATTAAACTATTACTAACTAATTAAACGAATTTAATCAAGTCCACCCGTTCTTCCATCCGTTCTATAATTTAATCAAGTCCATCATAACTCTAAGTTAATCAAATCCACCCGTTCTTCCATTCGTTCTCTAATTTAGTTAAATCCGTCATAACTCCAATTTGAAGAAATTCACCCGTTCTTCCATCCGTTCTCTAATTTAATCAAGTCCATCATAACTTTAAGTTAATCAAATCTAACCGTTCTTCCATCCGCTCTCTAAGTTAGATTAAATTAGTTAATCAAATCGACTCATTCTTCCATTCGTTTTGTCACAGTCTCGGTTTTTGCAATTTTCGTCTTATTGATTACTATTGTTGGCTTTACTATTTTTATTATTTACTAGCTTTATCTTTTTAATTAGTTTTTCTTATTATTTACTACCTTTACTACCTTATGTTCTACTATTTTTGGGCCATCGACCTATGTACGAATATATTCATAATTAACTTTGCATGGTTCCATAGTCAAACTATGAGCCCTTATAGTTATATTATGTCCATCCGTTTGTCCACAAATTATTTATTTATTCATTTCTTGAAATGCATATGCCCCATGCCCAACTTACAGTATTGCCCAAATATATGGGGCATGTGGTAGAAGATATACCAAAGAGGTATAAAACAATAACAAATAGGACAATACACTCACGGAGCAATTCTATACAATTAAATAACAAATACACATTAATTTGGATAAATATCATCTGGCAATCAATCATGAACTACTAAGTAACTCTATGACCCCATTTCTGAAACGGTCAATGGAGCAGAAAACATATCTAGCCTGGATGTATCTCGCAACACGGCGTTGAACAATGTAAGTGCACGAAAGAGAGGCGAACGCTGTAGAATATTCGCACGCACTCTACGCAGGTAAAATAAACAATGACATCGTCCCCTCATGTAGCAGCTAGGAGCATAAATGACCACTAAACTCAGGATCGAGGGGTTATCAACATAATGATTTAATAATTTAAAAAAATGCGTGATTAAAAGCAATTCCCTTCGGAGTTGAAGGGAATTACATTATATAACTCGCTTTATATGATTTTCGGTCTATCGTCGTATTTATGATTTTATTTAAAATTAACTTTTAATGGTACCTGATACGAACTATGAACTCTTATAGTTTTAACATTTCCACTCGTCCTTCCATACTTTGCTTTGGCCTCGATTTCTGCAAATTCGACCTATCGATGTATTTATGATTATATAGTATTTAACTTTTGGTTATGTAGTAATACTAGGAACCCTTATTGTTTCATCATGTCCAATAGACCGTTCGTTTACCACAGTCTCATGGTTTCTGCAATTCTAGATTTATTCACTTCAAAGTTTATTTTCCGTGATAACTTTCAGTAAAATGCGGTAGAAAATTTAAAAAAATCAGATGAAGTTGTTTGATCGATATTTTAAAGGAAAATTGTTCCCGACACCATTTATAGGGTCTGGTACCCATATGATTTGAATAGACCCCTATAATTGTGGCGGAACCTCCCTCCAGTCTAATTTCTTAACTATTCTTCAATCTATTCCAAAAGAGAATATTTGTAAACAAATCGATTAGACAGTTAAAATAGGGTTGGCACAAACATATATTGAAACAGTCTACTTCTATTCACAAAAATTATTGTTTATAATATTATAAACAAAGCATTATATTCACTATATTAAATTTATGAACTGTTAAGCTAAATAATGTTAAAAATATCAGTATTACACTGTTATTGTACTAATATGAATTGTGAGATTTAGACGAGAAAAAGGCAAAACCTTTGCTGCCTTGCTCGCTACTGTTGATCACACAAAACTCAGAGGCATAAAACATTTTGAAAAAATATTCAATATACCGACGCGTACAAGGTCGATATCTATATATGCTTTTTATATACACAATTTATTTCATAAAAATTGGAGCGAAATAGCTGCAATTTTTATTATTAACATTAATTTTTATATATTTTTGAGTGAAATTGAATTGAAAATAATGAAAAAAAACAACTAACGATTGAGCCCTATTTTTTAGGAACACGTCGCGTTTAACACGTCTTTCGCGTTGCTCTTTCATTAAAAAAACTGTGATTCATGCTCTTTCTTTAAAAAAAAACTGTGATTCATGCTCTTTCATTAAAAAAAACTGTGATTCATGCTCTTTCATTAAAAAAAAGTTCGATTCATGCTCTTTCATTAAAAAAAACTGTGATTCATGCTCTTTCATTAAAAAAAATTGTGATTCATGCTCTTTCATTAAAAAAAACTGTGATTCATGCTCTTTCATTAAAAAAAATTGTGATCCATGCTCTTTAATTAAAAAAAATTGTGATTCATGCTCTTTCATTAAAAAAAATTGTAATTCATGCTCTTTCATTAAAAAAAATTGTGATTCATGCTCTTTCATTAAAAAAAACTGTGATTCATGTTCTTTCATTAAAAAAACTGTGATTCACGCTCTTTCATTAAAAAAAACTGTGATTCACATTTTTGTCAAATGGATTTTATTCCTTAAAATATATAATCTGTACAATCGAAATTATGTATGTATATAGCGTGAAAGTGTATACCAATAAAAAGAATCTATTTTTAATCATAAATACGAAATAAATTGGTATTATATTGTCAAGGTGAAGACAAGAAAAATGTTTACAATACCTGAACTGTCATTTTGCTTTGTTTATAAACATTCTATTTTGAAATAGAATTGAGTATAGATACTTCCAACTTCTACACGTAACAAAAAAAGGATTAGAAATTTACACATAATATATAGATTATTGTGACCATCTACATACAATAGGTAGTTAGAAATTAATTTTTTACGTGCGTTCGTGGCGTATATTTGAAAAGAGTTACTTGAGTAAAGTGTAAATGTATTTAAAAAAATAGTTTTCGATAAAGTAATAGCGATGTGCGAAAGGGTCAAACTATTTTTAAACCCCTTTGGAATTTTAAATAACATTGGAAACAGCCTGTATATTATTATTGACATATTATGCCCGGAGCCCGGTGCCGGCGCTGTCAGGCTTGGGAAGCTTGCTAATTGCTAAGATGAAACTCAAACTAAAAGTTTGATCCTGCTAACTTTAAGCTACACACACAGAGAACTTTGTTTCCTCGTTTGCAAGATCGACAGTTGAAACGTTTTAAAGAAGCATTTTACAAACGAGACAAACTAAATTAGCGACAAAATATACTGTTAATTTGTGCTTTCGATATATTTTCACTGTAAAAAGTACGTCATAACGTTGCAATTTGAGTAGGTCGATATCTTCAAAACAATTGACCTAAATGACATGTTAAGGTGGCTTTACTTTATAATTATTATAGGCTACTCTGCATATACATATAGTTTATGATAGGTTCCATAAGTAAACCGGTTACGTTCAAGTAGAACTCTCTCTGAAAGGTTTTCGGATAAAAAGAAATAGGTAGTTAGTTTAAGCATTTAAATGTTGCATAATTTTTGTGGTATAGTTGGTAATGTTAACGCAGTCAGAGAAAAAGTCGCTAGCCTGAGAGCTTTAGTGACGAACGCCGGCAAAGTCCTTAAAAAGTCTAAAGAAAAGCTCGCGACACCTTTATCTATCATTTATAGATGCTTGGAAAGATTGCTTTTGCTGGTTCCGTAGCGGTGAATATGCAGGAGATTCGGTGTGAAGCGACATTTTACGTAATTAACGCGGCGTCTGTCACATAATTTTCGTTAATAAGTAAAAAAAGTTTTTGAAATACGTTATCGTTACGTTAGTAGAAGTATGTTTTCTGTTTTTATGGTTCCATGGCCAAATTAGGAATCACTTCTGTTTCACCACGTCCGTCAGTCTACCTTTCTGTCCTGTTCTTCTGTACGTTAAAACCGTTTTACTCGCAGACGATTAGTACTAAGAAGATGATGAATTCGGCATTGTTATACACATTTATGAACCTCTACGATGCGATGTTACAAAATATTAAAAAGAAAATGTATTTAGGGTACTACCTCCCCTAGATAGAAAATGGGTGTGATTTTTTTTTACATATACCCCATCGTGAATATATCTTTCAAAATAATGTGGGGGTGTTTCGTGAACACTTTTTGATGAGTTTACGAAATATAAAGCTTTCAATTGGTATTTTTTGTCTAAGTTACGTGTCTGCACCCCCTACCAGCTAAACCGCTATTTTTTTAATATCTCAAAAGTATTCACAATAGTAGTATAAATAAAATATTTTAAAACATGTTTTTAGGGTACTACCTACCATAGATGGAAAATGGGTTTGATTTTTTTCACAAAGATATCATTGAATATGTCTTTCAAAATATTGGGGGTGTCTCATGAATACTTTTTTGATGCGTTTACGAAATATTATACTCTAAATAGGCAATTTTTGCTAGAGTTACACCCTTACAACATTTTAGCATTCTTAGCTATTTGCTCACCTGAAGATGCTGTGATACAACGAAACCTAGGTCGTGGTAAAGAATTTAAAGAAAGTAGAAATAATACTACATCACGTAGTTTCATTTAATTGTGAAACTGAGAGAAAAGTTTTCATATAGTAAGTATGTGAAATTTTGAGCAGATTCCATACAAGTGACTTTAATAAATTGCATAAATACGTTTTTATTTTAAAATATATATTTCTTACGTATGTGAAAGGTATACTAGGTATATATAAAGGTATACAAGGTATATATAAAGGTATACTAGGTATATATGAAGGTATAATTGATATATATAAAGGTATACTAGGTATATATAAAGGTATACTAGGTATATATTAAGGTACACTTCATTTACATGGTGGGAAATAATATTACTCAAACATGGGCCGTGTTTTGCGCCTGTGAAATACGTAGTAGGCAATATATAAACCCGGTGACAAATTAATACTGTAAATAGTTTAATAGAAATATTATACACCCTTAAATGTTTATAAGTACCTAAACTTGTACGGAAACCTCGTAGTGCGAGTTCTACTCGTGCTTGAAAATTTTTTCGTTTCAGGTTCCTTAATAGATGATTAAAAGTGTCTACCCATGCAAAACCCGTGCCATTTGAAAAGTTTGTCATTTTTTTGTTTCAGGTTCCTTAAAAGGTAATTAAAAGTGCTTTTACCCACGCAAAACCAATGCCATTTGAAAAGTTTCACATTTTTTGTTTCAGGTTCCTTAATAGGTAATTAAAAGTGTCTTTGCAACGCAAAAACTACGTCATTTGAAAAGTTTGACATTTTTTTTTGTTTCAGGTTCCATAAAATGTAATTATAAGTGTCTTTACCCACGCAAAACCCACGCCATTTGAGAAGCGTAGTTGACAATTTTTTTGTTTCAGGTTCCTTAAAGGTAATTAAAGGTTTGAAAAGTTTTTTTTCGGATAATATATTAAGTTTTCAGATCACATAATATGAAACTTCCGAATATATCATTTTGAAAATTGGGAAAATCCAATAGTTATGGTTGAGTGCGATTTGTATTGCGCCTTAGACACAGTAAGTTGTTGCATATAATATTTGTTATAGGATGAAGTCACATTCTAATAAATCGTACCTAATTGATTCAAAACACTTTTATTCTTAAAAAACAGGACGGTGCGGCGACGGTAAACCGGTGCCTTTCTCTACAAAAGGTTGGTCGCCGTCGGTGCCGTGTCCTCATCGGTTTTCGGACTGGACGGCAACTCCAGTGAAAAACGCCCATTAGAATACGGTTCTGTTTTATGGGAATTAACATAAAACTAAGACAGCCAGGGTAACCATGCTAAATTTTAGAAAACTAGGAGCTATAACCTGAAACCCTGAGCCTTGCGTTCCTAACCCCGAACACACTTGAATCATTAAATTAAAAGATTTTATTTATTTAAAATGAAATATTTAAATTTTTCTCAACTACATGAAACTATGTGATATATGGTTACCCTAGCTGTCTTTCCTTTTAGCATTGTTACCCTAGCTGTCCTTAGTTTTACGTTAATTCCCATTTCTACTTTATTTAAATTCTTTACCACGACCTAGGTTTCGTTGTATTACATCTTCAGGTGGGCTATTAGCAAAGATGCCAGAAGAATCTTTGCCAATATCCCACTTGAAGATGTTGTAATACAACGAAACCTAGGTCGTGGTTAAAGAAATTAAAGAAAGCAGAAATAATACTACATCACGTAGTTTCACTTAATTGTGAATAATGAATTTCTACAAAATTAACGCCAAATATATTCAAAATCTATATAATGTTGGGTCTAGGTGTTACAAGAATAAAAATGTGACCCCCATAGAGAGAAAACGAAAAAAATAAGTTACATAAACATTTTATCTAAATCGTCAATCAAACAAACGAAAAATTTGGTATTTTTTATGAAAAGTTAGGTTATTTTTCATAATACTTGTAAATGTTATTTCTAGGTACATTTTTATTTAGCGAAATGAAACAAAGTGTAGATGGTGTCTCCTTGTGTTTCTCTTTCATTCAAAGATGTAAAATTTAATTAATAAAACTCACAGGCTAAAGAGGGTCCTCGAAAAAATTCACGTAAAACTCAAAAATACATTCATTTTGACGACAGAACCATTGTCAATGTTGGTTCAGAGTTTATTTTTAATTGATTTAGACAATGGCTACATATTAAAAAAAGTAAACGGTATTGATATTTTTGTAATCGTTTCTAAAAATTATCACGTATTTCATTAGAATTTCTTTATTACTTTTATTTCTCATCAACAATTCTTGATATTTTAAATAATATAATATATGCACATTTATAAACTTAGTTTTTCTATGTTTTATATTACGGCCATAAATAGTTTTACTTTTTGCTGTTTCAGAGATAAAAAATTAAACGTTGTCTGTTTATATGTTTGTTTGTTTTTCTTTTACGTTCAAACGATTTACACGATTTTAATGAAATTTTGAATGTAAATAACATATATATTATTTAAATTATAAGCTATCACACGCAGAAGCGGAGCAAATGATATAATCGCTAAAAATATCCGTCTATGAAAAAATTAACGTACTGTTGTTAATTTAATTTTTAAAAATAGTGGAATGTGACATATGTTACATTCAACATGCCAAACTCATAAGTTAATTATTACACAGAGCCGTTGTCCAGACTATCATTGTACAACTCGTACGGTGTGCCATATAAAATGTTTAAACTCTGATGTGACAAATTATTTTCATCAAAATACTTATGTTGTAAGAAGTCCATAATCGATCTGATTGAAATATATATCTGTTTCTTTAAAAAAATTTTTTTTACTTTTTACTAATACCACGCAGGTGAAACCATGGATAAAAGCTAAGTACTTTATGAGCCCAATTTTGGAATGAAATGAGAAAGGGAGCTGGTGAAAATAGGGTTATCGATAAAAAGGCACGTAAATTCGAATGTAAATGGCAGTTGACAGTTTATTTTTAATTGATTTAGGCAATGGTTACACATTAAAAAAAAAAGATTGATATTGATTATAATTTATAATCACTTCTCAAAAGTTATTATATACTTCTATAGATTTGTCTTCTTTTTCATTTCTCTTTAATAAATATTTATATATTAAAAATAAAATATATGGCACTAGCAGGTAGATTTTTTGTTTTGTATTCTAATAACAAATTGGATTTAAGTTTTACTCTTTTCCGGTTATCAATTGCTGGATTTTCTGTTTTTTATTTTTTATTGCCTGCAACATCAGATCAATTTTCGTCGACCGCTCTTAATTTTCCTTAATTGTGAAAATATCACAGCTTCAGTCTTTCAGTTTTATCCAAAATTTCCATAGCCAATAACTGTAGTTCAGTAATTTTATTTATTGTTTCGGTATTAGATTTTTGGTTTCGAGATGTAGAATTAACGAGATTTAGTATACAAAAAAAATTACGTGAGCTTAATACCGTTGAATCAATAATAGTCTATATTTCGATAACTTTAATAATTCGGTTCAAGAAATTGGTTATGCGATAGAAATTATTAGTTCTACAAAAATGTGGGGGACAATTCAAAATCACCCTAAAATCTATACATATGATAAAATTGTAACAGAGTGAACTCTGTACATGAGAAATACTTTGAAAAGAGTGGTTGATTAAGCATATTGAACGATAGTAGAAGCCAGAAAGCCTGTTTTTAGAATTTTTGTCTGCCTACCGGTCTGGCATTAATTTATTTTTCAATCAAGCGAAATTTAGTACACGGATTTTAATGAAATTTAGTTTGGTAATAGTTTATACCTTCCAGCATATAGGATACAGATATAAGAATATCTGTATCCTATATGTTTTTTCTGTATATTACAGATATAACAAACATCCTGACTTGGTGAGTATTATGTTATTGGTACTGCCAACGTCATCTATTAGTGTTTTTAGTAAACTTCATGGTCATATACATATTACGACATAGTACTAACGAACCCATCTATTAGCGCTTTTAGTAAGCTTTATGCTCATAGAATTCAGAGAAAAAAAATTTAAAAGAACTAAAAAATTTCTAGTAACTTATTTTATACCGAATTCCACAAGAACGTAATCGTGTCGGTACAGTTTTCCCACCATATAAATGAAGTATACCTTAATATATACCTAGTATACCTTTATATATACCTAGTATACCTTTATATATATCTATTATACCTTCATATATACCTAGTATACCTTTATATATACCTTGTATACCTTTTTATATACCTAGTATACCTTTCACATACGTAAGAAATATATATTTTAAAACAAAAACGTATTTATGCAATTTATTAAAGTCACTTGTATGGAGTCTGCTCAAAATTTCACAGACTTACTATATGTCAGAAGTTGATCGACTATTACATGTAAAATTAGTAGATCTTTTATAGTAAGTCGGTACAGTTAGTTCTAATAATAAAGCAAGACTTTATAGCTAGACTAGCCTACACTTTTTCAAATCGTTGATACCAGTTAATTAACTAAATAATTTTGTTTAAGTGTGCTTATAAAATGTTAGTACGAAATATGTTTTGTTTATATGGTTGAGAAATTAGAGAGAAGAGAATAGCTACATTGGAAATCAATTTGAGTGTTTTAGAAACGTGGAAAAGGCCGATAAGAGGCAGTAAAAAATATAATTCCATCCATAAATTTCACATTAATTGCAATATCTATTTAAAGCTTTGCTTACAATATTTCAAAAAGATTAAAAACTGAAGTCGTGACAGAGAAACGGACAGAAGGAATAAAAAAATAAAACGGATCACGGAAGAACATGGAATTACAAATGTTGATATGACCCAATTTAATTTCTATTTTTAAGGTATCGCTTGTTTTTCTGTAACCTTCTAGTCACAATCTCCCAACCTTTTTTTTGGTCATAATTTTTTGTTCACTAGTTTCAGCAATAAAAACAGAGAAGTGACTCCCCCTCCTCCTCTTATTAATGCCCTTTTTTGCACATTTTCATGCAACGTCTGAACGTATACCCCGCTAAATTTTGAAAAAAAAAAATGTATCTGAGTTCCTAATGTCTATCTTAAATCTAATATCTATCTATAATCGTCCTAATGTCTATCTATAATCTTAAACGATATCCCACAGGACATAAAAAACTGACAATTTTTTTTAAATATTGAATTGTTCTCTCTTAAATTTGAAGGATTAGCTGCTACAAAATTTGCTGGTTAATATGATCTATTACTAATAGAAATTTTCAAATTTCCACGTTAAAAGATTTTGAGAAAATCAAATCAAATAGAAGGGCAGACAGACGCATCCCTATAAATATCCGTTTTCTAACGAAAGTATAGCTTATTTTACAAATGTCAAAATTGCTAAATTTTTAAAACAGTATTTACAATTTCTAGACATTTTATTCTTCAATGCTAGACAGACTTACATCACGTTACAATATTACACTTATTCTCTAAAATCTTTAATATTTGGAACTTGCAAAGAACAATTTTCTAGCCTTAGATTCATGGATTCATTTCACGTATTAATGAGAACATATTATAATTTTAGAATCTATGAAAAATGTTTTCTAATGAAAATTTAGTTTACAAATGTCAACATTTCTAAATTTTGTATACAGTATTTAGAATTTCTAGACATTTTACTCCGCTTGCCAATTATATTAGTTTTATGGAATCGTCAACGCCAGCCAAACTTAAATCACGTAACCATATTACATTCATTCTCAAAAAATTTTAATATTTGAAACTTGCAAGAAACAGTTTTCTAGCCCTAGAGATATGGATTCATTTCACGTATTAATGAGAACGTATTATAATTTTAGAATTATGAAAAAAAAACTGTTTGGTACCAATGCAAATTTCACTCTTTTTATTAGTTATTAAATAAAAGAATATATATTAAAAACGATGTATTTAAAAATAATTTTGCTATTATTTTATCACAAACAATGTTTGTTTTATAAATTTTTCGACTTAATTGCCATTTTTAGAAACATTAAACACTGAATATGCTCAATTAAATGAAACTACGTGATGTAGTATTATTTCTACTATCTTTAATTTCTTTACCACGACCTAGGTTTCGTTGTATTACAACATCTTCAGGTGGGATATAAGCAAAGATATCTTCTTTCTATCATTTAATTGTGAATAATGAATTTCTACAAAATTAACGCCAAATATATTCAATAACTGAATATGCTAATAAAATATAAACTAACGTAATAACAACTACACACCTAAAACTTTAAATAAAAGCAAAAATATTCGCGTACAGAAGTTATACTATTTTTGTGACAGTCAATTGGCAACCTTTTCAATTCGATTTTGTATTTCTCAAATCGATTTTTTCCATTTTGTAAAATAATTGCGACCATAAATTGTTTAAATAAATACTTTTTTTTATGTTTTTTATGTATATTTATTCATTGAAACGAAGAAAAAAGTGAAATTATCATTGGTTCTAAACTGCGGTTGTACCAAATTAATTTTTTAGATGTCTGCAATTTTATTAGATCTGATTAAAAAAATAGGGAAGGGTCTCCCTCCTTTTATCTTATTGTTGAAAATACTTAATTGGCGGAGCGTTAATGTCCTTTTTTGCACATTTCATGCAATATCAAAATTTTGAAAATTAAAATATGTTGAGTTCCTTATATCTAGCACTTTTAAACGATATCCTACATGACATAAAAAATTGACAATTTTTTTTTAATATTTAATTGTTCTCTCTTAAATTTTAAGGATTAGCTACTACAAAATTTGCAGGTTAATATCATCTATTACTAAGCAAAATTTTGAAATTTCTACGTTAAAAGATTTTGAGAAAATCAAACCAGGTAGACAGTCAGACAGACGCAATTCTATAAATGTCTGTTTTATGGCGAAAATTTATTACAAATTAGCTTACTTCACAAATGGCAAAATTGCTAAAATTGATTACAACACTAAAGTTACAAATAAGTTACATTTGAGCGTAATAAACAACAATAAAGTTGCAAATATAGTTACATTTGCAAATATAGTTAAATTTTAGTGTCGTCATCGCAATTAGACGTAATTTAGAAATCAAATATCTTTATAAATAGTTAAAAAAGTAATAACAAACATACTCACTTTTCTTAATCTACGCCGTTCGCGAAGAGTTGCTGCCTTTCGCCTGTCGACGGTGGCGGTTTTCCTCTTGCAGGCCTTACAGGCCCAAGCAAGACACCGCTTCGTGGGTCCCAAAACGTGCTGCACGTGTCCATTATCAGATAAAGCGTGAGGTCCACCGAAATCATCGCCATTGGCGCTCGAACTCTCGAAGTCCTCATCAACATCACCATTGCCGATTTGGTTATTGATTACTGTACTGTATTGATGCGTTTTGCTATTTATTGTCTCTTCTTTCACACTCAATTGCTGATTTGGTTTTGCGGTTTTGGCTGCCGAGCATTGCTTTTCACCGCTATCGCGCAGTTTTCGCTTTCGTTTTGTCGCTTTTGTTGTCGAATTCGATGTATCGATCCCTTTGATTGTTTGGCTTTTGTCCCTTTGTGTTTTGTTGCGTTTTTTGATATTGACGTATTGGTTATTTTGATAAATTGGGGTTTCGAAATTGATTGGTTGATTTTGATAGAAGTTTGTTATGGGAGTTGTTGTTTTTTGGTCAACGCGTATTTCGTTTTGATGCTGTTGTTGGTAAGTCTTCGGTTGACGGAGACCAGTTTCGAGTTGATTATAGTAGTTGGTAACGTAACTCATTTTTCTTCAGTGTTTATAATTTTATCACATTGATTTAGAGTGACTTTCACTTATATTTTAACTTAAATTTGGTTTTTGATGGTATTTTATGTCACACATGTGTAAAGCTTTTTAAAATTATGTTTTAATGGAATCTGGTTGGAAGTAGAAAAAGGCGCGTTACAGAAATTGAATTAGCTCATGGATGAAGTGAAATTTTTTTTAACTTTCATCTTAGTTTCTCATTTATAATAATCATTACTTATCTATAAGTATGTTTCTTTTTCTTGTTATTTAACTACATTTTAACAAATTCCCAGTTAACATACTTAAGTAATTTTCACTCGATACTATTGAATAAATGAAAACATCATATAACTCTTAGATTAAACCACACACGAAACTAAACTCACGGCTAATAACACGAGATAATCGGTGGTGAACTGCTGATTCATTTACAGATTAACTTTTGAATGTTTTTTAACATTATCGACATCCAACATTATTGCAAGCGCTCAGCCGATTCTGCCGCCCGCTGGATGTGTTCAGTATTTGTTTACTTTAGCATTACACAAGTTTAACGCGACAGATGGCGTTAAAGAAATTTCATGTCAAAAAGCTGAAATGAAATCTGGAAAAATATTTTTAGTCTGTTTTATTCCTTCTAGGTGTAAAACTAGACAATGACTGGATGACGAAAAGTAATTTCCTGGAAATTCGATTCTGGATATTATGTAGCATTCCAAGATATATGTTGGCTAGATTTTTAAGATTCATATCAGCTGTGTAATGTATTTAATAATTTATTTATTTATCATCGAGATGAGATGTAGATCGGTGCGTCGAGATTCTGTAACTGTCTCGGGTAATTACGGATTTTTCAAATGAAGTGTATTTTGTCAATATGCAGAAAAACTTGTACTAAATTTGATTTTATAGCAATGCACGATTTTACATTTAAGGAGTTTAGTCTGTCTTTCTGCCTCTTCGCTTATATCATAATTTTTACGTGATATTAGTAATTAATAATTATTAGAATATAATTTTTAATGTGGACCCTGACATTATGAAGTCATTACATACGACGGTATTTATAAGACAAGTCAAAAATGGATCTACAGATTAACGTTTATTTTGGCCGTTGGAGATTTATTAAAATTATTTTCATAAAGTTCTTATATAGTTTAACAAATAAAAACACCATAATACAAACCTATATTTGATCTTTTATAGTATATAGGAAATATTAGTTAAATTCGTTAATATTTTTATCAATTATTTTGATTTATATATAATGAGATTATCCAAAAGTATTTTTAAACATGAACTAAATTTTTTATAACTTTCCATTTTAATAAATATTTTTGTGAGATATTGGTAAACATTGAAAATTAGAATGAAAATTTGAACAGCTAAACTTCACGCTATAATAAAGGAGTTAAATTCGTTAATGTAAATGATTTTTTTATAACTTATTTTGATTTATAAATAATGAGGTTATCCAAAAGTATTTTTAAAAATGAACTAAATTTTTTATAACTTTCCATTTTAATAAATATTTTTGTGAGATATTGGTAAAAATTGAAAATTAGAATGGAAGCTTGAACAGCTAAACAATTTACACATCACGCTATAATAAGATTGCAATTTCAATGAGACTGAGGTCGTGGGAAAAACTTGTCAACAAACGAGGAAAATAAACACGAAAGTAAAAATTCATACCAAAAATTAAACAAAGGTTTATAAGCTCTTATTCAAAAGTAGCCAATTACCGAAATTATCAAGTTTCTATAAAAATATTTAAATTAAAATGTAATATTGAATATATTTGGCGTTAATTTTGTAGAAATTCATTATTCACAATTAAATGAAACTACGTGATGTAGTATTATTTCTACTTTCTTTAAGTTCTTTACCACGACCTAGGTTTCGTTGTATTACAACATCGTCAGGTGGGATATTAGCAAAGAATTATTTGCTAGGTCCTGGTAAAGAACTTAAAGAAAGTAGAAATAATACTACATCACGTAGTTTCATTTAATTGTGATTAAAATGTAAGTTAAATTTTAAAATTCGTGAGATAAAATTTGGATTTAAATAAAAAAATATAAATAAACACTTTAATGTGCACTCTCACAATAAACAATGAACTTCTTTCACTTCCACCGTTGTTAATTAAAAAAAAATTATAAAATTTTTTTTTTGTGATATTTGCAAATTTTCAATATCAAGTGAGTTTCACTTGGATGATTTTGCATACCGAAATATTCTTTTCATAAATTCGACTAATAAAAATACTATTATAAAATTTATTTATTGAGAAAGTAGGCAAAAACACCAACAATTGGGTAATTAAACTTTTTTTAATTTCGAACAATTTATATAAAGTGGTAAGATGCATTTTTATAAAAAAGAACACATTTTCCGTATCATAGAATTTAAAATTTCTACACTTTGTTTCGAGTTAATCGACTTTATAAAATTATGCGTTTGCAATTTTGATTTTTAAGCTAGATATCCGTTAACCGTTCTTGAGGAATAATATAATAGTTATCCGTTTTTATCATATTTAGATTTTTCTTGCATCAAGATAATTATTAAAAAAGAAATATACACGATATTCACTACACTTTTAAAACTTTTAAAATGAACTCAAATTTAAGTCAATCATAATTTTTATCTTTGAAATTGCGTTCCATTATAATCTGTAAGTTGATTACGAAACGACTATGTGAAACTTTGACGTTTGCAATTATTCAAATATCAAATGTAGTAACCGATCGTGCTAGTTGAGCTACGAATCCGTCCAGCCAGCTAGCTATCTCTAGCTAGCCGAGCTAGTATTCCCCGCGAGCGATAGAAACACACTGTCACGCGTGTTACACTTCAGTACTGAAATGATTTTGCGAGGGTATATTGTGTAACTATAAATAGAACCGCGCGCGTGTCTGTACGTCTGAGACGTGTATTTCACTAATTATTAATATGTATTATTTATATAGTCGGTCTGTTTGTCGGCTAATTATGTGACTTGGTATTTTATGTTGTATTTTGGTGTCAGATTGGCCCGATTTTGGGCTGGGTTAGGAGAACAGTTATCATGAGGATTGCGTTGGTTATTTTATGTACGTTGTGAAGTCGGCGGCGTGGCTTAGTGGTTAAGTTGTAAAGTTTTAACGTTGGGATATGGGGTTCCGATCCCGGTTGTATATTTTTTGCCACCGACGAAATGAACTAGTAATTTTTTATAACATTTTACATAAAGTAATAATACAATAATTTTTTAACACGTATTACAATAATATATAATTTGCGGAATTGTGTTATTATTTATTTATGTATATATATATATATATATATATATATATATACATATATATATATATATATATATATATGTATATATATATATATATGTATGTATATATATATATATATATATATATATATATACATATATATGTATGTATTTATTTATGTCGTTTATTATTTCAGTTTATAGGAGAATATTTTTCAAGACATTTTAAAAATTTTTTTCATAAAGTTGACATGATTTTTATTATTCATAATTATTAGGAATTTTCGAAAGAAACATTTTAAGGAAAATCTGTGGTGCAGCGAAAGAAAATAATGTATGGAGAATCGCATATAAACATGATATCTGTAAGAAATATGGTGGACCCAATATCGTCAAAATGGCCAAGGCATCTCGTATTAGATTGTTGGGTCATATATTTAGATATGATGATACATCGCCAATAAAGAAAATTACTTCTTCAAAAGTAGAAGAAAAAGGACGAAGAGGAAGACCACAAGCCAGATGTGTGGATGGGGTTGAGAGGGACTTAAAGCTTTCGGGACTAAATCGATGGTGCCGGATCGGGTCAGATGGAGAAGGCTTGGAGAGACAGCGTTGGCCTGCAACTGGCTGTAGTGCTTAAGTAGAAGTTGAGAGGGACTTAAGTGCTTAAGTAGAAGTTGAGTAGTTGTTGAGAGGGACTTAAAGCTTTTGTAGAAGTTGAGTAGTAGTTGAGAGGGACTTAAAGCTTTTGTAGAAGTTGAGTAGTAGTTGAGAGGGACTTAAAGCTTTTGTAGAAGTTGAGTAGTAGTTGAGAGGGACTTAAAGCTTTTGGGAGTAAATCGATGGTGCCGGATCGGGTCAGATGGAGAAGGCTTGGAGAGACAGCGTTGGCCTGCAAGAGGCTGTAGTGCTTAAGTAGAAGAAGAATTACTAGGAAACTAGAAGTCGTTTCATGCTTGGAGTAGGTCAAACAATTTTTTTGAAAGAAAGAAAGAAATTCCTGCTGAAAAGACTACTATTGTCTTATTATATTTTCTATTTGTCTTTGCTATTTTAAATTTTTGTACTTCTCAACGATAAAATCAGTAATTTTTTCTTTTTCCAAACGAGGTAAGAGCTTCAAGGAAACTTTTTCTTTTTGTGAGATATAAGACTTCGGAATTCCTCTCACCTCTTAATTCCATCTAACTTTCCAGTACCACGACCTCAAAGTGGAACCCTTACAAAACCACTCACGTGTCTGTCTGTTTGTGTGTCACAGCCGATTTTCTTAGAGACCATTTGACGTAGAAACTTGAAGTTTGGCATACTAATAAATTTTGATTGTTTAACCTGTCATGCTATCATCATTTTAAAACATTTAGATGGCAATTTTATAGAACAGGAATTTTTTTTTAGTTTTGTAAAGCCCTTTTCGTAGAAACCTAAAAGAAATTAAACAATATCTCATTCGAAAGGCTTAAGAAAATTTTAAATAATATTTCTCCAGAGATATTTTGAAAAAAAGTTGTAATATTTAATATAATATTATTAAAATAACAGTTTCTGGAAACTTACTTAAAGTCTATAGGAAAAATTAGAGGAATTAAAAAAAAAATTAAGTCAGCGAAAGGACATTTTGGGAAACATTTTTAAATGAACGAAAATAATGTAAGAATTTGTAAATAGTTTAACAAAAATCCAAAATACCTTTAAATGTTTAAAATTTTGTTTATTAAGTAGCGAGCATGAAACTCTCATAAAACGAGATCAAGTCGGACTTAACTGGTTATTAAATTTTTTTTTCATAGTTAACTTGTAATCCATAATTGCAGCTTTATTTAATTGATAAGTTAATAACAAGTGTTTTCCGTATTTGTTTTATGTCTTATTCTAAAAAAAACAATATTGTTTAACTTACTTCGATTAACATTGTCACATTTATGTATTGTTGTATTTAATTGGATATATTATAAATGCGTTTATTTCTCTTTGTTCTTGTGGAAATGTTAGAACACAAACTTATTTCGTATTTAGTGTTCATAGAATATGTCAAATAGTTTGTGTTTGTTTTTTTCCCTTTACAGAAAATAAAATAAAATAAAAAAGACACCTTGCCCAATTCTATTATAAATCAATGCGTTAAGCTAATTACTAAACTGGTAACGAATTTTTAACTGTGGCGTTGTAATAGAATGTGAACAAGACGAAATCGTCATAATTTTGAAATTCGAATAATGAGCACAAAACATTATATCAAATTAGATAAAATTAATTAAACAAATGCGAGAAAAGCTAATATCAAATAAAAAAAAACGAGTGTGCTTTAGACCACACGACTGAAGTAAAACTTAAAATACACAAAATATGAACTTTAAAATGAATTTACAATTTTATTCACTTTAAACGTAGAATATTTAACGTATTGAACAAAATAATAATTTATAAAATTGTTCAATAACGAAATGAAATTACAAAATAATAAAAAAATCACCGTTCGCGTAACGCTAGCAAACTCGCATATATATATATATATATATATATATATATATATATATATATTTCATGCACTGGCTATGAGAGGAAGAGAGAAAGAAAATGTGCGCGCGCACTGCTCTCTCTTGCTCCTACAGTGTGATACAGACAATAGGCTTGCACTGTGTCTTAGATATACGAAACATAACTGGCTATTAGAGAAAGAGAGAAAGAAAATGTGTGCTCCCACCTCTCTCTCTTGTCCCTACAGTAATATACGAAACGCAACTCTCTCGTTCTGTCTTCATTAACTTATATCTCCCTCTCAACTTCCGTTTGACTCGCCCGATCATACTTTTCGTAACGCTCTCGTCACGCATTCACCAGCTTACTCCCTAAGTCAAGCGTGCGTAAAGAAGTTTTACTACAATGAATTGACTAGAAGTTTAGTGGTTCTATGAAATAAAACAACGCCATCTAGTGAATTTGTGGTAGACACTTAATTAGCGTTTAATTCTGTTGTACGACGTTATCTACGTATCTAATATAGATGGCGTACCTACTTACGCCACAGGAAAGAGATTAATTTTTAATTAATTAAATAACTAGTGAGATTTTCATTAAGGTAAGTTCTTTAAATTTACAAGATGTAATGTCCCATTTTCTAAAGAAATATCTATTAAAAGCTGTTTGGATCGATTTAGTAAATTAATAAAATACCGTGCAAGAAAGTTTGAATTTTAATATGAGACGGTTTACTTCTTAAAATATGTAATGCAAAAAAGCTTTTAAGAGAAAGTTTCTTGTGTTTTAAAAGTTCTGTAAAATATGTAGTGATCGTGTACTTTTTTTATAAAATTAATTTTGGACTTTTTTATGGTTCCGTAGCTCAAACGGAAAAACGGAAGCTTTATAAGATCACACGCGTGTTTGTCTATCCGTCTATCACGGGCATTTTGCATAGAAACACCGTGATGGAGTAACTTGAAATTTATCATAGTAATAACGCATATTAATCCCGACGTACATGGTTAGCTAAAAGTCAAAAATATTCACATGAAAATTTTAAGGCAGAAAAATGAAGTAATCGAATAAAAATTAGGGTTCATTATATACAGCGGTATATAGTATTGAAGGGTTAGTCGTAAGGGTTGCAAACATTTTTTTTTCATTATTTTTATTATTGTGTTTACAGAGATATACGGAAACATACGTGAAAACAATGTGCCCATCGCCTGTCCCTTATATCCGAGACTACTGAATCTAAAATTATGAAAAAAGAGTTTTTAGAAGCCTACTGAAAGGTTATAGGAAAATTTTAGCTTGTATTTCAGGCGTCATATATATATATATATATATATATATATATATATATATATATATATATATATATATATATATCTACATATTAATAGGCGAAGAGACAATTTTGTACCCCTTTTAAGCATATTGCGCGCACTGAGGAGTGTGACATTTAGCATAATTAAAGTTCATATCGAAAAGGAATACAGAACGCTAAAGTTTATATAAAATATGTCCATATATTAATACGTGAAGAAAAAATGTTGTACCCTTTTGCGCGCACGGAGGAGTATAAGAGTTAAGTTAAAGTTAATATGGAAAAGGAGTGCAGAAAGCCAAAAATTTAAATATTAACATGTGAACAGAAAATATTATACCCTTTTTTAAGCATATTTCGTTCATGCAGGACTGTGAGTTTTGGCATAGTTAAAGGTTATATGGAGAAGGAAAAAAGTAGGAAGTTCAAATCTATATAAAATATGTCTATATATTAATACGTGAAGAGAAAGCTTTGTACCCATTTTTAAGCATATTGCGCGCACGGAGGTGTGTGAGATTTGACATAGTCAAAGTTTATATAGAAAAGGAGTACAGAAAGCTAAAAATTATATAAAGATATGTTGAATATATTTGGCGTTAATTTTGTAGAAATTTATTCAAAGATCTTTGCTAATAGCCCACCTGAAGATGTTGTAATACAACGAAACCTAGGTCGTGGTAAGAACTTAAAGAAAGTAGAAATAATACTACATCACGTAGTTTCATTTAATTGTGAATAAAGGTATGTGTTACAAATGCATTAAATTATACTAGCGTGACCCGTGCGAAGTCTTCGCATTATTTATTCCATTATGAAGCTCAGATGACAGATCAAACAAATATTTTACTAAAATTGACATATAGAGGCGCAAGTATCAAAAGCATTGAGCTAAAGCGCCACTTTATTTATACGTGAGTGGATTTGAAATTAAACAAAAATTTTACCGACCGTCAGTCATATTGACGTTGAGCCGTTAGATGGCAGCATTGCTGTTTTGTGTATATAATTTTAATAATTAATTAATTTGCAAAAACAATAGCAATAATAAATTTTTTAGTTGTGGATGCCGGTAGAGCAAGCAATTATCTATAAAATTTTATATAATTTATGTGTATTAGTTGTGAGGTTTTTTCTAAAAAGGGAGTGTAACATCTTAACCTTAGCGTATTAATATATATGATGATGATGATGATGATGATGATGATGATGATGATATTGCAAATACAATAAAAGGCTCATTGTTTACGTTCAATAATAAAATATTGTTTGCGTTCATACTGTCAATGTCAAACACATAATAGTTTGTGGTCAAACAATCGCACAGAGTAGAGATTGTCGCTAAGGAAGTTTAAAATGTCAAATTGAATGAGTTTCACGCTGCGAATTTTGTGTGGTTTCAAATGTTCATTTTTCAATAGTCTGTGGAGTTTACGTCAAGGCAAAAAAGTGTTTATTTTATATTTTGTGTAATAGATATCCGTGTTTTATATATTAGTGAAATGCGACTCGCTCATTATACACTTGTTCCAAAAGCATATCATGCTTTTAATAGCTTCACTTGTGTTTAATAGTGTACA
Organism: Druceiella hillmani; assembly: GCA_039881145.1. Classification (NCBI taxonomy): domain Eukaryota; kingdom Metazoa; phylum Arthropoda; class Insecta; order Lepidoptera; family Hepialidae; genus Druceiella; species Druceiella hillmani. Next base: position 6,416,711 of record JAYKKI010000051.1, on the reverse strand, counting down.
TAAGCAAACTATCAAATCGATTTTCAACCAATTTTAATAGTTATATCGCTTTGAAAGTTTGTAAATTTATCATTCGAACAGATACGATGATGGATGAGGGAGGTGGTGATAGGAACTTCTCAATGGCCAACAGCGAATCCATTGACTTGTCCTGCATTCGCTTCAAGATCGTGGTTTCCACTCAAGAACTCATCTATCCAATCGATTATTTGTTCTTCAGCAAACATAACCGGCCTTTATTCCTTCAGTTTGCTGATGTTATACGCTATGTCGACTACTTTGGTTTGGTGATGGACTTCCTCATTTCGGATCATATCCTCCTGAAATACTCCTAGCGTAGCTCTTTGAGGGAATTTAAATTTATGGATTAAGCCGACCATAAGAATCTGGGTTTTAGCACCATAGATCATGATGGGGAGCACGCATGAATTATGCACCTTTCTAGCGTTTGCATAGTTGGCAATGTGAAGGTCTGCCGCAATTTCCCAAACGCTGTTCAGCCCAGAAGAATTCTTCGGCCGACTTCTTTATCGAAATTGAATTTACCCACTTAAAATTATTTATATAGAAATTTTAGAGCAACAAATGAAGATTTTTTGTCATATCATATTTCGCCAAGTACATTAATTAAAAGAAGATATTATACAATTTCATAATTATTTTTATATAAATTTAATTAGGATAATTGGGTATTTCACTAATTTTTTTTATTTCGTTTATTATAATTTCAAGATACAAGCTGTTGAAAAAGTGACCGAGTTATAAAAGTTTAAATTTAACCTTTAGAGAAGGACGGCAATACTGTGTTGTGAGGTCATTTTTAATATTGCACATTATATTCTACAAGAGGAAAAGAGACAGGGATATAGCCAATCCTATCCTTATCTTCAAATTTCGAAGCCTATAACTAGCTTATTTTTCAATCAATTTTTGAATTTTTTTCAAGACTGGTTTTTAATTAACTTATATTTCACATAATTGTACGAAAAATATAAAAATTTAGAATGAGTCAACCACCGTATTTTGGAAATATTGTGGTGAATGTCCATAAAAATATATTCCTCCTCTTATCACCGTAACTGCTAAAGTCAAAATTATGAAAAAGAACATCGTCACTAGAAGTTTATCTAATTTTATCGAAAAACTATAGGGTAGATTCTAAATCTTACAGTTTTTGAGATATTTGCGATAAATTTATATGAGGTCTAGGCAACATGTCTATATTACAAAAAATTACCCCTTATATATGTAAATATATTAATGGAAATACCGTGCTCTCTTAAATAATTATTTGTCCTTAAGAGTGCATGAAACTTTCGTAGGGTGAGTTCTAGTCAAATTTAACGGGTTTTATTATCTTAGGGCTCGTTAGCTTGAATAATATTCTAATATTATGTGTTTTAAACAAGCTATAAGTACTTGTTAAGTCTTCAGAAATTATTGTTTAATAATATGTTATTTTTTGGACTACATTACGTTCAAAATTGTCTGTTAGATAATTTAACATAATTTATAAATTTTTTAATAATGTGATATTAAGATAATCTATTTTCGTTTTTGATTTCTTTTTACGGCTTTGCATATATACGATATGTAACAGCGCAATTTGTATTTTTAATTAAACGTATTTCTTAAGTCATTGAAAAAAGTCGTAATTTTAAAATTGATTTTCGAAAACATCGATGTGAAGAAGTTTTGCTATTCTTGAATATTGAGAGCACTTACTAAGCTAAGGAAATTGTTGTGTATTGTATTGAGAACACTTACTCAACTAAGGAAATTTGCAATTGTGTATTGGGAACACTTGCTCAACTAAGGAAATTTGCAATCGTATATTGCAAAGACTTGCTCAACTAAGGAAATTTGCAATTGTTGTGTATTGGGAACACTTGCTCAACTAAGGAAATGTGCAATCGTTGTATATTGGGAACACTTACTCAACTAAGGAAATTTGCAATTGTTGTGTATTGGGAACACTTGCTCAACTAAGGAAATTTGCAATTGTTGTGTATTGGGAACACTTGCTCAACTAAGAAAATTTGCAATTGTTGTGTATTGGGAACATTTGCTCAACTAAGGAAATTTGCAATTGTTGTGTATTGGGAACACTTGCTCAACTAAGGAAATTTGCAATTGTTGTGTATTGGGAGCACTTGCTCAACTAAGGAAATTTGCAATTGTTGTATATTGAGAACACTTACTCAAATAAGGAAGTTTTGTAACTATTGGATTTTGGGAAGAAAATAAACATAGTGTTAGACAACCACAAAGTAAAAAATTTAAAATCCTATTAGAGTGCTGGAATGCCAATGTTTGATAAAGGCAAGTTAACGAAAGCTTAGCAGCTTTAAAAATATAGATATACCTAAGTATAAATATGCTGTAAAGTTAAATAAGAGAAAAAATCGACATATTAGGGAAAGTAAGATGAAAAGAAGTGAGTAGATTATTTGAAATTGGACTATATCAACTGCTTAAAAAACATGACATGTAGAGGGCGCACTATCTAGAAAGTTGATTCCGAAATCATTTTCGAAATCAACTTTTTGTTTGTTTTCAAGAACACACCTAAAAACTACAGTATAATAACTAATCGTTTTCAGATTTCTGTCAATTATGTAAACTATGTATATATATATATATATATATATATATATATATATATATATGTACTTTCCTTAAAGGATAGGGGGGTCTTTACGTCATAAATAATATTTCAAAGTCAGATCTTAAGAATTCATGTAAAAACTACAGTATAATAATTAATAGTTTCCAGAATGCTTGAAGTTATATACTATATATTTATTATATAATTATTGAGATATAGTAAATAATATTATTGTAGTCGGAAAAAATGCCACTGGCTTCAGCGCTTTCGTGATGAATGCTGTCAAAACTATTACATACAGACTAACACTATGTATACATAAAAACAGATATTTCGATGCGTGATACCACACGTTTTATCGGGAATAAAACAATATTTTTTTGTTATTACGTAGGAAATTTTCTAGGATAAATTCAACGCCATATTTCTAACATCATGGTAAGGTGAAAAAAATTCTTTTCGATTATCTTGATGGAATACTTACGAAAAGTCACTTTATTAACTCATTTGAGAAATCAGAAAATATTTTTGGTCCAATTTTGTATTTGGAGGTCTCCTGGCATGACGTAGTGCCCCAGGGGCACTACATCATACCAGGGTGTTTTATATGATTAAAATTGCAATTGCGAACGTTTTTTACCTAATAACTCTGCAGCTAAGTGTTTGACCACCACTAAATGTAGCGTGCGTATATTTCATGTACCGGAATAACACATTATCATTTACATATCATTAATATTGGATTTGCGAACGTTTTTTATCTAATAACTCTGCAACTAAGTGTTTGAACACTACTAAATGTGGCGTGCGCATATTTCATGTAACGGAATAACACATTATCATCTCCATATCATTAATATTGCACTTGCGAACGTTTCTTACGTAATAATTCTGCAACTAAGTGTTTGACCACTACTGAATGTGGCGTGCGCATATTTCATGTAACGAAGTAACACATAAGCTATGTATTACCCGGTCACTTATATTGTAATAGATTTGTACACGTAATATGTGAAAAATTGGCATTCAAAACATCACAAATCCCTCCTGGATCAGGATATATTTAACGAATGAATATGCAACATTAGGTGTATACTCATTTGTGAACCCATATACTTATTGACTTGCAGATTTACTTGCAAATGTCACTCTTGCCTGCAATCTTGTGAACCATGGACAGCAAAGGTGGCTTTGTTAGTGCGGTTGGGTTATTTACCTACGTTCATTTAATTACACATATATGTAGGCTAAAACCGACACTACGTCTTGGAGACAAAGACTCATTTGGATGAGCAGTTTACCTGTACAATCAAAGAACTAGGTAATCATTTTTGCCCTAATTTTATTACCTGAATTTATTCCATACTTGTGCTTACGATTTTACCATTTAGAAATCATAGTATCAGCCTGTTTATTTCAGGAAATTTCTGGGAATATCATTAACCGTTTTCTTACCTGAACCTGTCAGCCATTTTGGAAATGTTTGTCGAATGTCTTATGTAGGTTTCGAGTTACTACTGCAGAAAGTTGACCCATTCATAACCAAGAAAGATACAAAATGGAAACAAGCTATTCCTTCCAAGCACCGATTAGCAGTAGCATTAGGATTTTTAGCAATTGGTTATAAAACGGATCCAAAAATGTTTGTATTGCCTCGAATGAGAACCATGTTGGCTTGTACACATTATCTGTACCCGAACCAGTTGCAAAGGAGTGTTTTATTGTTTTCAAGTGTTCCCTGTAAACCGTCATTAGAGATTTTCTTTTCTTTAAATCTGCAACGGAACATTGAAGTGGAATCCATTTTAAATTCTTTGTCAGACGTCATTAATGTCCATTTTGCTCTCATGGGATTTCTTTTTAGGATCCCATATAATAAGGTGGCTCCATAGAAGCTCAATTAACTTGAATACAGCGTTATCCCAATCAACATTGCAGACGCGAACGCGACCAAACGGAGACGTGCGCGTCGTTTGCAATCGCAAGCACAACTTACATCGCCAATGTGAGGTGTTTATGCAAATGTTAGTTGTCCGAAAATCGACACGATTCGGCAAATTACAAATCTAGACATATATTTGCAAATGACTACGCATATTCTGCTACACACTTGTGAATTTGCGTATTTGTGCATATGCGTGACCGGCTTCACAATCATAGAATATTAATACCACGAAAAATATGTTTGGATGTTTGTTGTGATGCGATTTAACATAAACTGCTCTAGCCTAGACTTATAGAAGCTAAGGAAAACTCAAAAGTGAAAAATGGTGAAAACTGTTCAAATAGGCACAAAATAGTGGGAAATTGCAAGAAATCGGAAAAATTTATGAAATTTTTAAAAAATTGTTCAAAAATCGAAAAATGGCGAAATTGGCGAAAAATGGGGGAAAAGGCAAAGGATTGTCAAATTGGCTAAAATAGCAAAAATCAGTGCAAGAAGCGTAAAGCCAATCGAAACTAACCTAACCCAACCTAACCTAACCTAACTTAACCTAACCTAACCTAACATAACATAAACTGACCTAGCCTAGACTAATCGAAAATAAGGAAAACTGAAAAGTCAAAAATGGTGAAAATTGTTTAAATAGGCACAAAGTAGTGGAAAATTGCAAGAAATCGGAAAAAATTATGAAATTTTTAAAAAATTGTTGAACGAATGTCAATGTCAGTTCAGAGTTCACTTTTAATTAATTTAGGCAATGGCTACATTAAAAAACGCGATCGATAATGATTAAATTATTTTTTGTAATTATTTTTAAAAGTTATTGCATATTTCTTTAAATTTTTATTATTATTTTTAATTACAATTCTTGATACAATAAAGTATAATAAATACACATTTATGAACAGTATCTCTTTGTTTTGTACTGTGGTTACAAATTTTTTAAAATTTTTTTTGTTCTCTCCTGATTGCAAATCACAAAATTGTTTGCTTGTTTGTATTCTAAAAAACATCACCTTTTATGAAAATTATATTCTATTTCTCTTATGATGATTTTCCAAGTGCTTGCCGTGCTATTATGTAACAAACGAAATGATAAAGAAACACGTTGTTATATTCTGCCTAATTATTAAGATGTATTTATCATGTCTTCATTGTAAATTGATCAATTTGATAGGAATGGTTCAAAATTTATGTCAAAGTATGATGTTTGGTTTCAAAACTATGGCCATTTTATCGTATTTACCACGATAAAATGGCCATACTGACGTAATTTACAAATTCTATATTCAATATTTTGAAGAAACCTTGCTATTCAACTTAATTCTAAATTTAAAACCCTAGGTGCTCACAGTTTTAGATTTCGTTAACCCTTTTCTTATTGCTGAAACTATATTCACTACCTTCGGCGAGTATTTCTGCACTAAAAATGCTGCATAACTTTGAAAGAAAGGTTATTATGATACTCGCAATACAATATGAATTTGCTAATGCAATTAATATTTAATGTTACCTCATTTAATTAAGCAGGAGGACATATTTATTTTTGTGAATACCTCTAAAACTCTTAATATTTTGAATTACCATCATAGTTTTCCTAAAATTGTTGTGTAAGCTTCTAAAAATCCTATTTTTTTCAAAATTTTAGGTTCCATAGTATCGGAACTAGGGAAGGAGTTATTTTTTGTTTCTTTTTTTTCAGTAAACCTCTGAAGATATACTAATTATGAGATCTTTTTAACTAACTCCTTCCAACTTTACTCCGCAGTACGTATGAATTTCTTATTGCTGAATATATTACCCCCACCTTCGACGAGTATTCCTGCACTGTAAGTGTTGCGCAACTGTGGAACAAAGGTTGTTATGATACTCGCAACGCATGTCAGTTTAGTGTTTTCCATTGAATAATCCTATTCTCCATCATTACCCTATTTCCTCCTCATCTATCTCATCCCACCCTTAATCATGCGGATATTTCATTTATTTACCATATAGGGCGTCAACCAACGTATGGAGACCTTTGCTCCACTTGGGAAATTGGTGTACATTTAAGCTTTTTACTTCTTTGAGTCCCTCGTTTTATCCTGATCACAGAATTGGAGATTATTTCCCGTATAAACATGCGATAGTGTTTATACAATACAATGACAGTGGTGGCAGGCGCTAGCCGGAAATATGTATTTAATATAATTTTTGATAACCTATACTATTTATATTGTAAAAAAAATAATACTGAGAAATAATGTACCGAGACCTAATTTATTAATTGATCAAGTGATCTTATTTTTTAATTGTTCAAGTGATCCAAAAATTCTCTTTTAAAGCGGAGAACAAATAATAGCGTAAATTAGTGTTAACCTAACTCATCCCAATATTAACTTAATTAATTCTGTTATACGTATCAAACAGCACATTTGTTCATCTGGTCTATGGCCTGTCTAGTATGGGTGGCGTGTATAAATATATACATACCCATATATTATATATATATATATATATATATATATATATATATATATATATATATATATTTCAACTGACTTCAAAAAATAATATTTTTTATGCATGTCCAGAGATAATTCTTTACCCAGTGGACCGATTTCGAAAATTCTTTCTTTATTTGAACTTTAGAGGTGGTCCCGTATGAATATGATGATGATTTGAAGATGAAGTCTGGAAATGAACGATGTAACTCCTTAACAAATGGCAGTAAATCAACTATGATTCAAGATTTATTTTCTTCGGATATTTGTTACTTTGCAAATTAACAACACCATTTACCAGATCACGGTCTGATGATGAGTTCTGGGGACGAACAATGGAACTCCTTAACACATGTTAATAAATCAACGATGTTTAAGGATAGTTGCTACTAGTAGTTGTTATTTTACAAAATAATCACATTGTCAACCAGATCAAGGTCTGATGATAAGTGCTGGAGGTGACAATGAAACTCCTTCGTAGTCAATTAAACGTGATTCAAGATATTTGTTACTGGCAGTTGTTACTTTGCAAAATAACTACACCATCGGCCATATCAGAGTCTGAGAAGCTGGAGATGAACAATGGAACTCCTTAACGAATGATAGCAGATCAACCGTTATTCAATATATTTACTGCTGATAGTCTTTACTTTGCAAAATAGCTGCACCATCGACCAGGTAAGGGTCTGATGATGAGTTGTAAAGATGAATAATGCAACTCCTTAACGGATAGTAGTAAATCAATCATGATTTAATATATTCGCTCTAGGTCAGTTGTTATTTTAGTTATTATTTTGCAAAATATATATCAGATGTAATATTAACTAACGATCGAAATAGGATACGTCCAGTATTAAAATGTTAAATAAAATAGAGTATTTTGTATGTCAGAAACATGTTTATTTCGAGTCTAACGTTCGACAGTAAGTAAAACAAGTATTTTTAATAGAGTAAACTGTATAAACTGCAAGTTCTATGAAACTAAAATTGATATTACAAGGCATCTTATTTTTTTAAATTAATTTTGAACTTTTTATGTTTCCTGTACATTGCGATTGGTGGTGGGAAGTATATTTATTTCTCAATTGCTCATGTAACAATAGTATGCTCATGTAACAATAGTATGCTCATGTAACAATAGTATGGTCATGTAACAATAGTATGCTCATGTAACAATAGTATGCTCATGTAACAATAGTATGCTCATGTAACAATAGTATGGTCATGTAACAATAGTATGCTCATGTAACAATAGTATGCTCATGTAACAATAGTATGGTCATGTAACAATAGTATGCTCATGTAACAATAGTATGCTCATGTAACAATAGTATGGTCATGTAACAATAGTATGCTCATGTAACAATAGTATGCTCATGTAACAATAGTATGCTCATGTAACAATAGTACGCTTATGTAAAAACGATTCATTTAAGCCATGCAAGTATATGTTGAAATTTTAAACAAATAGATGTTGAGAAATTATTTTTTATGGACTGTTATTATTTTTAAAAATTTGTTATAGTAATTCTATGTTAATAAAACATACCTTGAATTCACAATAATGAGCTTTATGCAACATTATAAAGCTAATTAAATTTGTTCTACTAAAGTATTCATAAATCTCGGACGGGATTTAGACGGGAATTATAATTTTTTTTAGTTTTAAATTAAATTAAATTTAGTCTTTAATTATTCGTAAATAAATAAGTAAATATTAATTTTACGCTCCGCTGTTAAAATAAATAACAAATTAAAAATATACCGATGTACTGAAAATAGTAAATACCTTCCCATTATTATGTTTTTTTCTTTCCTAGAACATAATTCGACGAATATATTTACGCATCATAAACGTTTTATTATGGTCGCAGCATTGTTTTCAGAGTACCTAGAAGATCTACAATATAGTCTAGAGGTTAATCAGGACAAGACGAAGGTCAAAAGTACGAACACGATAGTCTTAACAAGGTTGGAATATATGGAAAGCTACATCTCCAGCGGTCACGCGATTTAGTTCAAATTACATAAAGTGAAAGATCCAAAAACCTAAAAGTACGCGGAGAAAAGTAACAGTAAAGGAGATTAAGAAAATGCTTATGTATACTTGTCAGACTTAGTCATTGCCAAAAAGGTACCCCTTAATTGTTTGAGGTTATACCAAAGAAAACCGGAATGCCTTCATGAGAAAGAAAACAAAACTAGAGACGTTATTCAAACAGCACTATAGTTAAAGCGAAAATGGTCGTGTCTTATAAACAACCTTTTAGAAAAAAACATGGTCCAAACTGAAGATCGCACAAAAGATGGAAAGATGGTATCGCCAACGTAAGTGGAAAATTATGAAGCAGATCGGAAAGGAAAAGATGTCAAAAAATCGATCAGGTGCGAGGCTGTTCGCGCATCGACATTAATTCACTTCAAAGATACCTTACTTGAAGTTTCAAATTACTTTATTTAACATAAGTTTTCCCTAATATGGACTTGTTAGTATAATTAATATTTAACGATACCTCGTATAATAAGTAGGAGGAAATATATATTATTGTGAGTTCCTCTAAAACTATGACATTTAGAATTATCATCATAATTTTCCTACATTTTTTGCTCAAGCTTCTAAAAACCCTATTTTTTCATAATTTTAGGTTTCATAGTTTCGGAACTAAGGGAGGGAAACTTATTTTTTGTTTTGTTTTTCAGTGTACCTCTGAAGATATATTAATTATGAAAAAATCGTAACTAACCCTTTCAAACGTCACTCCACGTTTCTTGCCTTTTTGCAACCTTAAGATGTGTTTTCTTCGGATAAACCGAAGAAAACATATCCTAAGGTTGCAAAAAGAAAGAAAATTACGAAAGCTTTCACTCGTGTCTTCTTTGGGAAAAATTGTTTAATCAAAAAGTTTTTTTCTTGTTTCTAAAAATATCCTTAATGTCAAGAATATCCTTAATCGGGTTAAAAGTAATATTTATCTTCACTTCAATTTCAAACCGAATTTCCGTTAAAGCCTTGAATATTTTTGTTTACAAGTTCTTAAGCCCACGTATTTGTACCTTTTTTTTGTGAGCGCCGATTATAATTGAGGGCCAATAGCCTAATTTTATTTCTTTTAAAGAACACTTCATGGGACACCGTGATTTATATTTGAATACATACACCGGATACAGCACACACCAGATATTTATAAAAAAAAAATATCTGGTGTGTGCTGATGATCACACGATAGAAGTATATATATATATATATATATATATATATATATATATATATATATATATATAATAAAATAATTGCATTACTTAGATATTATTTGATGGATATTAGTTCGGCAAATCAGGAACAACGCGAGAAAATTTAATAATATTGCCATGCTATATTAAAACATTCTCAAATAAAATATTAATAAAAAAAACGTAATCACTGAAAGAAGGGGTGAATACCTCGTGTTAGACAGTGAACTCGCGTGGCCGATGCCGATGGGAGTTGAGTTCACCCGATTCAGCGTGACCAACTCGAGTGTAACGGCTATCCACTGTCACCGACCCGAGCATGACAGCTCAGTTTCTTTCACTCCTCAGAAAAATGCGCAATGTGCGTTTAAAGAAGTTTTCACTTCAATTATTTCAATGAAAATCTTATTCAAATCGATTTAATCGTTTTAATTGATGCATAAACAATTAAGCAAATAAATAAACTGACAGGCAGACAAGCTAAAAGAGCGTTAAAAATATTCGGTTGTAACAAAAAGTAACTTCAATTTTAATATGATTCCCAAGCATCATTTTAATCAAAGTCTCATTCAAATCACTTTAATAGTTTTGCTCGATGCTTTAATTAACAGACAAACAAACTAGCGGGCAAACTAGCGAAACTCGTTTAGGTAACATTCGTAAAAAACATCTTTTTCTTATTCGTAACACTCTTAGTATAGTGATTGTGGTTTTCGTGTTAAGATTATAGATGAGTGATGCGCAACCCCCCCTCCCAAAGTCCCTCTCTGGTTGCAGGAGGAATATATATAGCTGCCTTCATTGTAGGGGAACGTCTATGATCTGATTCGTCTACCTTATCGGTACTCCCCCACGTGTTATGGTACATTTTGCCATATACTAAAAAGCGTTCAGAGCTATCGTTGCTGTGCCGCGAGACGTGTCCAAAGAATTCAATTTTGCAAGTTTGTACAATAAGTACCAAAGTTAACCAAGTTTGTACAATAAGTACCAAACTTAAATAAGTACCAAGTTCAACCAGTAAATTTGTACAATAACCGAATAAGTACTTCCTAATACCGAGTTCTTGGAGAAAGGATGTATTAATACAGAACTCAGTCCAAGATACTACAAGAATTCTTCTCAAACACCACATTTCCAGGGCGTTTATCTTTTTTCTCGCTTTCACGTAGGGTCCACGTCACGGCGACGTAGACGGAAATGGGGAACACTAATGTTTGAAGGAGTTGGGTTTTCGTTGTTTTTGTGATATTGTTTTTGTAGCAAAATATAAAATCGATTTTCATTTGAGCTCAAGCATCAGTTTAGTGACAATCATATTCAAATAGGTTTAATAGTTTTTGCAAGATTTTAGGTTTCAGTAAGTCTTGCTTAAAGAATATTCAATATTTAAAATACTCACCTCTTAAACGATTTTTCTTCCTCATGATCTAATTTAATAGATTTACTCATAATTTTGAATGGAAAATGTGTACGGTGACTGTAAAAAAACTTAAGAATTTCAAGGTTCAAAATGAAATAAAAATCCTATTTTTTAATTTAATACTCTTCAAAATACTTATTATAATAAATTCTACTGCTTCCCAGTAAATAAAACTTTAAAAAAAACTATACAAGAACACTTTTCTAAAATTAAATCAACTGACGATTCATCTGAAGAGTGTTGATTTGATATTTTTTCAATTTTTTACATAATAAGATCAACTGACAAGTCATCTGAAGAGTGTTCCATTTTTTCCATAATTTTCGTTACAAGTGTGATTTGTCAGATCATCCTAAATAAGAAAAATAAAAAAAAATGATTTTGTAACATTTAATGTTTTCTTTCTTTTTATTATTCAGAATAACAGATCGAATCACCCTTGTTGAAATATCTCGTAAAGTATAATACAATCTGTAGGATAGTAGTTCTTTTCTTCTCTTATGTACCCTTGGTTGGACAAAGAGCATCTACGGTGCTTTGCTACGGTAATCGGTTTTGTGCATCGTGAATTGCTCGCTCCGTGCCTTGGAGACGTCCTTCTGTTCCGACAGCGCAATTTTTCGCCAGGTTTGCTTCGGACGATTACATTTCCTCCTTCTTTGAGGGTTCCAATTTAAAGCCTGTTTGGGGATATGTACGGATTTCCTTTTGAGCAATTTGCTGATTCGGTTCCATTTGGTGATCGATCGGAACTTCCTTGCATTGTTACTTGTGCCAAGTTATTCGGAGAATATCTTTAAGGCAGCCCTTGGCGAAGGCTTGAAGTAACTTTGTGAGGTCTTATTTTGGCTTCTATGACTCATTTCTATAGAGTAGTATGATTTTAATGTTGCTCTTGACGTTGGAATATTTTGAGTTTTATTCTAGTGTCAGGTTTGGCGACTCTCACATGAGGTGTGAGAATGTAATGTACATTAAATATGTTCTCATGGTAACAAAGAAGTTAGTTCAATGTAATGTGATGTTCAACGGAAATTATTCTTCACGTGTTGACTTGTATTTATTTGTTTATTTCTGGAAAGATCAACTTTCAGATTTTTCCAAAGTATGTGGGGATGTGGAAGAACATAACAATAAATGGTCATACAATAATAATGAATAAGGCAGAAAACCCACATCAATTTTGATAAATATCACTTTAGACTAATGATCAGTCGTGAATTATAAAGCAATTCCATAACTTCATTTTTGAAGCGATCGATGGAGTAGAAAAAAAATATATACTTGTACAATGTATCTAGACTGGGTGCATCTCGCAATACTTTGTTGAAAAATGTAAACATACGAAGGACAGTGTTAATCTGAACACTGTAGAATATTCGTGTGCACTGTAGGGAGGTGATATAAACTATGATATTGTCATCTCGTGTAGTAGCCATGAGCAGGAAGCGCTATTAAATAGAAGATCTAGGTTTTATCAAAGTAATGACGTAATAATTAAAAAAAAGCTTAATAAAGTAAATACCGACGGGAGTTGAAGGTAATACATCAGATCATGGAAATTATAAACTCCTGAGCGGAATAAATAAATGTGAAGGTCCTTCTTCGAGAGTTAGAAGAAAAAGTGTTTGGAGATGTAGCCGAATGGACTCAAAAAGTGTAAAATATTCAAATTGAGTTTATTAATGTATATTGTTCACAATTATAACTATAGAATGTTAACATTGACAAAAATACTTAATATTAAGAGATACATTTTTGTGTCTATGATATAAAACTAGGTTGTCACTGCTGTTGTGAGCAGAAGGTAATAGGAATGAATGAGAGGATGGATTGATCCCTTTGATGAGCTGTTGTCCAGTATACATATTGTGTTTTATCACATAGAAGAAGGGAAACGAATATTTGTTATTGACAAAATTAGTAAACAATTCAGGGAGTATACCATTGCTAATGATATAAATAAGTTTGGCTTATCGAATTAATAGTTTTGTTTTTATGAAGTACAATGGGTTCGAGAACATTCGAAATAGATAACTAATATTTAATTTGTAGTTTTGTTTGTTGTGTTCGTGAACATTCGAAATAGATAACTAATATTTAATTAGTAGTTTTGTTTGTTGTGTTCGAGAACATTCAAAATTGATAACTAATATTTAATTAGTAGTTTTGTTTGTTGTGTTCGAGAACATTCGAAATAGATAACTAATATTTAATTAGTAGTTTTGTTTGTTGTGTTCGAGAACATTCGAAATATATAACTAATATTTAATTAGTAGTTTTGTTTGTTGTGTTCGAGAACATTCGAAATAGATAACTAATATTTAATTAGTAGTTTTGTTTGTTATGTTCGTGAACATTCGGAATAGATAACTAGTAGTTAACTACTTTGGGGTTGGTACATTACAAGCTTAATCAAAGCAATATCCGTCGGAGTTGAAGGAAATTACATGTGATTATGTCCATTATAAAATCTGGTGGAAATAAATAAGGATAATACCCATACATTTTGTAATATGAAAACCCATTGAAATTTGTTAATATTGTCTCCAGCATGAGGATATAAGTAGTTTAATATGGAGACCAGACGACTGCAGTTGTTTCGAAAATGCTACGGATTAAACAGTAAAATAAGGTAACGATAATAATAAAAAAAACTTTAAATAATAATAATAAAAAAAACCATTATTGTATTTATAATATTTTAATTGTAGTAAAACAAAGTACATTCGTGCAAGATATGTCCACTGGCACAGCAGGGTCTCCATGGACACAATTAGAGCGCTATTTCCGGGAAAAGCCATAAACCGATTTGGATACATAATTTGGCCACCCATATCGCCCGACTTAACCCCAGCTGGCTTTTTTTATGAGGTTAATTCAGTTCATGATACCCATCTTATGAATTTTAAACAGCCGAAGGCTAAAATAACGGAAGAAGTGAGAGCCAGCTCAGGCGACGTTTTGCGGCGTGTCATTGCAAATTCGCGTTTACGCTTAAAGGAATTCGTTCACTGAGATAGGAGACATATTAATGGTGTAATATTCCGTACATAAAATCCGCATAAATGTACTTTAGTTTACTGTAATTCAAATATTATAAATAAAATAATTGTTTTTTTAATTATTGAAGTAAAACTTCTTTACACGCTTTACTTGGGTAGTAAGCTGGAGAATGCGTAACGAGAGCGTTACGAAAGGTGTGATCGGGCGAAGCGAACGGAAGTTGAGAGGGAGATACAAGTTAGTGAAGACAGAAAAAGAGAGAGAGTTACGTTTCGTATGTCTGAGACACAGTGCAAGCCTATTGTTTGTATCACACTGTAGGAGCAAGAGAGAGCAGTGCGCGCCCACATTTTCTTTCTCTCTTCCTCTCATAGCACATATATATATGCGAGTTTGCTAGCGTTGCGCGAACGGTGATTTTTTGATTATTTTGTAATTTCATTTCGTTCTTGAACAATTTTATAAATTATTATTTTGTTCAATACATTAAATTTTCTATGTTTAAAGTGAATAAAATTGTAAATTCATTTTAAAGTTCATATTTTGTGAATTTGAAGTTTTACTTCGTGTCTTGTGGTCTAAAGCACACTCGTTTTTTATTTAAAATTTGAATTCGGCGCTGAGACACCCGTTATTTGATATCATGAAAATCCGACTTTCCATGATATCAATAAGGCAGGCTTTCCGACAGGTTTCAATAATATAACTTTGAAATGTAAGAAGATTGTTTATAATTACACCGAGATCCCGTATAGATGAATATCCTTTCGAGTGTAGTTCGGTCTAAATTATGATTATACACAAGGGGATCCATAATTTATTTATTAAGATTACTACTTTCACATTAACGGGTTACGAGTTTATAAGATATATTTTTATCTTTTTCGAATTTCGAGCTCACAACCTCGCCGCTGATAAGATAGATTGCCATTAAACAGTTAAGCTATGAGCGCTACGTCGTTACAGCTACGTACTATATTTTCTCGCTATAAATAGCGGTTTGGAGTGAAGATATAAACAACGTCACCCGGTAGACAAAACATTTTCAAGTGGAGTGCCGCGTTCGGACTAAATTAAGGATGAGGTGCGTTAGATTGGTGCGATCTGTGGTGCATTTCGGTTTTTTTACTATCTGTAAGATTGTTTTTTTTAGTTAATGTTAAATTCTTAAGGCTAATTATATATTATATAATATAAGGTCTTATACAAATTATATTAGATATACGGCCTCTTTTGTCATGAACGCACAAACAATTATGTGAATAAAAAAAAATATTAAGAAAGAAAAGGAATCAGTATTTTTAGGAAATTTCGGAAGTAATAAATATTGTTTAGAATATTTTTTAAATATTTTTTAATTGTATTAGATTATTAATCTATTTGTCATGAAGACTCCTGAGAATTTCTTATCACATACGTTCACGTTTTAATTTTTTTTAAATCATAATATTTTTATTGGAAACGACAATTAAATTTTTAAATAAGTTCATTGCGATGCGTGCTTTGACACTTTGTATGCTTATCCACATATTTTTATTAAATTTCACGATACTATTTTTTCTACTCTATTTGTAATTGTTTTTACGCTAAAGATTCATTTTATATAAATATGTTAAATATAAGCATAACTAGTGTAATTACTGTTTGGGAAACTACGTTAGGAGGCACATGAACGGATAGGTGCTTTGTATGGTTACAAAAATTCCTTTTTTGGTAGAATCTGTTTTTTATAGCTTCATATTTTTATCTTAAACTTATTTACTGAGATATCTGAACGTTGGAAATTTATTTCAACCGGAAATTTATATATTGTTTTCTCAGGGCAGATGCTCAAATAGGATGTATTAAAACCAATATTCGTAGTTGATTTTAATAGATTTTTCTGTACACATAAATCACATCTCAATCAATGGAATATCTTATGAAATGTAATGACATTTTTTAAGATAATTTTTTTAAGCTTCGTTTGTTAAATATTAAGCTTCAAATCAGTGCCTTACCTCCTGTAATTATTGAATCAATGCAAAATATCCGATTTTGGAAATAATCCATAGAAGATATATATATGCTAATATGAAATTTGGTGACTATTATGTAACTACAATCTTTTGTACATTTTTTAATATATCTTCTTTATTGGTAAATTATAAATGTAAAATGTTCTGTAAGTTGCACTAGGAACTAACAATAAACGCGTTTTTAATAATTAGAAAATGTATCCAAAATTTTACGTGTATAATCATATATAGACAATATTTATCTGCAGAAATTATTTAGTATTAATAAATAATTTCATCTATATTATATAGCTTTAATGTGTATTAAAAATTATTCAAACGCAGAGCTATGAAATAGAACAAAAATAGGGATTGCTGTAATTAGAATTGTAAAACCTGGCAAATATCGTCCTATTTAACACATTTGAAAACTGTAATGATTCTGTTCTTTTCATGGGCCTCCAATATATATGAACCATTTTCCATAAATATTTTCCTAATTTTATGAATTGTTGCGGGGTTGTTTTTCTTTTGTACAAATATTATAAATTTCATAATGATTGTAAATAAAGATAAATTTATTTGTATTTGTACGAATTCATTTATACTTGTATAAAATCTGTAAATCTATTTCGTGAAGTGATTTTTTTTATGTTTCGTGTATTACTATGAATCATTTGAAAGAATTAATGTCTTAATTTAAATATATTACCAATGTTTATAAATGCCTATTTCCATGATAAGCTCGTATTTCTTGTTCAAAGTTTTTCTATTGTTTGCTTTTATTTACTTGTACAAAAAGAGATCAAAATGAAACTTTTTCAGATTATCAATTGTTATTTTCCCGTATGTGAAAGGGTTAGAATTTTTAAAAGATATTCTTTTAGCATCCGTTCTTTATCTGCATGTATAAAGAACGAATGTCTATTTAGTTGTATACCATTCAGATTTAAGCGGTTTAACTAATTTGGTAATGCAAGGTATTAGATTTGATATTGTAAGGGTCAACCGCCTGCCTGAGATTTATTTGACCAGTCTCTACTTGTAAGTGAGATTTATTTGACCAGTCTCTACTTGTAAGTGAGATTTATTTGACCAGTCTCTACTTGTAAGTGAGATTTATTTGACCAGTCTCTACTTGTAAGTGAGATTTATTTGACCAGTCTCTACTTGTAAGTGAGATTTATTTGACCAGTCTCTTCTTGTAAGTGAGATTTATTTGACCAGTCTCTACTTGTAAGTGAGATTTATTTGACCAGTCTCTACTTGTAAGTGAGATTTATTTGACCAGTCTCTACTTGTAAGTGAGATTTATTTGACCAGTATCTACTTGTAAGTGAGATTTATTTGACCAGTCTCTACTTGTAAGTGAGATTTATTTGACCTTTTCTGTAAGTTAAAGAATACAATTCAATTCAGCTGCAGACGTGTATCTTCGTTAATTTAATTCAGCAGCGGCACTTTCAGATACTGAAAGTATTGTCGTGTTCCTTTTTTTTATTTAATTACAATTTTTGAAGAGAATAAAACAAACAAATTTTTGTTTCTCACCGATTCAAATATTATTTCAAAAAAACATGTGACAAGAGTAAAGTAGTGTAATTAAACCTAGCGTGTATAAACTTGTTAATATATCTTGTGTTGAATGATAATTAAAATTATGCTGTCCATTATTGCACAGGATAAAGTTAATCTTGTGTAAACACTATATGTATAGTTCCAAAACTTAGCACGTACATAAATTTTAATGTAATTAAGGGAGTACAATTGTCAACAATTGTGATGTGTATTTATATGAGAAGACTTAAACATTTCGTTAGCGCGATATAGCAAATTGATTATTACGGAAATGATCGTTGAAATATTGATATGACTACAGACGAATTTATTGATATGAAATATTTTTCTTTTTTCTTGTCCACCATATGCGTAAAAAACAATTATTAAACTTGAAAGAGAGTTGAAGAGATTTTCTTCTTTCTCTTTTTTTTTCTTGAAAAATTTTTTCAAGAAATAAAATGTAAATAATTATTAAACTTGAAACAGGGTAACGACAAAAAATATAAATAAGTAAATTCATCGGAAATCAATATAAGTATGACGAATGTTTTTTTATATCGCATATGAATATTTAAATACATTCAGTTTATAGCAATAACCACTCCTTATTATAGTGGCTTAAGTCCTTACTTCAAATTAATGAAAGAAATTACGATACATTTACGTTGCTAATATTCTTTACGTTACTAAAATAGAAAATTTCACATTCAGAGTAAAGATTTGTCTCATTTTGAAGGTCGAGGTTTATGCACAGATACTATTTGTTAAATTTTACATTTATTTTCGCTCCATAGTGAAATTTACGGAAAATTGTTTATATATGCAAAATAAATTTTAGCGATTAATTTCTTGAATCTGTAGTATCTAAGCAAGCCAACTTTTTTCTAGGTATATGAGAGAAATACAAAATAAATTCAAGTCATTTGAATTAAATACCTTTCTCGAAATTTTTTTACACGTCGCGGAAGGTTATTTAAAAGAGTTCCTTTCAACAATATTTCCCAAGTATAACTTTTGACTTAACAACATTTTCCTCCATTTCCCCAAAAAGTTAGCTTTAAGAAAATTAACATTTCCATTTTCAACTGATCTTGCTAAGCTATAAGTGATTAATTATAAATTCTGACGTAATTCGCTTATTCAACATCTCAGTTAAATTCCATAATTTTTTATTTTTAAGCATAAAATATCGTTAAAATACAATTAAAAATAACCGTAAAAACGCTTAGATATGTATAGTCTGTTTTAATGATAAATTAAATTTTGTTTTAATTTTAGAATTCAGTTCACTAACATCATGTTAAAAAAAAACAATGGATTGTGAAATAAACTTTTTTCCAGTTATCAAATACAGACGTCGACGCCCAAACACCTTCAGCCTTGTAGGTTATCCAGCATACGTTTTTTATTTCATCACAGAGTATTTTATATATATATATATATATATATATATATATATATATATATATATATATATATATATATATATATTGGATGTATACAATTTTTTTTCGTGATTTTTATTACAAAATATTTCAGCAAAATATTAGAATATTTTATAAAGACGAAGAGAATTGGAACTTGGAATGTTCGTACTTTTCACAGAGGTGAAGCATTGAGAAATTTATTGGATGATATTGACAAATACAGAATTGACATCTTGGCCACACAGGAGATTAGATGGCTGGGCTAGAAAATCTTGGAGAAGAAAAATACTAATGTACACTGTAGTCGTCAGAAAAAAAATCAACCACTTTAGCACGGGTTTTATTGTTAATAAAAGGATTGAGAGTGAAACTTGGAGACTGTAATTGAAAGGCCATATAAAATACGGCTGAATGGAAAATTTCAAAATCTTAGTATTATTTGTGCTCATGCACCTACAGAAGATACATCTGAATATGGGAAAGAGACCTTCTATGAACTACTCGAATCGACTTATAATTCTAGCCTTCGCAGTGTTATAAAACGGAGACTTTAATGCAAACATAGAAAAAAACAGGCTACCTGAGACCTGAGACATATAATGAAAATAATGATCATGGAAAGACGCTGCTAGACTTTGCATCTGCCAACAGTCTTATGATTAGAGGTACCTAATTTAAACATAAGAACATACATAAAGCTATTTGAAAATATCTAGGCGGAAATATCATAAATCAAATTAACTGGTGTATGGAGCTACAGAAGGGTATGATGTACAGGAAGCTTGACAAATGCAGACTCAGACCAGTATTTGATATTGTCCAAACTTAGATATAGACTAAATAAATCACATTATAGGAAATAAGAAGATACAGTTAAGTCACCAGACACACAAGAATTGATTAAACCAAATGTAATGGATAACTATAAATCTAAGCTAAGAGAAAGAATACACTCAAAGCAAGAATCCTGGGGAGAGGATGACAAGTTGAAGAGACTATTTACTCTATCAAAAAGGATAAACACAAGGATTGGTTAGATAATGAGTACTTAGAAGCCAATATCAAGAAAAATAATGCTTATAAAGTAATTATACCAAAGCACCATACTAGCAATACTGAAGAGTTATACGGACTAAGAAAACAAAAAAAAAAATTTACTTAGATGAAAAAGAGAGATTTTTAAAAGACCAATATAGAGATTTGGAATGTCTTAAGTTCCAAAATGAAACAAGGTAATATTAACCACTACTAAATTACGTAAGAAAGTCTACCTTAGGGATGAAAATTAAATATTAAAGAGGTGGAGATAGTATTTCATAGAACTGCTTGAAGGAAAGGTTGCCCAAGTACAGTGGAAATACATCTATCAACAATGGAGGAAACTGATGATGAAACTGAGTACAGCTATCAACAACCGAAGAAGTAGAAAAGGCAATCAAAAAGATAAATCGCAGTTAATCTACTGAGCCGGATTGGATAAAAGCTAAACTTGTAAAGATCAGTGAACCATGGACATATATATATATATATATATATATATATATATATATATATATATATATATATATATATATATATATATAATTATATGTAATGCTTAGTTTAAGGAGAAATTACCCACTGAATGGGATAATGGATTTATCTGTCCTATGTTTAAAAAGGAAATAAGTCTGAATGTGACCAAGCCTTGAGGGAGAGTTTAGAAAAAACTAAAAAATATAATATCGATAGGGAAAATATATATAAAGCGATGAGAGAGTTTCAAATTCCTACAAAATTAATCAATCTTGTTAAAGCAACTTTTGCAAGGGTTCAATGTAATATCAACATACGGAACGAGTTATCCGAGCCTTTTTTCACTGATAGACGTCTTAGATAAGGTCATGCCTTCTCATGCTTGCTTTTTAGCATTGCACTGGAGAAAGTCATCAGAGATGCAATGATAACAACTAATGACACTATATACTACAAATCTATCCAAGTACCGGTTGACGCAGACGATCTTAGTATTATTGACAGATCGCAAAGGGATGTTACCGAAGTTTTTGTGGCCCTTCAGAGTGAAGCTGAAAAAATGGGCCTGATCATCAATGAAAAGAAAACAAAATTTATGATTTTGACAGATCAAGAGACTGAGAACGTATATTGGTAAATTTTTTTGAGAAAGTTACCGAATTTAAATATCTTGGAACAACCGTCTCCAACAGAAATGAAATGATGTTAAAATTGACTACCGTCTTATGCTGATAAATATATACTACTTTGGTTTAAGAAACCAACTAAGATCTCAACTTATTAGAAATAGAACAAAAATTAATATGTATAAAACAATAACACAACCAGTAGCTTTATATGGCAGCAAAAGTTTATAATTGAGCAAGCATATTCGAAACAGACTAATAATATTTGAAGGAAAAATACTGCGCAAAATCTTCGGTGCTGTCCAAGAAAGTAAGGTTTGTCGAATTCGATGTAGACCAGACATGTTTAAGGTCAGCAAATCAAACCGAATAAGATACCTTGGATATTTATTTAGATCAGAGGATAACAACCCGACTAGGCTACTAACTCTCAACAAGCCAGTGGGTATCAAGAAACGGGGAAGACATGCACTCAGATGGCTTGATGATGTCAAGAAGGATTTAAAAATATTAAATGTTACCATCTGGAAATATAAAGTATCCGATAGACTCCGGTGAAAAGCTCATTGAGACGGCCCTAGCCTGCCCTAGGCTGTAGTACCAAGAAGAAGAAGAATTAAAGTCGAAATCTCATCACCTTTGAGAACTTTTAATTAATGTTCAATCGAGGACCGTTTGGTAAAGAAAAATGTGGTAAAGATTGGTAAAGAACATTGTTCAAACAAATTTTTGAAGTTATGTAAAATTTTATACAATTTCATATTTTCTATTAAGGAGGTGAGAGCGAGATACGAGCTTTGTCTTTCGGTCAAGTATAATTTTGATATTCAACCTCACAGAAATATCTTTATTAGATTAAAAAAAAATTATATAAGTGTTGAAAATGGTCTAGTTTATATCAATAATTTTTACGCTGTTATTTTAAAATTGTCCTCTAAAAGCTTTGACAATGTATAACATATATTTTCTTGCTTTTATCTTAAAAATTTTGGTAAAGAAGTTAAAATCCTAGTGTTATTCCCAAGTTACGAATATTTGTCTATTTATTTTCTATTACAACAAATTGGAAAACAATTTTCCGGGTTACAAAGGGTCTTATTCTTTACTTAAAAATATGTAAATGGGACATTTAAAGTGAAGTAAAAAGTTTAATTAGTGTTGAGGTTAGTTAAAATTGTTTGTGTCATAAATTATTTATTACAAATATTTTTTCTAATAGTTTAAGATTACTTTTGATTTATTCATGAAAAAGAAAAACGCCAATTTCAATGAATTATTTTTACAAACAAAAAATTAGTTGGTTTGTTTTTTATTGAAATATTGGCGCAAACATGCTATGCAATTGTTATAAAACTTACCGTCGTATAGTTTATAGTACCCAGATAGGCATAGGTTATATAAATATCTTTATAAAAGTTGTAAGTAATGAGCACTAACTGTGTCAATGACGGGAGACGAAGTATGTTAGGTGTATTTTTTAAGTAAAGTTTGTTTAACTATTATGGCCACGGGAAAATAACGTTAAAATAAATAATATTTACACGAACTTGCGTGATGTATATGACATATCACATTAGATTGTTTTTTTCCAGGGGTTTTGGATTCGAATAAAGTACAAAATAGATAATTAAAACGTTATATAAAATAACGATAAATAAAATAACCGTAAATAATTGTTTTTTAATATGCTTTTGTTAACTGCACTTGTAGATATGTATATGTATATTAATGTAGTGGAATTTTTCAATTATATTTTCACTCACTTGTAAATGTCCGAATTATATATTTATATATATATATATATATATATATATATATATATATATATATATATAATTATATATAAATTGTCTAAATTTACATTAAATTTTGTTCCCCGTCAGAAAACATAAGTCAAAGGATGGCCTCCAAATAATAGAGCTTGATTGCTCCATACTAACAAGTAGAGTTCGATGTAATGGTGAAGCTTAGGTGATATTGCTATTTTACCTGGACATGAATAAAATAATTTTAAGTTCATTGTCACACAAATAATGCTAAGTCTCGAAAGTCCTTATTATGTAAAATTTTAATTTTGTTCCAATATTAAATAAACATTTTTAGTCCTAAAACAAAAAAAAAGACTAAAACAATAAAATGTTAGTTTAAAACACAAAAAAATATGTTTCTGTAGCAATATGAAGTAAAAGGCAAACAGTAATCTTTATATATAAATATTTTAAGGTAGTAAAAGGTTGAATATATTTGGCGTTAATTTTGTAGAAATTCATTATTCACACTTAAATGAAAATACGTGATGTAGTATTATTTCTACTTTCTTTAATTTTTTTACCACGACCTAGGTTTCGTTGTATTACAACATCTTCAGGTGGGATATTAGCAAAGATCTTTGCTAATATCCCACCTGCAGATGTTGTAATACAACGAAACCTAGGTCGTGATAAAGAAATTAAAGAAAGTAGAAATAATACTACATCACGTATTTTCATTTAATTGTGTAGTAAAAGGTAGTAATTTTTAAATATAATTATTTTGGTCAATAGCGAAAGGATGTCGCTGATGAGAAAAAATTAACTTTAATGTATAACAGGTTAAGGTGCTCTCGACTTACATCTTCATAATGACTCCACCTTTACAAATAGCGATAAAAAAATGACCACAACTGATGTCAAGTATCCAACGCTTTTTTAGCATTAAAGTAATTTTTTTATCATTAGAGACACCTTTCGTTCTTGACCAAAATCTTCATATTTAAAGATTATTTTTTATTTTTTATTTCTTATTGCTAGAAAAGCGTGTTTTTTAATTTTTTTAACTATAATTTTATTTTTTAAAATAGGTTAATAAAGCAGTCATGGTCTCTTTTTACCTGGGCAGAGCCGTGTCGGACTGCTAGTATCAGAATGATGGAGATTAAAGAGATAAGTCACAATAGAGGTGTGTCATTTATTTAAAGCTGTTTATTTTGTCTAAGTAATGGTTTGAGTGCGGTATGATGGATGAAAAATGTTGAAAAGTACATAATAGAAATAAGAATTGAATATGCTAGGGATGGAAGTCTCTTTCTATCACCCATTAACTTTAAAAAGAAAGATACTGAAAAGAGCGAACAAAAATAATACTAGGCTCATACAGTCTGTCGCTCTTAATGCCCGCATGTCAAAGAGTAAGATTGTATTTTATATAGAGAGGGAGGCATGCGTCTAAGTGACGACTCAGATATTTAAATTCCTGTGGTTGCGTTAGTTATGATTCGATTCCGTAGGTGATATTTTTAGAATTATTTTACTATTTAACTATGCTGCTAGACTTTCGTGTTGGATGGTTGGATAAGCTTTTATCTTCTGAATTATAAAAGGATTCTGTCAAATGATTAATTACAAAATATCTTTTAAGTTGCTGTTCTTATTCGTACAAACATTTAAAGAGTTCCGTCTATTGACCAAGACTGTTTCGGACAAGTCCACAGCAGGGTGCCGGTGCATAGGTGTTAAAGCTCATAAAACACGGCTTTGCTTTAAACCTCATAAAAACGTAGCTTCAGGTGTTTAGGTGTTAAACCTCATAAAACATGCATTTTCAAAATCGTGTCTATATAGGATATAAAATTGTCACCTCGAGAAAATTTCGTCATTGTATGAAATGGTTTTTCAAGAGGAAATTATTAGATCTTATAAAATATGCGGTTTCAAAATTGGGTTCATATAGTATAACAAATGTTCTCTTCGGGAAAATTCGTTATTGTATGAAAAGGTTTTTCAAAAGCAAAAGAAACATTGGAAAGCGTAAACGTTGTAATATCCATAACAACATTGAAAGTATTTATTAAGAGCTTTTGTGCACTTTTAAAGACGTCTTAATACAATATTATAATAGTTAAAAGGCGCGGGATGGGGTTCAAGGAGTGTTGACATCCTGAAGACGATTTTGAAAGGAAATACTTCGAAACCAAAGCCCTGAAATTACTTAATTTCAATACAAAATTTGTTGACAGTTGTTTAGTCAATTTAGTGCAAGCAGAGGTTGACGCCCAACATCGCATTGGATCATGATCATTTTCGATTTATGTAAATGTAGTCGGATCAGCCAGGATAT
Source organism: Druceiella hillmani (assembly GCA_039881145.1). Lineage (NCBI taxonomy): Eukaryota > Metazoa > Arthropoda > Insecta > Lepidoptera > Hepialidae > Druceiella > Druceiella hillmani. Next base: position 6,390,795 of record JAYKKI010000051.1, on the reverse strand, counting down.
CTTTTTCCTGCCAAATCTCCTTCTGTCTAGTATATTGGCTTGCGTAATGAGTTGAAAGAGTAGGTATTTCGTCTGGTGGATCATATGTCCGTATTGGAGCATGCGTGTTTTGATGCTTTTTAAGATCTATATTTATGTTCATCCGCTGATGTACCGATTGCGTATTTTCGGAAATCATGAGATTCAAAACAGCGGTATACCCAGAAAAAGAAACAGAGTACATCCACTCCTGAATTTTCTTGCTTGTCCCTTCTGTGACAACCCATGTTTCAACTCCTTATAATAAGACAAATAAACAAAAACACCTACCAAACGGTGAACCGTGTTCGTAGGTTCAGATTTGACTTATGATCACAGAAGATCCTTCTTAACTCACGGAAAGCATTTCAGGCCTGCTCATTTCTCCGTAGGATTTTAAGACGGTGGTCGCATTCATCATCAACCAGCGTTCCAAGATGAATTAAATGGTTGACGAGTTGCAGGGTGTATAGATGAATCGACTATATTCACATCAAACGAAAAAAGTGATGAAACATCTTAAACCATTTAGGAAGCTGAATTGTATCAAAAAAGGTAATGATGTCAATTCGGTGGTATTATGATGTTCTTCTGTACTTTGAGTTGCTTACGAGGAACCAAACGCTTAATTCAGATATTTATTTTCCTCAAGTAACGAGACTGGAGGAAGCCATCAAAAAAATCGGCCACAATTGAAAAATCCTAAAAGAATCGTGTTTCACCAAGGCAATGGAAGGCTTCACATATTTTTGTTAATTCGCGGAAAGTTGTTGGAGTTTAATTGAAAAGTGATCTTGAGTGAAAAGTGCATCTTTTGTAAAGCGCAGACCATACACTACCAGATTATCATGTGTTTCCAAGTTTGCAAAACTGTTTGTATGCTAAAACTTCCACTAACCATGATGTCCTGAAACTGTAACTGGTTCACTTTTTTCTGGTAACGATGAGAATTTCTGTGAATGCTAAATCATGAAGTTATCAGAAAGAGGGCAAAACGTCATCGCACAAAATTTTAAATATGTAATTGAATAAAGTTCCTTCTCCGCATAAAGGAATTTATTTCTATTGCAGATTATAAAATTGGAATAATTTGTTCTCAACTCTGTGTGTAAATTTACTTTTTTTTTCTCAACATGCAGAATGTGTTCCAACTCAAATATGTTTCTCGAAACTCAGTTTGATGCAGAGAATCACCTTTATTACTAATAAACACCTCCTTTTTAGGGTTCTGTATCTTGAAAAGAAAAAAAGGAACCCTTACAGCATTACTTCGTTGTTCGTCTGTTTGTCTGCCTGTCTGTCAAAACCCTTTTTCTAAGGAATGCGTGGAGATATCAAGTTGAAATTGATGTCAAATACTTAGGTCTGCGGACCCTTAGAGCTGTAAAAAATCAAGCTTCTAAGTTAATGCAATAAAAAAACCCTAAAAATATGAGTATTTATACCGCATTTTTTGACACTCGTAAATAAATCGAAACGAATAGGGTACTTCCCTTTGACTTAGAATATTTGGCAAGTAGCAAGGTCTTACAGCGCAAGTAAAGGAAAAAATCTGAAAATCATTAACTTGTAGTTATATCGCATAATTTTTTTTAAATATGCGCCTACGAAAGATGTACTAGGCAATATATTTTCGTGGCCATTTGTATTTTGACACTCGCAAGTAAATCAAAACCTGCAGAGTACTTTTCGTTGATCCAGAATCATAAAATTTGGCTAGAAGCAAGGAGCAGTTTCTCATAGCACAAATAAAGGAAAAAATCGAAAATCGTTAACTTGTAGTAATATCAAACAAAAAAATTTTTTTTTTAAATGTGCGCCTGTCAAAGCTTTAGTAGGCAATATATGTTTGTTAAAATTTTGTAAATAGTTTAATAGGAATATTACGTACCATTAAATGTTTATAAATGCTTAAATCTATACACGACTCTCGTAATGCGAGTTCCATTAGTGCCTGACAGGTTTTTTCTAAGTCAAATACCACTTACTGACAGGTTATCACAAAACATTCAGAACTATAAAGCCTATAAACTTAAAATATGGCAAGTATATTTTCCTTGCCTTCCACAGGCTTGCTAAGGGAGGATTTTTTTGAAATTCAACCGCTAAAACTGTGAAAATGAGGAAAGAAAATTGTTTGAGATTTTCGAAATAATTAAAGGTAGGGAAGTGAAAATTTGTGTTTAGAATGTATATCTAGACTCACTGAGAGAACACTCGCTTCAGCGTTTTTGAAATATCGCTAATCGTATTTTTTATATAAAAAAGCGAATGAAACAAAACGCAGTCAACGTTCTTTTTTGCCCAGGAAAAATCTGGATGGGTACTGGTCAACTAGTCTATATACAAAGTGAGACTTCTTCTATGTTAATAGATTAAATGCTGCGAAGGAAAAATGGAATTCTTATAAGTTCACTCACATGTCTGTCTGTAACAGTCGTCTTCTACAGAAAATATTTGACGTTGAAACTTAAAATTTAGTATAATATTAACCATATTAAGCTGTACATATCTCAATAAATATATCCTATTAATTCCGAAACTAATTAACCTAAAATTACGAAAGAATAGTTTGACACAAAGGTTGCAGAAAAACTATGACGATGATTCTAGAAGTCACAGTTGTTGAAACGTGCACCATGTTTTTATGCCTTTGAAAGATGTGATAGGCAAACAATTTCTGTATTTCTACATTTACTCAGAAACCATATGATGTTGGAAGTTGAAAATTGCATATTAATATAACTTATATACTCGTATCTTGAACAAGATATTTTTTTTTAATGTTCATACTAGAATTAAAATAGGCGTAAACAACGGTTCTAATTTTTTTTTAATTTTACTTATTTTTGTATAAATTCAACGAATAACCATTTGGCGAATTATTGCTACAGGAGCAATTTCTTACAGTTAACCAGAGTTACATTGCAATAATAAAGAAATCTGATGGGCAGATAGCCACAGGTAGCCACAGGACAATAAGTAAAAGATAAAATACCGGAAAAAAGCAAAAGAGACTAAAGAAAATAAAAAAAATAAAAAATGATAAAATTTCGGGTGAGATTTAGGATCTGAGTTGATGGATAAGATAAGTAAGGAAAAGGATTAAAGGAGTGGGATATGAAAGGAAAGAGAATGTGTACAGTAAAGTTAAGGGAGATATGGTTTTTTAATGGTAGAAGGCACAGTCAAAATCTGGTATCAGAATTGAGTTTGTTTCATACCTTGGTAGCATGAACAGTGAACGAATGTCCTTAGAAAGAAGTAGCATGTTTGGGAACAAGGAGCGTGAGAAGCTTGTCAGAACGTAGATCCAGGCATTGGCTAGAAAGGGCTATGAATTATGTTACAAGGTAAAAGGGACTGTGATGGTTATTTAAATTATTATAAAGCTGTGAGAAAATGTGAAAATTATGCCAGTCACGAAACTCCATCCATCTGAACCGCATCCTAAGGTCAGAAAAGTGATAAGATTTTCTGAGGATGAAAATGTAGCGAGTACATAAATATTGATGGCGTTTTAGTTTGTTTGTCATGTCCCCATATATAATTTTTAAGAGCTTGTTAAAAGGAATACAAAAATATTTTTTCATAATTTTTAATTCTATGTTTAAAGAGATATTCCAAAAATATGCAAAAATAGAATTTCCGAAAATACTGAAACTGGAAATTGAAAGTCATTATCATAGATCTTATAATTATTGAAATATCCAGCATGTTTTTAATGCATGTAATGGCTTTCAGTAAGCAAAATATTTACGTTATGTAAATTTAATATTTACAAATAGTTTAAGGTACCCTTAAATATTTACAAGTGCCTAAACGTGTATGTAATCCTTGTAGTGCAAGTTCTAACGCACTTCTCAAGTTTTTTTTACTTCCAATATTTATCACTTTTTCATTGAAATTATTAATATTACACGAATATTATTATAATCATCTATATATTAATACGCGAAGAGAAAACGTTGTGCCTCTTTTTAAGTAGATTGCGCTCACGATGGAGTGTGTGATTTGGCATTGTTAAAGTTTATTTAGAAAAGCAGTGCAGAAAGCTAAAATTTATATATATATATATATATATATATATATATATATATATATATATATATATATATATATATACAATTCATTGTCGATGTCAAACGTAATCGTTTGTGGTTAAACATTCGTACAGAGTAGAGATTGTTGTAATTTTAAAATGTCAGATTGAATGAGTTTCGAGCTGAGAATTTTTTGTGATTTCAAATGTTCCTTTTTCAATAGTCTGTGGAGTGTGTGTCAAGGCAAAAAGGCGTTTGTTTTAAGTTTTGTGTAATATACATCTGTGTTTTATATATTAGTGAAATACAGTTTGCTGAACATACACCTGTTGCAAAAGAAAAATGTTGTTGCAACATTCTGAATTGACCTATTCTTGCCTACTTATTAGTGTTTTTAACGAAGTGAGTAGGTAAGTATATTACGGTTTTTTGACCACTGGGTGACCACTTAGCCTTTATAATATATTTTACAAATAATCCCATTGTTGGGCGAAGGCCTCCTTTTTATATCTTTTTCCAATTTTTTTACTTATCACCAATCTCGCCAAGCTCGCCATATTCTTGGCCTCCCCGACCAGCTATTGATGTATTCTGGACACCAAGTACATTCTTCATTCGGAGCGTTTTACGAGCTTTGCCGGCATAATTTTAGTTTTAGCGACTTCTGGGAGGTGCGTTGTTCGAGTTGATCGATTTAGTTCTTTCTTACCAATTTTTAATAACTAGTCTTTTTCTAAGAATGAATTTTGTCCATTTTACGTTTATTTACTTTTAGTTTATTTTATATATATCTCACAATTAAATGAAACTACGTAATGTAGTATTATTTCTACTTTCTTTAAGTTCTTTACCACGACCTAGGTTTCATTGTATTACAACATCTTCAGGTGGCCTATTAGCAAAGATTCAAGATTCATTGATAGAAATAATACTACATCACGTAGTTTCATTTAATTGCGAATAATGCATTTCTACAAAATTAACGCCAAATATATTCAATATTTGACATATATCTGTTTAAACCCCCTCTTTGAGCACCGCAGTCAAATATTTTAATTTTTTTGAAGTTATAAGTACTTGTTTATTTTATGATGTAAGTACAAATTAACGATTCTTGGATTTTTTCCTTTGATTGTGCTGTGAAACCTTACTTTTTGCTCAATTTTATAATTCTAGATCATTGGGAAGTACCCTATAGGTTTTGATTCATTTGCAAGTGTCAAAATGTGAGGCATAAATAGCCATATTTTTTTATTGCGCTGACTAAGAACTTGATACCTTGATACCTCTGAGCGTTCTTGAGAAAATGGGTCTCGACAGAAAAACAGATAGACAGATGGACAACGAAGTGATCTTACAAGGTTTCCTTTTTTCCTTTTGATGTTCAAAACCCTAAAAACACAAGATTTTTATTTTTTTTTGGCTGATTTTTTGTTTCGTATGAGAATATTATTTATTTAATACCTAGGCTCAACACTATAAGTAGTTTTAGCGGCATCCTTTCAGCTTTTTGTGTCAAATGGTTCTCAAGAAAAGTACCCGTAAAAAAAACAGAAACAGTCACCGACATGATATCATAGTTTTCAACTTTAGTACTGACCATTAAAATGATTCGAAGTACCGAATGACTCTCTCTAGATATTTAAATAAAAAAAAATAATTTGCTTACAAATACAAGCAGGAAAATAAATTTTATTTACATAGGCATTTCCGCTTCGTAGCAAAAGGGGGTGTCTTTTGCGTATCTACATTTTGCGTAGCGCTACGCGCGCAATAATAGGGAATCGTGTTAACAATTCTTTGAGATAATATACATACAAACATTTCCCTTTAGCAACTTCCTTATTCATTACTTTGTCGCAACATTAAATCTTGCTTTCTTACTGTTATGAGCCTCCTCATTGTCAGTTTTGTTCACGACATAATGTGCGGGATGTTGTGAATACTGCGCATCGACTGTTTGTTTTCATTTTGCATTTTTTTTCTTTTTTTAAGGTTTTTAGTACAATATTTTTTAAAATTAAAAATTAAATTAGTACAGATATTCTCTTTAGCAACTTCCTTATTCATTATTTTGTCGCAACATTAAATTTTGCTTTCTTTCTGTTATGCGTTTCTTCATTGTCAGTTTTGTTCACGACGTAATATGCGGGATATTGTGAAGAGTACTCATAGACTGTATGTTTTTATTTTGAATTTTTTTTCTTTTTTTAGATTTCAAGCAAATTTTTTTTAAGTAAAAACAAAATAAGTTTAAAGGAAACTGGCGAAAATGTATCTGACATTACAGAAATAGACCACAATTTTTAAAATAGCTGGTATTTATTTGGGTATAAAAATCCAAAAAATCAGTACGGATATAAATTAGTCCAAAGGAGACCGGTGAAAACGTACCTGACATTACAGAAATGGACTATAATTTTTAAAAAAGCTAATATTTTTTTTAAAATATAAAAAAAAACAATAATTTATAGATTGACGAGCAGGAATTTAAAACATCAAGAGTTGCAATGAGAAATAAAAATAACAAAGAAAATGTAATGAAATATGTAATCACTTTTTAGAAACACAAAAAACTAAAAATACCGCTTGTTTTTTTTTTAAAGTGTAGCCATTGCCAAAGTGAATTAATAATAAACAGTTAGCTGACATTGACAATGATAGGATAGAAAAGACATTAATTTTGCCAACAATAATATCAAAATGAATGTCTTTTCCACTGTTTTTGTCTTTTCCACTTTTTCCACTGTTTTGTTTGCTTCTTTCATGCAACCTTATGAGTTTCATGGATTAGTATGGTACATTTATGGATGGAGAATACAGAGAGACATAATCTGCATTTTGTTTCATTTCATAGTTGATACGATTTTGTAGAAATAACATTTACGAACAATTGTGAAAAATAAATAACCTGACTTTTCAATTAAAAAAAATACAAAATTTTTCATTTGTTTGATTACCGATTTAGATAATACTTTAAGGTGATATATTTTTTATTGTCTGTTTGTAAGAGTGTTATTTTTATTGCTCCAACATTTAAGGACAATATTGTCAGAACTTTTGCCGGTCTCCTTTTAAAAAATAGTAAGGAAAACTGCCCACGTGCTAGTTTATCTCTCGCATCGATAGTTCTGTGCCTCGTTTGGAGTAAAAATACTTTATTTATCATAAGTTTTATTATTGTTTCACCTGGGTCCACACAGTATCGGAATCTGGATATTCAATGTATTAATATATATTAAAAGTACGTATAAATAGACTAACGTTTATCCATTAATGTATAACCTTCTGTTTAGTATTATTTTCGAAGTCGTTCGTACTTGTAGAGTACTTATCTACTTATCCACTAATACCCTAGTTGCTTCAAGCCTTTGTATTAAATCTATACAAAGGCATGAAATACCTTTACTGTCTTGAAGTCGAACGAATCAAAACTCGATACGTTCAGAGCTCTCAATTGAGGAGTTCCTCCAACATCTTACTTTTTTATATTCTTCAGGTTATCTCCGGAGTTCATCATCTGGCCCTGAACATGTTTATATGGTCCAACATGGGGTATCTTATCATTTAAAAAAATATTTTTTGAAGTCGGTTTTTTTTTGAAGACGGTTGAAAATGAAATTGAGATCTAATTTACGATTTTTTTTAAGTTTCATTTTCAAACTATTAAGCTTTAAAATGACCTGCACTATATCTCTGCTTCCCTCTAATTTTCCAAGCATGGGTTTAACAAATCTGAGATAATTCTGGTTGCAAGAATTTTACTAAAAAATCAATAATTTAAGAGACGTTGACATCTAAAGAAGCCTATTTTACCTTTTGTTTGATTTATTTATTTATCACCTATGGCGGAAAAACAGATTCAATTCATAGTGAGATACAAAATGAGAGGTTTTCAAGTATTAGTTTGACTCGTATCCTAACATTCTCCCATCTAAATAATATTCTACGTACATATATCCTCAGTCTTATATAAATATTTTTATAATACATTAGCTATTCAGAAATTTTATAAAATATTAAATTAAAATGTAAGTCAAGGAATATTGGTAAACAAACAATAAATATTCAAATTATTGAAATTAGCCTTTCATTTAAAGTTCATTATGATAATAAAAATAATAATAAAGCTTTATTAAATTCTATACATAAAGTTACATACATGCAACATGCAATAAAAAAATAAATAATAAATAACAACATTAATAAAAAAGGATGACATTTGTACACATTGTATAAAAAATTAAAATAGAATAGTAAAATTAATGAATGCTCATGATAATTTACATTGACAAATTATTAAATAAAATTTTTTATATTGTTTATTAAATTTATATGGACCCCCTTAGGGTAAGAAAAGCCTCCTCCAAAGCTTGCCATTTGTCTCTATCTTTGGCTGTTTGGAGCCACTCGCAACCTGCTGTAGCCACGATCTCGTCAGCCCATCTGGCATTGGGTCTGCCTCTCGCTCTGGTACCTTGTGGTCCCGTCCATTGGATGATTTTTTGTGCCCACCTATTATCAGCGTTCCTCGCCACGTGACCCGCCCATCTCCATTTTCTTTGAAGAGAGTAGGTGAGTGCATCTGTTATACCCGTTTTTTGCGGATGGTTTTATTTCTAATTTTATCTTTTAATTTGATACCTAAGTAGCTTCTCTCCATTCTTCTCTGAGTGGTCTGGATTTTGCTACTAGTCTTAAGATCAAACGTCCAGGTTTGGCAGCCGTAGGTGAGACACGGTAGAATCTCCGAGTCCATAACTGTCTTCTTGGTAGGCAGTGGTAGGTGCGACTTGAATATGCCTTTATGAGCCCAGTATATATGCCTTGTTCATTATAATAGTTATCACTAATAAAATCAATAGTAATAACCAATCCTATTTATAATAATTTCGACTTGAATAAAAAGAGAATGTAGTGTCAATGCTTTCAAAGGACTAATGGTTGTACAGTATCCGTTAAATTGACTGCTTGTATTGAAGTAATGAGCTAGCGAATATGTCCAGAGAATGAAATATTCTGTCGCGATCATCACAAAGCCTGCGTAGTGGTACGCGAGCACCAGATTAGTGCATTAGTGCGAGCGGCAGGTAGATAGAAAAGCGCAGAGCTACGGGTCGCTCTCCCTGGCACACGAAACTGCAACTGATTCACTATATCGGGGCAATTGTAACGAGTATGGCATATATAAAGTACAACTGCTCCGAGTTCGATGCGCCTTTCGTGGAGAATACGGTATTTGAATGCATACAGTGCATCACAATAATCTATTTGGGTGTATTGAAGCGATATTGCAAGGTACGTATAAATTCTTTCTGCAACTTTTCGAAAATATCAGAGTATGTAAGATAGTATGGATTCCAGACTGCAACAGTATGTTCCAGTTGTGATCGCACAAGAGTTGTGTAGAGGATTCGATACGTTTTCATTTGCTTAAAGGGTTTGGTAGTTCGTAAGATAAAGCTCAGCAAAGCATAAGCTCGCGAGGTGATCTGCTTAACGTGAATATCAAAATGTAAGGTTTCAGTCACGCCAAGATAACGTATGCAATTAAAAGACTTGGAAGAATGACCATCTATGCCATAGGTGTTAAAATAGATTGTCTTGTTTTTAGAAAAAATGATCGATTTACACTTACTTTAAGGAGATAAATATCCCGGTTTTGTCTTCGTTATATGCCTATGATAATCTATTTTAGGATAAATGTAATTCATGTTCCGTTATAAAAAGTATGTAATATTCATTCTCTTAGTACAAAAAAATAGAAATAAAATGAATTAATCTAGATTTAGGTTATAAAAAAATTTAGATTTAGGTTTTTCCTGGGCAATAAAGGTCGCTTTTTTAGGAAATGCCTGATGACAGAACAAACATTTCCATGGTGAAATTTAAACCGCACATTAAGCATGTGCTTATTTCAAAAGCATGTTACAACATTAATGATTACGTTCATGACGGAGATGTGTGGGGGCTAATCTAGTTCGGCACAAAGTGGCTCTGATTAAGAATTATCGAGAGATTAAGACTAGTAAGTGGTAGATAGTGACTTGTCAAAAGAAATTTTAACACACACAGAGACACCCATACACATACACACACACACGCATACACACGCACACGCACTTGCACACTCTCAGACCTACACAGACACACACACACAGACATACACAGAGACACACAGTCACACATACACACATAGACACACACACACATATATACACATAGGCACAAGGATTCTTTTTAATCTCGTTTTCGAAAATCGATTCCAATAAAAATTAAAACGTAAATTTATTGGGCTTTTCACGTCACTCGGAAGTGGGAAAATATGCAAAAGGGTGTAATGAAAATGTGTCAGAGGGCGTAGTTACATATTATGCCTTGCGGTGATACAAATATATTCGTAAAAGAAAAGAATATAAAACGAAAACGTGGAAAAGGTGCGATGTTGCCTCTGGGAAAAGGAAAAGCGAATGAATTTCTCTTTTCCATTATGTCGACGGAATAGCTGGGCGCCTTCAAATCATTCATTGTCAAAACTACATTTTCGACAAGTAGTGGGGAGTGGCGGGCTAGTCTGTGCACCAAAAGGTGTTAAAAAAAATTGAATGGTTATTGGATCACGCAGAAGGGTTTCGTAGTTAGCTATATAAACTGAAATTGTTTTGGGGGCGTTGGCGTTATGGGGAGACGTTAGTACCCTTTTGGAACTTAATATTTCGCAAGCAAAGCCTAAAAAAATGAGTAACTGCTAGTCTAACTCGTACATCGAAGTTTTTGTAAACCGTTTGAAAATAATTTTTTACAGTTAAATCAATGCAAATATGAACTTTATAGTCGAAAAATATTTAATGGTACTTAATATGATCAACTAAGGAATGGGGGAGGGGGGTTATCTGTTAAAAATTATGACATTTAGAATCGTCGTTATAGCTTCTTACATTTTTGCGTAGGCCTCTAAAATCCCTATTTTTTCATAATTTTAGGTTGAGTAGTTTCGGAAAATAGAGAAAGATGGGGAACATATTTTATGCATATATCTCAGTATATCTTTGAAAATGTACCACCGAAAATTATGAAAAAAAAATATTTTTCCCACACTATACGGAGTGACATTTTGTTGTGTGACCAAATTTCAAGGAGCGATTGAGAAACAGTAACTAAATCATATAATTAAAACAACATTTTTTTTCCTTTATATAATTTAGTTACTGATTCTTAATAACTCCTTGAAATTTGGTCACTCATCAAAATGTAACTTAGTATAAAGGATTACATTTTTTTTCAAATACTTAATTTTCCCTATACCTCCCCTAAAATTTCCATATAATATTTTTGAGTTACCATTAAAAAAGTTCGCGTGACTGTTTGTCCATTTTTACTGGCAGTTTTAATCTAGAAATACGTCTGTGTTCTTGCGGGAAATCTGAAAGAATACTGGGGCTTTAGATTGGTTTTCGTAATTATTTGATGTATGCTATTTATAAATTTCTAGGCGACTATGGTAAAAAGTGAATATAGGGAGAAAAATATATTTATACTAAAGCAGCTACTGCTTTTACTGTTTACCGAGATTATCCAGTATCCATAATCTCGGTAAACAGTAAAAATACTGTCTTCATAATAATATATTTTTGTCGACAATATTTTTGACAGTTGGTGTATAAGATGTAATTGTTCTATGGATATTTATTTTATTTCTATGGAACATACCTTTCAAGAAAATAACGAAACCCAAAATCACTTTTAAGTACAGTGATCTTGGATTTTATTTTTCCTTTCGAGGATTTAATTTGACTAATTTTTGTTATTTCGTTAATAATAATTTAAATGTATAAGATGGTGAAGAGTGAAATTTTTTTTTAATTATCTTAAAAATTGACCGAGTTATAAAAGTTGAAATTTAACCTTTAGAGAAGGACGGCAATACTGTGTTGTGAGGTCATTTTTAATATTGCACATTATATTCTACGAGAGGAAAAGAGACAGGGATATACCCAACTTTATCCGTATCTTCAAATTTAGAAGCATACAACTGGTTTATTTTTCAATCAATTTTTGAATTTTTTTCAAGACTGATTTTTAATTAACTTATTTTTCACAATATTGTACGAAAAATATCAAAATTTAGAATGAATCAACTACCGTATTGCTTGGATATATTGAATTTTTCTTACGTAATATTTGCGGTGGTTCTCCAGTTCATTAAACCAAAGTAGGTAAGAAGCTGCCGTTACCTTGAGTTCGCTTGACTTAAAGCGTAACTTAAATATTGCATTCATATGAAACATGCTGTTACGATTTTTCTTTTAAACAGATTTTCATCTGGAAATGCCGGTTTTCTATTGTTAGGAATTTAAATTAAACATTTTTCTTATAATTTCCCGACTGTCGAATAGAGAGATTTAATGCTTTATAAGGTTGAGAAGATTTATCTTCGATTAAATATCTGTAAATCAAGCAATTGACTTAGTTTATGTATCAGGTTTAATACATAAAAGGTCTACGATAACCTATGTGCATGTTTTCATATGTGTAGTATGTATTGTGTAAATAAAAGTGATTTATACAACAGGCGAATACCGAAAGAGGAAAATAAGGTTTGTTGAATGATCGGCACGTACGCGTAGGACCCTACGTGGTACACACAAGGATACGCCAAAGGGCTTGTTGGGTCGGTTGTATGCTTGAAGCGTATGAAGAATGTTATGAGTTATGGTACAGAATATTGGATTCTGTGACTATATAAATATCTTTTTGTAATAAAAAACTGGGCACCTAAAGTGTAGCTTTATAAATTCGTAAAATCTTCGGCAAAATCGCCAGATTAAAAAAAACCGCCATATATGTAATGCTAACTACACAAGTTTATTTTTTCTTTAAGACATCCCTTTACTGCGATAATTCGGTCTATTATTATGAATAATAATAAAAAAGGAAAAATAAATATTTATCATAAAGACACTTTTTTAATAAACATGTTTTTATAAAAATGAAAATCAGTGGAAAATTTCATCGAATTCATGAATCGTCAGCTGATATTGTTAGCAATATTTAATTTTGAAAAAAGTTTTCTCAAAGTTATTTAGAGTTCTATATTTCTGCTAGCTATCGGATTTGATGTAATAAATATAGAATATATTTGGCGTTAATTTTGTAGAAATTCATTATTGGTAATTAAATAAAACTACTTAATGTAGTATTATTTCTACTTTTTTAAAGTTCTTTGCCACAACCTAGGTTTTGTTGTATTACAGCATCTTCAGGTGAGCAAAGATCTTTTCTAACAGCCTACCTGAAAATGTTGTAATACAACGAAACCTAGGTCGTGGTAAAGAACTTAAAGAAAGTAGAAATAATACCACATCACGTAGTTTCTTTAATTCTCAGTAACAAATATAGTTAAGTGATTTTTGGGGAAAAACAGGATTTTTTTTAAATTTCGGACTTTGAAAGGAAAATTGAGTTTTTTCACAATTATCAAAAACATTTTCCGTTCAAAATGATGCGGGGAATCAGTTCAGTGAAGAAATGTCGTAAGTAAAAATATATTACCATAAAAACCGTTTGTTAGTTTTGCTATTTTGACAATTTTCACTTGAATAATTTTCTCAACTTTGGCTACGTTTTCTTCACTAGTAGCTTCGGCCGTCCTATTTGAGCCAAGGTTATAGCTTGAGGAAAGAATTCAAAAGGGGAAAGGTTCTTTGTTTTTCTGCCCCTTTTAAATCCGCTATATCACTACTGACTATTGGATAACGAAGGAGCATACTCTAACGTAAACAGCATTTCATCTTTTTAATCTGTTTTGGGATTACGTTCCCGAGAAATATAAAAACGGAACCCTTATGAGATCACGTGCGTGCCTGTTCTATCTATCTGTTTTAACCGTTTCTTTAGAAACTATGGGACGTAGAATTCTGATATTTGGTTTTCTGATAAACACATTGACCTATATTTACTTTACTTAAAAACAATTGTATAAAAGTTTTGAGGTAGCAAATAAAGTGACGCGGTGTCTGTGATTCGTCAGTTCTTGCAGCAAGATGAATGATGCAGTAACCGGAAATCGTGGTAAATAAACTGGTAATTAGTACCCTTATGGAAAATAATTAACAGCGTTAACCATAATTGGAAATGATTTTCATTAACGAGAAATTTATTGAACATCCCTCGTAAGTATATCCTGAAGCTTGGACGTACGTCCATTTCACAATTTGACAAGAATATAGTTTTCTATAAATCTAACAGGAGACTGGTAAAAGTATTCTTAGCGTTAGAAGAATATAATATAATTAAAAAAGATGGTATTTTTATGAAAAAAATCAAACGATCAGTGGTTGATAACCAGAAAAGATCAAAGAATGAAATACTGCTTGGAACTGTAATACAAATGAAAGAGAAACGTACCATCATTATATTTTTAATATATCGAAAATTGTTAATAACAAATGATAAAAAAAAATCAAAACAAGTATGTAATCATTTTTTGAATCGATTACTAAAAATATTAATATCGATTTTAAATGTGCAGTCCTAGCTTTGAAGGATTAAAAATAAACATTTAACAGACATTAACATTCGTTTTGGGTCGTTGTCAAAACTAATGTCTTTTCTAAATTTTACATGACTGTTTCCGATGGAAATTACATAATTAGTAAATTACTTGGTCTAGTTAAAAGAAATATATTATACCAAAATCACAGTCAGTAAACTTATCTATGAATGAACATATGGATTATATATTCACAGAGAGATAACTGCGATAGTACAAAAATCCTCTTTAAATATTAATCACCTGCTAAAAACCTACTTCATTAACGGAATACTTTTGAAGAATAAATTATAAAAAAATAAGGACAAACTTGCAAATGTTTAAATTCCTGATCAGATCTGTTATAACGAGGGTTTTATAGAACCTAGGATATTTGAAAGAAGCAATCATTCAAAAGAATCTTACATTTGAAAAAATATTTCTGAGTATATAAAGTCATAAAATAGTCGAGTGTAAAAAGATTTATCAGATGTCAGAAGTTGACAAGATTTGGATATGTTTTAGATTACGAAAAGTCAATTATAATGAAGAAAGTGTCGAAGCGTAAACCTGGTTTTAATAGAACCTGGCAACGGAAATCTAACGAGAGCGCAGTATACCAAAGAACAGAGAGAGTATGCGTGTTTGGAGAGAGATCTTGGATGCCTTAATTAAAGAATTATCTTCATTATTAAGGGGAAGAGGTCCATTGCTAAACATAGGCTTTCCCCACAGATTTCATCAAAGAACAATCCCTTGTGCTTGCATCCAACGTTTCACCATGACCTTTATTATGTTATTTATTTATATTGTCACTTCAGCCTGCTAATAATATGAACAATGTTGCTAACCTTAGTTCTCCTATGGATCTCCTCACGTGATTTGTAGACGAACCCCGAAAATAGCTCTTTCCATAGCTTGCTGAGTGATTGGGAGTATTTTTCAGAGGCCAATAGTAAAAGCCCACGTCTCACATCTGTATTCAAATACTGGAATAATTTGGACGAGACGGATTGGTAAAGTTTCCTAAGCAAAGCTTCATAAGAAAATCCGAGGATGTCTGATCTTGGTACTGTCAGTTACAAAAAGTAGTTTACTATACGAGCTATGATTTTTTGTAATCAACTGTATTCTCAAATCACAAAGGATCCTCGATGTTTTCAAGAGTTTTCTGAAAATAAGCTCCCTCCCATAATTTTTTGTTCTGGCATTCTTTTTTTCTGTTATATACTTGTGTCAGCATCACAATTTGTACTTGGTCCTGAATATATTTGTTTTCATAAAATATTTTTTCTAAATAACAGCGAAAACTTATGATAAATATAAATGATCTGAATTAAAATAGTTAAAAAGCATTTTAATCTTTTCTTTTACGTACAAATTTATCTACTTGCTTTAACACGATTTAATCGAGTGTCGCAGATTTAAAAATTGAGCGCGTTTTTTGCTCAAGTGTATGCAAGTTTGCTTGTCATATGTGAGTAAACTACAGCTTAGATATTGGTATATACTATAAATAATTGTATTAACCCGAAGCGCTTCAGAACTATTTCAACAACCCCATAATTTAGTTTTAGCAAATGCTGGAAATCTGACTTTTAACAAATGTAGTGAGGAATGAAACAAAATTAAAATAAAAAAACTTGTTTAAACGTTACCACAAAATAAATTTTAATGTTACATTTTTGTTTAAATGTAGTTAGGACTTTATTCGGGTAAATGTTTCCTCGAGCTTTTTTCAGCTCTCGCAGCCTGTTTCCCAATTCTTTGGACGATTGCCCAATTCTTTGTTCCTGCTCATTTTTCTATCTCGTCTATCATGGCTGTGCACGGTCTGTCCAGTATTCTTTGGCCAATTGGTTCCTTCCATAGTATCACTATCTTTGTCCACTTGGCTTCGTGCATTCCAGTAATATACCTGCCCATTGCTATTTTTAAGTCATGATGTTCTAATCGATCTTTTATCTTCTTTCTTATTTTTGTATGTTTTATCTTGTGCGCATGTTTTATCATACATTTCATTTTAAGAACATTCTCTTCATTAGTCTCTGGTACGTACGGATTTTGTTTTCTTGTGTGTTCCTAGGTCTGATATACATTCGTTTTGAGAGAAGACAAGAAACTATTATATTCTTTTTTAGATTCAGCGGTAAGGAACTTTTCCGAACTTCTACCTAGATCTAGATTTACTCCAGGTTTGATTAACTCTTCTATTAATCACTTCAATATCGTGACTTGACTTCACAGATATTAATTTTGTTTTCAAAGGTACGTACATACTTTTGCATATTCTAAATGTAGCTCGTTTATGAAAATATTTTTCTTAACGCCATTTGTCGACGTTTTTCTTTTTTTCTTACATTTATTTCTAGACAATAAATTGATCGATTATAACGTGTTAAACATTTTCTTTACTTATTTTCAAAAATTCATATCTCTTTATCCCTTTGCAATATAATAGACTGTGCAAAAGCACCAACATTTTCTCTTAGTATAACTTTAGTTGATGCGATAAAGGTTTGAAAATTTTCCATCATGGTTAAGGTTAATATGGTAATAGAATCAATATTTAATAAGTCTAGAGGCAAAGCTCTAAGTCAGTCATCTACAATACCCTAGCTAAGCTCTGCGAGAACTAGACTCTTTGCATCACACTACTTTTTACGGTAAAATTTAAAAAAAAGATTTATTCATTTTAATATGACTACCCGGAAGAAAACGCAGGGTTGTTTTTCCCGCCTATCTATGTGAGATTTTATAATCCCCCATCGAAATAAAAGGAATATTAATAAATGTTTCGTTACATTCGTCTTGGTCCTGGGAATAACACAGGCATGTGACGTAACAAAAATTCAATATGGCCTTTACTGATTACCATGTTGAACCAGATTTTTTTATTCCCTCTGAACTTGGTATAAATATCAAATGGAAGGTTTTAAATAGAAAATATGTTCACACTTTAATGAAACTACGTGATGTAGTATTATTTCTAGTTTCTTTAATTTCTTTAGCACGACCTAGGTTTCGTTGTATTACAACATCTTCAGGTGGGATATTAGCAAAGATATTAGGTAATATCCCACCTGATGATGTTGTAATACAATGAAACCTAGGTCGCGGTAAAGAAATTAAAGAAAGTAGAAATAATACTACATCACGTAGTTTTATTTAAGTGTGAATAATGCATTTCTACAAAATTGACGCCAAATATATTCAATATTAGAAAATATGTTGTTAAATATGTGTTAAATATCAAATGGAAGGTTTTAGTTGGAAAATATGTGGTTGGCACCAGTCGCAAAGGTTGTTTTCGCTTTGGGCTTGGAGGCACGAATAGGGGATTGATAATGTTTTAATAGCCTTTTATAATTATGCAATCTCTGTATCCTTTACCATAGAGAGTTTTATTGAGTTGGTATGACAAATTGGGTATTATTGGTTTTTGAGGAAAAAATCAGATGATTATGGTTGATTTTATCATATCTGCCCCGTTCCCGAGGTACACTATTTCAAAGTTCCGGAAATATTAAGGTATAGGAATGTAGATATTGTACGTACACAGTGTATGTACATTTTGTGGATTTCCGAAAAAGTCTAGTCCGTTGGTGCTAGTTGTGGAAGATCCTTTTGGAAACGTGTGTCTCGCCTTGTCAGGTGCGACTTATCAGAATGCTTTGCGAAGACGGCACAGCAGCTATTCAGGTCGACAATCTAGACTGAGAAATTTAAAACGAAGACTATCTTGCGTTTCCAATATATCTCTGCTTTTATATTGGGGTATTCTGTCTCTTCTGCTCTTTAACATCTAGACTGAATACATCATACGGTTAGTTCTCGAAAATTGGGACAAAGGTATATTAGTAACAATAATACTTTCCTTGGATCAACTGAGAAAGAAATAGGAAATCTCATCTGATAACTAAAAGCTATCGTGTTTAGTTTTGGTCTCACGATAAATAGTAAAGAAAGCAAAATTATTATTACAGACCGAGAAAATAGAGTAGACTGAACTTAAGACTATAGCTAATTGCAAAGTAGTACAAAGCTACATGAAGGTTAGGCTCTACCATAACAAAGGTCGGTGATTGTGAGGTGGAGAGTCGTAAATGTTGTACTGTTACTAGATTTGCAGTAGAAAATCTTTGGAATATTTGGAAGGATAGTAGGATCACTAAAAATGGTGAACATTGCTTGTTAGGGTGCCTATTATTTCCAATCTTTCTATAAGGAATCAATGCACTAGAGCTGGGATATTGAAGGCGCCTACTCCGATTTCCTTGGACTGTCCATAACACTAATGTATCGATCCTTACAGAACCAAAAATAAAAGAAACGTTATCGTCAATCGTGAAAATATGAATGCTGAAGTTCTTTCCTTGAACCACTAGACGTTCCATCGAGTTTTCATTACCCACAATGGAACTTGATGGAATGTCAGGTGGTTCGGGGAAAAATGAAGAACAAAAGATCGCAGGGACGCCGTTCCACATGATGTAATTACCTTGTAAACTCCATTATGCATTCCACCACCGATATATTTAAGGATAATGCCTAAAACAGAGATGGGTGGAACGAATCTCGGGAATGGCTGCTGAAAGGTCAGGCGAAATATGATTGTGACCACTCTATTAAGAGTACACGATTAAGAAGGATAAGTATTCCCATAATTATGAATGTGAGTTGAGGATACATTCTCAATGTCTTCTTTATTTTTTTACGTATTGACAATGTATTCTTTATTAATTGATGTATTATCACTGTCCTCTGTAACACCAAACCCCTGACTCTCCATACTAGCGAAAAGATTTAATTGCCTACACTATTCAATACGTACTCGCCTCTCCGTATCCGTTTGTGTGTGTGTGTAAATTAATGTTGGGCTGTCAGCAGCGTGCAGATAAAAATATTTACTAATACTACATATCGGTCTCGATCGTTGCGGGCAATCGTGTCGATCAAGCGAGTTGACGCTGTACGTCAGCAACATCTATGTTTCTCTTTCTAACCAATAGCGTCGATCGAATGACTGTCTCGATAGCACGCTGGCGCAGTAGTTTTGTAGTGGCGCACGCGACTTTATTACTATTATCTAATTGTAAAAATGTAATTATATGAATAAATATTTTACACTATACATTTAATTGTGTGAAACTGAGTTGATAATAATAATATTAAGAAAATATTTGAAAAAAATGTACTTAGCGTGGATCTTAAAACGAAATAAAATTTTAAATAAAAATAAATTTTGTTTATTTATAAATGTGACACACTGAAATATTGTATTCGTTGTATATTTGACTTGATTAGATTTGCTTCATAGGAAATACCTCTTAATAAATAATACAACATGTCTACAGCCGACACCACAAGAATACGTTATCCAAACACATCGTGTTCAAACCAAACAATGATTTTTAAGAACAGTTTGAAAGTTAAAACTGCTCAGTGGCAAGTTAGTTGACACAAAATTATAGGTAATAACTAAATAAGTCGGTGATACAAAATGAAATTATTTACAACAAACAAAAAAATGGAGACAAAACAATCTCCTATCAGTGATTTTATTGCTTTTTAAGCACTTGTACACAGTGCAATAACGGACTGTTACATTGAATTACTATAAATAGTTAATTATAAACTTAAAAAGAAATTATAATTAAAAATGATTATAGATAGTTAATTCTTATAGTAACACTGAATTACACAAATTAAACTCAACCAAACATCGCACAATTGAACAAGCGCACGCAGCAAGCGGCAACCCATGAACGCGTACCCTTCATCGTACTCGTTATCTGCGGGTGACGTTAAATTGGCGGGCGGAGGTGACTGTCGCTTCTTTACGTAGTAATAGTTAATATTCTTTGGTAAAACTTTGTACATTGTTACTGGTTTTAAACTGTTATTAGTTTTTTAAATTTTAGATCGATCGAAATGTATATTTTTGTATATTTTGTTATCAGAAATTCTAGTTAATGAAAACTTTAATCGATTTTACGAATTTTAACGAAGTTAGATTAAATCTGTGCATATAAAATATAGATAGAAATGAAATATTCAATGGGAGTCCATACGGGAATTGAGCTTAAAAACCCCGATTTCCCCTCCGTAAGAGCTAACATTTATCACAACCGCGTACAATCCATTTACGTTCCACGTCATATTCTATGGCAGGTAGAAATTGATAACGACCAGAGCGATGTGTTTTATAATGTAAATGGTACTTGCTACAGATCGATAATTTAGCGTGGTAATGGGAAAATATAGATTTTCCAACTTTGTTTGAAAATCATCTTCAGTATTTTTTTCTTTTTACAATAGATCGATTTAATAATTACGTGTTTTTTTTTTGGTAAAAACTTTTATCATTGTAACGCTGTATTATCTTCAGCGTTTCGTCGATGGACGAAGCTGCTTTAAAACCATCTGTCTCATGATTTATATTTCCGTATTGCTCTCCATGCTTTTCATTAATATTGAAAGAAAACCATCGGAAATTGGTTTGATGACAGAAAAAGAATATTTTTTTTTAAAAAAGCTCAGCGTTTGGTAATCATAAAATACAATTTATAAATGTTCGCTTTATTCTACTCAATTTTTTGATGCTTTAAAATATACAATTTCGCCCAGTTTGAATTGAACCCACGTCTTCGGGATACCGAGCCAATGTGCTAACCATCACACCACGATTGATCTATTATTATTGACCTTTCTATTATTATTATCATAACTATTATCCTGTTGTTTTTTATTTATTTTTATAATATTTATGAGCATAAAGTTTACTAAAAACGCTAATAGATGGCGTTGGCAGTACCATATCATAATATATCTATTCATATCATATCAAGCAATTTTCATTACGTGAACCAAAGTTTTCCTCTAAAGTTTTTGTAAATAATACGTCAATATAATTGATATAAGAAAAATTATTTAATGCCAGAAAAATAATTTAGTGAAAAATGAAAAGTTGAAAATTTTCGTTTATAAAAAAATAAAAGTGTTGATAGCATGGTATAACGGATTCAATTAATACTTTTTTAATTAATATTTAGCTAATAATAAAATATGGCCTTAATTACCAAAACATTGTTATTGAGATATATTTCTATTAAAAATTTAATTTACTTGGTATTATTATTATTATTCAAGGCAAAATTATAGATCGGCATTAAATTGAGCAATTATCAGCTACCTAATGAATATCTTTAACTATATTTAGTACGTTGAATAAATTAGAACATAATAACTATGTCCGCGTTCGCGTGAACTTTTTTTGAGAAGGTTCACTGATGATTGTTGTTTAAAAAAATATTACCATTGGAAGAGAAGTAGATTTATAAATGTCGAAAGAACATAAATTTGTTCAAAAATCAACATATGGAGCGTAAAATTCACAAATACCGCTAATAGGTGGCGTTAGCTGACTAACATTTATTTTGATAATATTGTAAGTCAAAAATCAAGTTTTAAAAACTTTAATATTTAAAACTAACATCCATGTAGTAACTAATATTGCAGACCACAATAAGAAAAAGTCGATCGCCGAGTGGGAATTGAACCCACGTGTTCGGCATACCGGGCCAATGTGCTAACCATCATACCACGATTGATCCACCTTTCTATTATTATTATTATCATTATCCTGTTCTTTTTTATTTATTTTTATAATATTTATGAGCATAAAGTTTGCGAAAAAGCTAATAGATGGTGGTGGCAGTACCATGTCATAATATAACAATGAACATAAAGTTTACTAAAAACGCTAACAGATGGCGTTGGCAGTACCATGTCATGATATAACAATGAACATAAAGTTTACTAAAAACGCTAACAGATGGCGTTGGCAGTACCGTATCTTCATATAAAAATGGGCATAAAGTTTGCTAAAAACGCTAACAGATGGCGTTGGCAGTACCAAATCTTAATATAACAATGAGCATAAAGTTTACTAAAACGCTAACAGATGGCGTTGGCAGTACCATATTTTAACATAACAATGAGCATAAAGTTTATTAAAAACGCTAACAGATGGCGTTGGCAGTACGCAATCTTAATATTATACTGAACATAAAGTATCCTAAAAACGCTAACAGATGACGTTTTTATTTTAAATATCGTCGTTTTTTTTAAATCTGCAATATACAGATTAAAGTATTCTATGTATTGCTTGAGGGTATAAAATATTTTAAACGGAACATTCTAGCTCAATGAAGAAAATGTACTGACTGCATATTCCTTCATAAGTTTGCAATTGGTAACAGTCCATTTATTTAGCCCTTTCAATACAATATTCCACGCAATGACAGTAGACCGAATATATATCTATCATGCTTTCTTTGCATCAAAGTGCCGCACCAATATAGACTTTTTTCCTCCAGTAAATAGAATTAGCCATACCCTAATTGTACTTCCTTCAACTGTGGATTTTGTTGGGTCCACAATTTCATCATTTAAGAATAAACTTATTGAAAGTGACAAGTAGAAGTAGCTTCTAAGTAGAACAATGTCATATTTAGAGTGTTTTTAAACTTATATTTAGAATAATTTAATCTGATCATTCATTTGACTGCACGCAGGAAAAAATGAGATTTCCAAAAACATGTTTGGCTTTTGTTATCGTTCTATATACTAAGTCACTCACTCTTTTTAAAATATTTATATTATTATATTACGGTTTATAATATTTATTCTATTACGGTTATATTATACATACATATATTTATATTACCTGAAAATTAATGTAATAAACAATTTATCTTATCGAGATATTCCATACAGAATACTAGACTATAACATATTTTATTTTAAATTTATCGATGCGGGGTACGTCACTTAATATTTCATTAATTTCAAATGGCGGTTGTTATTTACGAATACCTAATACATATTACAAATTTCTCGCATAACTGTCAGATCGTTTAATGCGTGGATTTATGGACGAAGTTGGTAGTGTGCTAAAAACGTCTTATAAAGTAAGCGAGTTGGATTTGGTTAAATGCTACTTAATGCAATATCTGTTACGAGTCGAAGAGAAATATATATATATATATATATATATATATATATATATATATATATATATATATATATTTAATAATCATTGGTTGGCTTATTGCATTTATTTAAATAAAATGACATAAAATAACTTTCAAAGGTTTTAAAATTTGCGGTCATAATTGTTTCTTATCTTGAGTGCCTGGAAACTTG
Source organism: Druceiella hillmani (assembly GCA_039881145.1). NCBI lineage: Eukaryota > Metazoa > Arthropoda > Insecta > Lepidoptera > Hepialidae > Druceiella > Druceiella hillmani. The sequence goes on along the minus strand of JAYKKI010000051.1, from coordinate 6,366,993 downwards.
TAATATATGAATGTAGTTTAAATTGTGCTGAAGACGATATTCTGGCAACGTACAGACGTAGTTGAACTCAAGCAATACGTCATAGATGTCACAGAAAATAACCTTTTCTCGTAACCAGAATTTATGTTCACATCAACACTAATATCTTGTAGATACTAACCTGACAGACAATAAATTCATGGTGGCAGTTACTACCAGGCTTTTGAATATTAAGAAATATCAACGTGAAATAATATAATACAATTTAGAAGGAACTTACAAGTGAAAACTTTTCTATGTATATTTTGAAGTTATACTTCTTTAGGGGCGTTATGAAAAAATGAGGAGTGAAATTTTAAAAATACAGAATGAAGTTGGCACAATGCAACAAACAATCGACATCATAAAGTTGCTTACTAAACATATATTTACAGTTTATTTGACAGATAAGTAGCCCGCCATTTTATTTTTCTGCTGGCTTTCTCTTTTAAGCCAATCATCTGCCAGAACGTTTCGAATTCGTTATGTATTTAATTGCTTTATAAATTATTAAATACTTAAAATTAATAAGTTAAAATACATTTTCGGTACATTCATTTCTTTTTATTATTAATTAAACTTTATTTAGACTTTTTTAGTAAATTTTAGAATTAATTATATACAGGTGTTTATATTAAACTGAATGCTGAGTTTTTATTTAAATTTTACAAATTAATTTTAAAATTAAATTCAAAATTAATTTTAAATTTAATTTTAAAATAAAGTGAAATTTTATAGCACTCGTTATGAGAAAATAATAAAGTTAATTATATATAATTTGGAAAACTTGGAAACGACCTGGCAGATGATTGGCTTACAATGGAAAGTCAGTAGAAAAACAAAATAGTTGATAAAACCAACTGTCAAATTTTCATTTTTAAAACTTAATTATTTTATCGAATGTAGAGTCTACCAATCGTATTTATAGTCACACTTCAGTCCTTTTATTATTTTATTTCTGTGAATTATCTGCGCGCTAAATAAAGTTATTCTTGTGTTATGTCAAAAAAGTGTAACTCCTAATGCGCGTACATTAAGTTAGTTTTTAAATGTGTACCTACGAGCAAGAATCATTGTTCAAACTTTGTTTTTTCTGTACAATTCACTTGTACGCAATCAGCTCGAATACGGATGTGTGGTGTGTAACTAAATTTTTAAGAAATACTCTGACCTCATCATAAGGATTTAAAAGATATTTTTGCACTACATCACCTACAGAGCTGGATTAAGCAAAATATAATTCAGTTACGCATTGCAATTTTTATATTTTAAACTGAATACACTGGTTCAATGTAGGAAACGTACTGAGTGAATATTCCTTCATAAGCTTATCCACAATACAATTGACAGCACTTCACTTCTTCAGCACTTCCAATTTAACATTCCACACAATGACAGTAGACCTGGAAACCTATTGTCATTATGTGGAATGTTAAATTGGAAGTGTTGAAAAAGTACTATATAAATAATCCCTACTATATAAATAATCCCTTCTTTGTATCAAAGTGTCGCATCAATGTAGGATTTTTTTCTCCAGTAAATAGAAGAAGCCATTCCCTAAATTAACTTCCTTCAACTGTGGATTTCTTTGGATCCTCAATTCCATCATTTAAGAATAACCTTGTTGATACTGATAAGAAGAAGTAACTTCTAAGTAGAACAATGTCACATTTAGTGTGTTTTTAAATTTATATTTAGAATAATTTAATCTAATTCATTATATAATCATTTGATTATTGACTTAATTCGCCACAACTAATTAAAAATTTGCTGGTACATTTTAAAAACTAACTTCGTTATTGATATATTATATAATTTTTATTATAATTAATTGAAATAAATTATATTTTGAATAATATTATGTAATAATGGTAACCCCAAATTAATCACGCAGTGTTCACTGTTTTTGGTGTTTTCACAAAAAAGTTGTACATGTTTGGTTTTGCCTTCTCCAATTTAATTTTTAAAGTTGTGACATTATTGTTTAGGTGGTAATAATAAATAAATTTCCGAAGAATGTTGGTTCTGAATTCAATGAATTATCTTCAATATACGTCATTGAGATGGAAGTGTACCTCATAAATATTTAGCTAAAAATAAAATACATAAATACGCATATATTTCACTTATGTAATAAAATTTTGGAAACTGTTACGAAAATTTGTCTTTGCACAAAAGAAAAAAGATTTCTTGTTTATCTGATTGACGATTTAAATAAAAGTAATTTTTTCAGTTTCTCTTTATGAGAGTGTAATTTTCATTTTTGTAACAATTGGGCCCGAAATTATATGGATTTTCGTCGATCTCTTTTGTGCTACAGGCGATAGTGGTATCATTTGTTATTTTGTTGTAAAACCAGAAAGAGAAGAAATTTACCAATATTCTAAAATAATCTTAGAATATAGAGTACTCTAGAAGGCAAGAATATATGCAATGTGTGTCCAAATATACTACGCATAAAATGCGTAGTATCAAAAACCCACTGTCAGTGCAATTTAAGATACAGCCTTGAACGGCAGTGTGGTTTGTATGTGACAACACCGTTTAAAATGCCGGTAATTACTATTACTTAATTTCATTTTTAATTAACTATGCTATTTTAAAGTATCGGAAGTCGATTATTGTTAACGGAATCGCGCCATTTTCGTTGGTGTTGTCATCTCTAAAAAAACTGTTTATCCAAATTAAAATATCTTAATTCCTTTTGTCTTAATTACTGCACTACAAAAGAAATAAATGGGTTTTAATAATAATAATAAGTAATTAAGGTCATTAAATACGTAATTAACTTTATATTTTATTAAAAAATTTAATTAATACGTAATTAACAAGTAATTCTCAGTAAATTATCCAAATACATCTCCAAAATCCCTAATTTTGGAGATGTCTTTGGAGAATTTGGTGTAATATTTGAAATTTCCGTTCTCGTATTTAATTTTAGAATATTTTACCTATTGCATAAATTATCATTGTATTTAGAATTAGGGAGACGCGTGAAAGAAACAAATGTTACGTTCATTCATTTTTGCCTTCTTTAATTTCCTGAAAATGCGAACGGATATTGTTTAAAATAACTAGAAATTTATTCACTATATTGAATGCTAATTAATATAAAACGATTTTTCTTCCCATTTTGATTTCTTTAGTATGGGACCTATTATTTTCAAATTGTTATAGAGGGGTGTTTAATCTCTTTTGACTTTAAGACAATATGCTAAATGTTTTCTTTTCATGTTAATAAAGAAAAGAAAATTATTGGAATTAAAAGGACCAACGTAATTTTGTAGATTAATGTGTACACACGCACTCATATGCATACACACACACACACACCACGCGCACGCACGCTCACACCACCACGCGTACTTAATGACAATGTATTTTAATACTCGTCTTAATTAATAAAATGGTAAAATGTGACAAAGTGTTTATTAACATTAACCTAAATTCTTTGGCTATTGGTTGTGGTCGGAAATTTCGGACCATAATACTATTTAATATAAGCCAAACAATGCAACATATAAATCGATGCAAATGTCGTATCGTACTACCACAAGTAGATATATTTATATGCGTCGATTTCCCGGAGTTGGTGGGTAAATTTATTCTGCTGGTAACATTATGTGCGTAGGGTGTGGCGCTAAAAAAAAAGAAAAGCGGTACCATTCACCGATCGCTCACGTTTCCGTGTTTATCATCTGTCATAGCCGTTCATCTTCATAGCTGTTCTTTTCGGGAACCGCTTGAAGTAGTAACTTGAAATTTTCCGTAGTAATAAAACATATTAAACTGCACTTATCTTAATGGTTAAAATTCAAAAATATCATTTTGTAAATATTAAGGACTGAAGTATGATTATAAATATGGCTGTTAAAATTTAAATTCAATATAATAATTAAATTTTAAAAATTAAACTTCAAAATTTGACAGATGAAATCCTCACCATTTTATTTTTTGCTGGCTTTCCATTGTGAGCCACTCATCTGCCAGACCGTATCCAAGAAATCGCGCTTCAACTTGATTATTTTATCACACAGAGGAAAAAAAACTGATCTTATTTTAAAATATAAAAAATTTTAAAATTTAAAGTAGATTTGAAATTAATTTTAAAAATTTAAATGAAAACACGCATTCAATATAATATAAAAACGTGTATATAATTAATTTTTAAATTTACTAAAACAATCTAAATAAAGATTAATTGATAATGAAAATAAATTAATATGCTGAAAATTATATAATAATTTATAATGCAAATAAATACATACAATCTTTTTGTTGGTTTCTAAAAATCCATATTTTTTATTGAATATATTTAGCGTTAATTTTGTAGAAATTCATTGTTCACAATTAAATGAAACTACGTGATGTAGTAGTATTTCTCCTTTCTTTAAGTTCTTTACCACGACCTAGGTTTCGTTGTATTACAACATCTTCAGGGGGCTATTAGCAAAGATCATCAACAAAGAGCATCTTTGCTAATTGCCCTCCTGAAGATGTTGTAATACAATGAAACCTAGGTCGTGGTAAAGAACAAAAAAAAAACATTTAAAGTTTTTTGGGTAACCCTTCGAAAACCAAACTGGGAGTTGAAATTTGTTGAAATGAAAACTTCTTCACGCGTACTTTTTCTGAGCAGTGAATTCTCGGATTAGAGACGCTGAATAGCCGTCATGCTTGGGTAGGTGACATTGAATCGGGTAAACTCGGCTCCTGTTGGCATTGGCCAAGTGATATTTAATTAAATTTGAATCTGAAGTATTTATAACATATTTCAGTTTCCATAAATCCATTGTCTCAGTTTTACGAGTAAACTCGGTTTTCTTCTGCATCGTCCAAGTTAGTTCACTGTCTAACACAGAGTACATCGTTTGAAGAATTACGTTTGATTTTCGATTAATATTTTATTCGAGTATAATTTAATATAATACGCTTAAATTATTTTATTTTAATATAACAATCTTGAATTCTTCCTGATTTGCTCAACTAATATTCATCATATAACATCAATGTAATTATTATTATATATAAGCATATATAAAAATTAGAACTTTTCACTTCTATCGCGTGGTCATAAGCACACACCAGACGTTATTTTTTTCTCACTGACCTGTTTTTATTCCAGGGAGTATTATTAAGAAGTGTATTTAATATGTCATAAAACAGGAACTTTGTACCTATGTATGTAATAAAACGTCTATCCATATATATAATAAAACAGGTACTTTGTATCTATATATATAATAAAAGTCTGTCCATACATGTAATAAAACAGGTACTTTGTATCTATATATACATAATAAAACGTGTATCCATATATGTAATAAAACAAGTACTTTGTATCTATTTACGTAATAAAACGTCTATCCATATATGTAATAAAACAGGTACTTTGTATCTATATATATATAATAAAAGTCTATCAATATATGTAATAAAACAGGTACTTTGTATCTATGTATGTAATTAAACGTCTATCCATATATGTAATAAAACGTTTATCTATATATGGAAAAAAAACAGGTACTTTGTATCTGTATATGTAATAAAACATCTATCCTTATAGTAATAAAACAGGTATTTTGGGTGCCTATACGTTGAAGATATATGCAAAAAAAATAATCAAGGGGATTGTGAGGAAGTGACGATTACATTTAGATCATTTTTGAAATTTTTGTCTGTTTGTGTGTTCATTTATGAATATATCACGTAAAAATTACCAATCCAATTTAGAGTTATAGAGTCAAGTTTAAGTAATGTTTTAGTTGTATTTTAGGGTTGAGCTAATTAATATGAGGGATGTGCTAATTTAATATTTTCTTTTTCTTTTTAAATTAAATTATTTTGTTTAATAGCAACAAATAAATAAATACTTATTAATAACATAAATGTATAGTGGATCAATGTACATCGATAGATTGGGCTAAGTTACTTTTAGTATTTTTTTACATAATAATAATTACATTAGCATTTAAATCTTATATTTTAGCGTATAAATTATATTATTGATACATTAGTACAGTCGTATTTCGGGTACAAAGTTAAAACTACTATATGATCTTTAAGGGAAATCGTGAGGGATTATTTTATAAATATTGATAAATAAAAAATTTTATGTTATTAAATTGTTGCTATGGTCTATTTTAGATTTTATAACTGGCGCACAGTTAGTTGAAAATATAATATTTTGGAAACGGAGTCGTTTATTGTGGTGTGCCCTCACACCCCTGCCCTTCCGCCTAAGTTTTCAACAACGGATGTCAAAACTTGGAAAATCAGATGGCATTTAGTAAGTACTTCAACGGAAAATTATTTCAGTCTATCTGTATTAGTAAATTGAAGACATCTATGCTTGTAGATACATCTCTTTTATTTATTAACAAAGAGGCATTTCCCTTCGTTTGTGAAAAGTGTATTACGCAATAGTTTCAAATATTGGAAAATAATATTAATACTTGAAAATAACATAACAGTAAATATTTATCCGTAAATAATTTAATATTTAAATAGAGTAAGAGTAAAGTAAGTGTCCTTTATAGTGCGAGTCCAAACGTGTTTTTATAACAGGTTTATTGTTATTAATTAAAAAAAACGGATTGGAAAACAATATTAATACTTAAAAAAACAGTAAATATTTACCCATAAATAATTTAATATTTAAATAGAGTAAGAGTGATGTGAGTGTCCTTCATAGTGCGAGTTCTAACGTGTTTATATAACAGGTTTATTGTAATTAATTTAAAAAAACGGATTTGAAAACAATATTAATACTTCAAAAAAATTAACAGTAAATATTTACCCATAAATAATTTAATATTTAAATAGAGGAAGAGTGAATTAAATATCCTTCAGAGTGCGAGTTCTAACGTGTTTATATAACAGGTTTATTGTAATTAATTAAAAAAAACGGATTGGAAAACAATATTAATGCTTCAAAAAAACATAACAGTAAATATTTACCGATAAATAATTTATTATTTAAATAGCAACAGTGAATTAAGTATCCTTCAAAGTGCGAGTTCTAACGTATTTATATAACAGGTTTATTGGTATTAATTTAAAAAAACAAACCGAGTTGATTGAACCGTATTTACCTCTAATTTGTTAAAATAATAATTTACTGAGCACGAATTTACAACCTATTATCTCGTTTCACTTTACTGCTATTCAAACAAAGAAGCAAACTATTTTTTTATCATATATTTAATTTTTAATTTTGCACGAGGAAAAAATTTATATAAATCATGACAAATTAAAATATTTTTCAACTTTGTGCTAAAGAGACTTATACCAAACAGCTCGTTTGACACAGGTATTTTTAGCATGAAGATAGAAGAATATAAGAAGATACTCGAACCTCAACAAAATATTAAGTATTTAGATTTGAATATATAAGAGAAAAAAAGTAATCTCAAGCTATAAATTATAACATTGGTTTATATTTAAATTGATTACAATAATAACTATATACAAAATAATAGCGATAATTTAAAATCAAAAATCGAAAAAAATAAAAATAATCAACAACACCGGAATAATATAAAATGTTTTATTTATCAAAATTTTAAAAACACAAAAAAATATTGCACATAAACACGATCGTGAATAGTTGCGTGTAACCTTGCAAGTTCTTAATTCTATATATTAAAAATCGAAAAAAAATAAAAATAATCGTAAGATCACCCGAATAACATAAAATGTTTATTTATTACAATTTTAATAGCACAAGAAATTATTGCATATAAGCACGACCGTGAATAGTTGCGTGTAGCTCCTTATAAGTTCTTAATTCCGTATATCAAAAATTGAAAAAGAATAAAAATAATCATAAGAATACTTTAATAACGTAAAATGTTTTATTTATCAACATTTTAATAGCACAAAAATTATTGCACATAAGCACGACCGTGAATAGTTGCGTGTAGCTCCTTATAAGTTCTTAATTCCGTATATCAAAAATTGAAAAAGAATAAAAATAATCATAAGAATACTTTAATAACAAAAAATGTTTTATTTATCAAAATTTTAATATCACAAGAAATTATTGCACGACCGTGAATAGTTGCGTGTAGCTCCTTATAAGTTCGTAATTCTGTATATTAAAAATTGAAACAGATTAAAAATAATGATAAGAATACTTTAATAACATAAAATGTTTTACTTATCAAAATGTTAACAGCACAAAAAATTATTGCACATAAGCAAGACCGTGAATAGTTGCGTGTAGCTTCTTATGAGTTCTTAATTGCGTATATCAAAAATAAAAAAAGAATAAAAATAATCATAAGAACACCGGAATAACAGTAAATGTTTTATTTATCAAAATTTTAATAGCACAAAAAATTATTGCACATAAGCACGTCCGTGAATAGTTGCGTGTAGCTCCTTATAAGTTCTTAATTCCATATGTTTTGGAGTCATTGATATAATGAATACAATGAAACAGAAAGAAAATAAGTACAATGAAAAAGAAAGATATATTTATCGAGGGAAAAATTATATCTAACGATTTTCTCTTAAAATTTATACTTCCATACAACGTTTAACTCAATCTTCCACGTCTTAAACAAATTAATATCCGACGATCGACAAAACTGCTCGAGTTCAACCTTTAAAAAGGTTTTAATACAAACGAGTTGTTGAAAGCATTTTAGCAATTATAATAAAAGCCCTTCAGACTCATCTCGAAAGGGGCCCGGTACCCAAATGTGGGCCATTAAAATTACTTTAATTAATTTTCCTTAAAAACCCAGTTTTAATTCAATTATGGGCGCCATGATATTAAGCAACATTTTCCGAAAATTGTCGAGGTTAGCCGAGTGGAGCGAGCGTTGGCGGAAATTGGCGAGCGGTGGCGGAGTTGCCCGAGCATCGCCGAATGTGGCCGAACAATGACGGCCGAGGCCGAATGATAGCGGGGATAACCGAAGCAGTACGAGGTCGAATTAGGGGGTGCGAGGTCGAGAGGGATGCGGCCTGGACCAATTAGGATTGGCAGATGTATTTTGGTCGTAGATGCGACACTGATCTTATGTTTATTTATTTATATATTTACTAGATTTTGTCTGTTGCTTTGCTCGCGTGGGTGTTGTAATGTTATTTATGTAAACTTTTTCTGATATAATGACTTGCTCTTATGTACTGGGTTCATCGTCGTGTCGTCCAAACGTTTGGTGTTGATTAATATTCCAGGATATATTTCAAAAATATCAACACAAACTCGTAACCTGAGGACATACACTAATATACACAATACAACTCACGTTACGAAAAAACAAAGAGTATGGAAAGAGTTTTGGAAAAAACAAAGAGTATGGAAAAATTGGAATTAGAATCAGTTTAACAGTTTTTGAGAATAGATCTTGCAAACATGTTAAGTTACAAATATGTTTCATTTTCTAATTTACTAGAGAATTTTTCAAAATGCCATGACTATTTATTTTTTTATTTATTAATCTTTTTAACGAAATTTTCGCAGGTATTGGACAGGTCGTGTCAATAATTTGTAACCGTAATTTCTTATTTTGTTTTGTTTTATTGGTTATTACACTTTTTCGTCTTGGCTCTTTAATTCAGCGCTGGCGGGTGGTTGCAGCGGATCCGTCCAGCTGTAACCACCCGCCAGCGTAGAATTTTTAAAAGTTCAAAATCATTCTCGACCCAATCGATCCATCTTGTGCAAGGTCTTCCTCTTTTTCTGTTGACCGCCACATTGGTAAAGGTCACTTTCTTGACCGGGTTGTCATCTTCAAATCTAAAAATGTGTCCAAGCCACCTGACACGAAATGATTTAATGACTCGGACAATATTTGGTTGCTTAAATTTTCTATAAATTTTGTGATTAAACAAAATTCCCCGTTTCTTATTTTCTTTCACAGGCTTAAATATTTTACGAAGAATTTTTCTTTCAAAAATAAGAAGTCTATCTCCATCTGCTTTGGTTAAAGGCCAACATTCACTGCCATACAGACTTATTGGTCTAATAAGAGTAGTATAGATATTAATTTTTTTCCCAGTTTTAAAAGTTTAGACTTCAGAAAATTCCTTTGGCTGAAGTAACATCTTTTAGCCGTATACAATCTATTGTCAATTCCAGGCTTGATATGGTTTCTATTAGTAATGACAGTTCCAAGATATGTAAAATGGTCAACACATTCGAAGACATAAGAATTTATCTGCAGTGTGAGGGTAGTACAAGATCTACTTGTTACCACCATGAATTTCGTCTTTGCCTCGTTTATGGTTAGTCCATTATGCTTAGCTGTAGCTTCTAGCGAAATAAAGGCATCCATAACAGCCTGTTTGCTTCTGCCGATAATGTCAATGTCATTGGCATAGGACCTCTGGAAAATTGTGCCTCTTGCTATAATTCCAGCATCATTAATTGTTTTTTCAAGAGCAATGTTAAAAAACAGGCATGCAAGAGCATTGTCCTGTCTTAGGCTTCTTTTAGTTTAAAATTCTTCTGAGAGTTCCGACATAACTTTAATTCAACATTTAACCCTTTTATTATTTGTTAGGTTATTATACTAACTAGATCAAAATCGTAATGATTTGATAGATATTTATAGAAGTTATGATTATATTTGCTGAGAATATGGTTTGCGGTATTTATTTATTTCTACGCACACATTTATCCCTACAGTACAGGTAACCTGTTCGTAACAATAACCCATTAATGGCTTAACGAAGTTTAAAATTTTAGGTTAAACATGAATACAGAAGTACACAAGAACTTCATACACTTATCAACACAACTTTCACTTATCATAAACAAATCACCCTGGTGCTACTATTATTAGATAGTTGAAAAGTAGAATACTGCGGGAAACTGAGGAGTTAACCGATATAATTCGGATCTAGAGGGTGGTATATTAAAAAAGGTAATGATTGCGTGAGCACAGGAAATTGTCAGGGCATAAAATATAAATATTAATAAAAAACTGGTGTATGCTAATACAGCATATTCGCACATTGGAAAAGTAATTAACTTTAAGGTTCGCTCTTGTTTGTATGTCTGTCAGATTTTTGTTAGCGTGGCCAACAGATGGCGTTAGGGTCATTTTAATAGGGAAGTAACATTGGGCGTCACATGGTTGTTTCAGTTCCAGCGTGACAACCTTCGTATCTACAATATTCGTTTAACAGTGTCACGTTAACATTTTATTAACTTGATAAGTAAAAAAATATGAAAAAAAACAATTATATCTTTTCTGATATATATTAATAGGAAGAATTTATACGAATTATTATTTTTTATTAATATTTTCAATATTTTATTTTATTCATTATTAATATTTTCATTATAATTGAGATTTATGCAGTTAAATGTTATTTACGTTATTATCAATTTTTAATTAAAATAATATATAGACTTTGCCATTGAAATTTCGATTTTTTAAATTTTTTTTGATCTATAGTTTTAAAGATCACGAGACAAGGATTTTTTAAAATTTTTCCCAAAAAAAAATCAAGAATTTATAAACTAGTATTTTAATAACTTTTCATTTGATATTTAATGACAGAAAAAAGGTTTGTCTTCTCTCTCAGCCCTCATATATGTCTTTCAAAATAGAAAACCTATTTTATGTATTTGGGCCAACTTATGTTAAAGGATTTGGTGTGATAACCATAGAGATATGGCACCCGAGAGATATTTTAAAAATACGATTTGTAGTTACGAAGTTATTTAATGAGAAGACAATGTACAGAGTTTTTGAATTTTGATCTCAAGCCTTTCTTGAGATCACTGAAGAAAGTCTAGATTACGCGAGTTTTGTGTTAGGGAATGTTTCAAATAATATTGCTAGACTACGCAAGTTTTGTGTTAGGGAATGCTTCAAAGAACTATGCGAGTTTTACGTTAGGGAATGCTTCAAAGAATATTGATAGACTACGCGAGTTTTGTGTTAGGGAATGCTTCAAAGAATATTGCCGGACTACGCGAGTTTTGTGTTAAGGAATACTTCAAAGGACATCTCGTTCTGTGAAATATTTTTTAATATTTTGGAGATTTATCTTGGGTGCTTGTCACGGGAAAGCTCTTTCAATTTTCTATGCTAGATAGTCTAGAAAAAAACCTTTGATGTATACATAGACTGACATCAAAACTATAGATCGACTGGTTTCATCCTATAAATATTCAGTCTTTTTAAATATTGGTACAGAACTCTAAAAATATATACGTGAAAACAGAAAGTGGTATGGGAAATGTAGAAAATTAAGAAGAGGTATGTTGGTGTACTGAGTTGTAAGATTCGTCACTATTCTCAGGGGTGTACTCTTTAGATATAATTGAAGCAAAAAGTGGTATGGGAAATGTAAATGGAAAATGGTCCCGTAGTTTACGGTAGTTCCATCTACTTGCAGAGATAAATTATGATGAACACATAAATCTGTCGAATTAGGAATTTTAATGAAACAAATACTCGTATTTATACAATATTTACCACCTAATAACAGATAGAGTATATAATTTATTCCTTTCAATGACCAAACTAATTTATCGCTTAAAAAAAATTAAAAAGAAGCTGACAAAATGTCACTGATCTAGATCACGAACAAACGCGCACATCCCACCCACATCTCCTGCTCTTACACCCACTCAGATTCGGCCCAGCAGCATCCCTCCCAACACACCCTCGCGCACATCAAACACACCGACGCACACTATCGCGCATTACCATTCACGCCCAGTTTTCGCCCCGACCAAATCCAGTACGCACGTTCGGGGTCGCAAAAGGGCGATTTTCCGAACATCTCTGAGCGAAAATCCGCGAAAAACCTGAAAAAAAACGCGTCCGCAGTGTGTTTTTGAGGTGTTGCATTGTGATAATGTGTGTGCGACTTCGCTTTTCGGCGTGAGCCCCATTTTTCCTGTGTGGCTGTCGTTGGGGGGCTGAAATTTCAGTTACAGCAGTACACCGCGCAGATGTGGGAAGCGAGGCGGAGGTCTTTATGAAAAGTGAGATTTCATCTAATTGATCAGGTAAAGATAATTTGTAATATTCTAAATTTTATAAAGATTAAAACATGAAAAAGATTTTTCTTAGATTTTCCGAACTTTCACTTAAGTCTGAATTATGTTACAAAAAATAATTTTATTAAAATTTTATATTTAAATGTCAATAATATTATCATAAAATCACTTAAAAATATTACTTAACCCATCTTAAATTTCTCAAGAAATATTTATTTTATTAACAGCCCAGTGGCGATAGATACAGATCTGCAGTCTGCAATCTGTTTCCATTCACATATGCAATTTTTAACGCAAGATTAAAATTGATTTTATCTCAAATTTTTTAAAGTGTTCAAGGTTCTTAAAATTCTGTCTGGATTCTAAGATTCATTTTTTCAAAAAGAAATTGTACAAAAAAACATAGACAGCGAAAATTACTGTATTATTATAACATAACAGGTATCTTGAAGTGTCACTCACTCTTGAGAGAAAATAAATTAAAATAAAATAACGAATAAATATAATAATGACATAGAATGAATTCCACGAAAAAATGGGATAGACTTTCAGAGATGAAAGAGAATACGATTATAAAAACTTAAATTCAAAAGATTGTATTGATGTTTGCGTCAATCGCAATTGCAAATTTTAATTAATGAGTTCCATTTAGTAATGAATTATAAGATTCCACTTTTCGAAAATTAGAGAATTATAGAAAAAAAAACATAGACAGCGAAAGATATTTCATAAAACAGGAATCCCAGAGTGTCTCACTTTCCAGATGAATATAGTAACGATACGTAAATGAATTTCGCGAAAAAAATAAGATAGACTTTCAGAGATGAAAGAAAATACGATTTGAAAAATTTAAATTCAAAAGATTGTATTGACGTTTGCGTCAAACGCAACTGTAAATTTTAATTAATGATGTATAACTCGCAAATGTACAACTCTATCTTATTTATCTAAAATGTTGAAGCTTTGCTTAAGTCTAAGATGAGAAGGTGAAGAAATATAATAAAAAACAGGGACGATGTTTTTTTATCTTTTTAATTGAGATAAGTTACAAGAAAGTACAAAGAAAATAACCTCTATAATCTGCAGGCGATTGCATGTTAATTGGTGCATTTATTCCATGCTAATTGGTGCATTATGCTAGGATAAACGTGAAAATAAATATCAAATATGCATGTCAAATTCGGAAATTTCTTATTTGAAATAGCTAAAAAATACACTAATTTATGATATAAGACTATTTAAGACGTTTTTTATTTAAATCTGAAATCCTCTTTCTTTTTATTGCTCAATAAATTGAAATTTTGGATTTTATCAAAATTGTTCACTGCAATTGTTGGATGGAATCACGGCTTTATCTGACGCAAACTGAAATCGGTTAAAAATGTATGTGCTTTAACTTCAAAAAGATCGGTTAAATATGTAAGTGTTTTAACTTCAATTAATTAAAGATGTATGCGTTTTAATTAAAAAAAAAATGTAAATTGAAAAACTTCGAAATCGTAGGCCGCAAATGTTTATTTTAAAGAATTGATCACAAAGTGTAAGTAAAAGCAAAGAAGTTTATAAAAGATTCGTGAAACAATTTGTAAAAAAAAGTTTTAAAAAAAATGGTTTCGAAGCTTTTAAAAGAAAATTTTAATTAAAAACATTTTCACTTGCCTATTCGTCGCTCTATTGTTACAGCCGTTGTTCTTAGCACCGTTTGGAATAGTAACCTGAAATTCGGCTTGTTGATAAAGCATACAAACCCGCATGTAGTTTTGTGTTTAAAATTCAAAAATAGTATGAAAATTTTGGAAGGCGAAAGTTATTTATTCGGTTATCTTTTATTTAATGTGCTTTTGGAAAAAAAACACTTATTAGGATTTCAAAAATATTTTTTTTCTCGTTTTAAGCAGCATATCTGCAAAGATACATATCTCTATATTTTTTAATATTTTCCAGGGATAGATATAGAGATATATGTATATCATATATCTCTATCTCTGGAAAACACGGAAAAATATATTCCAGGCTCTATTTTTTAAAATTACTGTATTAAACATTTTGAAAATAGAGTTTTCTAAAGTTTACTTCAAAATTGAAGAAAAGACGATTCCAAATAACATAATTTTTTAAACATTCATGATGAAAATGAAAATAGGATTAACATTAGTTACTAATTTAATAGGAACATTGAGTACCTTAAAATGTTACAATTTTATATATACCTTAATAGATGTTTACGGGACCTTCACAGTAAGAGTTTTACCTGCTCCAAGAGGTTTATTTTAATCAACGATCAGCCATTTTGAAAACCTAAAAACAATCTTTGGTATAATTTCAGCACATATAAAAATAAATTCCGTATCTCTGTCAGATTTTCTTACTAATATATTAAGAATAATAATGATAAATATATTTAAAATGGTTATGAAGTGAAACTTCTTTCGAATTGACAGATGATACGCTGTATATGATGCTATTCTAACGCCATCTGTTGGTGATTTTATATAAGTATTGACAGCAACATTTTCAAAAGAGCAACCTTATTATGCATGTCAATTTGGACGTTACCTTTTCGTTTGTTAACGCTTTAAATTACTATATCATTTTTAGGACATCATGCAGGAATAAAATATGTACGATTAATGAACAGCAATGTTTAAATAACTATCCATAATTAACAAAATTTTAGTCTTTTGTTATAATTAGGACATTATAATTGAAATTAATGAATTGAACTCTAAGTCCGTAAACATAATATTATGATATTGCTCGTGTAAATATGCTATATTATCAGATATGAAACTGACTGTATGCTTCGCTGGTGGTTATTATTGGCTAGCATGACCAGTATCGATGATTGTTGACCAGTATCGGTGACAGTTTTGATGATTGAAGTTATTGCAAGGTGGATAATTTTACATGTAACCAACTTTTAAGCTTTTAGGAAAAAGGAAACTTCCTCCAAAAACAACATCATTTTTAATTTTTTTTATTAATATTTTTGTGACCTAAATTTGATTTTTATAAATGACTCTGTCGGCATGTACATATGCACGTATATATGTGTGTACGTGTGTACGTATATACGTATGCACGTGTGTACGTTTGTACGTATATGTATATACGTGTGTGGGTATATATATACGTATGACGTATATATCTATATAACGTGCATATATGTATGTACGTATACGTACGTATATACGTATGTACGTACGTACGTAAGGGGACACGTTGTGGCCTGAAATTCGTGATCGATTTTATTGATTTGATTTACCTATCGATTGATTTCAAATTTATTGACACCAGAGCAGAGGCCTATTCATTTTTATAATGATTTACAAAATAGTTTCATGTTTCTAATAAAATTTCGAAAAAACTTTCTTTTTTCGTGTTCAGCGTTTGTCCTTCTCAAATATATGTTCTCTTCATACCGTAAGCTATTAAAATGTGTCAGATAGATTTCGCCGGAACGAGTTGGTAGGGTAGAACATGCAGTCTCTAATCATTGAGTTGTTGTTGACCGAGTGAGTTGGGATGTGTTACGTCACTTTTAATCATTGAGTTGTTGTTGATCAAGTGAGTTGGAATGTGTTACGTCGCTTCTAGTCGTTGAGTTGTCGTTGACCAAGTGAGTTGGAATGTGTTACGTCGCCTCTCATCATTGAGTTGTTGTTAACCAAGTTAGTTGGGGTGTATTACGTCGCCTCTAATCATTGAGTTGTTGTTAACCAAGTGAGTTGGGATGTGTTACGTCGTCTCTAATCATTGAGTTGTTATTGATCAAGTGAGTTACAAGTGAGTTATACATCCGTATTCCGTCGCTTCTAATCATGGAGTTTTTGTTGATCAAGTGAGTTGGGATGCGTCGATATGAAATGTCGATTTTGTGATAGAAACTCAATGTCGACCATTTAAAGTTAATTAAATATTATAATGCATTTGTATTTGGAATAAGCAAAATTTAACAGAAACTTTTATTAAATATAGAGAAGCGCTATCTTTTCAAGTAATTGTCGACCGTATTCGGTTGTATAGCGGTCACTTGAAAGGAAATGTTTACAACAAAAGTCAGTAGCTCTTGACGGACTCCAAGTCTCATCACATCGATTTTCTCTCATTATTTTCATCCAACTGCTTTTGTGAATATCACCTCTGGAGAAACAGCATCCACCTTTAAAGTTAATAGACATCGTCCTCTTCTGTAGCAGCCAAGAACATAGATCGCTACTAAATTCAAGATCAAGGGGTTATCAACGCAATTATTTAATAATTAAAAAAAAAATGCATGACTAAAACAATTCCTGTCGAAGTTGGAGAAAGTTACATATAACCATGCCATTATAAAATCTGAAGAATACAAATAAGGATAATATCCATATATTTTATAATATATAAATCTTTTGAACCTTTTCTTCAACATAAGAATATAAGTAGCTTCATACGGAGATCAGGTGAATATATTCGTTCCAAGAATATTGTGGACTGAAGAGTGCTGTATGACAAATCTAAATATAGTTCCTTGGTAGGTTTTGACGGATGACTGTAGAATGTGAGATGATTATGCCTGATTATATAAATACGTGTAGGTTTTATGTGTACGTTAAAATTTGAAATACATCTATACGTATAATATAATTGTTCAAGATTAACGGATACACCGAAATTATAGGATAAAAACAATTAATGCCTACAGAAAAAAAATATAACCTGTTACTGATAAAAGTAACTAAATTACAAAGAAAATGTCTTAATATTTTCCTCAATTTCCTTCTATATAAAAACTGAATCGATTTCTGCAAACTTTGCATCCTCCGGGCGATAATATGTCTCCGGACATTTCATGATTTGCGTTTGCGATAACACTATGTAAGGTGGAAATCCATCACAGAGACGTAAGCTGCTTGTAATGTAAATAAATTGACTGGAAGTTTTCCTGGAAGTTTCTCCATCTACCACTATATCTATACAGGTAATCTATACATATAATAAAAGTGTAACAGAGAGAATTCTGTACATGAAACATATTTTAAAAAGGAGTGATTGCTTTAGCTGAAACCAGAAGAATGAGAGTGGAAGCCATTTGGAATGATAGTGGAAGCCAGAAAACCTGTTTTTAGTAGAATGTTTGCCTGTTAATTTATTCTTCAATCACGTCAAATCTAATCGACGAGTTTTGATGAAATTTGTTATAGTAATAGCTTATACCCTAGGCAACATATAGGCTTTTTATTTGGATACTAAAGATTTAAAAAAAAACTTGAGTGGATCAATATTGCAGTATTGGTACTGCCAACGCCATCTATTAATATTTTTTGTAAAATCTATGCTCAAAAATATTATAAAAATAAATAAAAAATAAAAAAAATAATAGCGATGGTAATAATAATAATAAAAGTAATAACAGCTTAGACAAGCCAGTTGGATCAGCCGTTGTGGAATGGTTAGCTCTTTGGTACGGAAAGCCGAAGACTTGGGTTCAATTCCTACCGGACGATCGACTTTTTATTTGTGCGGTCAACAATAGCGGTATTGATTCATGTTATTTTTAAAAAAATAAACTTTTTTAATTTGCTTTTTGACTTAAAATATTAATAAAACAAATGTACAGCTAACGCTATCTATTGGCAGCATTTGTAAGTTGAAAAAATATTAATAAAACAAATGTACAGCCAACGCCACCTATTAGCGGCATTTGTAAGTTTTACGTCCATAGAAAATTAAGTCTAAGTGTTGATTTTTTACCAATCAATGTTTTGTGGATATTTATCCATTCATCTCTCATCTGTTGTTCATATTTTTACATGTGACGGATATTCTAAACAATAATCATAGACAATTTTGCGAAGTCGTGGGCATTGCTAGGAAAATAATATAATTAAGTAGGGAAGAAATGTATGTATATTATCTTGAATACCCAAAAAGTATGACATCTATAATCATCATTATAGTTTTCCTATAACTTTTAGTTGGCTGAGGAAAACAGGTCACTTAATTATAGATTTTATTATTATTCCAGTCGGTAATTTACATAGACGCAAAAAACTTAGCTATCTTTCTGAACTCACTATTTTTTGCACCAAAATAATGCCAAAAAGAATTTTTGGTATCTTTTGAAGGAGATATTATTATTGGTTTTTCACTTCTTTTTAAAGACATTCAGTGAAGATTTAGAAGCACAAGAAATGTTTTTTTTTATTTATACATCAGTTTAGTTTCATTTCTATCAGCACGTCAAATGTTTTTAACACTCGTATGCCGAATGAAAGTCATCATTTTGAAGTTTTTCATGTCACCATATAATATAAATACGTATAGTTCAGTAAAATTGTGCGAAAATGTAGGAATTTAATTAATTGCAATTAAAGAAATTATGCTTTAGGAAAATGCATGGTTTATTTAATTAATTTTTGGCCAATATTGTTCAGGGTCACATGCCGAGTATTTTTCTAAATTGGCGTGATCTGAAAGATTATGGTAAATCCATTTTTTTTAAAATATATATCTGATGGACCGTTAATATTAGGATAAAAATGAGTAAATAATTTTATTTACAAAATTATTTTTTTTATTATTTCAATAACTGTTTAAAAATAAGTTTAAAAATAATTACTGAACTATTAATAATCTTTATAATGCTTAACTGGCTGCATTAAAAACTATTGAACATTTTGACGAGTTACACCTCAGAAAGAACTGGAACTTGTATATATAAATTATAAAAAAATAAATGTACATAGAACTGGTTTTACGAAAAAAGTTTGAAATATAAATTAAAAAAAATTAAATGCATATAGAACTGGTCTCACAAAAAAGTTTGAAATAAATATTATAAAAAATGAAATGTATATATAATACTTAACTTACTGCAGTAAAAACTATTGAACTTTTTGACGGGTTACTCTTCAGAAAGAACTGGTCTGACGAAAAAAAGTTTGGAATAAAAATTATAAAAAATTAAAAGTATATATAAATTATAAAAAATTAAATGTATATAGAACTGGTCTTACGAAAAAAGTTTGAAATAAAAATTAAATGTATATATAATGCTCAACTGACTGCAGTAAAAACTATTGAACTTTTTGACGGTTTACACCTTAGAAAGAACTTGTCTTACGAAAAAATATGAAATAAAAATTATAAAAAATTAAATGTATATATAAAATTATAAAAAAATAAATGAATATATACATAAATTATAAAAAATTAAATGTATATAGAATTGATTTTACGAAAAAAGATTGAAATAAAAATTGTAAAAAATGAAATGTATATATAAAATTATAAAGAAGTAAATGTATATATAAATTATAAAAAATTATATGTATGTAGAACTGGTCTTACGAAAAAAGTTTGAAATAAAAATTATAAAAAATTAAATGTATATATAATTCTTAACTGGCTGCAGTAAAAACTATTGAACATTTTAACGTGTTACACCTCAGAAAGAACTAGTCTTACGAAAAAAGTTTGAAATAAAAATTATTAAAAATGAAATGTATATATAAGATTGCCTGAACATATTTCGAAGCATAATAAAGAGATTAGGAGATATTTTGGAAAAACTAATAGGATTTTCCAAACCTATCTTTATGACAACATGCCTCAGAAGCTGCTGATATTAGAAAAATAGATTTAAAAAATAATTTTACCCAATTTAATACTACTCATGTAGTACTAAATTGTGCAAAAAAAAAGGAAATTTCTTAGTTTTAAGTTCATTTAATTCTTGACGAGATATTTTCGTAATATATTAATTTTACAAAATAGCACTTATTATAACAGTTTAAAAAAAATATGGTGTTGTAAAAAAAAAAAATATGATGATGTCATTGTCACCATAATTCCTAAACTATAGATTGTATAATAATGGTACCGTTAAAGAAATTAAAAAACATTTAATGATCTAAAAAATTATTTATCTATTTTTGTAATAAAGTCAACTGTTTATGAGATAATTTGCTTTAAAGTTTTCAAAAAAAAAATGGCGGATTAAGTATAAACTCTCAGACTGCGCCAACTTGGCAAATTACTTAGGACATAACTTCTAACAAGAGGATAATCATGCTGAAAAAGAAATACAATTATGATGGATTTAATTTGACAACTTGATTCGTACGTGGAGATAAAATTAACACAAAAAGGCACAATTTCTTTGGGCTCTACGATAGTTATCTTTATATACTTTTATTGGCAATAGATATTTGTTTATTTACATATCATCCAAAATAATGAAAATCAATTTAAATGTTAACTTTAAAGCGTAATGATTAAAATGAAGTATTATATCACTTACGAATATTAATGAAATATATTCTAATATTCTATAAAAATATATTTCATTCTATATCTTTCGTAGGAGTAAAAGCGTGGTAAATATTTAAAAAAATATAAGATTTAGGACCTTTACCTAGGCTTCTAAAAATCATGTCCTTCTAAGAGCCTCTCCAACTAGTGGATGTTGGTAGTCAGCTCTGCGTATTTGGTCTTTTCTTTGGCAAGGCAGAAGAGTTCGACAGCACTCGTATTACCTGTCCATTCACGGATGTTGCGCAACCATGACATTCTTGTACGAATTTAACGATGTATTAGAATGGAAGAAGAAAAATATAAGAGGGCAGAAGGTTTAGGAAAGATAGGTCTTTTTCAATGGATCCTTGAAGACTTTTATCAAGGATATTTTTCTGATGTCAGGATGCAGCTGGTACCAAATTTTCACTCTTTGCTCATTAAATATTTTTTCTTAAATTAGCTTCGTTTGGAAATAAGGATAAGGTTCCAAATTTTCATTCTGCTCATTAAATAATTCTTCTTAAAATTAGCTTCGTTTGGTAATAAGTAGAATGATTAAGCTTTCAGAGCATGACCCAAGATCGTTAGCAGAAATATCATTAAATCTGCCAATGAGATGATTTGGATGTTGGGAATTTTAAAATATATTAAAAATATATGAATTTGGTTTAGATCGGGGATTCTCAACCATTTGAGACATGATCGGTGTTCAGAAATATGATCATATTTTCTGAAGCCGAAGACATACCGCATGCACAAATTTTGAAAGCGTTTTAACTTATTTAAATATTTTTCATTGAGATCATCTCCACCGTCGATTATGGGTAATAGCAATGTTTGACAAAGACAGTCAGATTTTCGTTTTAGATGGACAAATTTTGGTCTATATAAAAGGTGAAACACATCCGGGTGCGCAGTAAGACATCTACAAAACTATTTACATGTATTAACATAATTTTTCACCACGTAGGTATGTAGCCTAACATATATTTTTCCGGTTTAAAAATATCATGAATAAACGAATAACTTTTTGGTTTTTTATTAATAATTTTGCATTATTAAAAACCATTTGATATTTAGTTTTTTTGCTATTTTTTCTTCAAGTACTGGAATGAGATATATTAGAATGGAATTTCAGCTTTTTAGGTAATAGCATTTTGATATAAACTAGGGAAAAAATTGGTCTAAAAATGGATGGTTGCCATTTTAGTGGCTGCTCTACAAAACTGTTGTTTTTCAATAAAAAAATGGTTTTTAGTCAATATTTTTTTCAATGATAGCATACATTTTTTCAATGATACCATACATACATTAGTTGGACTCTATCGAAACATAATTTTAAATAATGTTATTTCTAGTTTACGGCCGTAAAATTCTATATTATGGTGTGAATTTTATGTTCCTACCTCATTTCCTTTAGAAGCTCGATAGACAAACAAATTTATCGACAGACAAACGGAAGAATAGGCAGACAGATGACCTTATCATAACTATAATGTTTCTATCGAATCTTTAGGGCAGGGAACCATAAAGAGTGCTAATCTACAAAACTTACAAAATTGCTACAAATTACAACCAAAAGCTTCGTTAATATTTTTAAATTTTTTAAAAAACAACAAATATGTATCAGAAATATTAAAATCATATTAAATAATCGATGTTTTAGTATTGATTCTGACAGGTTCTAAAGATGGCGCCAGACGTAAATCGAATCTTAATAATACCACAAAAATCTTAGTAAAACCCAAAAATGCACACCCGTGTTTTTTTCTCTTATTAATATTATTTTAACATTTAATATTTTTTTCATTTGATATGTCTAAATAATGTGAAATAATGTGAATATGCAATTAGTTAATTAAAACTAGTAATGGGATAGAAATTAATGAAAGGTCAACGCGCAAAGGCGCAATTTCATGCACATGCACCTTGCACACAATCAATTGCACCTTTGGTCATATAGAATACGTAGGAAGTTTAAAAAAGCTACCAAATTAAAAAAACGGGAGCTTTTATAGAAAATGTATTATAAAAAGTTATCTATTTGGCAAATCACGGAGAAAATAATAAAGCTTCTATACTAATTGTTAACCAATCGATAGAAAAAAAAAGAATCAAATCACCAAAATCGGCCAAGAATTGCGATCCGAATTGAATCTTCCTAAGCACGTACGTACTTGTATCTATACGTATAAGTATATACGCACATACGTACTTGTACATAGGTGTATACTTATATATGCACATACGTACTTGTACATAGGTGCATACGTATATACGCACATACGTACTTGTACATGGGTGCGTACGTGTATACGCACATACGTACTTGTAGATAGGTGTATACTGATGTCTATCTAATGCCGCTACCAACTTTGGAATGATGCAATCTTTCCTCGTTACGGTTCGACTTGCCCCAGGTTAGGCATTTTCGATCACTGTTGGCAAATATTTTTGTGATTTTATAGCTTCATTGGAATCCGAAGAAGAGTCATTAGGAAACGGTTCGTGTGATACCAATGAAGTTGACTCGAAGACATATTTGTTTCTCCGATTTTCTTCTTAAATAGCTCGAAGTCGCGTCCTTCCCTCTTTTCCAGTCATTTCTTTATCTACTCGACCTAAGTAATCAGGTCGACTTGGCTCTCTTTGGAGATGCGAGAAGAGCTGGTCTTTTTCCACTTTCATTAATTACAATGAATCAGCATTTGCAACATCAAATATAGTCTAGATTTTATACAAATTCATCTTAATCCGTTTAAATAACTCTCGTTATTTATTTTTGCTTTTTTTGCAAGTTTCTCTAAACTTGAACAAGTTTGTAAGGTTCTTCACACAATTCGGCAACAATTTGGCATTCTTTATTTCTCCTAGAAGATAATACACTCGCAAATATTGAGATTAGCCCTTTCATTGACAGTTTAATTCATTTCACGAATTTTATAAAATAATATTGGGAGTACTTGTCCAAATATTGAATATATTTAGCGTTAATTTTGTAGAAATTCATTATTCACAATTAAATGAAACTACGTGATGTAGTATTATTTTTAATTTCTTTAAGTTCTTTACCAAGATCTAGGTTTCGTTGTATTACAAAGATTTTTGCTAATATCCCACCTGAAGATGTTGTAATACAATCGAAACCTAGGTCGTGGTAAAGAACTTAAAGAAAGTAGAAATAATACTACATCATGTAGTTTTATTTAATTGAGAACTTGTCCATTTGAAGGAAGTTTTGAACTAGTTATTTGATGTTTTGTGTCGCCTATTAAATATTGGGTTGACTAATAAGTCATGAGCGGTAATTAATGTTATAAATTGTTATCATATTTCAAATTTAAAATTAATTAATCATCGATATACTAATCACTTTCATTTTATACTACATGTCTCCGACGCATTGGACGTAGGGAGTGGACAGCATATGCGTAAAATTCAAATGGCTTGGAAAGAAAAAAAATTGCCTATGAACTATCGTAGGTGGTCTTCATCACCAAAGTTTTTTTCTTGTAAGGCGTTGCCGAGCCATTGAAACAAACAATAATCAGTGGATGCAAGGTCTGAGGAAGTGAGGGATCTGTTTCAAACCAAATCCAAAACTTTAAGGTTGGTCTGTTTGGTTATATGAGGACCGGGCTATGGTTACGGCTGGTCCGGGCTAAGTTCATGGGGTATTCTCGAACCACATTTCAAGTTTTTTTCCCATGCGGTGTAAATTATTCTCCATAGTTCCGTGGGAGCGTCCAAGGTCAGTTCCTGGCAATCGAGTCGTTAATCGGGTACCTTCTTCAATTATAATTTTAACCTGCCGCTATTAAATTCCGTATTTTATGTCATACGCATCAAAATATTTTGTTTATTTAATTCAAATGAATTGTCTAGATTTCTTACAAATTCATCTTGGTGCCGTTTAAATAAGTTTTGTTATTTCTTTGCTTTTTGAAAAATATTTTGTTTTATTATCGCCATGTTTGAATGACAGTAGCATGCGCAAGCGCCGCACTGTGAAAACCTATTGTACTAGCAGTGCATTCGGTGTAAATTGTTAATTTGCTGTAATACCTTGACTCACTCCCGCTACAGTCACAATGCAACGCTTTGTCCCTTTCGGTTAATTTTACATGTAGGCAAATTGTGATTGCAGCTGTCAGAGTTTGTGTGCGTGTAGTTGTACCTAAGTCCGTTTTGTATTTACATAAAGTCTTCCCTTTTTTGTTTTGATTTAAGGGTGAAAAATTGTAAATAAATTAATAATATTAAGTGAATATATATAAAATATCTGGAACAATTCTCAGTTGACGCATGGAGGTAAATAAACCGCCAATCGCCAAATAAACATATTAAAAAAATTATTACAAATAAATTTGATAATCTATAGCAGGAGTTCCCAACCAGGAGGTCGCGCCTCCCAAGGGGGGCATAGAGAGATGTCAAAGGGGGCGGAAAGCGTTCGCATTTTAGAAAGAAAAAACAAAAAATATACAAACAACATTAACAAATAACTTTACAATGTAATGTTTAATTTACATGCATAAAATTAATGAAATTAAATGTCATATTCACTATTATTACCAAAAACTTGCGAAAAATTTGACGTTTTGGTGTACATTTTTTGTTGAGAAATACTTTTAGTGTGTAAAATTATTGTGTCTCACTGTTAAAAGGTAAGTTTGTGTATTTACAAACTTCAGTTATCATTTTTATTTAATTTACTAAATCAAAGGGTGGTCATGAAAAAGTAAAGGGGGGGGGGCATGAAAATATAATTTATAGTCCGGGGAGCCTCAACAAAAAAAAAGGTTGGGAAACCATGATCTAGAGTGACTGACCGTGCGACTCAATTATTGAAGTCGTCTATCTATTAGATCCGATACTGTTACGTTTGTATCGATCCAAGCCTGTATAATATTTGCTTTTATCGACCTAAAATATCGAAGTATTGTTCGATGCTGTATCGATACATGAAAACATCAGATCGGATCATGAAACCCTGCTACCATCAAATATAAATCTTCTTATTTAGGCAGGGTAGGCAGCGATGATAAAGTTCTATACCCAAAGATATTGGAACACGCGCGTGGTGGGGATGTCGCAAATGCCAAAAAGTATCGATATATATCGTATCGATATATTTTAAAAGTATCGATATCGTTTTCGATATGTCGAAAAAGAAAATCGATATATCGATATATTGGACGACTTTAAAGATAATATTGGTGTCCTAAAAATGTAGTGTATTTGGTCTAGTTTAGATCAATACAATCTCAGATTACTAAATAAATACCAATCAATGGATATTAGAAGAAATGTTAAATCAAGTAATATAAAACCTGAAATCAAAAACATGGACAAGAATGATTTTCTTGTTTATTAATCTAGGTAATTAATTAAATAGATACTTAGCCTAGGTAAATAATATTATTTATTCAAATACTTAGTTTAGGTAACGATTCATTTTAATCAAACAATCACCCAGGCAATCGAATATTTTTCTGACAGAGACAAAATGAAAACTATTAGTTTGATGTGCTCTGGTATAAGGCGACCTCTGTTATTGGGTACAGCAGACGCCACTCTCTCAGATGAAACCGATGACGCAGTAGGTGTCAAATATTTTAGAGCTATTTCTGTAAGGAGCGGGATAAAATGGCGACTATCAAACCAGAGTTTTCTTGGATTCTCTTTTCTGGGTGGGTATTATGGGTTGATCTATATATTTTTTCAGTGGGCATATCACTTCTGGTTAAGCGTGAAACTGAATTGTTGATTGCTGCGGACAATAAAGTTTAGTGTCGCTTTAGGAAAAAATGTCGATTTTGATACGTTTCCGATACTTGATATTTTATATCGATATATCGAAATAGCAAATATCGAAAATAATATCGATATATAGAATAAAAATATCGATATATCGATACATCGATATTTTTTCTGCAAGCCTAGCGTGTGGCCCGTTTTACGGACCGCGATCTTGACATTTTTTTCATTAAAATTTTTATATATTCATAAAATCTCCTGTATTTATATGACACGTTGCATTATTATGTAAGCTCTTAAGTAAATGAGCTATCAAACGGCAGATACGAAAACGAAAATCGCTCGCCTCCATAATCGTCGGCCCAGTACAGCATTATTAATTTCGCTTACAAATAGTAAAATGTCGATTATCTTAACAGATAAAGGTTGGAGCGGCCCTTTCGCGCTGCTAACGGGCTTTTTACGTCGCTTTTATGGCCCGTGAAGGAGCGCCCATGCTCGTACGTACGTTCACTTTTACGATCTTAGACGCAAGTGTTAACCCTTTTCGCGCCGGGTGCAGTTATGAGTTTGAGGAATTGTAATATTTTATTATATGAAAGTTTAAAAGTTAAAATAAATTCCTTTTTTAGGGTACCTCGTGTGTTTCTCATTCTACATTACTGCGTTGAAGAGAAAAAAGTTTATAACTCTGGCTTTTAATGTATGTTTATTGTTTTATCCAATCGCAGTGTTTTAGTGGTTAGATCGATTTTGGTGATTTAAATATAACTGAATGTTTTCGTATTAATGTCGCCATTGCCATTAGACAAAAGAATTTTAAAAAAAAATAGCGAACCTCATCGATGTAAGCTTATCGATGAAGTGAAACTTCTTAAACGATTCATATCAGTTAATAATTTATAATGAAAACAAAACTTTTGACATTCTTGACCGATCATGTCTTTAGAGCCCAGTCAGTTCCACTACCCATTTGTCTGCGTTTGGCGTTTGTTTTCTCAAGTGTTACACAATTTTAATGTGACAGAATGATTCAGTCTTTGCTAATGAAATATCACTTCAAAATGTCGAAACGGTGGTTTGTAGATGTTATATTATTTCGTCTAAAAATTTTGATTTTTAAAGAGTTTCATGCGTCAAATTTAGTAGGTTGAAAGATGCCTCCAAACATATATCAATTATTAAATTCAAACCTAACATTTTTCGCAATAAAGAAACAAACGTGCTCATAATATTAATTAATAACACCGCAATTCGGCAACGGACGTCTACTAGTCGTAAACTCACTAATACACGTGTAGCGACGCCGCTTATTGGTGGGGAACAAATCTAAAACCTATGCTCCTAACTTTGATCCCCTACATCAGGGTTTCACAACCTTTTTTTTGTTGAAGCTCCCCGGACTATAAATTATATTTTCATGTCCTCCCCTTTACTTTTTCATGCCCCCCTTTGATTTATTAAGTTAAATGAAAATGGTAACTGAAGTTTGTAAATACACAAACTTACCTTTTAACAATGAGACACAATAATTTTACATACTCAAACTGATTTCTCAACAAAAAATGTACACCAAAATGTCAAATTCATCGCAAGTTTGTGGTAATAATAGTGAATATGATATTTAAATTCATTAATTTTATGCATGTAAATTAAACATTACATTGTAATGTTATTTGTTAGTGTTGTTTGTATATTTTTTTGTTTTTTCTTTCTAAAATGCAAACACTTTCCGCCCCCCTTGACATCTCTCTATGCCCCCCTTGGGAGGCGCGCGCCCCTGGTTGGGAACTCCTGCTCTACATTATATTGTAAATAAAATGTTTTTTTCTTTGGTAACCAGTTCTATTTATTTTTTATTATTAATATTATCTCGGTACAATAATGAAAAATATTAGTATTATTTCTGTTTTAATTCAGATTTTATCCATTGACCAGGCCAGTTAACTAGAATGGCTGTGTACAATGATTTTATATTTTAAATGCAATTTTATTTAGGAAATATTAGACTAGTGACAGGGTTAGTGGTCTTTAACCACCGAAAATATAAAAGTCGAAAGAATTAATTTAAACTTTTCATACCATGAGTTCCTAAATGAAATACAAACGTTGAATATATTTGGCGTTAATTTTGTAAACATTCATTATTCACAATTAAATAAAACTACGTGATGTAGTATTATTTCTACTTTCTTTAAGTTCTTTACTACGACCTAAGTTTTGTTGTATTACAACATCTTCAGGTTGGCAATTAGCAAAGATCTTTGCTAATAGCTATCGTGGTCGTGGTAAAGAACTTAAAGAAAGTAGAAATAATACTACATCACGTAGTTTCATTTAATTGTTAAATACAAATTACTAAAACTTGTTTTTTCGTGACCACTGAAAAATAGATATTAATTATATATGGGGCAAAATAAAAATGTGACATTACTAATTATTAAAAATCACAAAAGACAAAAAGCTTAGTAACTTTTTGTCTTTTGTAGATACCTTTCACATCACCTCACGTGTTATGTCATTGTCAACTCCCAATCAAGTAAAAATCATCAATTCCTCATCAAAGACTTATCGGATGAATTGATTTTAATAATGTAAAATAAATAGAACTGGCTACCAAAAATGTAAAACATATCGTTTCACTTTAGTTTCAATATAATGTAAAGGATCAAGATTATGTACATCGATTTTAGAGTTGTTGCAAGTGTGAAAACCTTAAAGTAAAATTAATTTTATATTTCGGTTTATTTGCAAGAATTTAAACAGAGCCACAACATGAAGTGACATGGTAAACTTTTATTTTGATTATCTTTGATTGTTATCATGACAAGTGTTAGACAATCTTATAAACGTAGATGAAATATCGACCTGACATAAAACTGTATTTAATTGTGTAAAACCACTACTAAATAGACACTACACCAGCTAAAGCTTCTTGTTTATACCCAATTTTGTCTGACATTTCTGTGTTGACTCTTATTCTGATTATCTTTGATTGTTATAATGACAAGAGTCATACAATCTTATGAACATAGATGGAATGTCGACATGATATAAAACTGTATTTAATTGAGTAAAACCACTACCAAATAGACACTACACTAGTTAAAGCTTCTTGTTCATGCCCAATTTTGTCTGACATTTCTGTGTTGACTTTTATTCTGATTATCTTTGATTGTAATCATGACAAGAGTGAGACAATCTTATGAACGTAGATAGAATATCGACATGATATAAAACTGTATTTAATTGTGTAAAACCACTACCAAATAGATAGTACACTAGCCAAAACTCCTTGTTCAGGTCCAATTTTGTCTGACATTTCCATGTTGACTTTAAATCTAAGTTCTTACCGCATATGTTGCAAAAGAAGTAAAATTCTGAATATAAGCCTAACATCTTTCTTTTTACAAGAGGTGTGTGAAATAAGTCACAATCGAAAAAAGAATTGTATCTGCTAATAATTAAAGAATTGTATCATATATAATATATAATCGTCCTTTAGTAATTACCCTTAAATAATAAACCATATCGTAAAATATGTATATACCTAATAATAAATATGTATTTCTAATAATTCGTAACAAAATGTCTAAATAAGCCGGCATTACAGGGGCATTAAATATGATATTTGTTGCTTTCTTTTCCAGATATTGCCTTACAGCCAATTCTCGACTATTTTTAAAATAATATGCACCACATATCAAATGTTGGAAAATATAATCGTCCTTTAGTAATTATCCGTAAATAATAAACCATATCGTAAAATATGTATATACCTAATAATAAATATGTATTTCTAATAATTCGCAACAAAATGTCTAAATAAGCCGGCATTACAGGGGCATTAAATATGACATTTGTTGCTTTCTTTTGCAGATATTGCCTTACAGCCAATTCTGGTCTATTTTTAAAATTATATGCACCACATATCAAATGTTAGAAAATATCATTATACTTATATAATTATCCTTAAATAATACACATATATAGTAAAATCGCATATCGTAAAATATTTGTGTATCTTTCGATAATTCCTATTCCTTGCCTACTTGTGGGGCTGAAAGTGTCGCCAATTTTTCAATTTAAAGACTGAAAATAAAAAAAAAGCCGGTAATAATTTATTTACATGTAAAAGAATATTTTTTAGACATATCGTATGCCGACTTTGTAGGAATTAGTGTTATTCTGGAATGTCATTTTGGTTTGTAATTTAATAAGAAAAGCAGAACGCGAAATCGCGAATCGCGTTTTAATGCTTCATTCATTTACAAGAAGTATGGATGAAACAACCCGAATATTTTTTTTAGGGCTTACTTAGGAAAATAATAGATCGAATACGTAATATGTATAAAATTATATATATATATATATATATATATATATGGGCAGCAAGGACAACCGCTCGTTAGCTCTTCTCAGCGAGAATTGACGAACGACGATACTTCGCCGCTGCGTACGGAACGTATGGGAAATACTTTTTTCTTTTATTGTTGTGTAGATAAAAAAAAATTGCAGTATAGCTTAGAATAAATCCTCATGACATTAGTTATGATGAAAACTGAAGGACGGCTAGGAAAGTGTCCACTAAAAGGTTTTCCATTTTGAGGAAATCTGAGAAATATAAATGATTCGAATTAAGAACCTCCTAGTTTTTATTATTTCAAATTTATGTTCGAGCATTCGTAAATATATATTTAGTTTTCTTCGATAAAAACAATAACCAATGAAATCAATACATAACAGATTTCTAAACCAACTTTAGAGTTAAACGGTTATTTAGTATTTTTATATACGCATGTATATTTTACACATTTATTAACATCGATTACCCGGGCGGGAACGGGTTAAAAGACAATACGTTTTGGAACCTTTCAAGGTATAAAATAGGATCTTTTACGTACACTATCAGGTGCTGAACGCTATACTATTTGAGATATAAGCTGGCACTACATGGTGTTTTTTCGCATTTATCCATAAATTTAAGAATGTTTGTTGTTATGTATATAACTATATATAGACTACGAATGGATTTGTGGCTACGGCGTCCACGAGCACTGTTGTAAAGGTAAACTTTACTGCTATGCTTACAAATTATTATAATAGTTTTAAAGGTAATTATTTAAAAACCATTTAAATAATAAATATATTAATTCAATTGAATCATAAAACGTGACTCAGAAGCGGAAACTCAAACAGATTAACGCCGTAACCTTACGTATTATAAAGTATAACAATGCTCAAGGACTGCTCATTAGATTTTTATGTAATTTTCTTCAATATGTTACATCACCTGGCCAAGTGTTATTTTTACCATTAAATTGCGAGATAGAAGCGAAAACTCAATCAGATTAACGCTGTAATCTTACGTATTATAAAATATAACAATGCTCAAGGACTGCTCATTAGATTTTTATGTAATTTTCTTCAATATGTTACATCACCTGGCCAAGTGTTATTTATATCATTAAATTGCGAGATAGAAGCGAAAACTCAAGCAGATTAACGCTGTAATCTTACGTATTATAAAATACGACAAAGCTTAAGGACTGCTCATTAGAGTTTTACGCAGTTTTCTTCTATATGTTACATCACCTGGCCAAGTGTTATTTATATCATTAAATTGCGAGATAGAAGCGAAAACTCAAGCAGATTAACGCTGTAATCTTACGTATTATAAAATACGACAAAGCTTAAGGACTGCTCATTAGAGTTTTACGCAGTTTTCTTCTATATGTTGCACCACCTGGCCAAGAGTTATTTTTACCATTAAATTGCGAGATAGAAGCGAAAACTCAAGCAGATTAACGCTGTAATCTTACGTATTATAAAATATAACAATGCACAAGGACTGCTCATAAGATTTTTATGTAATTTTCTTCAATATGTTACATCACCTGGCCAAGTGTTATTTTTATCATTAAATTGCGAGATAGAAGCGAAAACTCAAGCAGATTAACGCCGTAATCTCACATATTATAAAATACAACAAAGCTTAAGGACTGCTCATTAGAGTTTTACACAGTTTCCTTCTATATGTTACATCATCTGGCCAAGTGTTATTTTTACAATTACATTGATTCAGTAAATTGCGAGTTAGAAGCGAAAACTCAAGCAGATTAATACTGTAATCTTACGTATTATAAAATATAACAAAGCTTAAGGACTGCTCATTAGAGTTTTACTCTGTTTTCTTCTATATATAATAAAAACATTTGACCGAAATCTATTTTTAAATAATTTCAGAAATATAATGGTATTTGTGGCCACTGATAATGTCAAAATAATTTTATGTAATCTTTATGAAAATTAGTAATGTTAAGGTGAAGCACCCTAACAGGTTCATAGTGCATTAGACTAATATATTTTATTTTATAATTCATAATTTCAGTGTACTAGCTTATAAAGAGATATACCTTCAAAATTAACCTAGTTATATAGGTTCAAACTTAATAGTTAGACAAAGAGGACATTACTAGCTTGTGACGTCATTTTTATTGGGCTGTCTTATAGTTCTATGATGATTGTTGTCAAAAAAACAATTTTATTGCAATCAATAGCTAATAATTCTATGATGATTGTTAGCGAGCATCATCCTTTCAACATGAATCTAAAAAAATTATCGCGTGCAACTTAGTACACGTGACAGAAGTGAAACTTCTTTGGCGATTCGAACTTCGATTTGTAAGAATATAGTAAGGGTAAAACAGCAGAGAGAGAGAGAAAGGGAGAGTGAGGGAGAGAAAGAGAATATACTAAGTGTTAATTCATAGATTATACTAAATTTGTGTAAGAAGACTTGAATACTATACATTCAGAAAAATTAATAAAATGTCTTTATAAATCGACGTAAACATCTAATAAAATATTAACATAAATTTACATAGACAAATGTGAATTAAAATAATCACAAAACCCAATGATAAATATTAATAACACAACGTATGTGTGGTGTCTCAGCTATTCATATGTAGCGTCTGTGGAGTACATCTACAACGCGTGAGTGTGCGACACCATCTTATTCAATCGCTTTGCATCGTTGTGTATACGTCGCTCCCTCTTGCTTCCATGTTTTTTTTATATCCATGGTATCGGAAAATATAGCTCTCTTTCTCTCTACCACATACCTTTCTTCGTGTAACGAAATGTGCTTAAACGTGACGCGACCTTAAAATTTTACTCGCAATTCTCGTCCGCTTATCGATTATTGGATCGCCGCCTAAGACGTTTCACTTTAAAATAAGAATGTAACTTTCACTACGTGAGGTTAACACATACTTACATGCATATGAAAGTTTAAATATATATAGTTACACTTCGATTAAACTATTTGGAAGTGTAAATATTATTTTTTGCCATGCTAGGTAATATATACTAGGTTAACATATATAGGTTTGTATATACATACATGTTTGTGTATATATAGTACATACCTAGTTGTACTTAGTATATACAAACCAAAATGTTTGTATATACTTTACAAACATTAAGCGAAAAGCAAAAGGTACAAGGTACAAAGCAAAAACAAAAGCGTTACAAACGGTACAAAGCAAAAACAAAAGCGTTACAAACGGTACAAAGCAAAAGCAAAAGCAAAAGCGTTACCTGGTATATTTTTTATCGCAAAAATATACAGATTTTTTTAAAAACTATGAGATCTAGAGTGATTGCTATAGGTTTTCTAATCAAATTTATGTAGGTTTCCATAATTTTTTACTTTAGCTTAAGTACTTTCATTAATTTTAACTTTTGCTTCCATCATTTTAACTTTTCATAATCTTAACTTTTTCGGAGGGGGTAAAGCGAGAAGAATGTGTTTGTGAACATTTTAGCAATTCCTCTTAAATAAAGTTCTGAAATAATATCGTCGTCATATTATTTTCATGTATTTTGTAACCGCTGTTCTTATACTAGAATATTTTTTTTTCACTCACGTGGTTTTAAATCGTCAACCAATAATACCAATATATCATATTTCATATTACGCTTAAATTTGAAATAGAAGGACGGAAAATACATCTAAATATTTCAATTTCTCTCCCAGAGAGACATTCGCCCTGACGGATATGATAGAAAATTATTGGCGAATGTAAAGAAGAGGGTAGTAAAACGCAAAGGTACGAATTACCAGACGCCGACGCAAAGGCATGAACCACCATTGTGTAGTATCGAAGTCTGTCGTGAGTTTATACCCAAACTTTAAAACTACATACAGAGTTAACCCTAACATGAAACCTGTTCACATAATCGACTTGTGAAATATAGGAATTTTTTCAAAGTTAGAATTGAAAATTGGGGCAGCTGGGTAAGACATTTGTTGAAATAAACCAAATCGCATAACAGTCGAAATCACTTTATTGTACACGCGTATATTGTGAGTAAGTAGTACTCCTTTCATTATTAAAACATGTTTTAATATCTTTATAATTCTTACTTTTAAACGATAGTCCACGACCAAGCGTACAAACCTTGGTCGTGGACTATCTTATATATTTTTTATACTAAACTTGTCCTCTTCAAAATTCCTAGAGAAACGAAATATGGCCAAATTTTAATTTTCTGTAAACAGTATATGATTTCTTATTAGAATAACCATAACAGATGTATATTACTCTGTGTGAGATAAAAGGTTGTTTTTTTTTATAAAGTTTGTCTTAAGAATTATTTTTTAGGATTCTGCAGTTAAATACGAAAACCTAATAATTTCTTCTTGTCCGTCTGTCACACTCCCATAGTTTCTACAGTTTCAGACTTAAGTGTACGAATTTTTTTAGACTTAACATAAAGAAAAGTTTGTGCTTAAGATAAAGTTTCAATTAATATGTAAAAACACTACTATTTCCTATTTTTAAGGTCTTTTTTCTTTGTTTCTCCTGCCTAAGGTCTCTTATCACATATTGGATTAGCTCTTCTCGTAAGCATTCACCAAAACAGTCTATCTTGTGTTGCCATCGATTCCATGTCCACAGATTTGAGATCTTTTGCAATAGTGCTCTTCCAGGTGGCAGCGACTCTGTCTCCGCCTCTTTTGTATTTTTATCACTGCTCTAGCCAATAAAGTCTTCGCCTTTCTCTTGTGCCTCATAACGTGTCCATGCCAACGTAAGCTATTTTTTCTTAGCTTTTCCTCAATGTTTTTAACCTTAAATGTTCCTCTGATATACTCGTTTTTAATTCCTTACAATTCCGGTACTCCTCCGTTTTTCTTATTTTTAAGGTAAATTTTTTTGTTAAGAAGTGAAGACAAAAAAAAGTTAGCGTAATTCATTGTGGGCGGTTTTGTCAGGAAGGTCGTTTGAAATGAATTTTAGGTATTGTTTACCACGTTTTTTTAAACTCATTTGGTGAAATATTGAGTGTCAAAATAACGTGTGACATCACCACCACCTCATATTTTTTCAATTATGGTTTTGAAAAATAAACAGAAAAACTAAATAGATATTAGAATATTTCGGTTAAATTTCATAGACAATTTTAGGAGATTTACCGAATTCTGCTTTGTGCGCGTTTCGCCTATTTTTCTTCCTTTTATATAAATATTTTATATTTTTATATAAATATTTTTTATATTAAATATTCAGATCATTAATAAACATCCTTTTTGATGTTTAGAAACTTATTTTATTAGTCACTTCTTTTAACTTTATTCGACGGTTAAGACAAAACATTTATTAATTTATTGCCAAAGATTCGAAAGACGACCACGCTAAGAAGTAATCCTATAAGACATCCTATTTTGCTTTTTGAGGTACGAAAGTGTATAAAATCGTACTTATATTAAAAAGGACTAGAAACGGTGAAGAATTTCTCAGTACTTACCTTGTGCTGACTTTTATCATAGATGATCATGTATATCTTCCAAAATGGTAGTACCCGATAGCAGAAAGCTTTATTCTTTAACTGGGTACCTTTTCTACTTTTTCGTCCATGTCTAATGTCGTAGCCTCAACTAGCCCTCTTGAGTGGTTTTTGTCTTCATCTGACTCTGTGTCGTGTGTAAAAAGGCCATGTCACTTGTAAATCATGATTTTACCAGGACATGATTTCTACAAAAAAGTCCTGTTTCAGTGATCAAAATTTGAGAAATTTTTCCAAAGAATCTGTTCGCAAGGAATCTGCAATTCTATAATTGCAGATTCCTTGTGAATTGACTTATTTGTGGACGATGTATTCTAAACAAATAATTTTTAGTGCTGATGTTTTGCTTATATACTTCTAATGAGTATCAGACTGATTTCAAATAAAATATATTTAAACCCCTCCTTCCCCTTCATTCGGCAGATTTTTCGCTCTTGACTCGAATGTATCGTTTATTTTAAGGAAGCTAAGACTGAAATGACATATCTTCTTATTTACTGCGTAATTTTCAACATGTATTTATTTTAGCTATAATATATTACATTATTGACTCTTCATGACCCTGTTTACATCTTAAATATGGTGATGTCTATAGCATACTTTACGTAAAGCCGAAAAGTTTGGACAGTCCCTGCTTATTTATAAAACTTTTAAAAAATGGAGCGAATTCAAACAATCTTTGAATATTAAACGCACGTAAAAATATAAAAATATCAGAATTAATCGGAATTTTTGCAGTAAAATATCTTTTCCAAACTTGAATAAATCAATAAAATGTTGCTTCCATTAGAAACTTCTAGAGTCGGTGACTAATGGACTACTCAAGACAAATAAAATAAACTCAAACTCATCATTGAAGTATTTTTATCATCACCTTCTGGTTCTATGATTAGACCCTTGATAACATATGGGATAAAATGTCTCATCAAGATAAGTCGAACAAGCTATCCTCGATGTAATTACTTCTCACCATGGAGGAATACTGTCATTAATTTTCGGTTCCATCATCAGACCCTGACCACTATTTGTAACCAAAAGACTTTTCAAGAAAATTCAAACGTGTACAATCATAGTGAATCATGAATTCCTGTCACCACCTCGAGTATCCATCGTCAGATACATCTCTATTTGTGACCAATGGACTAATCATGACAAGTTAAATGAGCCCGAATGGATGAATCTACTTCTTATTTAGTGAATTATATCACCACCTTTCTGTTCCATCATCAGACCCAGATCACCATCTGTGACTAAAGTATTTATATATACATGTCAAATGAGTTTAAACTTTGTATCCATTTTCTCAAAGGGCTTTGAACTGTCATCCGTTAAAGTGTTCCTTAGGATATATCTGGAGTCCATTATCAAATCTCCCTTTGAAACAATTGTTTTCCAAACAAAAAAGAATAAAGACAATTTATGAATGAGTTACAGTGTATATACATGAAAAAATACATACGCGTTGTGTTGAAAACCTCTTCCGTTTTTGAAGTAGGTTATGAAGATTGATGTCATCGTAATACTACTGACAGTCTACCGAAGGACAAAGTATTCTAACACTGAGTTTCCATTTATTTAGACACTTTCCTCTGCGGAAAATGGACATCATGGTCAAAAAAAGACTTCTCCAAAGTAGAACAACGAGCTGAATGAGTGGCCATAACAAAAAGTGACTTATTTCCAGTTAATTTTCTTAACGACCAAAAAAGACGTGCGAACACTAAGAGTGCTCGGAGATAATTGACGTCTCTATACAAAATCAGCCCCTCCCCTTTATACTCCCTGTCTGCCCCCACTCTTCTTTACAACGCCTGGACCTAAAAAAGGGACACAATACACATTCCCGTCCTCGTCTTTTTCCGGCGTAGTTTTTGCGTCGACTTTTTGCGTGGTCCTTTTATAAGGACTGGCCTCGGGCGGAACTTCCTCCGAATCGACAAGTTAACGCACGTGATCATCGAATGTGGGACACGGTACATCGTTAGGCGCAGCCTTTTTTCAGTATTGACATAAATACAAAGAGGAGAATGTTTTTTTAAGGGGATGGGGAGATATTTTGTTAAGAAATTGGACGTCGGAGATGAAAGAAATCGAATATTGCGCGTTGAAAGTTATTTATGAGCAATGTTCGATACGAAATTTAGGGATGAATTGTTGGAATAATGTGACGAACTGGGTTTGGGAGATATTAATTTTCAAAGAATGCTTACATAGGTATGACGTAGGTAAAGGGATGTACTTGGTTCGTGCATCGATATCTCTGTAACTAGTTTGAAGTGAGACAAGTCAAACGAGCCTAAACATTTGCATTTCCGGTTAATGTACTTGATTTAACATTTCACAATATGAAATTCCTAGAACAATAAATGTTTAATAACACATAATATAATTAAGTAGAAGATACGTATATATTATCGTGAACATCTCAAAACCTGCGATCATAGTTATAGTTTCTACATTTTCTTAGGTTTAAAAAATGTTTTTTTGTACTTGATTTAACATTTTACAATATGAAATTCCTAGAACTATAAAAGTTTAATAACATATAATATAATTAAGTAGAAGATACGTATATATTATCGTGAATATCTCAAAACTTGCAATCATAGTTATAGTTTCTACCTTTTAAAAAAACTGTTTTTTGTACTTGATTTAATATTTCACAATATGAAGTTTCTTGCACAATATCTGTTTAATAATACAT
Source organism: Druceiella hillmani (assembly GCA_039881145.1). Taxonomy (NCBI): domain Eukaryota; kingdom Metazoa; phylum Arthropoda; class Insecta; order Lepidoptera; family Hepialidae; genus Druceiella; species Druceiella hillmani. The sequence continues at coordinate 6,327,394 of JAYKKI010000051.1, read as the reverse complement.
AATGTAATTAAGAAGAAGATACATGTATATTATCGTGAATATCTCAAAACTTGCGATCATAGTTCTAGTTTCTACCTTTTCTTAGCTTTAAAAAAAACTGTTTTTTGTACTTGATTTAACATTTCACAGTATGAAATTCCTAGCACAATAAATGTTCTATAATACATAATGTAGTTAAGTAGAATATACTCACACACACACACATATATATATATATATATATATATATATATATATATATTATCGTGAATTTTTAATAATTTTGGAAATAAGAGAAGGGGATATGTTTTTCAGTATATTTTCCAATATATCTATGAAGATATACTATCCAAAAGTATGAAAAAAAATATTTTTGGTGCACCCATAATTAATCCTTTCAAACGATGCGCTATATTAAGTACAGAGTTTTGAATTTTTTTAGAGTACTTAAACTGCCCCCATTTCTCCCCTAAATTTCTATATAACTATTTTTGACTGAGGGTTAGTATGTTTTATAACTATGTCAAGTTCCAAGTTACATAATATTCCTATTAAACAATTAACAAAATTTTAAGTTTATGTAACGAAAATACGCGTATATTGTCTACCATATGTTTCACAGGTTCGTATTTAAAAAACAATTGTGATATAACTACAAATTAACAATTTTTGGATTTTTTTTATTTACTTGTGCTGCGAGGCCTTGTTTCTTGCTAAAATTTACAATTCTAGGTCAACAAGAAGTACCCTTTAGGTTTTGACTTATTTGCGAGTATCAAAATATGCAGTATAAATGGCCATATTTTTTTATTGCGGTGACTTTGGAACTTGATTTTTTTACAGCTCCAAGAGATCGTAGACCTAAGTATTTATTATTATTTCAAGTTGATACCTCCACGCGTTTCTGAAAAAAAAAACAGACAGACAGAAGGACAACTAAGTAATCCTGTAAGGGTTCTTTTCTGAGGTACAGACTCATAAAAAAAACGTGAGTAATTATTATTTATCATATTCTTATGTTTGATTTGGTATATGATATGAAATTATATAAATCTACACTATTATATGAAAATACAGTTGTCGATACATAAATGCTAACCTTCAAAAAAAAGAAAAAAAAAATATATATATATATATATATATATATATATATACACTAATAAAATTATTTTAATGAAACACTCACATATACGTTGGTCCATCAGGATTAATTTCGTTTCAGACGACAGATAATTTTGTTCAGTCGATGAATAGGCTTAACGGCTCACACCTTGTCTTATAATATGACACGAAGTTAATGATGTTCAAAATAAGGTCACGAAATATTCAGATCATTATTTAACATGACTAGTACTTAATTATTTTACGGTAACATCGGTTTTTTTAAAACCAACCATCAGCAATATGTAAAAATTTATTAAAAACCAGTATATTAACCGTTTGAATGTCGACGAGCGCAATCGCGGTCGCGAGCGTACTAACTAAATTTGCCGCGAGCGTGATGGCGCTCGCGAAATCAGTCGCTGTTTAGCGCGCGGTAGGGCAGGTCGCTCGCACGCATCGCTAATTTTTTATCTTTCTACGTGTTACATAAAGTTCAAATTAAAATATTATTAGTAATTACAATATAAAAAGGATCCAGGAAAAGAAAACTTTTAACCCATAATATCCGAATACGAAAATAATTCGAGTGAAAATGATCGTTTTTCAAGTTGTGAAGAAAGTGATAGTGAGAGTGACATTGTGGTGCGCTCACAATTTGGCGTAATGCAAATTTTGAGTGAAAGTGATAATAGTGACGTTTGAAAATGACGATGTGACCTTGATTTCCGTTTTTGTTATAATTTTTTTTCACAATATATATTTCTATAATTTTCTTTGTATTTTATTATCCTTGCACAAGTTTTTATTAAGAAAACACTGAAAAAATTATTAAAATTGGATAATTTTTGGAAGAGATACAATTTTTTTTCGAGACAAGGGAAAATGACATGAAAAATAAAAGATTTCTTTGACATTTTTAAGTATATATGAGTAAAAGACAATGGCACTAAAACGGTTAAAAGTAATTTTAATAATTCTCTACTAGATGGCGGTATTTAAATTATTGTATTAAATATTTTAAATTAAATAACGAATTTTCATTTATCTATTAATAAATGCAGTATCATCACCATATATTAGATTCTATAACATACTCCTGTGATCGGTCCAGAGGAAGAAAGTGTGAAGATCTAGGAAATGTGTAATATTGTACAACTTTCTCTGCGCGAGCAGCGAACGGAATTACTGGTTAAGTTATATATTTCAAACTTTCTGCGCCGCGTGGTTTCATCCCCATGGAATTATCTTTATTATAAGTATTTTAAATCAGATATTTTATAATTATGTATAAAATCAGTTCCTATAATGGTTCGGAATAAACTACATTCCTCGTTTCCATCTAGACAAAGCAACATAAAGTTAGCCGTCAGAAAAACAGTCTTCTTCTAAATCGAATCCAGTACGCTTGAAAGTTTATCCTTGATCATTTATTTATGGTGATGACAGAAGATATTTTGATTGGAAATTGGATTCTTTATTAAAGTAGGATATGTGGAGGAACAAACGAATAAACAAACAAACTTTTCTGCTTTATGTACACGAACAGAATAAAGTTTTTATATTGTATTTTTGTTGGTCAAGATATTTTGAAGCAGAAAGGATATTAACTAAAAAGTTTATTTTAGATAGAGACATAGGACATATTGCGATAAACTGAAGATAAAAAGACGTTAACATAATAGCCATGAACTTTAACTATTTGATATCTAGTTAACAACAAGTGATTGCAAAAAAGTATTAACTTTGCTTAAAAGAAATAAAGGGTTACGGAAGGTTTGTGAGTTAACTCTATTGCTGTTGAATTTATACTAAGAGGAAATATTTAGAAGAGGTTTGGATACAGGAAGTATGAGATTAATCATGAATGAAGAAAGGAAACAATTCTTTAGACCGATGAACATGAATTAAAGACAATATCATTAGCGCAGAGGATGGATTAAAAATAAAAACGAAAAAACAACTCTATATAATACTTTGATGAACAATAACGCACCTAAGGAAAGTGTACTCCGTTTTCGGCACCTGGGAGCATGGATGAATAGCCAAGGACTGTGCATAAAATAAATGGACATGAATTAAAGGCGATACTGAATACAGTTTCGAGTATTAGCGCAGAGAATGTATTAAAAATAAAAACGGAAAAACAATTCTAGGTATTACTTTGATAAACATTAACGCACCTACAGAAAGCGTATTCCGTTGTCGGCACCTGGGAGCATGGATGAACAGCAAAGGACTGTGCATAAAATAAATGGACATGAATTAAAGGCAATACTGAATACAGTTTCGAGCATCAGCGCAAAGGATGGATTAAAAATAAAAACGAAAAAAAATTCTATATATTACTTTGATCAACAATAACGCACATATAGAATGCGTATTCCGTTTTTGGCATCTGGGAGCATGGATGAACAGCGGAGGACGCTGCATCGAATAAAATGAAACATCACAAAAGTAGCTGGGGCGAATTTTAAATCAATGAGTTCGACGTTATGTCCTAAGGAAATACTAGGATCGTTACATAAATTTTATGGCGTGTAATAATGTTGCCAAATAAAATTATTATGAAGGTAAATAGATAAAGTACAATTAATTTTCAATATAATCAGGACAGATTTTGACGCGAATTAATCATTGATTTTTTACACTTTAGTTACAATTATTTTAAACTACTTGTGGTGGAATTCAGGCGTCGCGATATGAGTGCAAATACCCTTTGATGAGTGTGATGTTGAGGTTTTTCTATACTTAATCCTTATTAATACCTATCAAGAGATGGTTCATACAATTGCAGTGAAACATTTTTAGCTGGATCATGGTTCAAAATCTAATAGATTTGTTGAAGTTACTAGTGATAAAAACGGGGAAGCTTGTTCAAAAAATATTGTTAGGAGACAGGTATGCGTTGCATCGCTAGATCGAGGAAACTCTTATGTTGGATGGACCAGCTGTTCATTGTAATCTACATCATTATTTTAAAATATGGAAGTGTGTTTGTTATTAAAAGACTAATTGTATTGTATTACATTTTTCTTAATGCAAGCGATAAGAAAGACTGAAACTTTTTAAATGGCAAACTGTGGAATTTATGGTATTTCTTGGATCGATAAGGTTAGTTGTGTAAAAGTTCTGGAAAGAATGTAGAAAGAAAAATAATAAAAAAATAAATGGACTGCGTCCACCAGGTCATAGGCGCATCTCCTGGATGAAGAATCCCAGGGACCGGCACGAGTTATTGTCAGCACGAATACTCGTTTTTAAAGAGTGCATAATGAAAGAAGAATCAATTTCTAGATTTGTTTCCTTTTAATTTTTATTTCAAATCGGAGTGTTTCCTATTTCCCTCTTGCAAGCCGCTCCTGTGAGTAGAGATCTGTAAAGTATTATATTTTTTTTTCACAGGATTACACAGTTTGTAAGAAATGTATTGAAATAACAATAAAAAATAAATGTAGTCGCAGTAGTTTGTTGGGTTGATCAGGTTTACGGTCTTTGACGGCGAGAGGCACTGGTTCGTCCCTGGTTTGATTCCCGATCGCTCGTCGAACGGGCCTGGGCTGGATTTGCTGGTTGACTCTAAGAGTTTGCTTCCATAATAATAAGTCTGCGATATGTGTCAATTGTGTACATTAAACTATAATGACAGTAAAAAAATAAAAACCCGGTCAAGGGTGAGTATACTGATAGGCCCAAAATTCTATTCTATGAGTAATAAATTAATGAAATGAATTTCTTAACTCTTCAAAAATAATTTAATTTTTATCTATAATTGTTTCTGGTGACTAAATCTGTCATTTTTTTGTAATTTCTGTAGTTTTTTCTTTCTAAAACAAGCGTTCAAGTTCATTGCTTTATTTTTGTTGTAATTCTTAGACGATTATTCAGATATATAAATACTTTTAAAATGATTTCCCTTCAACGTCGGTAACACAGAAGAAGCGACTTGTTTTTTTAAGTAAAATGTTGCTAATAGTATAAAAACTAAACCAATACACTGGCCATCGACTACCGGATAAACAGGCGCATAAGAATAGCGTGACCAATCTGCTCCAAAATTGATTCCTCCATCAGAATGAAAATTATGGCTTGCATATATGGCCAGAGTATCTTAAGTACTTACTTATGGAGCTGAAATTTGGGTGTTTAGAAAAGAAGTCCTCACCAAGCTCAGAATATCTCAGAGAGCAATTGAAAGAAAAGTAGTAGGGGTCATGTTGAAAGACCGAAAAAGAAACGGGTGGCTCACAGAGAAGAACAGGTTCGCGGACGTCATAAAGCGTATTGCAAAGCTTAAGTGGTAATGGGCTGGTCACGTTGCCAGAAACCAGGATTCGTGATGCAGAGCGCTAGTCGAATGGAGACCATGTGGTGAAAAGTGTCCACAAGAAGGCCAAATCTACGTTAGTTCGAAACTATGACAGTGTGAAACGGTCAGACAAGTAGACTAAAGAAAAAGGGAAGGCGAATAAAAAAACTGAAATGAAAACTGAAAACTGAAAAATGAAAAAAAGGTTTCCTTTGCTAAGAATGTTAATCGTCTATTACCGAATGTTAACTAAACCAAGACGAAGGCCATAGATAGAGCAGGAACACTTCGACATTACAGTACTTTGGAAGTGATCGAATAGTTCAGTTATCGAGGATATCTGATAACTAAAAACGATAACCTTTTTCGTAAAAAGAGATTTTTTACTGCATCGGGACTGCAAAAGTTGTGTCGCATGTAGCAAAGATATGGAGAGACAGAAATATAAGGAGGAACACAAAAATTAACAGATTAACAACTCCATCACCAAAGAAATCGCCCCTAGTTGCCTACATTATCAGAAAACACCCTAACGAGCTAAAATGAAACATCTTACTTGGAATGATTGAAAACCTTTTTTGGCTCATTGGATCGAGCAGATAATAAGCACCCTTTCGAATTATAATGCGAGAGTACGTAATATTAATGTAAGATCATAAGGACTGCCGCCAAGAAATTTACATCAAGATGGCACTTATCGCTGAGGGTCGCGATTCTTATTAATGAGGGAATGATTGAAGAAGATGGGTAAGAAGTAGAATGACAATGTGCTGAAACCTCTTACACAACTTTTACTTAATATAGTGTATAGGAGGAAAATTTTAAAATAAATTTGATTAAAGTTACAGTCGTAGCCAAAAAAATATTAAGACAAATATGTAGTTATTTAAAAATATGACATAGATATCCTCATCACGCTACGACTTTTTTCAGAAGTTACCATAACCAATTTCAATGTTGTAAATATTTATGGGCACGTTTTGTGAGATTGAGTAATCACATTATTTGAGTACTTGCACTAAGAGCTAAGAACTTGAAACTTGGCCTCTGGATGATGAGTTCAGAACAAAAGTGCGCGTGCGTGTGCGCATGCGTGTGCGTGTGCGTGTGTGTGTGTGTGTGTGTGTGTGTGTATAATTGTCCTGCTGACAGAATATACGTGCTTGTTACTACACGCATACACATGTAGCAGGAAAAAAGAAATTATTCTCTCATGTGGGCAGTTATTTGGTATACTTACCTGTTTAGGTATTTTCATATTTTGTTAAGTATTTTTTATTGTGTGACGGATAACTCGAAAATTATTTGTAAAGATGTATATTAATGTATCGATATTATATTATGGTAATTAAGAATTGAATTTTATATGCGATGCGTGAGAAAGTTCGTTACTGTCGTGTGTCCCACGATACCGTCGTTTTATTTTCCTTTTTTAGACTAAATTAAAACTAAAATTGTTGATTTATTTTTTGTCTTTGATACATACTAAATTATTGCTCCAGAGATAAATAAAATAACAAAATAAAAAATAACTAATAGCAAATAATTAATAAAAATGTTTTGACAAGCATAGAGGTGATGTACAAACGGTGGGCGGAAAAACCAGAAAGGAACGATGGGGAGTAACGAATGGGAATTAGGAAAAGAATTTTCTTTTAGACGATAGCGCATTTTGCATTTGAGGATTTAACTTATGTCAAAATTTGACAGCATGAAAGTGGATGAATATTTATGGAAGAAGTTGTCTTGTCTGGGGAACAGTAAACATTTTCCCAGTCTAAACTGTGATGTTGTGAAAAATAAAACACCTATTTTTTCCTTAAAACTATTCAAGAAAAATGCGTAAATTTTAATGCTTATACGTATCTTTCAAATAAAAAAATTCTTTGTAAGTATACCTTCATTTCCTGTTTTGTCTAATTAAGCCATTATTGTAATTATAAAGTGTTGAGATTTGTACTACAATGCACTCTGTTAGAAATTTGGAAACATTTTTTCTTTTTTCTTTTAATAAAACAAAAAAATGTCTTTCAGTCTTGTAATGTTTTAAAAATATAAGACTAATTTTTTGGTTTAAAAAATAAAAATATTTTCTTTTCAGTGTCATCTGTAACGTTTCTAACGGTTAATGTAATGATGAATTGTATTTATTTCATTCAATCTTGGCAGCACCGGGCAGATACTTAAACGGATGACAGATACCTGTCACTTATATATGTCCTAAACCACATAAAACGGACTCTCAGAGTTATGAGAATATTATCGTCACGAAAACTGACGGCAGCATTTTCCATGCAACACGGCATAAACGGCCTAATAGACTGGAATGCTCACATCGCAACCCTCTGCGCTTCGTAGTTTAAGCCCCCGGGCATTGCAATAACCTGTCCGCTTTGGGACCCCCATAAAGTAACAAGGGTCAGGTGGCGTAAGGGTCTCTATGCGTTTAATATTTATGGAACGATGAGCGGCATATTGACCCAGCGTGTTAGCTATTTATGTTCTCTATGAAAATAGGAATTAAAAATATAATGCTTATAGAAACAGTTCTATTTTTATTGCCTGCCCTTTTGTCTATTTGGTACAGGTTTTTAGGGTTCCGTGGTCAAATAAAGAACCTCTATAATCTTTCCTTGTCCGTCTGTCCATCGACTAGAAAGTTGCATAGTTTCTACAGTTCCAAACCTATTTTCATGAAATTTTTCTTTGTGCATTGTGCCTCCGCTTCTAATTTTACAACAATTAATTTAAAAAATGACATTCCATCAAAATTTTGATTTAAAATTGTTTCGGTGGATTATTCCTCATCATCAACAGCCTGAATCAGTCCATTGGTGGATGTAAGCTACTCCCAATATGTGCCATCAAGACGGATCCCTTGTACCGATCGTTACTCCATCTATGCAAAAATGTTGGTCTAAACATGGCCCCCTCTCTGGAACTCGTCTACTTTGTCTGTTATAGGTGAAATGTAACCGGTATCACATCAGGTTGCTCATTGTTGGACTTTAATTTTAGTAAAATGGCATCATTTCGGATATGATCCTTTCATAGCTCGTTGAGCGACTTTGGGTTTATAGACCAGTTCCACTGTCATTCTGTGTCCAGGTTTCTGCTTTCTAATCCATTATGAGTGGAATGTACTGACTGAAGAGGATGGGAAATTTGATGCAGTTTTCTGAATGAAGCCCAGCATAGCTAAATTCTCCAGTTTATCAGTTCCACTATCGAAATTGTTCCTTATCAGCTTAAGAGTGTGTCGAAGGTAGACCCGCTTCCTATCAAATATATTGTTTTAGTTAACCTATATCAATAATTGATAGAGTCATAGGCAACTATGGACTCCTCTTGGTCGGTTTTTTTGGAGACCGTTAGACGTAAAGAACTGGTATATTCTGGTGAAGTTGTAGTTAGTAATTGGCAAAATATGGATGAAAACCCATTATTCGATGAATTCTAAATTAAAGTGATTTAAGGAACAATGTGTATTTACCAAGCCTATAGATCATTAATTACATCAAATGAAAGCTTATAAAATCAGGAATTCAAAAATATGGAAAACATTATTAAAGTGGGTATTTTGATAAATATTATTTAAAAAAGATCGTTTGCAAATGTTTTTTACCACAATTTTGACTAAATGATTTTAATGTTTTATTTTAGTTTAAAGAAAAGAATGGTCAGAAACCGTTATTTTACCGATGCACCATTGATTCATTAAGACAATAGCGAAATAAAGGCATGCTTTACTTTTTCGTGTCTTTTTATTTTCGTGATAATTTGGTAAAAAAATGGTAATTTGGTATTTTCCAGAACTCAAGTACTATCCAAAAATATAAAGTTCTTAGCTCAACTAAAAACGCCCAAATAACATGATAACATAATAACAAAAAACGTGCTTTTAAATATTTCCAAAAAAATATATTATCAATCTATAGCGAAATTTTGAGTTAAATTTACGGTGCGCTGAAAGGGATAGCTATATTGTCCGACACTCACTTGCTTTCTTAGTCAACTGCTATGGAATTTATTGGTCTTTGTGTCTTTGATCAATACTGCCGCTGCAGGAAAAGCTCGAATTCGGAGTAGCCATATGTTGAATGTTGAACAAGAAACGGCTTGTTTATGATTGTTTACTCCAGATAAATTTATCTATCTGATACAGTAAAGAGGGGCAATGGTCATTAACTGTGCGCTGAAAGGGATAGCTATATTGTCTGACGTGTACTTTTTTCACTAATCAGCTCTGATGGAATTTGGCGATTTTTCCCAGTTTGGTTACTGCTGGAGCCGCGGAAAGAATACGAGTTCGGAGTGACTATATGCTAAATATTACGATTTCAGGTTTACGATTGTTTACTCCAGAAACATTTATCCACATGGTACAGTGAGAGGGTAATGGTCATTAACGGTGCGCTGAAAGGAATATCTATGTTTTTCGATACTTTGTTAGTCAACTCCAATGAATTTTAGCGAATGAAATTTTTGAATTTTATAAAATTAAATTTAGCGGTCTTTATTAGTTTGGTTATCATTGCCTTCACACAGTGACCATACGCAGATTGTAGCGATTTCAAGTTAATGATTGTTTACTTGAGATGCATTTGTATGCGTGGTACAGTGAGGAGGCAATCGTCATTAACGATGCACTGAAAGGGACAGCTATATTCTCCGACATGCTTCACTAGGCGTCTCCGATGAAATTTGATTTGTTAGTTTGGTTACCCCTTTTCGTCACTTTGGTCACCGCTTTATGTCAGTTTGGCTATCGAAATGACGAATTTAAAGTGGTTGTATCCTGAATGTTACGATTTGAGATTTATGACTTTTTAACAATGATATATTTGTTCAGGTGGTATGGTGAAGGGACAAACATCGCTATATATATATATATATATATATATATATATATATATATATATATATATATATACATATTTAAGAGTACGGAGTATTCAAGGCAGCTATGGTTGTGAAGCTATACGAAATTACACGAAGAACAGCTGTTAGAGAGAAATTGTGAAATATCCTGTGACGCATCACTTATCTGTGAAACACTTGACACAATGACCACTACTACTCTACCGAGAGTCCAAGCAGGCGGAATATTCTTATTAAATTGCTTTAAATATTAATATTATTTTTCACTAATTTGGTCGCTTAAATCTAATTTACGCATAATTAATTCATGGAAACGGAATTTATTTTCGAAGTAAAGTGCCTATCTCGATATTTTCAATTTTTTTATAGACATTTTCAATTACTTTTTAAAACGCCCCTTTAATGCTACTTTACATCTAAAACCAAAAAATAAAAATAAAAATTCAAATATATTTTTAAAGGGAAAACTTCTCCTGGTTCACCTTGTCCAATTTTTTTTATTACAAAATATATTTGATTTTGTGCTTGGTATGACGGGTATAGTCGGCGGTAAGCCGAGTATAGCCCTATGCAACGGTTCGACAACGGGTTGGCCTTAGGCCGAGTGTGACTGAAAGGGAGAAACCGAGTTAGTAAGTATATTTTGAATTCGTCACTTTGCCAAGTGAGTCACTGACGCAGCAGTAAAGCACTGGATTACATACGAAACGTGACGGAAGTTGAGTTTGAACCTCGATGCTTATTTGTTATTATTATTTCGAATTGTTCTGTATCGAATTCAAATTAAAAGTCCTTTTTTAATATATATATTTGTTAAAAATTTACTTAATTTAACATCGGCAGTTATGAGTTTTAAGAGAATACATATCTAGATATGATTTAATGGAAAATCAAAAATAATTTCTCTTTAGACAAGTGCACTTATTGCGTGTAATTGCTTAACTTTTAAAAATTAATTGTGCGTATTTGTTTATATATTAAATAAAATATCATTGTATATTAAATAACATATCAGTTATTATTATATAATTAATTTAATTAATTTTAATTGTTTTTTTTAATTTTTCTATTTTAAATTTTCCACAATTACTGTATATACAGTACGATTATATTGGTTTCCAAAGTTTTCACCTCAGCTCTGTGGTCTTAAGCAAACCCAATTTTTGTCTTTATATGTTCACATAATTTAAGAAAGTAACCTCACGGATTTCAACTACGATTATTTTAACCCTAATCGATCTTAAAGTGAAAGAGCTTTGGCGGTGAGACATATGAACAGACAACCTGACACGCAGTTCTGGAGTAATTTTAATGGTTCTGTTCTTGCTGACTGGTTGCAAAGCTTAAAAATGAAAATATTTAAAGAGTAGGCTTTAAAAAAATAAAATTAAACCAAACTTTTCACAACTTATACGATTATTAACTACAAATAAAAATATTAATTATCAAGCGCATCACTAATCTACAATTAGTATCGGTTTGTATAATATACGGAACGTTACTAACAGTATCGAACGATACTCTAGAACGGCTTGTGATATCGATAGTTTTTATGGATCCCACAAATATTTGCTGCTAATTTTTTTCAATTTTATATTGAAATTATTCTTTCCAACAATTTCGTACCTTTTCTCCTTTTTGAATGCTAAATTATATAATATTTTCTTTAGTTTATGAAATAAATATGAAAAAAAGACAAGTAATTTATAAATCAATTAAGTCGTGTCAAAAAGGGTATTTTTCAAAATAATACTGGCAAGGGTTCTTTCATTAAACATGATGAAAGCCATTAAAAAAAATAAAACCGAAGATGACAGCCGTACAAAAAGATATAATGCTTTTGCTGAATTTCAATGATTTATAATTTAAAGTCTAAATAACTGATTGCATAAATAAATTAATTATGGTTTCCATATCATTTTCTCTGGAACTCGACGTTATGAGTAATTTACACAAAAACTAAAAAAACAGTAAATTAGATAAACTAAAATAAATGATAAAACTGAAAGATAGTACCTCTATTTTTTAAGTATAGCATTGACAGATGTTTAATTGTAGAGAAACGTATTGGTTTGTTTTCTGTTTTGTGATTTGTCATCGCCAAAATTGTCCCTATAGGCGGATAGTCGTAGCAGTCATATTTGAAAGTCTAACAGTTGATAGATAATATGAACCGCCAGTAAATGGGTTTAAAGTAATCGTCGACTATGTAAACAATGCCTTTATAACTTATATTTAAACTTCTTCACACAAAACCTAGCTATGTCAAATATGGACCCCACAGCAGCAGAATCCTAAAAGTTTATCTTGAAACATGAGATACTTAAATCAACTTAAGTAAAACCTAAATAATATCAAAACCCAGCGGAGATGTACTTACGTAAGCCTCTTGGACAGGAAACAAGCCGTTATGTCCGGTTCAAGTCCACCACTTCCGCTTCCGTCCCATATTAGGTCGCGAGTTTAACGGAAACCCTATTTATCATCACATTCGCCTCCCGATCATGCCACGTCGTAAAACAATGGCCTGTCATGGGAAGCGTCACGTGTAGGTTACACACATTGATGTTTTGAAATATTTCGCCTCCCACGGACCAGAATTGCAAGTTTTCGTATTGTAGATATGTCAAGTTTTCTGTGTTGATTTCGTGATATTGGAATGGAGAGTAGAATGTTTATTCTATTAATAAAAATAAAACCTTTCAAAATCGTGTCGGAACGTGCAAAAGTAGACTTCTTAAGTTATGTGTTTAGTGCATTCTAAGCATAACCATCAAGATTTGTTTCAGACATATTGATGTGAAAACGTTTTTTGCTTGTAAAGTACAGTTATATCTTGTCGAACTTTTTTGTGTTACAAAATAACGTCAGATTTCAATCACTCATAACTAAGAGACTAATAATACGTTAACAATGGTTGAACCCACAACAGATAGAACATATTTGTATGTATTTGTCGTGAAGTATTTGTTTTGCCTGTAACGCTATCGGACTAGTGTAGTTGCATAACCCTTATTGTTAGTGTTGTGTTAAGTTATAAATTAGTGTAGCATGAAAACGTGTTTAGCTAGGATATTAATTTGGATGATATTGTGTGGAGCTTGCAGGGAAATACTAGAACCAAAGTGAGAAAATGAAAATATTTGCCGAAATATCACGAAAATCGGTATTAAATAAAACATTACAAATAAACTTAAAGACATCGTCTCATATGAACCGTAAATATACTCGGAATTATAGAATATGCAAATTGAAGGACAGCAGAAAGGAATCAAAGAATTCTAAAAAGTCCAGGGCTGAGCACATGCAAGAACTATGACTACGTCGAAAAGAAAATGAAAACACGACCCAAAGAGATTACAAAGCTCTACAGCAATAGTCCAAGCATCCACAGTTCATATGCAGGTTTGAAAGCAGTATAGCATCGTTTGAAGGCAATATAGAAAATTGTGATAATACTGAACTGTGCCTTCATGTGTAAACTTAAAAACTTTAATTTAAAGTTTAACATTTCACAAACGAGATATCAGAAAAAAGGGAATTGCAATATCAGACACTGCCCCAGTTATTTTCATGAAAACAACAATACTTTGTATTGAATATCGAAATTTTATAAAATTATTTGTTTGAATCTGGAATCGTCATATCTGATGTCTTTTTGGAAATTTGTACTTGTTTTACCTGTAATGTAATAATTTTCTGTTTTATTTTATTTTAATTATTAACAAACAATTAATTTGTAGCTGATACTTCCAATTTTGGTTGTTTTTTTGTTATATAGCAATATTTTAATAAAATCGGTAAATTTTTAATATTTTCATCTTCACAGCCTTGTATATTTTCAAGTTTTTCTGACATACACTTGAAGCCCAGGCATATACACTCCATATATTATTATTACATTCCTTTTCTAAGGCTTTTGGTTTACGCGAATTGGATAAATAGTTTCTGAGACATGATTTTGTCGAATCCACAATCATCGGGTTCAAAATACATGTATGCGATTCGCGACATCCGGCCGCCACAAATATTGCAGCAGCACTGGCCTAAACGTTCATCTCTCTTCTTTAAAAGAAGACAAGGATGGCAGCGCTATGTTTACTTTTAGTCGAGTTTGAAATTATTTTTGCAGAAACTGTCGGTTAGTTGGGCGCGATTACCTCCCACACCTGACGTCGATTTTAAAAACGTTTTCACTCAAAACTCATTTATGAAGCTTAAATGTTATTATAAAAGACTTCCCACTCGATAATGTGCATGAAGAAACAATTTTATCATTATTTTCGATATTTGGCAAGTTACTCATAGTTTTCTAAAGTTATTAACGTTAGATACACTAAAATACATTGCACATACAATGATAATTGTCACGTTTTTTTATCAGCGTTATTATAGTGTCAATTTTATATCCGCATCGTGGTGATATTAACTTAATTATTATTCTATTACTGTGTCCTGTGTAGACAAAATAGACAATTGACAAATACTACACTAAGTCAACAGTTTAAATAAAACACATTCAAAAACATTCGCTGGACACGTCCTTTGTGTACGGAGCTGAACGCTCGAGTGAGCCGTGCGGTATGATGCCTCACCATTCCGCCCCCAACCCCTCCACTCGTACGGTCACTAAACGTCTCTTTTTCGTTGGCCAAGTGACGCAAGGCGGGCGTATATAGATGGGAATACACGGGATGATTAGTCAGTAAACAAGCCGACCTCTCTCTACTTTTTTTTTAAGCAGTGTTCTGCAACTAAGTGTGACACTTGTTCCCGGACACCGTGTGAGTGTGTATATATATATATATATATAAATATATATATATATATATATATATATATATATATATATATATATATATATATAGTGACAAATACTATTATTTAAATTCGCACCATGTTTTTAAGCCTATGAACGATGTAACGGGAACTATTTTGATTTTATTAAAAATTAATGTGTGTAAATAATTTGACCAAAATACTATGTGACCTTAAAAGGTTAAATGCCTAATTGTCTAGGGACCCTCATAGTGCCTAATTGTCTAGGGACCCTCATAATGCCTAATTGTCTAGGGACCTTCATAGTGCCTAATTGTCTAGGGACCCTCATAATGCCTAATTGTCTAGGGACCCTCATAGTGCCCAATTTTTAAGGTTAAATGCCTAATTGTCTAGGGACCCTCATAGTGCCCAATTTTTAAGGTTAAATGCCTAATTGTCTAAGGACCCTCATAGTGCCAATTTTTAAGGTTAAATGCCTAATTGTCTAGTGACCCTCATAGTGCTAATTAATGTGTGTAAATAATTTGACAAAAATACTGTGTCCTTAAAAGGTTAAATGCCTAATTGTCTAGAGACTCTCATAGTGACAATGTTTATTGGCGTATCTACATTGCATATTTACTTTTTTTTGTATATTTATTTCATCTTTGTAACCAAATAAACAGTTGTCGTAATAAAAACAAAATATATTATGTACATGTAAAGAACAAAAAATATAAAGCTGTCGAAAAAATGTCAATAAAAAGTTAAAAAATATTATCAAGTATCTAAATATATCTCATATACCAAATGTACTTCAAATACCTTTCCGTGGTAAGAACGTAACTGAATCTGACAGCCATAGATAACAGATATTGGCAAATGTTCGTGGTACGCGTACAAATCGTCGATAATCATAGACCCGAAAACTGGACTGCATGATCCATATCAATCTGTAGGCTTAAAAATGAGAAAGAGATAGCAATGGTTGACGCCTAACGATATCTTTTTCATCGGCAGCCAGGGGTGTATTTGAATTCCGTTTAGATTTCACCTCAAATATTATACACAGATTACTTTATTTATGTCATTGTAAATACCTATATATTTTATTAAAAAATTAAGGACGGTATCATTCATTTATTTATTTTTATTAAGATAATTATTTAATTTTATTTATTTATAAATATTATACGTATAATGGTAAACATATGTTTTGTGTGTAAATGGCGAAGTGGTAAAAAATCATGCATATCATTTCATAACTAATATTAAATAAAATATTTTTTGCGTTGTTTTTTATGATAAAGCTAATGTTTTTTAATAACTCTTTATTTCTGAAATTATTTTCGGAGATCGCGATAGTCGTCAATAAATGCTATCTCTCTCTTATTTTTGAACATATAGAACGATACGATTCACGAAGTCTAGTCTTTATGTCCATGTCGATAACTGATGCAGGTCTAACGTTCGGTAACTTTTACAACTGACGTTTCGTATATGGTAGGGAACGGTAGTAAAAAAATACGTACGAAGATTATCCTTTCAGAAATTATCTTGTACACATAACTGCAATAATACCAAATTAGGAATGCTCATAAATTATAATTTATATTTAAAACCTTCTATAGAAAAAGGTTAAATAAAAGAAATTTAAAAAATTCCTTTTAAGCAGGTGTTTAAACAAGTTTGTTTGCGGAATTTTTAAGCAAACAAAAGTTTGGCACCCATATTTAAAAGTTTTGAAGTTGCTTTCAACGTATCCGCTTCCGCTTTATGTAAATCGTTGTCAGTTTTATATTTACGCGCAAAGCAGACGAAAAACTGCTGTAGCTGTTGAGTCAATAGTCAACAACTGCCTACTTTTCTAGTAGAAGGTTGGAGACTGAAGTCGAGATTAGTGCCGCTGATTAAATTCTTAGTTGCGCGTGTTATATTTTTTTCTCACCACGTTGTAACTCTTAGAGCGTACATTAGCAAATAGGGCATCGGTCAGACTTCTGTTTTGTCTGTGTGATATTAGCTAAACAGCACAAAGGCAAAACGCTTTGTCTGTGTCAACTGCGTAAGTTCGCCAACAGTCAGCGGGAAACTCGAGGGCAAAACTCTCGGGCTGGTGTCATATCCTGTAATATACGCCATTCTATGTACATATGTGCCATTGTTTATTAAGATTAAACTATTTGCAGGCAAAAAGGCTCTTATGTGCGCTTGCTTTTAACCTTTGGATCGGCGACAATCGGCCAGAATCGCTCCAATTTTGTAAAACCTTTTTTGTGGGATATGTGGATTAAAGTGTTACATATTTCATTTTTTACGATTATTTTCAATCCTATTAATGTCGGTCGTTTGCTTTGGGCGTTATTCGTGAAAATATATTTGGAAATTATTTTATCTGAATTAAGCGAAATTAAAAGAAGGCTAATATGCGTTACGTATAGAGACACATCCACATATCGAATTATATTCATTGCTAATCTCACAAACGGTATAATGTTTAATAAATTGTCATGAAACATTTTGTATTAGTTGAATTGTCTCAGCAATAGAATTATAAAACATTGCGTAATATTTTTAGAAAACTAAGATGATGGTTGACGAAAGGTTTTATTTATTTGTTATGTGATTTATAACTAACGCGAGGGTGTAATTGAAAATAAAATTTGTCTAGGACCAAAGTCATTTTATGAAAAGAAAATAAGCTTCTGCCTTGCAGTAGATTAACGTGTTACAGTGATGTTTTATTAGTGTATGAACTTATGTTTCCCCTCTTACTTATGTTCATGCTCTTGCTTAAGTTCACACTCTTACTTATGTTCATACTCTTATTTAAGCTAATATTCTTATTTATGTTCATGCTTTTACTTAAGTTCACACTCGTACTACATTCAGGCTCTTACTTAAGTTCACGCTCTTACTTATGTTCACACTTTTATTTAAATTATTACTCTCACTTATATTTACGCTCTTACTAAGTTCACACTCTTACTTATGTTCATGCTCATACTCAAGTGCGCTCTCTTACTTATGTTCATGCTCTTACTTAAGTTATATTCATGCTTTTACTTAAGTTCACGCTCTTATTAATGTTCACGCTTTTACTTAAGTTCGCACTCTTACTTATTTTCATGCACTTACTCAAGTTCACGCTCTTACTTTTGTTCATACTCTTACTTAAGTTCACACTCTTACTTATGTTCATGCTCTTATTTAAGTTCACACTCTTACTTATGTTCATACTCTTATTTAAGCTAATACTCTTATTTATACTCATGCTTTTACTTAAGTTCACACTCGTACTATGTTCACGCTCTTACTTAAGTTCACGCTCTTACTTATGTTCACACTTTTATTTAAATTATCATTCTCACTTATATTTACGCTCTTACTAAGTTCACACTCTTACTTATGTTCATGTTCATACTCAAGTGTGTGCTCTTACTTATGTTCATGCTCTTACTTAAGTTATATTCATGCTTTTACTTAAGTTCACGCTCTTATTTATGTTCATGCTTTTACTTAAATTTGCGTTCTTACTTATATTCACGCTCTTACTTAAATTCACGCTCTTGTTTATGTTCACGTTCATATTTATGATTACGCTCTTAATAAAGTTTCGCGGTTCTGATCGTCCCGGTCTGTTTCACTCCTGAATGATGATTAGTTGTATATGCGTAAATCACAGAAAAATCGATGCAAGAGTTATTTGCATTTGGAATGGCCGGTGTTTCGTATTGATTAGGGATAAAAATATCATTCACGCTATCTCCGTGAAAGTTGCTTTGGCTTTTTCTTTAGAGAGTCTCTTAGTTCCATGTCGCCAGTAAAAGGTTTATCAAACCATGTTGTCCGTCTAAATATGGTTGGTTCATAGATAATTATTTACATTATCGATAATTCTTAGGGTTCGATTAACTTTGCAAAAAATTAATTCTTGTCATAGTAATTAAAGGCCTATAATTCGTATCAAACCAATGCTGCTTGTACTTATAAAAATTTTAACTAGATCGATCAGATCTCGTTGCAAAAAAAAATTAATTTCGTGAGTTCAATTTGCGCTTGATTGGTTTTCTATAAAAAAAAAGTCGTATTATTAAATCCCGATCCTGGCTACGTTCCGCCTGTGTGCGTCGGGCCGGGGCCGCGGCGGCGTATTCCTTTGAAGTGCGGCCAACCGGCTCGCTCAAAGGCTTTTGTAGTTCGCCGCCGCGTTAGGGCAAACGGCAACTTGTAGAGACAATGGGCGCTGAAAATTTATGCTCATATTTAGTTTGAGAGTGTCACTTCAGAAGTGACGCTTTGCTGTAAATGGAGAGCTTAAATGATACAATGTTTAATTAGTTGCAAAATGTTAATTTTCATAATAATTAACTATTTGTAATGTCCGGAAGATATTTGTAGTTAAAAATATTAAGTAAACGTGATACGAGCTGCTTTGTACATTTTTCGATATTCTTTTTTCTCCAAAAACAAATACAAGTTGTGTGTGCATCGTGAACTACACGGTGGGAGTAATATTGCCAAGATTTTATTTTGATTCATTAAACGCAACATAGTTTTATTTTGATTCATTAAATTGAAAAAAAAACTGACAAACACGCCACGCAGGCTCCATAAATATTAACGTACTTATAAACATTTAGGAGCATGTATTGTTTCTTTTAAATTATTCACAATTATTAATTTTTCATAACTTAAATATATTGCCAACTATATCTTTACATGCTTCAAAGCATGGTGCTTGTAAAGTTTATTGAAAACCAACCCCTAAGAGTGGTTGGTTTTCAAAGTACTGATAAAGATTTATATAATTATTTATTTTTTAAAGTGCTTTCTATACAATTTCAAGTTAATCGGGCAATCCAATATTTCTTTCATGAAACTTTACACCATATTTCACTACCTCAAGTTTTAAATTTGAAAAATACTCTTCTTTCGTGTATTATATAAGGAACCACTGCGCAAAATTGAAATTTTCTGGAAACAGCGGTTAGGGTTGTAAGTTAATATCAGTCAGTCAATCAGTTTTTTCTCTTAAATGTTTAGATGAAACTTTAACTGTACGATGTGTGCTTTGATAATTTCTACTTATCAGTTCTGAAGCACGCCCACATATTTCTTACTGTGCGAGTGTACATTTGGGGAGAATAGTCTATTTGAAATAGATGTACCAAGAATTATCACACTTTATCGATATGCAACTATTCAGGTAACTGTCCCCTGGTTCACTGGTTTTGTAACTGTTCTCTGGCTGAAAAGTTCCCTGGTCCGACAAATCCTATTTGGATAATAGGATAGAAATTTTATACAGTAAATGTTTCGAGTCTATTATTAAATTTGGATAACGAACAAAAGTAAAAGTAGGGGAAGAGCTCGAATTATTTTTTAAAAGTTATGCAGGTAAGTTTTTAATTTGAAAAGTTTGAGGAATGCTCGTACAAAAACTTTGTACTTGGACGAATCGAGACCCTCGTGTTTGTCTATTTGCACATTTTTTGGTTATGTTAAGTTGTAATTAAATTAAGAATGAACAATAATCTAATAAAGGTCCCGGGAAGCCGTTGGTAGCAAAGGGCGCACGGGATCGAGCTTTATTGGAGTTATGGAGAGGCCCATATTTAGCTGTGGACGGCCGGCACATGATGGTTTTATACTAATGTTTTTTACAGAGAGGCCTAAATTTAATTGTGGACATCAGGCTCATAATAGTGGACGTCCGCTATACGATAATGGACGTCCGGCACATGACATACGGCAATGGTTTTATAAGATGCATGAAGCATAGGGCAGATCTTTACGGGAATTAGGGGAGGCCTGTATTTAGCAGAGGATGTCCGACATATGATAAAGGACATCAGGCAAAAGTTTAATATTAATGCACTTTTTTATTTCACTTTTGACCCTGAAAAATTAAGTGAATTACTTCCTTAACTATGGAACTGTAATAGCTTTATCTACAATAGTTTTTTTAAATTTTTGTTATTAATAACGATATATAGAAATGGTTTTATATAAATGCACTTTTTTATTTCACTTCTGAACTTGAAAAATGATGTGGAATACTTTTTTAAGGTAGGGAAAAGATGTGAACCTGTAATTATATTGAACTTTGGAAATGTAATAGCTTTGTCTACAATAGTTTTTTTTTAAATTTTTATCATTAATAAAGATATATGGCAATGGCTTTATATAAATGCACTTCTTTATTTCACTTTTGAACTTGAAAATTTACACAGAATACTTCTTTGAAGTGGGGGAAAGTTGGGAAGCTGTAATTATATTAAACTCTGGAACTGTAATTCTTTTTTGTCTACAATGGTTGTTTTTATTTTTGTTATTGATCATGATATACAGCGATGGTTTTATAAGAATGCACTTCTTTATTTCACTTTTGAACTTGAGAAGTGACGTGGAATACATTTTTAAGGTAGGAGAAAGTTGTGGAGCTGTAATTGTATTAAACTCTGGAACTGTAATACTTTTTTGTACAGTAGTTGTTTTTATTTTTGTTATTTATCATGATATACAGCAATGGTTTTATACGAATGCACTTTTTTATTTCACTTTTGAACTTGAAAATTGACACAGAATACTTCTTTGAAGTGGGGGAAAGTTGTGGAGCTGTAATTGTATAAAACTCTAGAACTGTAATACTTTTGTGTATAGTAGTTGTTTTTATTTTTGTTATTGATCATGATATACAGCGATGGCTTTATACGAATGCACTTTTTTATTTCACTTTTGAACTTGAGAAGCGACGTGGAATACTTTTTTAAGGTAGGAGAAAGTTGTGGACCTGTAATTGTATTAAACTCTGGAACTGTAATACTTTTGTGTATAGTAGTTGTTTTTATTTTTGTTATTGATCATGATATACAGCGATGGTTTAATACGAATGCACTTTTTTATTTCGCTTTTGAACTTGAGAAGCGACGTGGAATACTTTTTTAAGGTAGGAGAAAGTTGTGGAGCTGTAATTGTATTAAACTCTGGAACTGTAATACTTTTGTGTACAGTAGTTGTTTTTATTTTTGTTATTGATCATGATATACAGCAATGGTTTTATACCAATGCACTTTTTTATTTCGCTTTTGAACTTGAGAAGCGACGTGAAATACTTTTTTTAAGGTGGGAGAAAGTTGTGGAGCTGTAATTGTATAAAACTCTGGAACTGTAATAGCTTTATCCATAATAGCTGTTTTTATTTTTGCCATTAACTAATCTTTAGTATATAATACCAAAATTTGGAATATTAAACAATTCCAGAATCAACTGACGTGTTTGTCAGTCTCCTGTTTATGATAGTTTTTTTTTTATATGAGAACAGTAGATATAAAAAGCTTTTGTGTAGCTACGAAGCAAGATATACTAGATCAAAAAATGGTAAAAGGAAAAAAAGTTGAAAATCTGCGATATGTGGAATGAAGTCCATGTTAAGTTTCTCCTTAATGGTTTTTTTGTGGTTCACCTCGCATGGAGCTGATGCAAATGATATACATTTAGACCTCTAGTCACATTACAAACTCGGAACTATTTACTCAAAGCGGTTCGCAGTTACCTCGATACTCTATTATTCAGCGGCAGCAAATTTTAAAAGTCTAACTTTTAATGTACATGCGAGATGGATACTTGATTATAATGCGTCACAAATGTGAAG
Organism: Druceiella hillmani; assembly: GCA_039881145.1. NCBI lineage: Eukaryota > Metazoa > Arthropoda > Insecta > Lepidoptera > Hepialidae > Druceiella > Druceiella hillmani. The sequence continues at coordinate 6,304,706 of JAYKKI010000051.1, read as the reverse complement.
TTTATACCGTAATTTTAATTAAAATTTAGTTTATACAGTAATTTTCGAGATATTTGACTTAAAAGTCGTTTATCACTTAGCTTCTTCATTCATTCACACACTCGAAAAACTAGAAATTTTAACTAAAGGTCACTTCTAGAAGAAGTAGAATGTTGAAATTACATACCTTTAAATTACATTGCCTTTAGGATATCAATAAAGAAAAATGCTGGAATCGTGAAGTGTTTGGTAAGAAAGGATGACAATATTTATATTAAGGAAGAATCAAGTTTCACACATATGTAGCGAGTTTTTTAAGGCTGTACACAACTATAATAGCTACAAATATAGTAACAAAATTAACAAATAAATAAACCAGTTCATGGATTCACTTAATACTTCATGAATGGCGCTAAGTTTTTGTTTTTTTGTTTTATTTAACACTAGTTGTGTCAGCGACTTCGTTCGCTTAGATTTCGGAATAAAAAATGTTAGAAATTGTTTTAAACTTTTTTGTTTCTTTTTTTATTTTTTTCCTAGAATCCTGTGAGCATTTAAGTTTACTAAAAATGCTAATGTATAGCATTGACGGTAACATATATATCGTAATATATCTATGAGTAAAAAGGTTACTAAAAATGTTAACAGCGATTGACAGTACCAACATCGTAACGTCCACTAAGTCGTGATTTTTTTAAAATCTGTAATGTCCATAGAAAAAGTATTCTATATGTTGCTTGGGGATATAAATTATTACCATACTAAAATGTCCATATTATTACCATATAAAAATGTACCATACTCAAAGTTTTTACCTGAAACAAAGATTTACCTGAAACAAGCAATCTACAAACATTTTTACAAAACGTTCTAAGGTTTTGTAAACTGTTACCCGGCACAACTTTTCACTCGACAATTTAATTTTTTTTCTGCTTTAAAACACCTCAATATCTACACGTAGACGTACAAATAACACATGCACCTCTTTCCGTTACAAGGTTATGACTAATTTTTGATCGCGCAGAGCGAATTTCGAGGCTCTTTTTCGAACCCCCATCCTGCTAGTTGACGTAAACGCACGATGGTTTAAGTACACTAACCGACAATAAACAGTGGTTTATTTTTAAAATATATACACCAATTTGCGTCACAACCCTACAGATACGAGATATGAATATACAAAGTGGACAACTAAAGGGTCTTATCGCTCACTCTAGCAGGATCTTAGTATGGAAGCTTTTTGAAAACGTTTTCACTTTAGAAAGAAAGGAAATCTCTACAAAGACATTACTGGAAAAAGAGCCAAGGGCCTCTTTGAAAAATTAGCATCAAAATTAATTGGTCGAAAACAAGCAAGCTCTTGTAGAGCTTGGCTGTTTGATTGAGTTTGCGTCTAGATTACGTAGATTTTGCTCGCGACTTCTTCCGTATCGTATTAGGAAAAGATAACGTAATCGCGTGCAATGAGACGTGTACTGAGACACGTTATAGTATTTAAACTTCGATTTGTAAGACTATAGTAAGGGTAAAAGAGAAGATAGAGAGACAAAATTAGGTAGATAGATAGAGAGAGAGAGAGAAAGAATATACTAAGTGTAGATTCATAGATTATAAATTCACAATTAAATGAAACTACGTGATGTAGTATTATTTCTACTTTGTTTAAGTTCTTTACCGCGACCTAGGTTTCGTTGTATTACAACATCTTCAGGTGGGATATTAGCAAAGATCTTTGCTAATATCCCATCTGAAGATGTTGTAATACAACGAAACCTAGGTCGTGGTAAAGAACTTAAAGAAAGTAGAAATAATACTACATCACGTAGTTTCATTTAATTGTGAATAATGAATTTCTACAAAATTAACGCCAAATATATTCAAGATTATAAATTGTGTAAGAAGACTGGAATACTATGCATTCAGAAAAATTAATAAAATATCATTATAAATCGACATAAATATCTAATAAAATCTTTATATAAATTTACATAGACAAATGTCCATTAAAAAATTACAAAACACAATGATAAATATTAATAACGTATGCGTGGTGTCTCAGCTATTCATGCTTTTTTTTTGGAAATAGATTTTCCGATCCCATATATTTATCAAACTGACAAGAATTTAACTTTACTTAAAACATTTAGGATTTCCTGAATTATTTAGCATCAAAAGTATGTGTAATTTAAAATAAACTGATGAAAATTTAAAATTTTTGCTATTAAAAAGTAGCATGGCCCAATTAAAACAATATCGTTTTAACATGTTATACAAATCTAGATTTAGTTTCTAAAATTACTTTTAAATTTATTAAATCCAAATAGTGACATGAAAATATAACAGCAAACAGATTAGACAACAAACAAATTTTGAATTTACTTTCGCTGATATCTTCAAAACCGTTTGAGACAACCTGAAAATATATAATATATGAAAGTAATGCAGATTAAGATCAGGAAAACAATTTTTAAAAGTTTTATCAAAGATTCTGTTTATGTATTATATATATGTATATATATATATATATATATATATATATATATATATATATTTATATATATATTATATATGTATGTAGTTATCGAGATCTGTTTGAGAATTATTTTTAAGACACTGCAGCAAAAAGGCAGATAAAATTTTTAAGCTTTGTTTTTACTGTTCTCATATATTTCGTTTCAATATTTCAATATTCTTAACAAACTTATCATTTGAGACTTGTCAGTTAAATAGCACTTAAATATTCTCACTTTTTGCTACACTTCTGAATTTTGTATAATATATGTTTTAATTTAGAAAATATATTATTTGTATACAAAATTTTATCGTAATCTATTAAGTCATTTAAGCTTAAAAGAAAAACAAACAAACAAATAAACTAATAAGCTTTCACTTTTCCTATATTGTTATTATGAGAAATCTAATTTCAATGAATATCGTTAAAGATTTATTTACATAAATCGGTCGAGAGATGACGCTGGGATAGCGTTACATGTCGGTGAAACGCTATGATATTATGCTTTAAAGTTTTGTATCAAGTACAGAAGAAGTTTCACAGCCAGAATAATAGTTTGAAACTTCTAAAATACAGTATTTAATATAGGCGTATAGAAGATTGATGAAAATGGACCTAGCGTTACGGAAAAAGATTACAATTTGAAAAAAAACGCTTGTATTTTGTAATATAAAAAAAACAGATAATTTAACGACTGACGAATCAGGAAAGAGCAAAAAATACGATTTGTAACCATAACGCAAAACAATAAAAAGGTTATCATAAACTCGCACATGTTGTATTTTTTATATATAAAGAATTGCTGACCAGAGAACAAACATAACAATAAAAATGTAATGAAGGACACAGCGATTTTAGAAACTTCTTTTTTAAACATCCTTTATTGGATATGCAGGATACAATCTTAATATACAATTAATTAATTACCATTAATAAAATGTACTTGATTTTATTTTCAAGTAGGTCTTGTGCGGGTTTACTTTACCGATGTTCAGCTCCCAGATAAATTAAGTTTATTCACGAAGTTAATTCATGAGGTTTAATACATTTTAATCTTTTCAGTTCATGGGTGATATCCAGAAGCTGAAAAACGTCTACGTTGGTATGGTTGAGGAGTCATTTTTCGTGTTTAATAGCATATTCTTGGATGACTTCCTTAAACCATTTTAAGTCTAAGCCTTGTGAATTTCTTGATAACGATATGCATTGATAATTGCAGGCAAGAACTTATTTTGGCTTTGTTGGATACATTACAGTTTGCTTGCTTGGCACATCTCCAAAACTGGATACCATAAATCCAAATCGGTTTTTGAATAGAAAGGTAAATTAGTCGCTTACAATAGAGGTTAAGCTTGGAGTGATCTCTAACCAACTACAACATCCGTTGTTGTTTCAATATGCTTTGCTCAGCTTTCACTTTGACGTGGCGTTCCTAATTAGAAAAGACTGCAAAAAATTATCAGTATCCATCACTTTTTTTAATGTGTAGTCATTGCCTAAATTAATTAAAAAAAATTATAACTGGCATTGACATTTGTTCTGTGTTGTCAAAGTGAATGTCATTTTCGCCATTTTCTAGTTACACGTGACGCTTTTTGAAGATTCTGTCAAGTTTGCGAATGTTCGCGAGTGGGCGGATGGGATAGGCCACAATCTGCATTTCGTTTCACCTTACCATTTCAGAGAGTTCCGTAGAAATACCATTTACAAACTATTGTGAAAAATAACCTAACTTCCTAAAAACATATAAGATTTTCCCTTTGTACGATAAACTATTTAACCCTTTAAGCAGGTATTTATCTACATTTAATTGTCATTTCTATTCTGAGACATCCGGGTACAACACAACACGCAAGTTTGCCGCTCTAATTTGATTTCTAAAATTGAAATATTCTGATTAATGGAAAAGACGATGAAGCTAATGGAAAAGACAAAATCTGAAATATAAATAAATCGGAAGACATTTTTCCGCGAAAAATACTCCACTATAAGTAAAACACTTTCGATCGATCCACTACATTCCAGCGTAGGCTATTATTATTTGCGTAAAATTAAATTTATCGTCGACCGACCTTAAACTGACGTAAATAATTAACATTTGTTCTGCTTCATCTCACTTCATCGCACGCTGTGCGCGCGCCCTTAAAACTGTCGGTGAGAGGGGTGAAACGAAAATCGCTTCGCCTCGCTGCAAGGGGTTTTCCCCCGACACGTCCAGGGGAGGCGCGGAGCCAATCAGCACTTGATCCCCTTACGTATCTCGTTCACTTTTATATTTCACGGCGTGACACGCCAGATTGTGTATTTTACGAGACACCGTGATGGCAAACGATGAGGAAGTTCAACGAGAATATGATGTAAAGAGGAGAAGGTTTGAAGGATATTTCGTAATGTCTGTGGGCAGCTTGTGGTTAAGTAGTAGATGTTCGTTTAAAGTTTTGAGATGTGGGTTATAGGATAAAAAAAAAATTGGATCGAAATTTAGAATTTAATTTTGGGAAACAATAAATTTTATTTTAGTAATATTAACTGTTCATTCTATAAGTGGTATTTTAACCAAGCTGAGAATATTGAATATATTTGGCGTTAATTTTATAGAAATTAATTATTCACAATTAAATTAAACTACGTGATGTAGTATTATTTCTACTTTCTTTAAGTTCTTTACCACGACCACGACGAAATTTTCTACTTTAATGTCAAGTTATTTCCCGGAAAAAGTTAAGGAAGATGCTCTTTCAAGGGAAATACAATGTCGCCAACCAAAATATGTCCTTCCGGTAGCATATAAATTTCTAATGATTAATATACGGTGCTGTTACGAAGTTCATTGCTATCAGAAACTTCCCTTGCATCAAATGTAAATGTGACTAAAACAATATTTATAGTCTATAACAAACTGTAAGAAAATACTATTGGTTTCTTTATAATTATAGTATAAACTTCCTGACTCGGGAGGTGCTTTATGGATGGTATACTTGGTATTAATTGCTTTACAACATTCAGAAAAGTTTCATTCATTTCGAAAGCCATTTTCAATAGTTTTCTAAACTGTTGTACCTCGAAACTAAAAGGTCATAAAGATTATATTTTTTTTATAATAATACGATTATGAATTCCTTTAATTATCAGCTAATTTGAGAGAGTACAAATGCAGATGGCAGACCTGCAGAAGATATTGAACCTACAGAGGATTTTGAATTTCGTGAACCCTAAACCTCCTAAGAAAAAGCAAAAACATTCTCAGTTTCCCGTGGAACAGTTTCTTATGGTCAAATAATTAAAAGGATTAACAAAGACTATTAAATTTTTGGTAGAAGACAACGTTTGAAGTATTTGGTAAACATAACATTTGATGTATTTGTTAAACACAAGTACATGTCTACAAATAAAATCTGCATCGTCATTATTGGAATTTGGGGCACATAAATATGCAAATTGAATTGAATAAACTTTGAAGAAGTTATATACATAACAATTCTGAGCGAAACATAATTATTTAAACACTACCGTTTACGCAAAATTTTGCCCAAGTCGCCACATAGCGCTGTCTCAACATGTTGCAGTGGTAATAGTTATTTTAGCGACAAATCCCTATAAAAATCTTCTGAATATTCTCTAGGTAATTAATCCTCTTTCATTGTGAAGCGGACCTCTGAGAATGTATATAAAATGCTATAAAGTGTAACTTATTGAAACACTACTGTCTCAGTATATTTTGCCAAAGTCGCCACATAGCCCTGCCTCAACACGTTGCAGTAATATTGGTTATTTTAGCGACAAATCCCCATAAACATCTGAATATTCTCTAGGTAATCAGTCCTATTTCATTGTGATGGGGAACTCTGACAATGTACATAAAAAGCTATGAAGTATAAATACGCCAAACAATGTCAAAACTACATCAAACAACATCATAGCCGCAGCGATAAATGTGGCTAATTGCTAATAGCTTTTAATTTTTAAGATGTATTTTTAATTAAATAGGTTAAGAAATTGTTTCACTTATTTGATAAATATTTTTGCAAAAATATTTAGCCAGTAAATTATAAACAGCCGAAATTCGTGAAGATTTCCGGAATGAACTGTGTAATTGTTAATTTTCCAACTCGAAATATATGTGTGAGTATCTTTAAACTTTGTCCATTAGCAAGAAAGTATAGTACTGTCTGTAATTTTGTATTCGCCAGAATTGAATTTCTTAAATGGACATCAGTACGCTGGATTTGTGAATGCATTTTAGTCACCAAAAAGTCAAAACGTCTCTTCATCATTCTTAATATTGTAAAGTACTCTTTGAGATCTTTTAATTATAGTCCCTTGAGAACAACGTTTTTATTTCCTGGTGGATCTCTCCTGTTGATCCATTTTCTTACAAATTTCTCTTTTTTTCTCTTATTTCTTCCTCTACCTTCTCTAATGTAGCCATTATAATTGATTTTTTTACTTTATTAATTCTTTCTTTATACCATTGTACTCCGTTCATCTTGACACGTTGCTCACTAATATTTATGTTCGGACACTTTCCAGTTACTAAAATATGTAGTGGTAAGTAAATTACTTGCTAGTCTACTAAAATACTAGTATAATATGAACTAAGTTTTATGTTAGTAATTTAGTCTAGCAGCGGGCCACTTAGTGACTAAACGTGTATGAACAAATAAATATAGTCGATTAATTCAGTAAAATACTTTAGGCGAGTCAACTCTTTTTGTTTCAACTTTTCAGTTGACTAGCGCATCCATTCTTTTTCACGAAATACTAAATATATCGCGCGATAGATTTGAATATATTATGCTAGTAGTTTAGTTTAGTACCGAGTTATTCAGTGACTGAACGTGTATGAACAAACAAATATAGTCAATTAATTCAGTAAATTACTTTAGGCGAATCAACTCTTTTGTGTAAATTTTTCAGTCAAGTAGCGCACCCATCCTTTTTCACGAAATACTAAATATGTCGCGCGCGAGGTTTGAATATATTATGCTAGTAGTTTAGTTTAGTACCGAGTGATTTAGTGATTAAACGTGTATAAACATACAAATTTAGTTGAGTAATTTAGTAAAATTATTTAATCGTTTAGTCGAGTCAATCCATTTTGTTCTAATTTTTCAGTCGAGTAGCGCACCCATTCTTTTTTACTAAATACTAAATAAACTACGAGATGGGTCTGAACATATTATGCTAGTAGTTTAGTCTGATTGCGAGTGATATAGTGACTAAACCTGTATGACAAACAAATTTAGTTCGATAATTTAGTAAAATCGTTTAGTCTAGTTAACCTTTTTGTTCCAATTTTTTAATTGAGTAGCTCACCCATTTGTATTCACTAAATAAGTCACGAGACAGATCTAAATACGTTATTTTTAGTCAAAGTGTTTAGCTTACTTGCAATCTGTTCCACTCGCCTTTCTCTAATGTATTGTGTTTATACAGCTAAATACTAAATAAACCACGAGATCGGTCTGAACATATTATGCTAGTAGTTTAGTCTGATTGCGAGTGATTTAGTGACTAAACCTGTATAACAAACAAATTTAGTAAAATCGTTTAGTTTAGTTAACCTTTTTGTTCCAATTTTTTAACTGAGTAGCTCACCCATTTGTCTTTACTAAATACTAAATAAGCCACGAGACAGATCTAAACACGTTATTTTTAGTCAAGATCTTTAGTTTACTTGCAATCTGTTCCACTCGCCTTTCCCTAATGTATTGTGTTTGTACAGTTATTAAAATATTTAGTGGTAAGTATTGTCATTGGCTACTCAACTAAAACACTAGCATAATGTAAACCAGCCAGTGTATGCAGAAACGGTATTTACTAAAACCGCTACGAAAAATTCGATTACACATTTATATTAATAAGCGTAATAAATTTTATTGCTATTTTTATGGAAAATTCTGGAAATCCTCATGATGAAATTTTCGTTATGTAACAGATAAAGATATACTGTTGGATAACTTATTACAGAGCTTTTATTGGCAATAATTCTTAAAGATATTGCTTTAATACATCTTTAATAGTTTAGGCAGCGTGTACAATAAAAAAACACTTAAACCGGTCACCGAAAAAAAAAACACTTAAATCGGTTCCCGCTTTAGTTAACTTTTTTCTATTAATATTTAGTTCTTTTTCCGTAAACCGTAACTGTATATAAATTATAACATTGAAGAGGATCTTTGTAAGTTTTATTTTAATAAAAATAAGTAGTTCTTGAGTAAAAACTTAAGAAATAAATAAACGGATTTCTCTTTTTTATGAGTTGAGTTTATTTATTAAATAGTTTATATGTATTTTAGTTAGATAAAACTAGCCAACCGTTCCAGTTTCGTATTTAGGCAAACATTATTTACGAATTGACGCTTCCCGTATAGGGTTGCCAGAGAAAGGGAGATGTCAGTTACGTAAATACGTAACAGGTATGGTATTATTAAAAAAAATGTAATTTTAGTTTTGAGAAACAAACGAATAAAAGTCAGGTTATAATATTGAGGTATATTTGCATTTTTATAAAAAAAACAAGCAGTATTTATGAAATCAACTATATTAAATCATAATAAAAAAAAGACGAATGACATATCATGAAAATTATTTATAATCTTTACTCAAACATTTTTAACGCATTAGCGCTTCCCGTATAAAGTTTCCGAAAAAAAGGAGGTGTTAATTATGTAAATAATAACGAATTTATAGGTTTGAATTATGCAATTAAGTAAATACGTAACTGACATAGTATTATTGAAAAAATGTATTTTTAGTTTTGAGAAACAAACCAATAAAAGCCAGGTTATAATATTGAGTTATATTTGTATTTTTATTAAAGAAACCAGCAGTATTTATGAAATCAACAAGATTAAACCATAATGAAAAAACTAATTACATATCATCAATTATTTCTACTCTTTGCTCCTGAAAATGTGATCGCATAAATCGCAAAAAAAGGCAAACATTTTTCACACATTGGCGCTTCCTGTATAGGGTTTCCAAAAAAACGGAGATATACATTATATAACTGACAATGAACTTATGGGTTTGAATTATGCAATTACGTAAATACGCAACTGACATGTTTTATTAAAAAATGTATTTTTAGTTTTAAGAAGCAAACCAATAAAAGTGAAGTTATAATATTGAGGTACATTTGTATTTTCATTAAAGAAACAAGCAGTATTTATGAAATCAACAAGATTAAATCATAACAAAAAAAACAAATTACATATTATGAAAATTATTTATACTCTTTGCTCAAACATTTTTAAAGCATTAGCGCTTCCCGTATAAAGTTTCCGAAAAAAAGGAGGTGTTAATTATGTAACTAACAACGAATTTATGGGTTCGAATTATGCAATTAAGTAAATACGTAACTGGCATGGTATTATTGAAAAAATGTATTTTTACTTTTAAAAAGCAAACCAATAAAAGTCAGGTGATAATATTGAGGTATATTTGCATTTTTATTAAAGGAACAAGCAGTATTTATGAAATCAACAAGATTAAACCATAATAAAAGAACCAATTACATATCATGAATTATTTCTACTCTTTGCTCCTGAAACTGTGATCGCATAAATGATAAGACGTTAAATATTTCATAAGCTAAGGAGCTTTTCAGTTTGTTGCAAAAATAGCTGGAGGAAGAAAAAGCTCGCTGAGCACTTGTACAATAAATAATTGTATGCAGCTGTTAGGCAGGTTTCGCGTCCGTTGCCAGCAGTGCTATCATAGCGGGTCGTATTTAGGTCGCTGCGCGCGACGTTTATGGCTATAATCAAAGCTTACAGGACCTGTTCAACGTATGCGCTGCCGGTTTTGGTGGGTCTTCTGCTTGCCGACTTCGCGGTTGTAGAAAGGGCAGCTAATTTCATTTTGGCTCAAGTCAAGAGTTTCACTGCAGGTCTGTTGAGCTTCGAATTTGTTGAAAATGAATCCCTTTTTACTAGAAGAAGACCTATCTTGGAAATCATCACTGCTCATTGTCAATCAAGATAGACCCCTCCAGATTCCAAAGGGGAAACCACTAGGATATTCTTCCCAGACGTTTCCGAGCGTCTAAGCAAAAACTAGCTAAACAGCTATAATTATACTCCCCAGTTTCTGGCGGAACATGGTGTCTTCGGCGTTAGTTTATATCGAGTTGCACTGAGAAATTGCTCGGCGTGTTCCCGTGGTTTCAATGCGTGGGACGCGAATCATGTTTTGTTTCATTGCAGTGAGCATGATGATGCGCATAGAGTCTTGATTCAGATCATATTACCTCAGTAAAGCAATAAAGTACGAGATATCCTTAGTCACCGGGAAAGCGTTCTAGAGAAAATGAAGGTACTAAATGGCTCATTGAGTAGGGATAGTACTTAACCCTATCGGGTTGAAGGGTTGTGGTTGTGGATACGGGACACTATTAGGAAACTTCCGAGGGTACCTTCTTTTGTGCGAGGGGGATGTTATGGGTTCCAGAGAAGCCCGGGTGGAATGGCAGGAATAGTACTATCATAAATACAAATTTCGACGTAATAGATATTCTCGAGTAATAGATATAGATCTGTGTTTTCGCTGGAGGAATCTTTGTTTCCTGTCGTAGCTTTGTGTATCTCTTTAGAAAATGGAGTTGAAACATTATTTCTGTTTTTAAACGGTAACACGTTTACTATGGAGTTTATGTAATATACACATATGTGCTTTCGTAGACTTTATTGTAGAACTTTTGGAGAAAAACAATGTTTCCACGCATCTCTAAGGGTTTAAGCCACGCCAAGAAGCCTCTCCGACTAATGCCTTTTTCCGACTTTATCGACATTCATCATCCAAAGGTCGGAAAATTTTCATATAAAAAATACATTTAAATCTTTCCCATCAGTCAATCTATCTATTAATGAAAATTGAAGCAAAATCCGTTTAGTAGTTATTGAGAAAATCACGTACATACAAACAGATGGACGGGGCGGGAAATTTTGTTTTATAATATGTATTGATGAAGATAAAACTATACGAATGATATGCTTTTATTTTTGAAATACTTGAAACTTCAGGTTCGAAATTTGAAAGCAGTATTTTTTCTAAATGGCGAAAACTTCATTCAGATTTTGATTTCAGTCAATTAAAGAGATGAAACTATCAAGATAATAATTTCACAGTTTGTATCCATAAGCGCACCGTAGTGTGATTTAACCACACAGTGAAGTCACAAAATACCAACCGCACGCACACCGAGCACAATGGGTTTTGAGCCAATTTTGGCACCCCATAGATCAGTTCCTAAGGACCGGAGCAGATGGAGATATATCGTGCGTGCAAAATTGACTTCGGGTCGGGGAGTTCTCGACCCTTAAGAACGAGGAATGTGACGCGAAGAGGAGGAGATTAGCTCCTACCGCGGAGTACTTACACAGTGGAGAGCAAATAGGCGTATTTTGTTTAATTCACAACTCATTGGATAGGGGTGCGGGTGCACTGCGGCATAGGCCACACTAATTAGTCAACTTAATGTCATTGGTTTTTTTTCCTAGTGAGTACAAAACATATGTATAATAATATTATCGATATCGATAAGAAATTTTAATTTTACTCTTCAACATTCTTAATTTTGAGGAATTAAATATGCAAGAAAGTGATGTTCTAAATAAAGAAAATTTTAATCAATTAACATAATATAATTATAACGATATCAATGTTCTGTGCAAAAATAACTACTGATTCTTAAAATGAATTAATGTGGTCTTTCGCATTTTGATTTGTGTCTCCTTTGGATTTTGATTATTTTTTATAATCAGTCGAGCATCTACATATTTTTTTAATAATACACGATGCTAAGTTAGCTAAATGATTTGTCAACTCTGGAAACATATCCTAACTGACAAAAGTTCAAAATAGTGAAACGCATTTCCATAGTTTTTGTAATTTGGGATAGTACTAGACTTCCCATAACATTTTTCACTGTACTATGTTTCTAAAAACGATAGACTACTTAACCAACTGGCTGTACGGAGGCAAGATGGATACAGAAGAACGAACGAACTCGTCACATATGTTTGGCGAATGAGTTTTCCCCCGTAAGCGCTGTGGCGGAGGACATCCTTTTTACACATTTTTCCCCATATCTTCGAAGATATGCTACCTAAGATAATTTAAACTGAACTTGATCATTGCAAGATAATTCAATTTTCCCGAAAGAGAAAACTTTCCTTTGAAGATTTTTTTTCGAGTGCTTAGTTTATCAGCCTCCTAAAATTTTTATGTGCATAAATTTGAGCGGTAGTATAAATAAAAACGAAAACATCCATATCACATTTACGAGGTTGTCAGTCCAGCAGAAAAAGATACTGAAACTCAGGACAGCTCACATTTCAAAATTTTCACGAACAGGATATTAAAACACTGCAGAATACTGGTTTATGATCGAGGAACATATCTAATTTTAGTCAAAATATAACTATAGCTTTACCTCTACATACAATACCACAAATCAAATAATAAAACCCAATCGGCCGATTGAATTGACATACCGTGATTGTGTGTCAATTCGAATGTGTCAATTCGGCATTTTTAACTCTTAGCAGCCAATATTGCTTTATAATCGAGGAACTTAAAGTTGTAGTTGCCTCCTAATTCTGGTACAAAATAAAATTGTTGCTTTACCTATATATATAATATCACAAATCAAATAATACAACCCAGTCGGCCGATCGAATTGACACCCCATCAAGCATTTTTAACTCTCGCCAGCCAATATTGCTTTATAATCGAGGAACATAAAGTTGTAGTAGCCTCCTAATTCTGATATAAAATAAAATTGTTGCTTTACTTATACATACAATATCACAAATCAAATAACAAAACCCAGTCGGCCGATTGAATTAACACACCATCAAGCATTTATAATTCTCGCCAGCCAATATTAGTTTATAATCGAGGAACATAAAGTTGCAGCTTAACCACTATATACAATACCACAATACCGCAAACCAGTATATACAATACTCGCCAGACAATATTAGTTTATAATCGAGGAACATAAAGTTGTAGCTTAACCAGTATATATAATACCGCAAATCAAATAATGAACCCCAATCGGCGGATCGAATTGACACACCATCATGCATTTTTAGCTATCGTTAGCCAATATACGCTAACGCATATCGAAACTGTCAAATCGATACGTCATTACGAACTCGCTGAGCGCGTACGTTCATAGCTCGATGACGTCCACTTAGCGCGGCGATCGGCAGCGAAAAGGGCGAGCGCGTTCAACACGGCTATATTTATAAGCTTGCGAGGCTGTGGGGCACAGATTCACGATCATATATAAATCCCTTCTATTTAAATATACATATATATATATATATATATATATATATATATATATATATATATATATATATATATATATATTTATATCCCTAAATTTTATCTTATCAGGCACTATAAATCATTAATATGGACTACAGTAGTGATGTCTTGGAATAAATAGAGTAAGTTCATTTTGTACGAGGTAAGGCAGACTCGCACTCGCCAGTGTTTTAAACTTTTACTGCAAATTTTCCGATAGACATTATATTAAAATTGAAAACTGTTTTTAATGCCGAATTTACACAATTATTAATCGTGTAAATTTTTAACCACCGTTTAAAGTAAAACTACTGTTTTTAAAAATAACTGCTTATCTGTTAATTAATTTTAAAAAATATAAAAAAATGTTTCTATTTTTAATATTAGAATGTTTGTACGGAGTTTTAAAAAACAAAACACATACCACCGACTTCAAAATTTAAAAATAATTTCACTTGCATCTAACGAATAATGACGAATGGAGTATAAATAGTTATATCTTTAACAAGATAAGAATCAACAAAAAATACATTTTAAAAACAAAAAAAAAACATTTTGTCTTCATATAACTCTTTTATTAAATGAAAAATAAACTTAATGTTTATTCCATAAAATAGTTAACCTTTAAAATGATAATGATGAAATATGCAAATCTCAACCATTTTTAATTTCACAGACATTATCACCCGATTTAAAATTAATATAAATAACATACACACGGGAGGTAACACTAAAAGTTTTTTTTTGAATATCAGAAAATTAAAAAAAACTTACAAGTTTAAATAAAAAAATAAAAAACTAACAAGTTTGCAATTTAATTACTATTTTTCAAAATACTCGTAGTCTCCATGGCATTTTATGCATTTTTTCCTTCGATAGAACTACTAAGAGAAGCAGCTGGCGCACTCATCCTTGGACGTTTCTTCCACAACTTTATGGACCTCGTCCTCGGCGTCTGGGAATAGTCTTCATCGCAGCTCATATATTATTCTCTGGAATGAGTAGGTCAGGGTTGTATGGTGGGCGACTAACAATTCCTGCACTCAACTTAGTGAAATATTCGGTCGCTCGTATGGCTGAGGATGCATAGTCATTGTGAAGGATTCTATTGCGAGAGCGCTGCTCTCTCACTTTTTCCAAAACAACAAGCAAACAATTGCTGGTATAGTGCTCTACGGTAATATCTCTCTTGTTTTCCAGAACACTCATAGTATAATAACCCAGCTGCCCCTGGAACGAGGAGATCATCTCTTTTCTAACACTTCTTTGTTTTTATACCTTTGTAGACAATTCTGGACAAGCAAACACCTACTGGCAAACCGCCTCTAATTTTGAGTTGATAACAGTACATTCGTCATCCATGACTGCGTCAAATACAGCACTTGAGTGACTTTTGCAGAATTTATCCAATAATTCGTAACACCATGCAAGGAGGCTATGTTTTTGAGCTTCGGCGAAATCATGGAGCAAAATGTTCCTAACGTCTAACTGTTTATCTAGAATTTTCAATACTTGACACATACCACTGCCTAACTTTTCCGAATCTGCTAATGGTTACTCTGCTGTCAGTTTTTATCATCAGCCGCACAGCATTGACTTTGTTTTCAGGAACCTATCAGCAGATTGTAGAGCATTGATGTTATGTTCAGTTGTCGCTGTTGAGAGACGTACCTCACGCTATCATCACGTGATTTCTACGAAAACGCTCAAACTCGTTGATCCAGTTGTAAACAGTAGTACGGTAATAGTGATGGGACTTCATTATAACATGCCAACCAAAGTTGATCGTAACTTTGTTTTTGATGAAGACCACAACGAAGGCAATTGTAGCGGTATTCGAATTGCTGCCAATTTACAAAATAGTCGGAAAATTATGCAAAGTACCTCAATGGATTACCAAAGAGTTCGAAATTTGTATTTATTTTTTTTATTTTTTATCATCATTAACGTTAGAATAAAAACGGTTCATTGGTATAACTTTTGGTTGTCTATGTCCAAAAATAATTTTTAACATGTATATCATTTTTTTGGAATTCTTACGATTACTCTTAAAACTCTCTCAGTCTACAAATATTTCTTCCCCCACCCCACCGTATTTATTCAAATACATAAACATTTAATTGAAAACGAAGCAATCAAACAGCATGTATTAAGATCTATTTTGGACGCAAATTTAAATTTAAATGCCTTAGGGAAATTCAAAGCAATTTCGCCCGGAAAAACCAACTCCTGAATACGTTTAAGTAAAATACATTACATCAACTGGAGTAGTCGTTACATGCAGGCGCCGGCAGTTTTCCAGTTTTCCGCTGTCGTGTGAGAGAGATAACCGATCCTAGCTCTTATCGCCCACAATATCTCCGCTATGTTACGTTCTCAGCTAAACTCGCTGAGTAAATCCTATTCCGAAAAGCGGAAATATTAAATTTGTATGTACATACATTTGTTGGTTTATATAAAGATAAGTTTATGAATATATAAGTATATTATGTGTTGGAAGTGACGTCCCGTTGATTTCCGCCGGAATTGGGATTGAATTTTTTATCGGCTTATTTTTGAAAGGTATCGCGGAAAAGGATTTTCGCAGTGAGGTGTTAAACTTTTTTCTTTCGTGGCGTCTTTAACGCATGAAAATGTGTGGGGAGTATGTAAATATATTTTAATGTACATAAGCTATGCGTAACCTAACCACAGTTAGGTTAGTTTCTTTTGGGAAAGTTAGCTTTTCCTTTTCCATTTTAAAAGGGAAAATTTTAGGAAATTAAAATTTTATTGAAATTGTCTTTTGTCACATATATTTGTATGTTTATTAAATTTAAACTAGCAAGCATGTCCGCTTTTCGCGCCAGAAAATTTGTCCAATTCATGTATTTTTGGATCTTCAAGCTTTCTCAATGTAGGCTCTTTCTAGAAGGGTGGTTATTTTTTTTGGAAAAGTTATATATTTCCTTGCTTTTTAAAAACATTGAGAATGATTTAAGCCATTAATCGACTTGGAAATCTCCAGTACTACTTTCAGAAGGTAGAAGTTAGCAAAAAGTTTCCTGTTTTGCTTTATTTATAAAAGTACCATAATTAAAAACTTTTGGATATAAGTAAATGTCCGTATTATGGTTCTGTACTTCAAACTGAAAAAGGGAACCTTTATAAGATTACTCACGTGTCTGTTTACCAGTCTGTTGGTTATAGTCAGAAACTATGTGATGTAGTAACTTGAAACATTATCTTAGGAATATAAGGTATATTACTAAGATAAATTAAATACAATTATATTAGGTGAGAATCATTATAATTATTAAGAAATGAAAACACACAAGTCGGAACAAATGTCACATGTTGGCTTTGGCGTGTTGCGTTAATCACAGGCTTACAGCCTTTGGCGTCACACGACGGAGTCCCGGGTTCGATTCCCGGTCGCTGACCGTCAAGGTCATAGGTCATTATAGGACCTCATGACTTGTCTGGCGGGTTGGGGTAATTAATTGTTTAGCACTAAGATAAAGTTAAATTAACCCAAGTATTTTGAATAACTAACTTATTTCAAATATTTATATAGGAATTAAAGATGTAGTAAGTAAACCAAACATTTTTATTTCATGATTTTATTTACTTTTTTATAAAAGTGTTCTAAAAATATGTAAAAAACTGCCTTTATTCATATCCTCCGATTTTTTCCTTACACTACTTAATCCAAAATCACAAGCAAAACAGAGTTAATAACTATTGGGCCAGATCGGACCACGAGAAGGCAACAACTTTTGCAGAACATCTCAAAGACGTCTTTACGCCTTTACCGAGCAGCAACCTGGAAAAAGACAAAGAAATAACAGACTTCTTAAACTCTCCAGGTCAATTATGTCTTCCATTAAAACCAGTGAGCCCCAGAGAAGTTAATAGACAAATTAAATCTCTCCAGGTCAGAAAAGCTCCCGGTTATGACCAAATAGATACTACTCTCTTAACTAACCTACCAAAAAAGGGATTAATGTACCTGGTAGTACTATTCAACGCAAGTCTAAGACTCTGTTATTTCCCCTGCCAATGGAAGCTTGCCCAGGTAGTAATGGTCTTGAAACCTGGTAAAGAAGCAGCTGAAGTTGTATCATACAGGCCAATCAGCTTACTCCCTCTGGTCGGCAAACTTTTCGAAAAAATAATCCTGAGTTGATTGCAACCCAAAATGAATAAAATAATTCCCGACCATCAATTTGGCTTCAGACAAAAATATGGCACAATCGAACAAGTTCATAGATTAACAAACACAATTAACGAAGCCTTAGAGAACAAAGACTACTGCTCCGCTGTTTTTCTTGATATAAGTCAGACCTTCGATAGAGTCTGGCACATGGGCCTCTTATACAAAATAAAGAAGCATCTACCGTACTCATTTTATCTACTTCTAAAAAGGTACTTAGATAAAAGGTGCTTTGAAGTAAAAGTCAACACTGAAACGTCAGAACTCTACGAAATCCACTCGGGTGTCCCTCAGGGCAGTATCCTCGGGCCCGTATTGTATCTGATCTACACTGCGGATATTCCTAAAAATATTGACACAGTAATGGCCACCTATGCAGATGATACTGCTATACTGTCCGTACATTCTGAAGCAATAACCGCGTCTATATTTCTTCAAAAACACCTTACTGAAGTTGAAGCGTGGCTTGCAGAATGGAGAATAAAAGCGAATAACAGTAAATCCGTTCACGTAACATTTGGTCTCGGAAAAGGAGATTGCCCAGCAATTACTTTAAACGGGCCACAGATACCGCACTCAGATACTGCTAAATACCTCGGCATGCACTTGGATAGACGATTGATGTGGCAAAAACACATCTGGAATAAACGTAAATAATTAGATGCAAAATTGCGAAGCTTGTCCTGGCTCATCGGGAAAAATCACAACTATCTAATGAAAACAAAATGGCTGTCTACAAAACAATATTAAAGCCGGTGTGGACATACGGGATCGAGCTGTGGGGTGCGGCATCTAACAGTAACATCGAGATCTTGGAAAGATTTCAAACCAAGACAATGAGATATATGTTCCATATCCCAAACTATATAAGTAACAAATACATACTCCGAGATATGAACCTAACAACTGTGAAACAGGAAATAGCCACCAGAAGTCTTAAATACCAGACCAAGCTATCTGAACATGTGAATGTGCTGGCTACTAAACTATCAGGAGATGGCAGTGTTAAACACTCACGACTAAGAAGGAACAGTATTCCAACCCTCATAGCAGATTTCTAAACCCAAAGTGAGAGAGATCGATGGATTCTCCTCACAGCTAAATTACATACGCAGACTGTAGTCACCAATAATAACAGCTAAATGTGAAAAACAGATTGCTGTGCTAAGCAGAATACATAAAAAAGAAACTAGTACTATATAAGACTAACAATATCTTACAATATGTTTTCCTTGGGAAAATCTAACGATGGAAAAATCTAAAATTCTCTTGGAAAAATGGTGGTACAATAAGAGCCGATCATGTATTCTGTGATTAATTCAAATACTTTTATTAGCCCCGAAATAAAATAACACATTCAAATATTATTGTATCACTACAAAAAACAGAATTACGCGCTGTTCATTTGACACTAAAACTACCTTTTTTAGAATATTTTTAATTTGTATTATGAATATTTGCAGAAACAAGATTTTGTGAAGTTATACTTCCGTATCTTCTATAGTTAGAAAAAGAAAAATAAACTTTTACCGTAATTATGTAAACAAAATATTGACATAAAAAAAATAAAAATAAACAGTGCATTTACCAGTAAACAACCAGCTTTCTTCTTTTTTTAGAATATTATTAATTTGTATTATGAATATTTGCAGAAACAAAACCAAGACTATTTTATGAAGTTATACTTCCGCATCTTTTCTAATTAAAAAAAAAGAAAAATAAACTTGTACCATAATTATATAAACAAAATATACATATGGGAAAAATAAAAATAAACAGTGCATTTACCACCAAACGACTAGTTTTTTTCTTTTTTTAGAATATTATTAATTTGTATTATGAATATTTGCAGAAACAAAACCAAGACTATTTTGTGAAGTTATACTTCCGTATATTTTCTAATTAAAAAAAAGAAAAATAAAATTTTATCGTAATTATGTAAACAAAATATTGACATGAAAAAAATAAAAATAAACAGCGCATTTACCACTAAACGATCAGTAAACCGCTTGCAATTTGAATCGCTTTGTAAATATCGGTAACTCCCCGTGCGCCTTCGACACAATGACATCTTCCTCCTTTTCCTTTGAGATCATGCATAGGGTTGCCACAAAATAAAATAAGACAGTCTATTTTCAATCGATTGAGATGGGTGTAATTTTTAAATTTGTCTTTTTTGGAGTCTATGTTTTAGAGGTAGTAAACAATTCGTTCAGAACCAGCAGAAAGAACCTATTTCTTTAACATATTTAACCGTTTTAGTGGCATGGTTTTTTACTCATATATACTTAAAAATGCCAAAGAAACCTTTTGTTTTTGATGTCATTTACCCTTGTCTTGAATAAAACTGTATCCCTTCCAAAAATTATTCAATTTTAATAATTTTTTCGGTGTTTTCTTAATCAAAACTTGTACAAGGATGATAAAATACAAAGAAAATTATGGAAAAATATATTGTGAACAAAAATTAAAACAAAAACTGAAATCAAGGTCACATTGTATTTCCGCAGTCCGGTACATCCTCCGTATCAGCAAAATAATTGTTATCGTCACTATTATCACTATCACTCTAAATTTGCGTTACGCCAAACTGTAAGTGCACCACAATGTCACTCCCACTATCACTTTCTTCACAACTTGAAAAACGATAATTTTCACTCGAATTATTTTCGTTTTCCGACATTATGGGTTAACAATTTTCTTTTCCTGGATCCTTTTTGTATTGTAATTACTAATAATATTATAATTTGAATTTTATGTAACACGTACCGCGCGCTAAACAGCAACTGATTTCGCGAGCGCCATCGCGCTCGTGTACGTACTAACTAAATTTGCCACGTCGGCATTTTGCTCGTCGGCACTCAAACGGTTAAGGTATTTTTATGTTTATAATTTTTTCTTTAACCTATTGCAATGCTTTATAACTGAACGGTTGTGAAAGGTTTTCCTTCGAAATTTGTATATATATATATATATATATATATATATATATATATATATATATATATATATATATATATATATATATGTATATATATATATAAAATTACGATTATTTGATTTATCTTTTTTTCATTTTATTTCATTTCCATTCTTCACATTTCTGAAGAAGTATTTTACTTCTAAAATTTATTTTTTTATTTCTAATTGGAAATATTCTTTCCTTTATATTATTAAGAAGATTCGTTCTTTGTAAGAAGAAGCTGAAGATCGTACTTTGGTAATTGATATTGGTCACATTTATAGCACAGCTTGAACTACGTTACCGTTGCATTTTCCACGCATAAAAATGTCGTTGGAGTAAAAAAAAGTAAACATCTGGAAAAGGCTTCATTTTAATTATTCCTTGTTTTATTTTCCTTTATTTGATTGAAAATATTTTCGATTATCTGTTCTAGATCCTTAGTTTTGTAGAAAAAAATAAGTTTGAAACTGTTTTCCCTTTCTAAACTCCTCAATCGAAAGATTTTTTAGCACTGTTTTGTCGAAAACACTTTTCATGTACCTAATTACTTAATGCAGTTGAGCAGACATCGTCTTTTTTATATAATACCATTTAGAATCTAATTTTGTAGGAAGTATGTGTTTTTTTACTATATATTTTTTTTGATTGCCTAATGGAGGTAACATGAGAGTGTGATATTTTTTGTGGACAACGAGAACAATATTTTGGAAATGTATCATCATTATTAATTTTAAAATTATTGAATTTATAAATTATTGTATTTATCACAAACTTACCTGTGTTTTTTAATTATGTTTATCCACGTACATCCTGAGTTTAACTAATATTATAAAAGTGAATGTGTGTTTCTATGTCTCTCTTGCAATGGAGCAAATAGTCGATGTAATTTTTTGCACAAGGACAGCTGGCGGGTCAGGAAACGAACGGGCTACTCTTATGCTGAAAAATCTTTTGCTACCTAATACTACGAATACAAAAATGTGTTTGTTTGTTCTTATTTCACGTCACAACGAAGCAATGGAACTACCTGATTTTTTGCACAGAGATAAACAGTGAGCCTTGTAATAATATGTTAATTTGATCTTGGAAAATCTCATCCTAACTAACATTACAAATGCGAAAGTGTGTTTGTCTTCTCTTCTTTTATATTGCAAAACGAGATAAAGCAATGGATCGACGTGATTTGCATAGAGATTGTTGGCGGGTCGGAAAATACCATAGAACACTTTTTAAAAATATCTTTCCTGAAAAAATCAATATTTAAAATACGAATACGTGTTTATTTGTCCTTCTTTTACGTCACAACAGAGTAAGAGATCAACGTGATTTTTTGTACGAAGATAATCAGCGTATTAGAAAATGGTATAGGCCAATACTTATTCCGCAAAAAGTTCTTTGAAAAAATTATTATTTGAAGCTGAAAACGGAAAACCAAACTATATCGTAACGGAACAATGGGTTGACGTGATTTTATGAAACGCTATATACGCAATTTCAATGGACAACAGAGTTTTCTTTTTATCATCATTTGTATTATAAAGTCATGACAATAAAGACTTAGTATTTAATTTCCCTTAACCATTGTAGATGGCGCTACTGTATTTTGTAATGTTTCCCTACAAGTGTGTATATGTAACCACACGAGTGAAGCTGCGGGCAAAAGCTAGTAATTTATATATTAAAAGTGTACCTTTACTTTGTATGGCTATTATTCTAAAAGCTTCGAAAACTGGATATCTTTTCGGCATCATCTTGCGAAAACATGCTAAAAACGAAATTCAATCTCACCAAAAGTCGAAACCTGCAGGATGCCACCCTCGCCGCGTAATATCCTTTATATATACCCATGTGTACATGAACCCATATACAAGCTTAATATTTCCGTTTCCCACGTAGGAATAAGATTTACTAGGTAAGTTTGGCTTCGAACGTCACGCGGCGGAGAGATTGTGGGCGATAAGGGTAAGATGAGATATCTCTCTTACACGAAAGGGGGAAACGGGAAAACTCTGCTGCCGACTGTACGTAACGACTACTTCAGTTGATGTAATAATGTATTTTACTCAAACGTATTCAGGAGTGGTTGCGTTCCAGGCGAAATTGCTACACGATTTCCCTGAGGACTTTAAATTTGAATTTTGGATCTGAGGAAGAAGGTCCTGACGGATTTCTCTGTTTATGTTGTTTGATTGTGCTTTTGCGGTTCAAGCAGTTATTAATGGGGAATTTAGAAGTTCACTAATGTGAGATCTGGCGTTTATAATGAAGGCCGTTAAGATTTTTCTTAATTTGGTGGATCTGGAACTATAATATTTTTTCGTATAAATTTGGAAAGATGCCCCCAGAGGAGAGAAGAAAGTTTTTTATGTACTTTCTTGTTGATATGTAGAAGATTATGCAAGCTAAAATGATAATGTGGAAGTTTTTTATTGATTTTATAGATTTTGTATATATTTTGCAATCACGATGCGGCTCCCTGGATCCGATAGTTAACATTGGAAATGATATTATTGATTTTGGAATTAGGACATTGCAGATTTTGCAACTAGGCTATTATAGATTTTGTAAGTACAAACACGCTTCCTTGGATCCAATAGTTAACGTTGGAAACAATATGATAGATTTTGCAATCAAGAGATTATAGATTTTGCAAGTATATGCCTTATTCTTTCCAATGGTAAATCTGAATTATCCAATGGTAAATCTGGAAACGATATTATAGATTTTACAATTAGGATATTATTAATTTTGCAATTAGAATATTGAAGATTTTGCAATTGGGAGATTATTGACTTTGAAATGAGGATGTTATAAATTTTACAATTAAGATATAATAGATTTCGCAATCAGGATATTATTAATGTTGCAATTAGGATATTACAGATTTTGTAATTAGGAGATTATTGATTTTGAAATGAGGATGTTATAAATTTTACAATTAAGATATAATAGATTTCGCAATCAGGATATTATTAATGTTGCAATTAGGATATTACAGATTTTGTAATTAGGAGATTATTGATTTTGAAATGAGGATGTTATAAATTCTACAATTAAGATATAATAGATTTCGCAATCAGGATATTATTAATGTTGCAATTGGGATATTACAGATTTTGTAATTAGGAGATTATTGACTTTGAAATGAGGATGTTATAAATTTTACAGTTAAGATATAATAGATTTCGCAATCAGGATATTATAAATGTTGCAATTAGGATATTACAGATTTTGTAATTGGTAGATCATTGATTTCGGAATGAGGATATTATAGATTTTGCAACTAAAATCAACGTTCCTCGTATTCGATAGCTAACATTGCAAACGGTAAACGTTGAAATAAAAATATACTCATTTTTTAAATTGTTTTAAAGAATAATTAAAAAAAAACTTTATTTTATTTTCCGTAACGTTAGAAAATTCATTGAAAAATTGTTTGTTCCATTTTAACTTAAAAGAAAATTAAAAACGATTAGTTTTCTGTGCTTTTAATATCCACCTAAATTAATAATAGTAATGTACTTTGTCCATTTGCTGCGCTAACTGCCGCCGACGGCACCAATGCCATATCACATCGAGTATGAGCGGTGTTGGTGAGGAGAGTTTCGACTGAGCCAAATTAAAAATTCTGGAAAACATGGAAGGACGAAAGTTGTTCCTTACTTCTTGAGAAATATTTTTTTTTGAAAACTAATGGTTCAAGGGTTATAATAAAAAGAAGCGATAACGTTGT